>CM034050.1:7819862-7896809 GCA_019804595.1 Bruguiera parviflora
AAAAAAAAAAGGAAAAAAAATACTAATTGTACAAATTAACACTACAAGGCGTATAAAAATTATATTATACTGTTAATCCATGAAAAAAAAATTATACTATCGATTCATATTAATAGAATTATTTGAAACTGTGTATGTTCAACACATAAAGTACTAAAAAATAACTAAGCAGTTAATGATGACAAAAAATAGCTCTAATATCTAATATATTTAATATAAAAAAAAGGTGAATTTTACTTTCTTTTCTTTTTGATCTAAGATTTTATTTTCTTTGCACTTCCAATGTTAAATACTAGTACTCATTTTTAGTAAAAAGAAGAGCACGACAAATGGCAGAAAGAAAAAAAAAAAAAACTATAACAAAATTGGTAGGAAGAGATGCATAAGACTATCCATAAGTTGACTTATCAAAAAATATATATCCATAAATTAAAAATTTATTAGAGGAAGAGTAGGTCATGTTCCTCAGGATCCTAACCAATCTCTGAATTAGACAAAGAAAATTATCAGTCTTTAGAAGCAAGTTCTCGATACTAGTTCTACGGGTGTAAAAAATTTTGCACAATTTAATACTTCGTGCTAGCTTGCAAAATTGACGTTTCTCAATTCTCAAGCATTACCATAAATTATGGATGTTGTACATCCATACCAAGATTTTTATTTTCCTCCTAATATCATCTGGAAAATTTCAAAAATTTTGGGGAGCCAAAAGGCACGTTTTGAGGGAAAATATGCGGACTTAAAAAAAAATATTTAGGAGGCAGAAAAAACTATGAAAGTAAAATTCTAATGCAAGATCTAGAGGAAATATGAACCTCAAAAGTTCCTAGGGGACCAGTTGAATTTTTAGAAGTGACTTGAAATTTTAATAATTTTGGGGACCAAAATGGAGATATGAACAAATTCGGAGCTTTGCAAGTGAAATTTTTGAGAGAGAATTTTGAAAATTGAATTGTACTAGAGGAGTAAATAATTGTAGTTATCAGACAGTTTAAATGAGAATGGTTATTCTATTGCAATTATTCAGCCAAACAAGTGAATGGGATAACGAGTACATTATGTTCCATTCTTTGTTATATTATATTAAAAAAATATATGAAAAAACGAATCTAAGAATCTTAGAGCTCTTCGAAAGGCCTTGAAATTAAACGGCCTTTTTTTTTTTTTTTTGGCTTAAAAAAGTGATAATGATCAATCCCCGTCATTGGAATGTCTTACATGCCGCAGGAACTTGACCCAGTCAGTTGAACGTCAAATTAAAAAGCTCAAGTTGCGGCGTCAAGTTGATGGTTCTCATTGCAGATCCAGAGCCCACTTGGCTGATTTCTTGAGTGATCATGACCAGTGACCCCGTTACAGGGTTTATTTATTTATTTATTAATTTTTTAAATTTCATTCGATTTAATTATTTAAAATGTCTGGAAATGGGAATGAGACATTTATTTTCCATCATCAACTTTTATCAAGGTTTAGGGCCATTGCGTCGCGAGTGCATGTCGATGGATGTGGTCCATGGCCCTGACCCCATGAGAAACCGTACCGACCGGACACAAAGCCCTACTTATCTATTGACCTCTGGACCCATCTAGCCTTAAAGTGGACTTCTGTAATATGGTTTGGTGAGCAAATTCCCATCTCTTTGAGCTTTTAGGCTATATTTGTTTCTTAAAATATATATTTTTGGGAAAATATATTTTTTTATTTTTTAATATTCATTTTGAAAAAAAAATGAAAAATTAACAAGAATATTTGTCGGATTAATGAAAAATTCGTTCATTTTTTTTTTTTGCAAAATATTTTATAAAACTTAATGAAGTAAAAATATTTTCAAAATTAATAACTAAAGGGCCATTTTTTCGAAGTCAATAATAGAAGAGCAGCCACCCTCTCCCTCTCCCTCTTCCTCTCCCTCTCTCGTCCTCAAAACTACTAGAGAAAGAAAATAAAAGGAGAGAGGGATACAGAAGAAGAAAAGTCAAAAAACTTTCGCCCGTTTTCGGCTTTTTATTTCTCTCTCTTCTAGTCAACAATGGAAGAGCAGCTACACTTCCTCTATTTCATCCCAATGTCGAAACCACTAGAGAGAGAAAGAGACAGAAGAGGAGAAGCCAGGGAAACCTGCAAGGGAAACTAAAAATTTTAAAAGTTAAACTCTTGTTCGTTTTTAGTAGAGTGTTTTTCTTTTTGGTTAAGAAACTCAAAATTCCTTTTAATTTCATGTTATGTTATTTGCTAATTTTTTTGTTCGCTGTCCGCTTGCTTAATTGGTGATTGTTTGTTTAGTTTTTAATTCTATCAAATTTCAATATCTCAACCAAATAGTAGGAAAAAAATATTTTTTCTTGTAAAATATTTTACATAAGAAAATATTTTTTAGCAAACAAATAGAACCTTAGTTGGCGTCTACGGTCATTCCATCGCCCCCTATCATCGTGTTTGGGAAGAAGGAAAGCAAAAGGAGAGGAGGAAAATTCAATGAAAGGGAGTTAATTGTCCCTTTCGAAAAGTCTTTTATGGGGTAGGGAAATGGAATTGTTAGATCATATGCTCAATTTAATTATTTCGATACGTCAATTTAATTAGAATAAATGTCTATTTATGGTCAGATGTGCTTAATGATTCGTCTATGATTCTTGGGTGATTCTTTAGTGTAGTCGATCGTGTTTGTTGTGGAGTTAATTATTCTTTGAATATGATCATGCCTATGGAAAGATCCATTATTATAATATTTGATTTTTTTTTCTTTTTAAAAAAATTTTATGGCAAGTTGAGTGATCATAGTCCATTAGTTATATTTTAGGTTTAATTGTGTACGTAGCAGATTGTGTTGAGGGCCTCATGATTTAGATTTTTGAACGTGTTAAGACGGAAAAATTACTTACTTTGTGCTAATTAATAGATATGCCATAATTTTTAAAAATTAACAATTTAGGTTCTGTAGGAATTTTTTTGTAACAAATCTGTCAGGCTTTAGACGAAAATTGTTGAAGTCATTGATTGATGTACTGCGATGATGAGGCAAAAATGACGATGTGTACAAAAAATCCGTCACGGCGTTAAGTTTTGTTGACGGAAACCATTAAGGTCGGGGGACGTGGCCCAATGATCCAGATCCTAATGTGAAAGGCGAAGTCCTCACTCAACTATCGCGTTTCAAGCCTCTGAAAGAGAAGTCTAAGTCAGTCACCCCCTACTTTGAGAAGCCATTTGTCATCTGGAAAAGAAAATCATTGATGTAAATAGTATTTTGTTTTCTTTTGGGTGAATGCAGACTTTTCACCCATCGTTTCTGTTTGATTAAAATGCTGTGTCTTCATCTTTCGAGTCGCAAGTGCAGAAGGTGACAGATGAAACTAGTTTGGACTTTACCAATCATATTGTCTCATTGGAGAACACAATTAATTTAGGGTTTAAGTTTTAATTTTACTCTAATTAATTTTCTTATTTGGGATTTTTTTTTTTTTACATGTCATCTTCTTTACCAAAATTAATTGTTATTATTATTATTTATTTAGGCCTAATAATCTTTCCATTTGAGGTGGATCCTACTAGACATATTTATTTTTTGTACACATCAACATCTTTGCCCCGTCATTGCACCTTGTCATTGACATTAACGGTTTCTATCTACAAAACTTAATATCATAGTAAATTAATTACGAAAAATTCTTATTAAACCTAAATTGTAAGTTTTTAAAAATCATCATATATTTGTCAATTCATATAAAGTTAGTATTTTTCATAAATTAACTCAAAATTATAATTCGTAGTTATTTATGACTTTTATTCATTATTTTGATCTCAGCAGATTGCATATCAATGAGTTATCTATTGTTAAATTTGATTATAATTATGGTAGTGCGTGATTTGTGCTTTAT
This sequence comes from Bruguiera parviflora, assembly GCA_019804595.1. Lineage (NCBI taxonomy): Eukaryota > Viridiplantae > Streptophyta > Magnoliopsida > Malpighiales > Rhizophoraceae > Bruguiera > Bruguiera parviflora. Next base: position 7,823,741 of record CM034050.1, read on the forward strand.
TAGTTTATCATTTTTGTCTCATAATCTTAAAGATTTTTGCTTCTTATTCATAATGAATGTGGCTAGTATTCATGCTGATATACAACACTTAAAAAGAATAAAGATTTGAACATATATAGAAGTAAGGGTGTTGGCATAAATTTGGAATTTCACAAAGAAACTATTGAGATTAAGAGTGAAATTGTTGATCTTATTGTGATCTATAAAGAGATTACAAAAATTAGTGAAATTTTGTAGTATATTTAATTAATTTATATTTTGATGTGTTAAAATATTTGTTTGATACAATTATTTATTAGACAAATATTTTCTCTATTTAGATAGTTATTATCTTAATTTATATTTATTATAAAAAGATCTTTAAAAGTCAAATTGGATTTGAGTTAATAATGACACAAATATCTTATTTTAAAAATATTTATTTAAAGAGAAATACTATGTGAGATCTTGATTAATTTTGATGAAAAATAGAAAGAATTGTGAAATATCAAAGTTGATAAAAATTTGGAATAGGATGACTTATGGTATCAACCAGATATAAAAAATAAATAGAGAATTTGAATTAGTGACATATAATATCAATTAGTTAGTTAGTAAGCAAGAGAAGAGAAGGAGAAAGAAAAAAAGATTTCGAGTCGATAAATTGGAGGTTAATTAGACATTAAAGAAGTTACATAGAGAAAATAAACAAAAACTTTGGGTTGGTCAATTGGACTAGTGCCTATGGTTGATTGAACACCAATAAAGCTAAAAAGAGAAAAGTTGTAGAGATTTCAAACTAGTCAACTTGATTAACAGCTATGATTGATTAGAGGTAACTCAAGAATTAAAAGTTTCAATCTTGCAAAAATTATAAAGATTTCAAGTCAATTGGCTAATGAGATTGAACAAACTGAAATTGGTTGACTAGTCCAAGTGCTGCAATTCAAAGAGAAAAGTTTCTTATTTTGAAAATTAATTTTTTTATATAAAAAGAAATTAATCTTTAATGGCTAGTTTGTTGTATTTGTTTATAAAAAAGTTGTATAACTCCTTTATAAATAAAGGATAGAAAAGGACCTGAGAAAAAAAAAAAGCTACTTATTATATATATTTAGTGAAATGAAAAAAGTAATCAAAAAATTTAAAGTGAAAAACTAATATTATGAAAAAAGCAAAAATATTTAAGTGAAAACAAAACATGAGTTTTTAAGTTTGTAAAGAACTATTAGTTCTTGTAAAAGTTTGTCAAAATTTTGTTATAGTTTAGTTTAAGGTGATCTATTGTAAAGGACTTTACCCTATAAAAGAAAAGGAGTTAGTGAAGTTGAACTTTTAAAGAACAAATCTTAAGGAATGAACGTAGACTCTTAGTTTTAAGCGAACTGTTACGAATTGTTGTGCATACTTTCTCTTCCTTTATCTTATTTACTTTTTGTTATTTGTATTACTTACTTGTTATTTGTTATTTGTTTGTTCTTAATTTTCTTGTTATAAATCATTGGAATTGGGATTAAGTGTGGTTTGAATGACCAAGTTGAATAAAATCCATTCACCTCCTTACTGGATTGCCTTAGGGACCAACATAAACTATTATTGACATAACATTAATTTATTTATGCTAACACAATTTAAATTATTTCTTACATAGAAAGAAATAAGTGGCAAAGATCTTTTTTTTTTTCTTAAAGGAAAATAATATTTAGCAAGTTTTCAATAACACAAAAATCTTTTTCAAAAGTGTGGTTTGAATGACCAAGTTGAATAAAATCAATTCACCTCCTAACTAGATTGCCTTAAGGATCAACAGAAACTATCATTGGCATAACATTAATTTATTTGTACTAACGTAATTCAAATTATTTCTTACATAAAAAGAAATAAGTTACAAAGATCTTTTTTTTATTTCTTAAAGGAAAAAAATAGTTAGCAAGTTTTCAAGAACATAACAATCTTTTTCAAAAGAGATCTTATTGGCTAGAAAATCATTTTTGACAACTTATTAAAAGCTTAAGCAAAGAAATTTTTCAAATTTGGAATTACAATACCAACAATGTCAATTATTGGTACAATTGATAAGTACAACAAAGGTAATAATTCTTTAATGCCTTTAGACTTTAGCCAACACCCAAGATGAAATTTTATTTATTTGTCTACTAGTTAGAGAGGCTATAATATGTATAAAATCATTTTCATATAATAGCCAAAAATATTTTAATAAAAAATCATATTTATTAGATAACAAAAAGAGAGAGAATTCATCTTATAGAGTAAGTGTGCTCAAAGAGGAGAAAGTGAAAGAAAAAATGTTCTAAGTGTTTTAAAGTGAGCTTATAAGCTCAAGAGTTAAGAAAAGTTATAATCAATGTTGGGAGACCTTAGTGTATAAGTAATTGTTGTCCTTTTAATTGGGAGAGATCAATAGAGAGTTAAAAATCTTAAGGTTAGAAAAGCCTTGAGGAGAGGATGTACACTTAAAAAGATAAACCTTTATAAATTGTGGTTATTGGTCCCTTGGATAACTTGTGAGAGAGTGAATTACGTTGACTCGATTTGAACATTCAATTAGGCCTAATCCCAACTTCAAATAACAATTATAAGATAACCAATAATAATAACAAATAACAAGTAAACAATACAAATAATCAAAATTAAATGAAATTGAGGAAGAGAGAGTGTCTACAATGATTTATGGTGGTTTGACTCAAACTAAGAATTTACGTCTACTTCTCAAGATCCATCTCTTGAGAATTCAATCTCACTAATTTATCTTTTCTAGAGTGAAGACAACCTATCATATTAAGTCACCTTGTTCTAAACTATAACAAAATTTCCAAAAAACTTTCACAAGAACTAATAGTACTTTATGACTCAAAAACTCATACTTTATCACTTTTCATTGAAATACTCTTATTCTTTTCATAATCTTAACTTTTTAATTTAAAGCTTTTTCTCTTTGATCTATCATTAACACTTAATACAAAGCCTTTAGTATATTTCAACAATTTTCTGCACTTTTCCCCACTCTTTTTCCCACTTTACAAAAGATTTCCATAACCCTTTTATATACAAACAAAATAAACTAGTTATTGGAGATTGATTTTTTTTATAAAAAAATCAATTTCCAAAATAGGAAATTTTCTCTTTAAGGCATCAATTGACCACAATATTTACATTGATTGATTGATGCAAAATCTTCATAATTATCTCGGGCTTCTACACTTTTGGCTGGATTAGTCTTATTAGTTGAACATAGCTATTAGTTAGGTTAACCAATGTAAAATCTCTTAAACTTCTATAACTTTAAAGTTGTTAACTCTTAACCTTCTTGTAATTGACCATAACTATTGGTCACGTTGAATGGTTTAAAATCTTTGTAATTTTTTTTCTCTATTTCTTTGGTATTTGATTAACCATAGGTATTAGTCTAATCAACCAACTCAAATTCTTTATTTCTTCTCTTTACAACTTCTTTAATGTCTGGTTAACCATAAATTGGCTATAGGTATTGATCCAGTAAATAGAATCAAATTCTTTATTTCTTTAATTTGTTCAATTGATGTCATAGATCAATTTATCCTAAGTTTATGCCAATTTTGAATTTTCATAATTCTTTCTATCTTTTATTGTGATCACTTAAAATCTCACTTAATACCTTTTTATAAATAAATATTTGATAAAGAATAATATTTATATGTTGTTGTTAACTCAAATCAAATTTGAATTTCAAAGATCTTTCCATAGTATTCATAAATCAAATAGATATTATTCAAATAAAGATAATACTTACTTAACAAGTAATCATATTAATTAAATATAGGAAACAAATTAAAATATAGAGTAATAGAGATAATCCCACTAATTTTAGTAACCTGCCCATTGATCACAATAATCTTAACTAATCTTAACCAACTCACAAAACTCAACAATGGTGTCTTAATTCTTTATCCCTTAAAGCTCTCTTTGTTAGTTTTTGCTCATATACATATGACTACACACTTTTATTTCTTTCAAGTATAATATGTTTGATTAATTTATTTGCTCATAAGTAGACAATTTAGATATAAGTCCTTGTTTAACCCAATTCACCCATTCTTAGGTAATTATAGGACCATTGTTTATTCTCTTTCTTGACGAATTATATCAAATTATACTTAATCAATATTTTTTATTCATATCAAAATATTACATATAATTAACTAAAAACACACACATAATATAGACATCATGTCTTATATAATAGTAAATTTTAGTTATACTTAACTACTGAAATTATATCAAATTAAACTAAATAAAGTTAAATTTTACTTGAATTTTGACTAAGTAATAATCAAGATTAACTTTAACATCCCTCTTAATTTTGATTTGGTGATGCTATAATTTGTAGCATCTATTTTAGCTTGACAAATACTTTGTACTTTAACAACTTGTTGACAATATTAACCGTTTAATCTTCAAATTTATAATATGCTAACTCAATTTCCCTTTTATCAACTCAATTTCTTAGAAATTGAAAATGATTATCAATATACACAAGTTAATTGTATAAGCATTATTAATAAAGATTATGTAGTACCTTTAATTAAAATATAAATTTCACTCATCATATTATGCAACCAAAGTGTTTAATGGGCACTTAAAGTTATGACTGCATACTTTACTTCACAAGTCAAAAGTGTAACAAATTGTTTCTTGGACGATTAGGAATAAAGGATGACTAAGAATAAAAGTAGTTCCAAAGTTTAAAAAAATACTAAAGTAGTTTTAAAGTCATCTATGTCTGCACCTTAATCACTATTAGAATATCCTAAAAGAGCCTAATTTCTAGGTAAAGAATAAAGTAAAACACAATCTTATGTGCCTTTCATATGTCTTATAATTCTCTTTTTAACTTGTATATGAGACTAACAAGGAGATTTTAAAAACTTGCAAATTAAACCAACTTTATTAGATATGTCAAGCCTCATACATATCAAATATTACAAAGTCCCACAAATTTGCTTAAAGTGTGTAAAATCAACATATACTTCATTGCCTTTCATAGACAAATTAGTGTTAACCACTAATAGATTTCTCATAAGATTGTACTCATGCATTTAAACTTTTTTAATAGCTAATTAGCATACCTCCTTTAATAGATAAAAATCTCATCATCACTTTAAATTAATTTAATGCTAAGAAATTATAACATTAGGCCAATATCTGTCATATCAAATTTACACATTATAGACCTCTTAAAATTTTCAATTATTTTAGAATTATTGCCTATAAATATTAGATATATTGATAATGTATCTTTATTATCTTTGAATTTTACATATAAGAGATATTTAGAGAAACATTTTTAACAGTTAGCATTATGGAATAAAAAAACCAATTATTTGATAAATCTAAAGTGTTTTTCATTATCTTTGAATTTTACATATAAGAGATATTCATAGAGACTTTAAGTAGTTATTTCAAGTCATAAAGTTTTTTTTCTCAATTAATACATCTTATTTTTACTTCCTTTCTTCATAAAACTTAGTAGCTACTTGACAAAAACTTCATCTTTAAGTAAGCTATTGAGACAAGCTAAATTTACATCTATTTGATAGATCTTTTAATAGTTTTGTATGACTATAGCAATTATAAATCTAGTAGTTTCCATTTAAGTAATAGGAGAGAATACTTTGTGAAAGTTATAATCAAGTTGCTTTTCAAATTTTTTTTACTACCAATATTGCTTTATATCTTTTTTTTTTTTCACCTTATGGCTTCTTAGTGTTAAGGACCCACTTCACATCAATAGGTTTGTGACCTCGTGAAATCTCCATTAGCTCCTATGTATAAATTTTCTCAATTACCTTAATTTCTTTATTCATGACATTCATTCTCTCAGTATCTTGACTTGTCACTTTAAATGACATAAGTTCACAACATGCAAAAATGACAAAGTGCACCAAATCCCCATCACCATTAATAGAATTATCAAAGATTATTTTATAAACTTGCAATCTAACTAATTGTTAGTGATTTCTTTTTAACTTTTTATTTTCTCAGGTGCTTTTGGAATAAGATATTAAGTTGTAGTTAGTGAAATTACCATTTTCATTGAGGACTACAATTTGAGATTTCTCTTTTCCCAAAATGGCAACGGGACAATTTTAGGTGTCATGTTGTTCCTTAGCATCAAATTTCTAAGCTTCATCATTAACAAAGGTCATATTTCTTTTTACAATCACCTTTTTTGACACAAGGTTAAAAAACTTATTTCTCTTTCTTATATAGCCAATAAAGATTTTCTTTACTGAATCATCTTGCTTTGTTTTTATCTATGCTAGAGTATAGTATATGCAATAAAATCAAAAACTTTGAGATGTCTTATAGTAAGTTAGAAACCACCCTATGAAACTTCAAGGTGACATTTCAGACATTTAATAGTAAAGATTTGTTGAAGTAAACAACATATAAAATAGCTTTGGCTTAAAAAGGATTAGGTACTTCTTTAGCCTTTAGTAAGCTTCCCCTTATATTCAGGATGGATATGTTCTTTCATTTAGCAATTTCATTATGTTGTGAAGTGTAGGGAACTATCACTTCATGCTTTATTTTAGTGCTTTGTAATATCCCTTGAACTTATTAGAGATATACTCTCCATGACCATTAGTTCATCGAATTTCAATATAACACCCACTTAATCTCTTTACATGGACATTAAACTTGTTAAAATAATTAAACACTTTAAATTTTCTTTGCATTTAATGACTCATATCTTCTAAGTAAAATTATCAATGAAAGTGAGAAAATACCCATTGTCACCATTTAATTAAACATTCATTGGGCCATAAACATTATAATGGATAAGTTAGAGTAGTTGCCTTGCACGTTAATTCTTTCCTGTCATGAAAAGTAATTTACTTTGTTTTCTTAAAATGCAAACTTCACAAATCTAATCATGATGATATAGCTTAGACATGTCTTTACCATATTTTCTTATGTAAGCAATTTTAAATTGTGAAAATTTAGATGACCAAATTGAAAATACCATAACTAAGGCTTATATTTCATAAGAATGTTAAGATAACTATTAATATCAATGACAAACTTAATTTAATGACCATTTTAACCTTTATTTTTGTAGTAAGAACTATTATGTTCTCATTTTCTACTATAAAAGAAGTCTTACTTCTACTTTGATTCATCACTTTTATTACCTTTAGTTGGAGCCTAACCTTAGAGTGCTTACTTTATTGGCTTCTTATCCATATGCTATTCATGAGCTTGTAATATGCCTATTAATATATCAATTATCATCTCAGAAAAATCATGTATTTCTTCTATTGCAACTACATTATGCTCATGTTTTGATGTAAGTCTTTACAAAATCTTATTAACTTTAACTTAATCATTAAGCTACTCTCTATAAATTCTCATTTGATTTGTCAAAATAAGAACTTTACTTATATAAACTAAAATTGTTTCTAAGGATTCCATTTGCAAAAACTTGAATTGAGGTTGCAAGGTTTGAAGTTTCAACTTTTTAACTTTACCCTTACCTTAAAATGACATCATCAAGATATCATATTCATACTTTAACAAACTCGATACTACAATCTTCTCAAAAGTTTCATCATTCACTCTATGATGAATGAAATAGAGTTCCTTTTTATCCTTCTTCGTTAGTTCTTGGTGAGTAATTCTTTATACTTTTATTGCATCCACTGTAAATTTTATAACTCTATTCTTAATGACATTTAACAACTTATTATAATCAAACAATATCTTCATTTAAACATACAATCAATTATAATTTTCTCATCCAAGACTAGAAATAAAATAGGAATTGTGTCATTCATGTTTATATTCATAACTTTCAAATCAACAAATTTATTTTTTTATTTTATTTATTCTATCTCATTTTTGGTTTTTTTTTATTGATTTTTGAAACCCCTTTCTTTCATTTGTTTTCTTCCTTTTCTTTTCTCTTTGGCTAATGATTATTTCCTTTTACATAATCTACAAGGCATGAATAATGATGAAAGTGAGTGCTAGCCATGGAAGAGAAAATGGGACATGTGTTGGATGTTCAATCAATAATGGAGTAGGTAGCAGATGACAAGAAATGTGAATGGTGGAAGTGCTTAAATTGTTTTTAACCAAATATGAGGAAAGTGTGGCGTATAACTTTAACCATTTCTCTATGAGATTTTGGCTTGTCACTAGTTGAGAAATATAGATTAGTGATAGTGGTACTAAAACCAATGGTCCCACCTTATAATGATAAACAAAGAAGGCATGTTTAGCATTGGAAGACAATGGGACATATTTTGGATTTCTTCATATTTGTTACTTTTCAAACTATTTTGGGGTGTGTGGTGGCTGAATTAATAGAGACCAAAGTTTGGTGGTTTAGGTGAATTATGATGATGAAAATAACAACTTATGGTGGCACATATAATGGTGATAAGGGATCTAATAATGTTAAGGTGTACTTCGCTAGTGGCAGATAACAACTCTAACAAAACTTTATACTTCTTCTCTTGGTTCTTAGATCAAATTCTATTATCTAATTAAGTTTCAACAATTTTTGGATCAAATACTCAATTCAAATACTCATTCTAATACTATTATTAACTAATTATATTGAATTATATTAGAACAACACTTAATTTTATTAATTTTAACGCATTATATATAATTAATTAAGAAAAATTCACATAATATAAACATAATGTCCTTATATAGTAGTATAGATCTAGTTATACTTAGCTATTAAAATCATACCAAATTGGACTTAATTAGTCTAAATTTTACTTAAATAGTGACAAACAAATAGTTCAGACTAACTTTAATGATGCTTATAAGTAAGTGTTAGGGTATGGTAGGACTTGTATAAGGTGTTTATATTTAGTTACAAGAATATTATTTTCATCAAAAAAATAAAGAAAATAAATAGTATTGATAGTAAACCAAAACTTGACCTATTTTTAGTACATTTAGAAAAAGTATAGCCATATGGGAACTTTTACCAAACAATAAATACATTAGCCAATTTTCTTTATACATAAATGTTTTTTAGTTAGTAATTCCTCATAAAATAATAGAATTTTATTTTACACTTTATTTAACTTGTGATAATAATTTTCATACTTCACTTTTTGAAATTACAATTCAAATGTTAAGACTAACTTCTTATAGTCAAGTTAAGAGGAATATGTGTAAAGATTAAATCACCTTTTAATATATTATCAAAAGAACCCCTATTATATTCTTTCTCTCTCACTCTAAATCTTAAAATGTTATCTCTCTATACTTTGTTGTTGCATCACCCCCTTCTTTTGAATTACTTATCCCATTTACTCTTGGGAACCCTTACATAAATCTTAAAATGTTATTTATGCTTAATTTTCTATTGAATTATTTCTTTAGGAATTGTTAAAGATAAATATTATTGTTATTGCTTGGAATCATATATTTCAAAAAGAAAATTCAATTTTACTTTAGTAGTTTTAAATAAGTTAAATACATCTAATACAAAATCAACCTCTTACATTTTAAGTTGTAATATAAGCCCATATTTGTGGGCTAACTCATCATCATTGGTGGCAAGCCAAGCGTCATATACATACTAAGACCCATGCATGTGTTATACCTAAAGCTCAGGTCTTGTCCTAAGCTTGACCTAGAGCTCAAGTCCTTAACTTGAGCTTAAGTAAGAGCTCGACCCTTAACATAAGTAACATAACTCTTATTAGCTAAAGAGCCCTAACTATCCTAATATGATTGAATAGTATATCATAGGTCTAATCATTCATTATGTTAACATGTAAAACCCACTCATTAGGGCCTTCCTAGGCTTAGATACAAAGCTTATTGGGTCCTTGAACAAGGTAAGTCATCAAACTCACTTAAGTCTTGCCTTGTATGTTTAAGGATCATCATTATCTTGGATATCAAAGTGTTAATCCTAAGAAAAAATTTGACCCTAGTTTGCTTTTATCATGCAAGCATCCATCATCAACCCCAACTCACTAAAGTTTTTAATTTAGGACACATCAATTTGTGTCATTTGTGGGAACAATATGTTATGTCTCGCTTTTAATTATTATTCTCGTCTAAAATCAAGAAATCATTCTTTGTCTTTACAAAGTAGAATTAATGTCCTCACACCTAGCCTCATTATGTTCTTTATGGCACAAGGAATCCTTATTCAATGAGTTTCAAGTATCCCTTATAGGGCATTTAGTTGTTAGGGTCATGATTAGCCCATTATAAAGATCTTGGGTAAGGATAATCAATGCCCAAGGTAAGGAAAGCAAATGAATTGGGACCCTATGAATACCTTAAGGGAAAGAATTTGAGATTATGTAAATGGTATTAAAGATGAATAAGGAGAAATGTCCTTTCAATGGAGAGATCAGGTTATTCAATGGCTCTCTTATAAGTTGTGAAGTCATTCCCTTATTTATTGGCTTGGTGAAAGGAAACCTTATAATAAGGAAGTAGTGGAATCTTAACTAGTTTCTTCTCCCAATTAGTAAGACCACCAATTTGTTCACAACTTGAGGAAATGTGAGACTAAATTACTACTCTTAAAAGAGTAATTTGTGTTGTAATAAGGGAGCCTAAGGGAGGTTTGCAACTGCCCCCTTGCCTAAGATATTTATGACACTCATGTTTTAGAAAAGTTCAAGCTTCTCACTTTAGATACCTATGACAAAACCACAAATTTAATGGGACACTAAAATAGGTCCCTTACAATCATATCGCTTTATATAGGTTCGGATGCAATTATATAACAAAGCTCATAGCACTACATACAAAGGCATGGCCTAACAGTGGTATTTTGAACTTTTATCACACTTTAGCAAAAGCTTCAAGCAATTGGGTGACTAGTTCATAACCAAGTTCGTCAAAAGTAAAAGAAGTAAGGAAAACACCACAACTCTCAATTCACTTTGACAAAAGCCAAGTGAATCCCTTAAAAAGTTTGTGGCCTAATTCACTAGGGCATTACAAGATGTAAAAGACTTTAGTCTTGAAATGGCCTTGGCCATTTTCACTTGCAGTTTGCAAAACTCTTAATTCACCTTCTTTTTGGGCAAAACACCACTATAAGACTTTGTTAATCTATTGCTAAGTGCAAAAAATATTCATCAATGTAACATGTTTACAATGAATTGAGTGAACCTAGGTAGCCTTAACTAGGTTAGAAAGAAATCACAAAATATTCTAAGAAGCATAAATTTAAGAAATCCTAAAGCCTTTCCCTAAGAATAAGCCTTTTTAACAATAGCCTAAATACTTTAAAGTTGTCTAAGAATGAGCCCTTGCGACAATACCTCAAGACTAAAACTTGTATCCTTTACTACTTAAGAAGAACATTTATTCAATTTTTTAGAACCCATAAAAGTACTACCACTTTTATAAACCTTGTTGCCTAACATTTTTCTCTTGTATGGGTTTTTGGGAGAACCCATTTTTGCCAAAAAGGTATATCAAACTATTTATTTCCATTGGTTTTGGTCCAAGTATAACAGATGCAATATTATAATTAGTATTTATGATTATCTTTACCTCCTCATATAATCTTATATTGAGAAGACTAAGACTTTATACATTGTAAACTAATATATCCATTAGGCATTTGAAAATGAAGCTCTCCACCTTATACAACAATAACCAAGTAATGGGTGAGCATAAGTGTAGACATGAGCTCTAAATAGCTTGAATAAAAGGTTATGATAAAAGACCCATTATTGACGATGTAAGCTTAAACTATCAACTTAGTGATCTAGCAAAAAGAGAAGGATTAATTTAAGTCACTTTAAGCCTTTTTAACACTTTATAAATAATACACATTAAAGAGAAGCTTAAAGAGTGATTAAAAAATGTCTTAGTTGCTTTTTTTTTATGCCAATTCTAAAGTCTTTGCTTGGTTACCAATTAATATTCTAAGGATTAACTTAGAGCTCATGGTTTAAAAGCTAGGCAATGATTAGAAGTACCCTTTTGTTAAGTAAAAAAAGTATAAATCATCCCTTAAAAGATAGTTAGTTATCAAGAAAAGGCGGAAAAGTTGATTTAAGCCAATTTTATCAATGTAGTGATATAGGAATAATGGATAATGACTATAGTAATGGTGAAAAAGCACATTAAGAAATTATGCAAGTGTGTAGATTTCACTAATTTAAATAAAGTATTCCTAAAAGATAGTTTTCTCCTCCCTTGTATTGATCAGTTAATCGATAACATGTTGGACCATGAACTATTGACTTTAATGGATGCCTTTTTAAGGTATAATTAAATCTCAATGTATAAGTCTAACCAAGAGAAGATCTTCTTTATCATTAAATTAGGGATATATTGTTACAAAATCAAGCTTTTTGGGTTAAAGAATGTTGGTGAAATGTATTGATAGTTGGTTAACCATATGTTTAAGCCTTAGATTAATCCCACTATAGAGGTATATATGGATGATATGTTGGTGAAGAGCCAAGCATATTTAGATCACATGTAAAGCTTCAAAGGGACATTTGAAGGGTTAAATCATTATATAATAAAGTTTAATGCCAAGTAATATACTTTTAAGGTGCAATCAATAGAGTTCTTGTGATCCTTAGTGTTAAACAAAGAAATTAAAGCTAACTCCCAAGAAATCAAACTAATGCAAAAGCTACCCTTCACCAAAAACTACGAAAGATGTACAAGTCTTAATGAGGATGCTAGCACACCTAGGCAAGTTCATATCATAAATAGGAGACAAACAACTCCTTTTGTCTTGTATTATGAAGAGAGTGCCTAAATTTGAATGGATAGCGGAATATGAGTAAGCCTTCCAATAGTTAACATACTTGAAATCATTTTTTTCTCCTTTGTAAGCCGATTTGGGGGAATTGCTTTAATTTTACTTATTTATCAACTAATAAGTTATGAGCTCAATCCTTGTTTAGAAGGGGAATCATGTGTAATGGCCTTTTTATTATGTCAATAAGGGGCTACAAGGAGTTGAATTAAACTAGTCAAACTTTGAAAAACTTGCCTTGGCATTAGTTGTGAATGTGAGAAATTCACAACTACACTTCGAAGCAAATAAGATTATCTTCCTTATTAATCAACCTTTAAGATTGGTGTTACATCTCTTAGAGGCATGAGATCGTTTATTGTATTGGTTAATGAAGCAAAAGGAGTTTAATATGCACTTCTAACTAGGCATTAAAAGCCTAGTTTCTCATTGATTTTGTAAACAAAAGTATAAGCTTTGATGAGAGCAGTAAGGAAGATTCCCAATTGGAAGGTTAGACTTTGTACATTAATGGTTATGTGAACAAGAAAAGCAACAAGGTTAAGTTAGTGTTCTTAGGACCAAAGGAGGTCACATTAAAGTATTCTCTTCGCTTCAAGTTCCTTTCCTCAAATAATGATATTTAGTACAAGGCCTTTATCAATTGAATAGATATAATATAGGATTGGAAAAAAATTATTTAGCTTAAGATCTACAATGATTCTTAGGTCATTATTAGTTAAATGAAGGGTGAGTTTAAAGTATAAGAGTACTTTATGATAAAGGACTTAGTTAAAGTTCCAACTATACAAGCAACCCTCAAGAAAAAGGGAATCAAGTTTATAATTAAGTAGGTCCCACAATTTTAAAAATTTAGAGGGGTTGCATTGTCAAAGTTTGACATGGTTTAACAACGAGGGTCAGGCAAATAATGTTTAATGAGCCTTGAAAGAAACCTAGCTATAAGGAATTACCAAAAATTATTTTGTAAGTTGACAATGACCTATTATGGATGGAACCTATAATCATGAACCTCTAAGTAGTCGAGCTCCCTAAAGACAAGTTAAAAACAAAGCAAGTGTCATACAAAAAAGTGAAGTATGTCATCTGAGATGATTGATTGTATAAGCATTCTTACAGCCTATTGCTGCTTAAATGTTAAACATCGAAAGATGTTGAATATGTTTCAAAAGAGATATATGAAGGTATTTACGGAAAAAAATAAGGGCATCCACACTTTAACCACTAAAGGTTCAAAAGTAAGGATTATATTAGCTAATAAATAATAATAATGGTGAAAGTTTTGTGCAAAAATGTGACATATGCTAAAGATCTAGTAATGTACCACATCTCCTAGCAACACAACTCACTTTAATTATTGCCTTATATGCTTTCACCCAAAGAGGGCTTAACCTTATCAACTTATTTCCTCAAGCTTCAGGGGGGAAGAGAGTTTGTTGTTATTGTCATGGATTATTTCATAAAGTGAGCAAAAGTAAAATCATTGGTATAATCACTTCAAAAAAAATGTAGAACTTTGTATCTATCATTTATGATTTAGGGATCCTAAAAGTAAACATTAATTACAATGGCAAACAATTCAACAACAATAAATTTTAGAGTTTCTATTCAAACCTAAAGATCAAACTAAAATTTATGGTTGTAAAGCATTCCTAAACTAATGGTAAGGTTAAGGTTATAAATATAAGCATAATACAATGTCGAAAGAAGTGTTTGGGAGGAAAAAAAGATTATGGGTGGATAAACTATTAGGGATATAATGGACTTATCAAACAATATCAAGGAATATCATAAGTAAAACTCCATTTGCTTTAGCATTTGAAACCAAAGCCATGGTTTTGATGGAGATAAGAGAACCCAATTATAAATTTTAGTACTTTGATGTATAAAATAATGCGTAAGGACACTTGGAAAATTTGGACTCATTAGAAGAGTCATGGGAATAAACTTTCATTTAAATAGTAGCATATCGAAAGAAAATCACTTAGTATCACAACAAAAGGGTTTGTAAAAAGGGATTTGGTTTGTAAATAATAAAAAGATAGCAAAAGTGATGAAGGGACTAACAAGCTCATATTGAATTAGGAAAGACCTTATCATATCACTAAGTAAATAGACTTAAAAAGCTATATGCTAGAGTTGTAAGATAAGTCACTTGTCCCAATAATATGGAATTTAGCCAACCTTTAAGCATATTAAGAAATGTATTTTTATTGTAGTATACTTTGTATATTTGTTACTCTTTTCTTCACCATGTATAAATCTTTTAGAATAATGAATGAAATAACATTCTCCTTAATCAACACAATCTCCTATAACTATTTATTGAAGGATGAGTTTGCTAAAAATAGGGCATGAATTGCCTAAGGGCAGCTCTAAAAAGTTAGCCCTTTATATGCAATCTCACTTTAAAAAAAGTGTTAAAATTGCCCAAGTGTACCTTCTAATAGCCAACTTAAATGTGCATACTTCAAATGATAAGGAAAAGGTTTTCATTCAAGAATAAAAGGCTTTTTAATGATGACTTGATATCAAAAGAAGATGAAATGTCCAAAGGTAGAAATTTCCTTCCTTTGAATAGTGGTCTTTTGTAGTTTTATCCTAGGTATATCATTACCTCTATATTATCCTCACTTGAAAATATATCATTCTCATAAAAAGTATTAGTAATATAATTTTCAATAAAATCATTTAACCTAAAAACATCAAAATGTCTATTTACCATATCATCTATAACATTGATACTTTAAACATCTCTTTCATTATTATAAGGATATCTCATAACCTCAAATATTAAAAAATATATCTTTATAATGTATTTTAAGACTAAGTTTTCTTTATTGCACATTAACGAGAGCTTTCTTAATAGCAAGGAATTGTCTTCCTAAAATTAAAGATAGCTTAAAGTGTTCCTCAATATTAAGTACAATGAAATCTATTAGAAAGATAAGTTGATCAACCTTTATAAAGGCACCCTTTATCATTTCTTTTAGATATTTTATACTTCTATCTACCAATTGAAGAAAAATGTTGGTATATGAAGATTTTTCAAATCTAAGATTCCTAAAAACATGAAAAAGCTTAAGACTTTATCAAAATTCATCACACCAATAGTGCAAGGTATAAAAAAAACTCTTTGGATCCTTCAATTTAAGAGGTAGCTTCTTTTGAAAGAATTATCAAACATTCTTTATTCAACTTTACCATCTTAAACTCCTCCAATTTCCTTTTGTTTGCTAAGGTCTCCTTTAAAGACTTTTCAACATTTTCAACATCTTTAAAATTTTATTAAATTGCTTATTCGAGTTGGCTTTTAAGAATCTTTAAGGAAACAAAATTCTAGACATTTAAGGTTTAACATTTTAGTTATGGCAAAGCCTTGTAAGTTGTTTGTTATCACCATCATCATCTCTTCCTTCCTCTATGGCATGGTCTTACTCTCTTTCTCCCTTTAACACTTACAAATTAAAGGTGTTTTCTCTCCCAAGTCAAGACCTCTTTTACTCTCTTTTTGACATTATAATCCTCAAAGCTCCTTTCCATTTCTTAAAGTGATACCTTTCACTTGCTCCTTTGGATTTTATTTTATTTTATTTTTATACTATTAAGTAAACCTCCTTAAGCTTTTTTAAAATCCATAATAGCAAGTTGTCTAACTTGAGTTTCTAAATTCCTAATAGATGCTTCTTAACTTTGGAACCTAGTTTAACATTATTAATAAACTTAGTCATCAAATCCTTCAAACTTAGTTTTCTCTCTTGTTGATTTTGTTGTTAAAAGTCAAGAGGTGATTTAGTTTGATTATTATTCCATAAAGAGTTAGGATGATTTCTCTATCCTAAATTATAAATACTAAAGTAAGGATTTAAGTTGAACCAACCATTATAAGAAACAAAATTAGTATGATAATAAAAAGAAAAAGAAGAAAAGAATTTCTTATTAGACATTCTACAATTGCACGACCTATTTTTCCCATATAATTCATATAACACACTTGATGGAATACTTATCACTAATACTCTTAAACTATCCATCTTTTCATTTAAAAAGAAAATTTTTGCAAACAAAGTAAAAAAAGAATCAACATTATGTAAACCAATTCCCTTTTTAACATTATTTTTATTACTTCATTGGTAGCTATTAAAAGTCATCTACTCTAAAAGATCATAGGCTTCTTTGGTGTCTTTCTTATAATAGTATCCTATTGCATCAATTAGAAAATGGTTAAACGGGTATAAACTATTGTATGAAAGTTTAAACTTAAAGCCAAACTAATAAATCATGGTAAGGCACTTCTTAAGAAAATCTTTAAATTTTTCCCATGACTTATTATTAAATTAGGCAAAAGTAATTTTATCATTTCTTAACCATTTTAAAAAGAGAGAAAATTTTAGCTAAAAATTGTTGTGTCAAAGTATATCATATAGTAATCAATCATGCAAGAAAAGAGTTAAGCTAACTCCTTGCTTTTTTATGTAATGAAAAATGAAATAATCTAAACCTAATAGTATCATCACTAACACCATTGTGCTTAAAAATATCACAAATTTCAAAAAAGTCAATAATATAAAAATCAAGATCATTATTGGTCAAACCACTAAAATTGAGCACTCATCTAAATTATTTGGATTATAATCAACTTGATCTTAAAGGTATTATCTCAAATTATTGGCCTAGTTATACTTAATGATGTTCTTGTTAAGGATGGTATAACATATGAACTAAGTGCTTTTGGGTTATTTTGTGTATCCCTTTTTTATGTCATTTTGTTCCTTTCTTTTTACTTTAAAGATTTTTTAATGGTTATTTTTATTTTAGGGTCAAAAGTTGCACGTCCTCCACTACTAGTGCCAATAATGCATTAGTAAGCCTATGAATTAAAGAATAAAATCTAACTAAAAATAACTAGAATAATGAATCTAAAAAAAATGAAACAAAAACTATAAAAATAAATGCAAATAGTTAACCTTAGAAATTAAAAATTCAACCTAAAGTTAGGTTATGAGTCTTAATATATAGATGATTATGGCACCAAAAACTTGATGTGTAAGTTATGCAATACCTAATCAATTATGCAATGCAAGATAAGTAAAGGATTGTTCCCATAAAGACTATTTTGCAAAGATAATTTTATTCTAACCTAAGTTAAATGATAAATGAAACTATAAATAAACTACTAGGTTTATTATGCAATTAATTAAATGAATTAAACTACTTAAAGTAATTGATTTTCTAAAAGTAAAGAAACTATAAATATCACAACACTAAGTTTTAGATTTCATTTAATCCAAGTTATATAATTGATAAATTAATTCAATCTAAGGCTATAAGACTTAGGGTTTATTAATAGTTATTACATGTGATTGCATATTTATCTTCACTAATTGACTAGTTTTCTCAAGCCAAGTGAATCCTTCCTTTACCTATCAATTTATCATAGCTTTATCTAATTTTGAACAAATAAGTGTGCATTAAGTTTTATGAAAATCTTTTATTTAAGAAGGGGAAGCTCCTAATTTTCTTCTCTTCCTTAATTACCACATATGATGTTAATCATTTCTTGATATCATAGTCTAACACATGATTTATATTACTATTGGTCTGATTCATAAAATTCTTTTTCAAGTTAATGTATAGATCACACAATCATGCAAAAGATAACAAAACTTTTAAAGCATTAAGTTCAACAATATAAACTCATCGTACAAATAACTAATAAGTCTTAAAATAAAAAAATTAACCAATCACATAAACCAAAGATCAAGTTACATATAAATCCTAATTTAAAACAATTTAAAGAGTCTTAATGAAATTCAATAAATATGTCAAGTTTAAAGAAGAAATCCAATAATAATCTATGAAAGAATAAGTAATAAAAATAAAGTAAAACTTAGTTTTAAAAATAAATTCATGAAGCTGAAGCTGTTGCCCTTTTTCCTCCTAGCTTGCAATTTTTTTTTCTTTATTTTCCTCCTCTTTGTTCTTACATATGGGCTTGCTTCTTTTCTTTTGTCTAGCCCTTGCTCTCTTTATTTCTATATATTTTCTTTTCCTTTTTATGCCCATTATATAGTGTAAAAACTTTTTTTTTGTTTAAGATTATTATCTCAAGTCAATCTTAGGAAATTCTTTAACTTATATCTTGCAACTAAATTTTCTCTTATATAAAAAGTGAATTAGCTTTTGTTGTAAACTAAGGAGTTGTAGCCTATCTCTTAACTTTCTTTTACCATATGAATCACTTAGATTTTAGATCAAAAAATATGCCAAAATACTAATAATGATTAGCTAAATTTTTATTGGTCTTGATTTCCTATTTAAGATATGATTTCTTTAAAAAAAAAAAACTTAAATTTAACTAAGAAACATCTTTTTGATTTTACGATTTTCTCTATGTACTTTAGTCCATTTTTCTTCTTTTTTATTACCTAAATTTGACTCTAATTATTCACTTTCCTTTTGTCATATAAAAAAAAAACTAAAAATATATAAAATCTACATAAAATGAACTTAAGTAAACTTAATAATATAAATTTGAAATAGTATTAAATGAAAATATTTATCAAATTCGACTCTATCAATAAGAATCATCATCAACTAGCTTAGAAAGAGAAGGAACATAAGGCTCCTCATTCGAAGGCACAAAAAGAATAATTAATGAGGCTTGAGTTGTAGGAGCACCAAAATAGGATAGTTTCAAGAATTTGATATACCATTTCTTACCCTTTCTCTTCAATTGCTCCTTTATCTACAAAATGCACTTAGCAAAGCCTCAATTAATAAAAGAAATCTCTCTTTGTTAATTAGGCTTTTTAAGGACTTTTTCTCACATAGGACCTTATTTTACTTGTAGTTTTAGTCTCATTAAATTTTCCTAAAGATTGATTATAATCTTGGATAATGACTCTTCTTCTTGTCACCACCAGATTTCCTAACATCTTCTCTTGAGATTTAAAAATCGTAGATTAGAATTACTTTTCTGTAAGTTTATCTACAATAGTTTGGCTCAAATTGGCCACTTTCTTCATCTATCTTCCTCATTTTGTTCATGTAAAGACAAAGTTTAACTTCTCTTATTTTAACCAAATAAGCTTATCTCTTTTCAACTCAATCAAGGTAGCATATCTTGAAAACTTCTTCCCTCACCTCTTTCATATAACAAGAAAGTTATTTGAATGCTTCTTCCTTCACCTTAGGAGACACACCCTTATTGGTTATAAATAAATCATTGAGCAAAAATCAAACATTTATTGATCTAACAAGGAAGATGGACCTTTTGCCCAAAGCCTCTTCTTAGAGGATTATTCCTCTACACCGGTGCTTGTGTTGGGATTAGAAACATCAACTATGGTGGAGAGGTTAAACAAGGTATCCTCCCCTTACTTAAAACTCATATTCTCCAGATCATATAGCACAACCTTAGTCAAATCATCCTAAGGAGATTGTTTGAGGTGCTCCACCATCATTGATCTCAACCATGGCAAGATGTATCTCTTAAATGGAATTAGCACTAATCTCAATGGATGTAATACTAAGTTCTTATAAGATATATGTATGGCATTCCATTAAAACCTTGAAAAAGCCACTTTCCTTAATAAGGGGAGAATGCTAGTAATACCTTAACATTTAATTATTAGAATTAAAACTTATTAACAATAATGACCAAACTCTTCAAAGCATGATCTTTTTCAAAGCTCAACAATTATACTTATATTAATACTATATCTACTTTAATGATTATAAAAACAAATATAAGTTCATTAAAACTTGTAGAATCCTTAATAATGATCACAAAAATGTATATTTATTACTAAACTACACAACCTAGATTTAATGCCTTTACAAACTAATATTAAACTTCTACTTTTGCTCCATTATTTAATACCTTAAACATGCAAATAATAGTCAATTACTCACATGAACAAAAAGCAAAAGTATACATTAAATTAACTAAGAATATTCAAAACAACTAGAATACCAATTTGTAAATAAAATTTAATGACTACATCTTTACTTTAAAATAAATGATCTATTCATTCATGTTCATTAAAATACACAAATAAACAATAAAATATTCAAAAAACATCTTAAAATAAATTAGCAAATAGTAAGGGGGGAAAAGAAGAAAGTTAAAAGGCTAGTAACCTTTAAAGTTTGCATATTTGTCTTGTCTTTGCTACTTTTGGATCTTCTAATTGTTGTTTCATCCTCTCTTTCTTCACCACTTAAAACCCCGCCTTAGTGTGATGTTTTGCTACTTAAACCCCTTAAGACAAGTACAAAGTAATAATGATAGCTAGCATTAGTAGAACTGCATATAAGTCTTTTCAAAAAATTTCAAAATCCATTATGTATTGAGATGAAATGCATCTCCTTTTAAAAGGGTAAATGATAAGAAACCAGCCTATTAGATTTGGATCATAACCTAAGCCCAAGTCTTTGGACTAGCCTATCACCACTAGTCATAAACCAAGCACAACACAAGTACCAAGCCTAAGCTTAGGCTATATCTAAAGCTCAAACCTCCATCCTAAGCTCGATGTGAATCTTTGACCTCCAAGCAAAGCTCAATTAAGAGCTCAACCCTCAAACTATAGCACCTTACTTCCATTTGACCTCCAACAAAAGTAACACAACTCACATTAGCTTAGGACCCTCAACTCTCACAATAAGACTGAATAGTATATCATAGGTTGAGTCATCTATTGTGTTAACATTAAAAACCCACTCACTATTTCCTTCCAAGGACTATATATAAATTCATTAGGTCCTTAGACAAGGTAAGTCATATAACTAACTTAAGCCTTGCCCTATATTTTCAATGACCATCACTGATTTAGATGTTAGAGTGTTAACATTGAAAAGCACCTCCAATTATAATTTGCTCTTATCTTGTAGGTCTCCATCATCAGCAGCCAACTCATTAGAGCTTCTAGCCTAGGACACGTCAACATGCGTTAAGATAAGAAGGTTTGTATTCCACAAGGTAAGTTTTTTTTTTTTTCTTTTTTAAGGGAATCAACGAGGAGGGCAAACAAACAGGAGGAGGTGCAAGATTTGCTAATGTGCTCACATTTCTTCTATATATGTGAGAAAATTAGTTTTTGCACTCTAAGTTTATGGTATAATTAAATTTCAGATATCATATTTTGATAAATTCCAAAAAACTAACATTTATGAGAGAGGTAACCAAAAACACCTTTTGTTAATTAGCTATTAGTAAAAATTGCTTTTAATTACAAAAGTATCATTATAAATGATTTGAAGTGACCAAAATGTCCAAGTCAATCTCTTATTTCCCACATCACCACCCCTACTCTCCCTTCTCCTTTAACAATACCTTTACCCACCCACTCACCCACCACCACGCTTCTCTCATTCTCTCTTTAGAACCCTAATCATCTTAATCTTACCTCACAACTCTTACTTCTCAATCTCAAACCACGATCCCATTCAATAAACTCCCAAATTTTTTCTTACAACATTTAGGACTTTTCAATTTTTCAATTGATGCTCAATTTGGAAAAGGGTAAGGAAGAAAGAAATACTAGCCAGGAAAAAATAAAAGAGGGGGAAGATGAAGGAGAAAGGGAGAGGAGCTTCTAGCCTTGGAAAAGGAGCAAAACATCCGACTAAATCAAGGCAACGACAACGAGAAAGGCAACGAGAGATTTAAAAAGAACAAATAAAGAAGAGAAAGAGTTGGGAGAGAAGAGAGAGGAGCATGTCAACAGCGTCGAGAGAAGCAATAGCGCTGTTCGGCCAGTGAAGAAGGGCAAACGATTGAGAGAAAAGCAGTTGTTGATTGGGAGGGAAGAGGAAAAATTACAAAAAAACAAAAAGGATGGAAGGCGGTTGCTTTCTGAAAATGATTTTCTTACCTTTTACATTATATACGAGAATAATAACGTTATTTAAATGTAATTATACTATAAACTTAGGGTGTATTTTTTACCTTTGTTGATTGGCATCTGTTAGTCGTGGTATATTTTTTTATAAATTTTGAAAACATGGTATGTAAAACGTAATTATACTATAAACCTAGGGTGTAAAATTTAATTTCTCTTATTTTTGCTAAAACAAAGGCAAGTGTTTTTTCCACTTCTGTCAGTGGTGTTCATCAAATAATCGATGTTGATCCTCAAGCATGTTTGCCAACGAATGACAGCTGGGTCTCAATTTTGTCGGATTGTAACTTTGGAGAAAACTATTTTATTTTCCCATAAAATAAGAAAAACGGTTTTCCAATTAGTGGAATTATTATTATTAATTATGTTATTTGATATTTTCTATATTTGGTAGGGATGATTTACGAATATATTCTATATTTCAATATCAGTAATTTAAGGAGTGATATTAGACATTGATTTTGCTTTTATATCAAATTTTTAGTTTAAATGTTATGTCAAACTCATAACATTATAAATATGTACAACCTTTTAATTCAAGAAATCAAATTACAATTGAGAATTTTTAACTTGTTAAAAATTAATTCTTGCGAAAAGATCATTAGAAACTGATTCATATCTTTTTTTTAATTCTTGTTCTTTAATCTCAATTCAGATCATTTGGTATTAGAGCAATTTTCTTGGAGATTTTGCTCTTGTTTCATTATCCACACCACCCCAAAATAAAAGGAAAAAAAAAATTTTTTTAAAAAAAGAGTCCAGTCTTGTCTCGGTAACACAAAATTTATCGATCTCTTGGACAGATGCTATACCATCTCAAATTGAAAAATCTTTGGAGGACTTACGCAGATTATTCGTGCCTACATCAATCAATATTTAGGAGACGATATCTCTGGATTTGCGAGAAGGTTGGAAGCAAAGAAACCTACCCATGAAAGGAAAGGAACAAAATTGGGAGTTTCTTATGATGATACCTATTCAGAGCATAACAATGTCGAAGGCAAAAATCTTTGTCAACTTGTTATTCCTTTGGCTAAATATTCTAATCCACCAAATTATGAAAGTTGATGGATCACTCAAATAATTGTCATTCGTTGCGTTGGTTAACTCAGTAGTACCAATAGTTTCACGAATAAAAAGATTGTTAAGAGGCTTGTGTTTTTCAGTAAAGCAGTGCGACAACATATGGTAAAAATTCGGTATGTTAGACTAAATGCACAAAGGTAAAACTCTTGCTACAAAGTTATTCGATTTGTGTTGATATGTTTTTGTTACCATTTGGAAGACTGTGAAATTTTACTCCGTATTGATTGCTTGCGAATTTTAGGTGACATTTTTTGAAATTTTTTTAGTTAACTACACACAGTACTATTAAAGGAAAAGGGCAGTAGTAGCTGAAACAAAAGAAAATAATTGATCGATTTAAGATTCTTCCTATCGAGGATGCCGCCTACTAGTCTTTGCAGGGCCACTTGTGCAATATGTTGCTCGTCAGCCTTAAGAATAAGGTTATTTTAAAGGGTGAAGGAATGATATGATTCCCTAGTTATTGGGGTTAGTATTAATTATGTTATTTAAGATTTTCTATGTCTGGTAAGAATAATTTACAGATAAATTTTGTATTTCAGTAGAGTAATTTAGAGAGTAATATTAGAGATTGATTTTGCTTACGTATTAAATCTTTTACTTAACTACTAAGTTAGACTAATAAACCTATAAATATAAATTGCCATATTAGCCTTTAATTCAAGCAATCAATTATTGTTAAGAGCTTTTGATTTTTTTATTTTTTTTTTTCACCTTTAGTCCCGGTCCTCGTCCCTTGGAAATGTTTGTAATAGGCCGCAGGTTCGACGTTGTTCTCCCGCCGGGATAGGAGAGTCGCGATTCTACGGCGTCTAGTTGATTGAAGCTCCTTTAGCTTTCTTAGGCAATTTTGCTTAAATTGGAGTGAGCCGGTGTTCTCATGGCTGTCTGAGACTTGATAATTGGCGAAGCCTGCAGCAATGGCACTTGTTCAGCATCCCGCTATCAACACCAAACTTCGAGGACATTTTCGGCTGTCTAAGCCATTTTCAATGGCTTTTTATATAGTATTTTAAAACTCTTTTTAATGATTATTTAACGAAGATGTTTAAACGTAAAGCACTTAATTATACCATAAAATGTTACATTTTAAAACATGTATATATGTGCCTCCAGAAAGCGAGATCACCTGACGGGTTGAAATCATTTCCTTTCACTATTTTTAATTCACCTTTTTTTCATAGGCATTTAGGTTGTATTATTTGCATATATGTGCTTTTTTTTCTTTTTTTTTTTTGATAAATCAAGTCTGTCTTATTAATGTAAGAAAGAGAATATATTTTATCTATTGAATATGGTTCTTTTATTTCGGTTATTCTTTCTTCGGTTAGAAGTTCTTTCGATTTTAACAAATAATCATTTTTTATTGTGAACCTACTATTTTATATATTTTTTCTATTAATAATTCTTTATTTTTTGCTATAACATTCATGCATTCAAGATTTGTACAAAACTTCATTCTATCTTCATTTTCACTATTATTTGAATAAAAAAACAGAGCGTATTCGTACTTATAAAATTTTTTTATTTATTTTCATTACATTTTTTTATTTATTTTTATTACATTTATATTAAATATTTTTTTATTAAATTAATTGTTTTATTTTGAAGACTTGTAATTTACATTGATTTTTGTAATACTTTACTTGACCATATTTATGATGTCACTTGTTTCTTATTCTTTTGAGTAACTATCTTTGTTTTTGTTTAAACATATTAGATTTAGGGGCATAAGATTTATTAGTATTGGAATAATTTATTTTTTCTGGTGGCTAATTTTTTCTTTTAAAATTTTTACTTTTATTTCTTTTTATTTTTAAAAGAGCTAAAGCGGTTTTGCAATCATATTAAGAACAAAATAATTATAATTGTTTTCTACCTACCCGTAATTCATTGTTTGTCGGTGCCTTGCATTACTTTATATGGCCGGCAATTCTTTCTCTTCTTCGAAGCTTCTTTTCGAAGGTTGAGATTCTCTTAACGATACAGTTGTCTAATAAGGTCAAGTTTGGAGTTAGGTCCTCGTTACAAAAATTATATTCCGTCTGTTTGCTCTACTTCTTCTTCTTCTTCTTTGAGAAATCGTGATAGCGTTTTCCTTTTTCTTTTCAATCTTCTGGTAACTGAAACCTTTTCCAATCTATATTTGTTATCACTGATCATGCCGGGGTGGTAAATCCTTTAAATTAATCTAATGGCCAGTGTAATCCACAGGGCCGGCCGACAGATGTAGACCTATCAGACTCCATATTTTCCGTGCAAAAGCAGACTATATTTATTATTGGAGGAGAATGAAGGGACCACAGGGTTGTAACGAAGACAGAGTTCACATGCATAACAGAAGGCTTTGAGAGAAAATGTCGTGACCTAAAACTTTCTTTCTTTCTTTCTTTCTTTTCTCGATAAATCAAATACTGCAATTTTGTTGATGAAAATAATTAGAGCAAAATACAAAGCACAAGGAGAGCAACCTGTGAAGAAGCTCTCTTAACAGAGGAGATTACAAGTAAACATGCAAAAATCATACGCGTGGATTCCGACCCTATTAACCATAAGATGGATATTGAAAATGGAGTCCTACTGTAGAGTCGTCGTTGTTGCTTTAATGGTCATTGACTCGGCACCATTCAATTCAATTTTCGACATGCCAACATCATAAACGCGGGTTCCAGCCCTATTAAATGCCTTTTATTCTCTTTAATAAGATAAGATAAGATATGCTTATGAAGTTGACTCCTACCGTAACGACATTGTTGTTATTTTCAAAGCCATTGACTCCTCATTTATGCAAATTATTTCCATTAATTAATTGATTGATTAATTTTGTCTTCCTACATGCCTATGTCAACCTTTTCAAAAGCTGGTATGAATTGCTGTACGATATAAAGTAGCTCCAGACTTATCATTCAACTATGTTAAGCTTTTGACGTCATCTATCATTCGGCCTGTTTCTTTTTTTTTTTTTTTTTCCCAATAATTGGCCTCAATTATTGGAAATATTACCAGCATTCACGTTAATTACCCAAAAAAAAAAAAAAAAAACTCGCCTTGATGCTCCTTGGTTCGCTACTCTCCACTCCTTTGCCATTGTCAATATTTTTCGACCAAATCGTCCAACTCACACTACAAGTTAAAGGAAGATCTACTCCTTTACAAACTTATTCATGCTAATGCAAAATACCATTTAAAATTAATGTGCTTACTTTTTCCTTCTCCTACGCAGATTATGAAATACCAATTAATCAGTGTTCACATGTTACCGGCTGAGAAAGAGGTATAATTTCCAATCTTTAAAGTTATATAAAGTGAGTTCATTGTTTTCAATGCATGCTCCACTAAATCCCTTTTATCAGCTTTACAGGAAGGAAAATACTATTCATGCTACGAAAAAAAAGGGACAATCTGAGAGATTTGAAAATGCCATAATTGAACAGAATATTCGTATATTTAGTGGGTTCAATGCCGAGCTTTGCACCTTCAGGCACAGACCAGCACCTACAACCAAAAATAATAATAATAATAATAATAATAATGAGAACTACATCAAATGTGTAATTCTTTGTGAAAGATTTTTAGGAATTTAAACAATAAATAACTTGTTAATATTAAAACGGCGCGAAGCACGGCGGAGCCCTAGTTAATATGTATAAAAGTATAAACTAGTAAAGAGTAGAGTCTCTTAATCTCCATGGTCTTGAAGTTGTGTTAGTCATATAAAATATAACATTAGAAGAATCAGATTCAGTTATTAGGCCGCAACCCTTAAGAGCTTGATTTGATGTTATTAACTAGAGGGCTTTTGAGATTGCCATCACTCATCGTTGGAATCTTAAGAACCCACAGGATACGAGAAAACACACAAGAAAATGCAGCCATATTCTCGCAGAACACCACCAATTCTCGTAGGACTAGGCATGCCGATTAAGCAGCCATTCACGTTTTGTAAATCAGATCGGATTTGGCAGTTTAACCGATAAAATTATAAATTGTTTTTGTTTTTGATCTGTTTTCTACTCAAAACCGTTTAGTTTTAGAATCTATGAATAAACCAATAAACTGATCAGTTCAATTGTATACTATCAAATTAAAATTAGTACTAAAAAATTCAAGTACATTTTAATACTCCTTAAATCTTTAAATTCAACACAAATGTCTTATATTAATAAATTTCTACAACTTGTTATATTCATTATATATTTATACTATATATATATATATATATATATATATATATATAGAAAAAAATGTTCACATTATATTTTGTATTTATTATTTTATTCTAGATCATATTTCTCATATTATAATATTTTCTTCTTTAAGGAAAAAAATATACAAATTATTTTAAAGTAAAAGTATATAAATCATATTATATTTTTATTCAATTTATTTGACTTAAATTTTTTTTATCTATTAATATAACATATTAATTAATTTTTTATATTATTATATATCAAACTACAAATATGTGTAATTAAATCTATCAAATATAGTAGAATAATACATGTAATGCTTATATTTTGTATATTATTACATTTTATTCATTAATATTTTTATAATATATATATATATATGTACGTATGAAATTTTTTATATATTTAATATTAAATACTAATTTAATCAATTTAATTTCAATTAAATTAATTGAATTTTAAATTCTTAAAATTTTCAATTAAATAATTAATTCGTTCTTAAAATCTAAATCCCCGTTTTATTTTAGAAGCGGATATGATGGCGGCAACCAAATGACCATAGGTCTAAATGTCCCGGGCGTGGCCCAAAGCTTAAGCACCTCCTTCGAAAGCCTCAAATCCCGCCCAATGCTGGGTAGATCAAGAGTTAGAGCACAAACCCAAAACGTCCATTGAGTGAAAATAACATCAGCGAAGATCTCCCAATTAGGGGCATCGCCACGACAGACAAGCTTGTCCCTCACCCACCAAATTGTCCACGCAATGACACAAAACAGAGCGTAACAAATTTTAGTTTGCCTCTTGCCTTGCACCAGTGATCGCCATTGATCATACATGTCTCTGATTGAACTTGGGAGACAACAGCACACACCCCTCCAATTAATAAACAAATTTCATGCCTCCCACGAGAAAGAGCAATGAATTAGCGAATGATTGGCAGCCTCTGGACAAGATATATAAAAGGGACAAGAATCATTGATAATGGAAGTCATTTCCTTAGAGATAAGGAAGTGCTTTGTTGAGATTCTATTCTGAATCGCCAGCCATATGGATATTTCAACTTTCAAAGGGCTAATTCCGAGCCAGATCTTCGGAAATTGGTCATCAGACTGATTTATTTGCCTCAATTCAAGTTAGAATCGAAATGATTTTATTGTAAAGTGACTACTACTTATATTATAGGTTCAAATCAATTTGTCTAGCTCTGCTACATCCGATACCACGCTACTGAGATCCACCATCAAATTAGAAAGAGAGATAGAGTAAAGCCTCGGATATTTGTTAGCCAAGCTTTATCCACCAAGCCATTTATCACGCCAAAATCTAATTTTTGCGCCATTACCAACAAAAAGTCTTTACTCCATTATCAACAATCTCACGAACTCCAGAATCAAAGCACCTTGACAAAGAAATATTCTTCCACAAACGTGAGGAGCATCAAAAAGGGTGGTGGAGGAGGCCATGCATTAAAGGTGACAACCCATTTGGTGCTAATAACTTTTTTTCACATGGCATTTATCAGAGTAAAGTCTCCATAGCCATTTGAAGAGAAATGCTTTGTTCATATCCAGCATGGAGCTGATTCCAAGACCACACCATTTTTTGGATTTAGGACAATCTCTCCCATTTCATCTTTACCATATCCTTTGATATGATACACCTGAATTGAAGAATCTTCGTTGTAGTCGCACAACTATGTCCGCAGCCTTCTTTGGTATTTTAAATAAAGAAGGGTAATAAATAGGCAAGTTATTCAGTATAGCTTTGCTGAGAGTCAATCTTCCAACCATTGACAACATCTGACATTTCCATCCAGAAAGTCTACTTCTAATTTTCTCAATTACTAGAGTTCAAGTTGCTAAATTGTGAGGATTGACACCTAAGGGAAGGCCGAGATATTTAATTGGGAGACATTCCACCTTGCACCCCAACCGGGCAGCAATAACGGCAAGCCACTGATCATCAACATTGATTTCCACAAGAGATGTTTTATGAAAATTGATTCTGAGGCCTGAAACTACTTCAAAACACTTTAACGCCCTCTTAATGGCAAGTAAATTATCAAATTCAGCTTGCTAGAAAATCAAGGTATCATCAGCAAATTGCTTATGAGAACAAAAAGACTAAAATACCCAGCGAGGGCCTTCAACAATTCCAAGGTTAGAAGCTCTTTTCATGATGACATTCAATCATTCAGTAGCAAGGATAAATAGGAAGGGTGATAATAGGGCTCCTTGTGCGAGACCTCTCTCTAGAATGACTTCATATGTAGACGAGCCATTCACAAGAATCGCTATCCGGGCTATTGAGACCTCTCTCTAGAATGACTTCATATGTAGACGAGCCATGCACAAGAACCGCTATCCGGGCTATTGAAATGTATTGATTCATCCAAAGTTGCCATTTAGTACCAAAACCCATTTCAGCTAGAACATAATCCAGGTATCTCCATGATACACAATCAAATGTCCTGTGAAAGTCAAGCTTTAAACGAACTCCAACCTGCCCTGCTTAATTAAGAGAGTCAATTAACTCAGAAGCAATCAATACACCATGAAGAATCTGTCAACCATTAACAAAGGTACTCTGGTTTTAACCAATGACTTCATCTAGAACTTTCCTTAATCTATTAGCCAAGACCTTCGCCATGATCTTGTACAAGCTACCAATTAGACTAATTGGCCTATACTCGGTCAACAGAAGAGGGTTTACCGCCTTTGATATGAGAGTGCCGAAAGAGCAGTTAATACCTCGAGGGAGCATTCCAGTTTTGAAGAAATTATGAGTCATATTAAATAAATTCTCGGATGTGATGTTCCCCGCATATTTGAAGAAAGAAAATTTGGAGCCGTCAGGACTTGGGGATTCGCAACTCCAAACAGGATCTATAATTTTTTCAGTCGAAAAGGCAATTCAAGTTTCTTAGCTGAATCGGGGCTAAGTTTATGAAATTTCGGATTTGACATGATGGGCTGGACATGGTCAACTTCTTTGTGGATTCTTTTGAAAAAAATTTCCACTTTTGTCCGAATCTGCGGAGGATCTATGAGATAACCCTTTCTAGTTTTAATTTGGCCCGCGTGATTTCTTTGCATCCGTTGATTGGCAGTCAACTAGAAGAACCAAGTATTCTTCTCTTCTTCTCTAATCCCTTGCATTCTTGATTTCTGACGCCAAAGAGATTCTTTCATCTCGATCCCCTCAAAGCACACTTTTTCTATTTAGCTCAAGCGCAACCAACTGCCTATTTTCACGGATCTTATCTAAACAGTCAATTTCCTCTTCACTACCCCAAATGGTTGCATCAAGATTGGCGAAGGCCTCCTTATTCCAGATTTTCAAATTCCCTTTTAGTAATTTAAGCTTTCTTCAATCCCCATTGCTTAATGTTTGGAATCTTGGATAGACATTCAGAAGAGACCAAAAAGTGATACATTCTGCCCAATGATCGAGAATTGGACTAGGTGAATGGCAAATTAACCAACCCACTGTGATACAAGAAGTTCGAGAGATCAGCGATGCCTTCATCCATAACTTGTCTACGTTATTTCTTTACTCAGGTTTAAGTGTTGTGTTGAGATCGCCCCAATCATACAAGGTTTATAAATAGTGCTAGAAAGTCAGCGAATGAAGTCCACGCTTCCTTCTGACTATCATGGTCATTATGGTGACAAGAATGCGGGGAAAATTATCAACTAAAAAACATCCATCCATTTGAATGCTTCTAAAGACCTTGGGTTACTGAATTAGCATTAGCAAAGCCTTCATCCCAAATGGAAACAATTCCGCCAAACTTCCTTATAGCATAAATTGAATCCCAACAATTTTTGGAACTCCATATTTTACAGACACGCAACATTAAAAATTTGATTTTCCTGCTTCTAATCCAAGCACTAACAGAACTTTTGTTTTCTAAGGAGCTATACCCTTTTAACATTCCAAGATAAAATTAGTTGGGTAATAAGTAAATAACTGCTCACCTAAGATTTACAGGGCAATTAGCTGAGGCCAAAGTCCTACACACACCCAACTCCCTCAACTTGTGCGCTTGTCTCTCTTTCTGCCATGACCATTAACCTTTCAATTTCTTCCACCTCAGACTTGCGGCTGACCAATCCTCGGCTTTTCCCCACAGCCCAAGTAAGTTTTACCTCGACCCTGTGATTACACCTAGCAATATCACTGTTGATAGCGATGATGGGCTCGACAACATGGCAAACCAGCCGCCAATCACCATGTTGTGGAGGAGAATCATGCGAGGGAGTTGAACCAATATGGGCACTCTTAGTTGACACGCAAATCAAATTTCATGGGGCGGAGGAGGCTTTGCAGGAGTTAAATCCAACCAAATCTGAACGATAGTCAAAGAGGTGATTCTTTATACCGTGCTTGGATTTGATCAAACAAGTGTCATTAGCTGGCTCCTCTATCACTTCAACATCAAAAACAAAACCTTCTAAATTGAGTCGCATGGATTTGTTGATACAATCCATTATCGGAGATAAGACCAATACACTCCAACACCGAATCATTTCTTCTTCTTTAAGCTGAAATCCATTTTGATATACTAATTATGTGTATTACCAATCGTCGGAAAGAATTTTCAGCCCCAGACATGCAATGGGACACCCTCATAGTACAGCCATTATATCTTCTTGAACAACATCCGTAGGCTCCCATCATTTGGTTACGTCAAACCACATGTCTAACCATCTTAATGCCTCCTCCGGCATGTTATCCATGTCCCCTATAGGTTTGACATTAAAGGCAAAACTTTTAGTAAAGAATAGATCCTCAAGCATAAAGATGCATTCTAGACATGTGACAATCCCCAAAAAGCGAAGCTCTAGCCATTTTGAATCTTCCTCATCTCTTCCAAAACAGTAGCAGTCCTTCGTGTCCTTCTATACATTTGTACTCGTTGCATTTGGAGGGAAGTGACACTTTAACAACATCCGAATGAAGTCGTCTATCTCGAAAATTGCTTGGTAAAGCCCTTCGAGCTGTTTTCTGCATATTCCTCGTGCCCTGAAAAGTTGGTCTAGGATTGCTGCTCGTCAAATTTGGCAAGGTTCGCACCAAGCTTGAGATTAGCAATAAGGATTCCATCCAAACTTTTGACAATTGAAACATCATTGTCTCTTCATTTAGTCTGAACAAAACCAAACTTTTACCCGAGCTTGTTTCTTTTTGCCAGAACATAAGCATTGACAAAAATGCCGTACCGTACCATGAACAAAGGTTGACAAGAACCCATACAGACCAACCTCCGGAAAGTTTTCATTATAAACGGTGGTAGTTTGGCATGAACAGTTGGAATTTCTGCTGGAAAGGTTTGGGGAAGCTAATTAAGTATGGTTGGAATGATGGTAAGAAGAGGAAGGGTGGGTAAAACGGCGGGGCTAGGGTGTCAGGGTTAATGGCTGGAGAGACTCAAGGGTGGGTACTGTTGACTTAACACTTTGTTATTATATATTTCCAAACTTCCAGTAGGAAGAAAAGGTTGACTTTCAAGGACTAGAATTGAAGTACTGCCTTACAATTGGAGAATTACGTTTTTCTTTTTAGTTCCCTACACTCTCTACATCCTTTCAATGATAATTTCGGCTCCCTCTCTTGCAGTAAGTTGTATCTCGGGAATCGATCCTATCCGAAAATGTACAGTAAAATAAAATAGATGGAGAGAGGGACTGATTAGATTATTTTAATAAAAATAGCATCATTAAATATTAATTTTAAATTTTATAATAAATTAAATTTATATAAATAATATAATAAATAATATATTTGAATTTATAAAAATTAAAATTATTTATATAATTGAAGAGTTTATTTTAATTTTATACTTATTTTTTATTGATATTTATCATAATTACATATTTTTAAATAAAATTTTTGTATGTCTTATAAAAAAAAAGACTATATATATATATATATATATATATGTTAAATTAGTTATATTCATTTATATTTAAATTAAAATTCAAAATTATAATTTTTAATAATATAATAATATAGAAAATTATTCTTTATTTATTGAATTATATTATAATTGATTATTTAATAAAAATAGTATTTAATAATTTTCTCATATTATTAATTAAAACTATTTTAATATTCTTTCACTTAGTTTAATTTAAATCTATTATATTAATTATTATATGTAAATAACAATAATAATTTCTTACAATCTCATCATAATATTATAATATGATTAAGAGTTCAATATAAATTCTAGTAATCATATTTTATTTATTTAGATTACTTCTTTTTATATATTACAACACTTTGCAATTTATCATACAAGTCTCATAAAATATATATAATTTCATAATAATTTACAATAATGTCTCATAAAAACTTTCTTATTAATTTTAAAATGATAATGTATACATAATCATTAGATAACAAGAAATAAATAATGTATTTTAAAAATACATTATTAAATTCAGAGTGTGAGTAAAATTATAAATCGTCATCATCATCATCACGACCAAATCTCATCTTGAGAACATACTCTCTAAATAACTTTAGTTACAAACCTTTTGTCAAAAGATTTATTATTATCAGATTTGTACTAATGTACTTAATAAACAATCTTTATTCTTAAACATCCTTTTTAATAATAAAATACTTTAATTTCATATATTTAACATCTTTTGTATATTTGTTATTTTTGGAAAAGGATATTATTATAGAATTATCACAATAAAATTCTAGCAACTTTGTAATGGTGTCAATAATTTCAAGTTCTAAAATAAAGTTTCACAACATAATGCATAGATTATAGTTTCAAAATATGCCACAAACTCTACTTTCATAGTGGATAAAGCAATGATAGATTATTTCACACTTTTCCATGCTATTATTACTTCGGTTAACAAGAACAAATAATTAAAAGTGGACTTTCTACTATTAAAGCATTTGCTAAAATCTAAATTTGAATATTCAATTACTTTTAAATAATTAAATTTTTTATACATAAGCATATGACATTTTGTTCCTTGTGAGTATTACATAGCTTTCTTTGTAACTTTTCAATAATCTATTCTAGGATTACTTTAATATCTACTTAGTATTCTAGTTGCAAAATAAATATTCAATCTAATACAGGTTTGCAGATACATCAAACCACTACCAACAGAGGCATATGGAATAAATTCTATTTCTTTATGTTCTACATCAATTTTGGGACATTACATAAGACCAAATTTATCACCCTTCTATATAGGAACAAGTTTAGGTGAACACTTATTTATATTTAATTTCTCTATAATCTTCTTAATATAGCCCTTCTGAGGAATCTTGATAGTCCTTTTGATTTATCACAGAATATTTTTATTTCTATCACACAAAACCCCTTTCTTATATCTTTCATTTTAAAATTCTTTAAGAGAAAATCTTTAGTCTCACACAATATGCTTAAATTATTAATAGTTAGTAAAATGTTATCAACATATAGAACTAAAAAGATGAACTTGCTCCCACTGATCTCTTGATAAATACACAAATCAACAATATTTTCCTTAAACCTAAAAGATATAATAATATCATTAAGCTTATGATAACATTAGTAGGAAATTTGTTTCAATCCATATATTAACCTTTTAAGTCCACACACCATTTGATCTATCTAGTAGTTTTCATATCCATCTGGTATAACTCTAAGTCAAACTGAGCTACCAATATCATAATTACTCTTGATGAATCTTTCTTTGAGATTGGAGAAAAAGTCATTATATAATCAATGTCATCTCGTTAAACATAGGTTTTAACAACAAATCTTACTTTATATCATTCAATATTACCACCTAAATCGCATTTAGCCTTAAAAACTCATTTATAACAATTTGACAAGATCCTAAACATTATTTCTTTTCATGGATACTTATCTTCATGGCATGAATCTATATAATAGATTTGATACTTTTTATGGCTTATGAAAAAGAAATTGGATCTTTATTAATTCCAACATCAAAATTTGATTCCTATAAATAAATCACATAATCATTTGTTATAATTAATCTTTTTTCTCTTTGAGATCTTTTTAATACTATTTATGACTTATTGGTTAGTTATGAGTTAACTCCTTCAAAGAATGTGTCTTCATCCAAATGTTTTTTAATATTTGGAACAATATTTAGTGTAATGATGAATAAATGAGTTGTTATACATAAAAAAATATTTACTTTAATTTCTTTTACATCCATTTTTTGATGTTTATTACTCTCACTAATTTCATTATTTTCAAAAAATATTGCATTATTAATTTTTACAATTCTCAAACTATAATTTAAGTAATAAAATATAGACCCTTTAGACTTCTTCAGGTAACCAATAAGATAACAAATGATTGTTCAAAAGTTTAATTTTTTTTCATGTGAATTATAAATTCTTACTTTCATTGTGCAACCTTAAACATACAAGTGTCATAACCTAGGTTTTCTTTTTTTCCATAATTCAATAGGAATACATTGAATTGTCTTATTAAGAATCCTATTTAACAAATAATTTGTGATTTTTAGTATATACATCCACAAGAATTTTGGTAAAAAAGAGTTATGTATCATGCTTTTAACCATATCTATTAATGTTTGATTATGCTTTTATGTCACACCATTTTGTTGAGATATGTCAAGTATAGCATATTGTGCACATATATCATGACTTTTGAGAAATTTTGCAAATGAACTTAAACATTACCTAATTCATTGTATTTACTGTAATATTCACCACTTTTAGTAGATCATATGATTTTTACCTTTTTATCTAATTATTCTTTAACCTTCTTTATATATACCTTAAGGACATCCAAAGATTGAAATTTTTATGAAGCAAATAAATATAACCATAACATGAAAAATATCAGTGTGCATAATTTTAAGAAGTTAGGTGCTTCCCATGGCCACTTTCTCATTGTATTTGTTTGCTTACTTTTAATGCAATCAACATTTGTTCTAAGATTAATAAAATCTAAATTCAAAAGAGTCTTATTATTTAATAATCTTAATAATCTTTCTTTGAATATATGAACCAATCACTTATGTCATAAGTAAGCAGAATTTTTATTCATTATAGCACGCCTAAATCTAACATTGTGATGCATATTAAGATTTGACAAAAATATGATCAAATTTTAATTTATATAAACCATTAGTAAGAATACCTAAATCAATCATACCAATATTCTTATATAAACTAAAACTATCATATTTAAATTTAATATTTATATCAAAACCATCTAATTTAAAAATTGAAATAAGGTTTCTTTTAATTAAAGGAGTATAAAGAATTTGTAATTAGTCAAAATGATAGACAATATCTAAAGACCAAAAGATAAGTTCCTAAACCTTTAATTAGAGCCTTCATTTCCCATAAAGAGAAAATCTTTAGTTAGACTTGCAATTTGGATTGTAATGAATCCTTACATTATATTGGATACATGAGTAGTAACACCATAATCAACCCACTAAGTATTATGAGAAATTTCAGCGAATTTTGATTCAAAACATACTAAGATATTAAATTTACCTTTCCTTTTAAACCATACCTTATGCTTCAAGCAATCTTTTTGGTAATGTCTAGGTTTCTTACAAAAGTGACACTTATCACCTTTTCATTCCTCCTTTTCAGCCTAAGGATAAGGAAGTTCTTTCCTTTTCTTGAATTAATGGGCTTTTTTGTTCATTTCCTTCCTAACTTTATTGCCAATAAGACTAATAGAGTGACTCTTATAATTTCTTAACCTAGTTTTACCCTAAATAAGTATACCAACCAATTCATTAACATTTCACTTATCCTATATAGTGGTATAATTAATTTGAAATGACTCATACTCAAAAGATAGTGAATTTAAGATGAATTGCACCAAAAAAGAGTCCTATATTATCTTAAATCTTGTTGCAATATTAGTCATCTTAATGATATGCTCTTGTATAATTTGCAACCTAATAAACTTTATGGTTATGATCTCTACCACCAAAGTAATAGCAAGTGACTTTATCTACAAAAGTGGAAACATTCTTCCACAAATTGCAAATTTTTTTTTACACTTTCTGTCTGTTGAATAATTGTCTTAATGTTATTAGCAACAGTCATTTTTAAAAACATAAGGCTTAACCTATTGCTGCATTTCAATGCTTTATGATGTAATTTTTCTAGTTCATTACTTGAATTAATAATAATAGTAAGCTTATTTGCAAATAATGCCAAATTAAGATCTATAACACCTAAGTCAAAATTGACTACTTGTTCACATCATTCAAAGAACTTTAATCCATTGAATACAACAGATGAAGCATGTGAGTAAATAAAAATAACTGCATAATCATAAATACTCATAATTAAATAAAAATTAAATTCAATCAATAATTAGAATATATAATAGTTTTCATTTAAGAGATATTATACTACACTATCATAAGTAAATATCATATTAAAACTTAATGGATAATTAATTATTTTTAAATTAAATACATTTGATATATTTAGATAAATATATATATTTAACAAAAAAAAATATTAATATATCCCAATTATATTACTAATCATAGAATAATGGCTTATCTTTAGGCAAATCTAGTAATTTTATTGATTAATAATGTCATTTTATCCAATCACTTTTATTCATAAGTGTTTTATTAAAATTATAGAAAAATAAGTCTTCTTATGTGTCCTTAACATATTAGTTTAGTCATTTTAGTGATTAACAAATTATAACCATAATATATTTATTTTGTTAATTTAATATCCATTATACCATATCAAAAAAAAAAAAAACATGAATATAAACACAAGTAATGTCATTTGAAAGAAATTTAAATAGGTCAAAATATATGCACAAAATACATGCCCATTGTATCCTCATGGCATGATTACGACAAAATTGACCAATCCTTAAAATTAAAAAAACTAATTCCTCTTGCGCACATGTCTAAATGTTAAGGAAAAATTGAAAACCTGTTGTTTTTCTTTTTTTTTTTTTAGTCATAAAAGTTGAAATGCTATGGAAACCAATTTAAAAATTTTTATGCAAAATCATGATGGCCGAGAGATCATGAAGGCCAAATTAACAATTTCAAGAGCTCTCTTTTAAGATTCATAAAGGGTTGACGGATTTTATTTTACTTTTAACTACCAAACATGAATACATATCCAATATGAAATCTTATTATTTTTCCTTCAATTGAAAAAAATCATAAATCAATTAATTTAATTGACTATTATTAAGAGAATAACTCAAATTATGTTATTTTAATACTTCTTGAATATCTAAAACCTACACAACATCTAATACTTTGGTGTAAACTTAGTTACTACGAATTTTTGAAGATAAATTTTATTTTTGTGAAAATCAAAAAAATAATAACATGGTGCGATCTGATTCGCTGACTACACCTCCTCGTCATGCATCTGCGCCTCATTGGTTGGTAGCCAAAAGTTATTGACCATTGACACTACATGTGTCATCATTATTTTATTGGATCACATTTTGGGATAGCCAACCATTTTTGTTGACTTTAGTCAAAAGGGCACACTCGGCCGCACCTAAGGCAGGGGACTGCTGTAGATTTGGGGTCTTTATCATACACCAGCAGATGTAACCTGTTGCCTCTCTCACTCGCGAGCACCGCAGAGTGAGCGTCACTCTCCGCCTTCTGGCCGTCGGACGAGTTTGAAATTCGGCCGACCGCCAGCCATATTCCGATGTCCCCAATCTGTCTATCAACTTAGGTCCTACGGAAACTAAGCGGAAATTGAGGTTACATAGTATATGCATACAAAGTATTGTTCATCTTCTTCCTCTGGACTCAAACAAATTTTTATTGTAGCAAATACCGTTCAGAGAGGGTCATATCTCTCAAACGGTGAAGCCAAATTTTACGAAACACGGTTCGTTGTAACGCTCATGACGAGACCTTTCCATCCATATAAATTTTAAGCCTTGATTTTACAGTTTTCCGTATCGATTTTGCGAAATTCCATAGGAAAAACCCTCTGATTTCCTCACTGATTATGCAGCCAAAAATCACGAAAAGTTTACAACATATTAAGCATATCATAGACTACTTGCATGTTTTTTTTTTTTTTTGTTGGTGACCAGGAAATCATGCATATGTGAGAAAAAACGAAAATTGGCAAGTGAAAAATAAACGGGAAAAAAATGAACGAGTTACTTCCACGTCAGAATCATCTCTTCTAGGCTCCGATACTAATGAAAAGTAAAAAAGAGTGGATGGAGAGAGAAGTTTATCACTTGTAGACCTCCATGCTTGAGCCAAAGATTAATCACCGGCAATCTCTCTGTAGAGGAACTTCTTGCGGTAAAAATGATGCCACAGTGGGAGCACCAGTTGTTGATGTTGTTGATGGCACTGTTCATTGCTAACCTGTCTAGAAATCTGCTATCGATTTCTAATGTTGTTGTTGTTGTTGTTGTTGTTGCCCGGCTGCTACATGCAATCTTCCCGTCAAACTCACAACATACCTAATGGAAGAGTGCTAATATTTCCGAAGAGTGTCGTTCCTATAAGCGAGTTTGCAAGTCCATGACTTAGTTTTTTGTGATTAATTAGTGTTATTGATGGTAGTAGTTGTTATTCTCCTGGCTTAATTTTGTCACCTCTACCAACTTTCAGTTCTTTAGGGTCAATTTTTTTACTTGGGCTTATAAGCTTTTCGCTGTGCCGATTGAGGAGGGAAGAGTAGTACCGGAAATATCAACACTTTCTGACTAAATGTGATGTAGTTCAATTATTTTCTTTGTCTTGCATGTAAACTCTTCTAAGTCATGTCTTCGGTTTTATAATATGCAACATAATTTGGTAAAAATGTTTTAGCATAAGGACTTTAATTTGAGGAAATGGTTGGAGTGATGTCCTATCGAGATTCATTTATATTAACCTCATCCCTTTTAGTTATCCATAAATATATATATATATATATATAATTTAAAAAAAACATATAATTTGTAGTATCTCTGAGCTTACTTTTCAAACAAATCTACTACTTCATGTTTTTAAGTTGAAAAAATTATATTGAAGAGCAGAATTTACAAAAAAAAAAAAAAAAAAAAGGACTTTTGCCGAAATAACTGATCAATGTGATTGTATCAAACCAAGTAGCTACTAGCATAGTTGAATAAACAAGAGACGCTTGGGCAAATCTGATCATGGTCGGCTAGCTTAAAGCTAGCCTCCATGATAACAGGCAAAATTATAGAAGTGAAACGGAACCCATTAATCATCGTTGGAATAAAATTTTTTTGGGACAGCATAAATGGATAAAAACTTATTCTTTCTATTGGAGGAGACATAGCTACGTCGATTTCCCCACTCACTACAACAAAATGAGCATTTTGTGATGTTTGTCATATGTCAGAATGGGTAGAAAAACAGTCACTGTTGACATACACCAACACTTTTCACTAGCGTCACGTAAACGCCCCCCTTTATCAATGTCACTAGACGCTAGAGTGACGTTTCTTAAAAACGTTATATTATGGCAATCATAGTAACATTTTTAAACGTGTCACTATAATGCAATTTATTGTAACACATGTAATTGTCATTATATCGTGTTTAATTCTCATTATAGGTCATAGTGTATATGTTAATTATAAAGTTATTTTGACATTTATAAACG
Source organism: Bruguiera parviflora (assembly GCA_019804595.1). Classification (NCBI taxonomy): domain Eukaryota; kingdom Viridiplantae; phylum Streptophyta; class Magnoliopsida; order Malpighiales; family Rhizophoraceae; genus Bruguiera; species Bruguiera parviflora. Next base: position 7,865,335 of record CM034050.1, read on the forward strand.
TCATGATTAAATATCTAAAATATGTTAAAACATCACAATAACTCGACATCTATTGTTATATTTAAAGAAATATTAATATTTTCAATTAAATAGAATTAATAATGAAACTTCTAAGTAATAAATAAAGTAAAATAAATATAACTTTAAATATTATCATTATTATATTAAACTTTTTAGAATTGTTCTTCACGAAAAATTCATATTTTTATAAGATGGGATCTTTTCTTTACGTAAATATTAATACATAAATTGTAATAAAATTGATGTACCATTTTTTATAATGTCGAGATTCTGTTGTAGAGATAAGAATCGTCTTCCAATTTGTTCTTGAAAGGTTTTTCTCTTTTCTCCTACTCTTCCCTTTACTGCTTTTCGTTTTCTCTGATGGTGGAGAGAAGGAAAAAATCCGTAATGACAAAACGTTACCATCTTTTCTGAGAGAATTGTTCTTAATTAGGGAATTACCCCTCTTTTTGGATAGCAGTTATCCTTCCTGTAACAGTTATCTTTTCCTTTAACAGTCATCGTTGAATAGGGAGAGTGGAGGGATTTTAAACCCAATGACCCAAATTACCATCATGTCCAACTGACCATCATATTAGACCTTTTATATTAGGTCATACTTTAAATAACATGGGCCACTCATGTTAATTAATTTAACAATCTCCCACTTGGCCCATGTTATGACTTGATAAATCAATAACAAATAAGTGTGCACAATCCTTAAAGATTATCAAACCATAATACTTAATTGAATTAAAATGATTGGATCATGGCGGTCACATATCTTTTAGCAACATGATTTCTTCCATGTATCACATAATCATCATAATTCGTAATAGTCCAACCGAGGAACATTGAAACTTTAATTGTCATTTCCAAATATACTATTAGTTATCTCATAAACCATAACTGTATATAACTAAATGGAGATAACAGAGCACAAGCAAAACCATAGCTTTAATTAAATTTATAAGTGTCACAATGATATAAGCAGTACAAGACATTGACTTTCAAGAGAATGTGGACCTGTCCAAAATGCCCATCCGTTCAACATGTCCAATAAATGTTTTTGGTGGCAAACCTTTAGTTAACAGATCCGCTATCATCAATTCAGTACCAATATGCTCAATAGACACTCTTTGATTTTGCACTTCTTCCTTAACAAATAGGTATTTCAAATCCATATGTTTCGCACCCTTAGAATACCTATCATTCTTAGAGAAGAAAACAGCTGTAGAATTATCACAATAAATTCTTAACGGCCTTTCTATATTGTCGACTAAATCAAGCCTTACGACAAAATTTTGCAACCATAATGCATAAACAATAGCCTCAAAGTATGCTACAAATTCAGCTTTCATAGTGGAAGTAGCAATGACAGACTGCTTCCCACTTTTCCATGAAACTGCTCCTCCAGCCAACAGAAACATGTAACCATATGTAGATTTCCTCGAGTCCACACATCCAGTATAATCTGAATCCGAGTAGCCTACTACTTCAAGATGACTTGATCTTTTATAAGTAAGCATATAATCCTTAGTGCCTTGTAAGTACCTAAGTACTTTCTTTCCAGCTTTCCAATGATCTATTCCAGGATTACTTTGATATCGGCTTAACATTCCAACAGCGAAACTAATATCTGGCCGAGTACATGTTTGAGCATACATCAAACTTCCAACCAGCGATGCATAAGGAATGAATTCCATTGATTTTTGTTCCAAATCATTCTTTGGACATTGCAATTCATTGAACTTGTCCCCTTTCTGAATTGGAACTATTCCTGTAGAGCAATTTTCCATTCTAAATCTCTCTAATACTTTATTGATATAGCCTTTCTGAGACAGTCCTAACAATCCTTGTGATCTATTACGGAATATTTTTATTCCTATCACATAGGATGCCTCATTCATATCTTTCATTTCAAAAGTTTCAGAGAGAAATTTCTTGATATCATGTAACAAACTCATGTCATTAGCAGCCAAAAGAATGTCATCGACATATAGGACTAATATAATGAGCTTGCTCCCACTGACCTTCATTTAGATGCACCGATCAACGGTGTTCTCTACAAAACCATATGACGTAATGGTATTATTGAACTTAATATACCATTGTCGAGAAGCTTGTTTCAGTCCATATATCGATTTCTTTAATTTACATACCAAATTTTCTTGCCCTGTGGTTATGAAACCTTCAGGTTGGTTCATATACACTTCCTCTTCTAAGTCACCATTTAAAAAGGCTGTCTTTACATCCATTTGGTGGAGCTCTAGGTCATTATGAGCCACCAAAGCCATAATAATTCTTAAGGAGTCTTTCTTAGAAACTGGAGAGAAAGTCTCCTTATAGTCAATACCATACTCTTAAGTGTAACCTTTGGCAACAAGTCTGGCTTTGTACCTTTCAATGTTACCTTTTGAGTCTCGCTTGGTCTTGAAGACCCATTTACAGCCAACTCGTTTTGATCTTTCAGGCAACTTTACTAATTCCCAGACTTGATTTACATCCATCGATTTCATCTCTTCCTTCATGGCATTGAACCACTTTTCAGAATCATTACATTCTATGGCTTGTTTAAATGAGACTGGATCTTTATCAATGCTTAATTCAGATTCATGTTCAAGTGAGTAAACCACATAATCATTCGATATAGTTGGCCTTTTCTGTCTTGTAGACCTCCGTAATAACATTTCTTGTGGTATCACTTGCTCATTGGTAACCTGTACATTGTCACTTAGTTCATCTCTTATGTATTCACTTTGTGTGTTTTGAATATCAATTTGTTGTCTTTTTGTGTTGCGTAACTGTGATGCAACAAAAGGAACAACAACTTGAGTAGAAACACTAGGTGTGGGGATAACGACTTGAGTAGGAGTGCTCACTATGGATCTTTCATTTTGTAATTCTCTAATATCCACCTTTTGTGATTCCCCACTCCTATTGAACTGACCATTTTCAATGAACCAAGAATTACCAGACTCAACTATTCTAGTACTATGGTTAGGACAGTAAAACCTATACCCTTTAAACTTTTCAGGATAACCAATAAAGTAACCACTAATGGTTCTTGCATCAAGTTTTCTTTCATGTGGATTATATATCCTTACTTCTGTTGAACAACCCTAAACATGAATGTGTCTTAAGCTGGGTTTCCTACTTGTCCATAACTCATAAGGAGTTTTAGGGACAGCCTTACAAAGAACCCTGTTCAGCAGATATGCAGCAATTTTTAACGCATGCATCCACAAGGATAAAGGTACAGTACTGTAACTCAATATGCTCCTAACCATATTCATAAGTGTGCGATTCCGCCTTTCTGCTACATCATTCTGTTGTGGTGTACCAGGCATTGTATACTATGCACATATGCCTTGACTTTCAAGAAGTTTTGCAAATGGACCAGGACATTGTCCACTTTCATTAAATTTACCATAATATTCACCACCTCTGTCTGACTTAATCACTTTCACTTTTCTATCTAACTGCCTTTCCACTTCATTAATAAACACCTCCAGGGTGTTTACTGAATGAAACTTTTCATGCAATAGATATAAATAACAATATCGTGAGTAGTCATCTATAAATATGATGAAATATTTCTCACCATCCTATGTTGAAATATCAAAGGGGCCACAAATATTAGTGTGTATCAATTCTAAAGGTTCACTACATCTCATGGTTGGGTTTTTGGATATGTGTCTTGTTTGTTTTCCTTTTATACAATCAACACACACATTCCAATCAGTAAAATCCAATTGAGGTAGGACATCACCTTTCACCAACCTTAATATCCTTTCTTTGGATATATGACCCAATCTTTGATGCCATAAGAAAGCAGAACTATCATCATGCATATTACATTTATTACCCATACTATGCTCAATAAGAAATAGAGAATCAGCATACATAGCATCAAGATTGAAAAGGTATAAATTATCAACCAAAGTACTAGATCCATAATAGTATAAATGTCTATACAATGAAAACGCACCATTTCCAATCTTAAGATTAAATCCTACTTCATCCAACTTTGCAACAGAAACTAAATTCCTAGTACATTCAGGAACATCGAGACACTTTTCTAGATCCAGGTGACACTTAGTGTCCAAGATCAATCTGTACATCCCAATTCCTTCTATTCATGCCTTCGTTCTGTTTCCCATATAAAGGAACTTCTCAGTTCTTGTTATGGGCTGGATTGAAAGGAATCCCTGCATAATATGTGACACATGAATAGTAGCTTCAGAGTCTAACCACCAAGTGTTATTGGGTACTTCAATTACATTTGATTCAAAACATACTGATATACAGTACATACCTTTCTTTTCGAACCAAGCCTTTCTTTTCAGGTAATCTATCTTGAAGTGACCCATCTTTTTGCAAAAGAAGCATTTCTGATCCTTTTGGATCTGACCTCTAACGACTTTCATGGAGGCTTTGTCCTTCTTCTTATTCCTTTTATATAGTTTAGACTTGCTAGTGCTAGCATCATTATGAACGACAAGATGAATAGAGTGATCCTTCATCTTCTTTAATCTCCCTTCTTCCTGAACTAACATGACCTTAATTTCTTGAAGGTTCCATTTCTCCTTGATAGTGTTATAATTCACTTGGAACTGACCAAATTCAGGAGGCAATGAGTTAATGATGAATTAAACCAAAAAGGATTCACTCACATCCATGCCTATTATCTTCAACTTTGCTGCTAGATTAGCCATACTAGTCACATGATCATGAATAGGTTGTGACCAATCAAATTTCTTGGTCGTCAACTCACTCATCAGGCTTCCTACAATGGATTTATCAGTTATATCTGATTGAGAGTATTTCTTAATTCTCATCATAAATTCCCTTGCATTTTCCATCTTAGGCATCGATGGCTTGACATTTTCAGCTATCGTCATTCACATCAAATTCAAACTCAACCTATTAGACCGTTCCCAAGCCTCATGAAGAGACTTATCAGATTCTGTACTGGTCTCAGTAATGGTTGTAGGTTTTTTATCTGAGATGACTGTTGAGTCCAATCCCAAAACACCTAAATGAAACTGAATATGCTCAGACCATTCTGCATAATTCAGCCCATTGAATTTGATCATCACATTGCCTAAGGCGAAAACATTATTGGAAGCTGCAAACATGATCCAAATTTACACATTATTACTTTGAGTAAACTCTAATGGATTCAGATGTATTATGTATTTAAGTTTACCTTTGGGTGATCCTTAAATATATAATTTTAATCAATAATGATGCTAATTTGGATATGCTTTGATAGATTAATTAATCACACTAGAGTTAACATGAATGCTATCTTTGGATATACAATCTTATTTACCCAGTATGTCAATCAATTCCCTTTAGTGTTATTAATTATTGGCAATGATCTATCTTTGCATGATCTTCTACCTTTATAATTAATAACTAAAATTATTCATATATAATATTTTATTAGTATCAAAAATGAACAATTGAAATTCATAATTAAACATTTAAATCTTTTCAAGTTAAGCCACTTTGGCGACTAACAAACTTTCAAAATTTGATTTTCCATTCTGTAAAAGTCGGCATTGGCTAATATACTAGCAATCATTATTCCAGTAGCTGACTTATATTTTGCACCGACAACCAGCTGCAGTCGGTCACATTTTCGTCAACAAATTCTGCCGACAAAGGGTTTAGTAGCCGGCAGGAATCTTTTAGCCGTCGCCAGGCCAACAACTCTTTCTCTTTTTTTTTTGTCCCGCCGGCGTACATTCACCATCGACAAATCTGCCAGCAAAATGCCTTATGGCCAGCAAATTCCTTTAGCCGGCCAATTCCGCCGGTCCTTTTTTTTTTTCTTTTTTTTCAATAATAAAATCTCGTAGCCGATAGAAATCTTTTAGCTGACTTTTTTTTTTTTAACGACTTGACATAAATATCGTAATAAATTATAATAAATTATAATATTTACAAAACAGACTCTAATACTAATTGTTAAACTTTTTTAGAATTTTTCTGCATGAAAAATTTATATTTTTATAAGACATGATCTTTTCTTTACGTGAATACCAATACACAAACTATAATAAAATTGACGTATCGTTTTCCATGATGTCGAAATTCTGTTGCAGAAATAAGAATCGTCTGATTTGTTCCTGAAAGGTTTTTTTCTTTTCTCTTTTCTCCTATTCTTTCCTTTACTGCCTTTCATTTTCTCTGATGCTGGAGAAAAGGAAAAGATCCGTAATGACAAAACGTTACCTTCTTTTCTGATAGAGTTGTTCTTAATTAGGGAACTACCCCTCCTTTTGGATAGCAGTTATCCTTCCTGTAACAGTTATCTTTTATTATAACAGTCATTGTTAAATAGGGAGAGTGGAGCGATTTTAAACCCAATGACCCAAATTATCATCATGTCCAACCAATCATCATATTAGACCTTTTATATTGGTTCATATTTTAAATAACATGGGTCACTCATATTAATTAATTTAACATATTATTCATGATAATTTTATACGTTTCACGTGAAAAACTACTCTAAAACTTTAAAGCACCGCACATACCCAGGAAACGACAATTGTGAAATTTTTTTTGTTTTTTCACTTTTTACGCAGCCTCGAAGAAAATAAATAAATAAATAAGTCTTTTGGCATCTAGTGGACTGTGTGCAACGTCAGTTGTTTCGTTGTTTATCTACTTATTTGTTGTGGCAATTACCGCAGGTGACTCAAACAAATATACATAAAAAATAAAAAATAAAAAAACGCTTAGCTAAATTGTTGCTTTAAACAATCTTGAAAGTTGAGTTTCGCACTTCTGTTGACGTTCGTTCAAACATTCCCTGCTCATGTAAGAACTTTTTATCGTTTTTTTTTTTCCTTTTTTTTTTTTTTGCAATGCAAGAATTTTGGGCCAAAAGAAAATGGTGATGCAAGACGAAAGACGCATAAGATGAAAATTTAAAGGCTCTTTTTTTTTTTTTTGATAATTTGTAAAGACTATTTTCGTAACTTAACTCGTCAAATTTAGAAATCCGTGGCACAAATAGCAAGAGCATAATATTTAAGGAATTGAAAATGTTGCTAAGACGTTTTTAGTTATTATTTTTTGACAAGCGAATGCATGGCAATGCATTATCAAAATTCAATTACAATAATGGTGCCAAGGCCACATAAAGCTCGCCTGTTACTGGAATTCTCAGAAAATGGGTACTCCATCTCGGTGTTCGAGTAAAACAATTGACGTGAAACAGAGCCGGTGCTCACCTCATCTATCACGTCAAAACTCAAAGAGGGTATTCTATTTAGCGTTTGAAATTTATTGATTGTTGTTCAACAGTCAACAGTAGTTTAGAGAGTGATAAATATTTTTGATGCGCAGTGACTCGTGATCAGGGTATAAGAAAAGTACCTTCTGGCTACTTTGTGGTCCAAACCGATTGCTTATTGATTTATATTTAAAACCGTACTTTTTTCTTTTTTTCATCAAACCTCATTTCAATCTCAACCTTCTTCTAATCAGTTACTTGATTGTTAACAGTAATAAGTAATATTGGCCAAATTAAATACTACAAATTTTTTTTTTAATTCATCAGTAAGTAATGAGTAACAATAATCATCAATTAACAATAGTCAAGACAAATAGGCTTTTAGTATATAAACATCACTCAAATGCATATTGAACCGAAAAATAAAAACGCAGTTAAGGTAATATTTAACACTTTAAGAACATTATATAATGCCACTAGTCTCTAAACTCTTAGTTTCACGTTTAAAGTTCAATCTCTAATTCTTTCAGAGCTAAACAAAAAAAACAAAAAAAAAACAAAACCATAATGTCATCAATGAAAATTAACTAGTTTTAGATGGTAGTTTGTGCATACTAAACTAAATTGGTTTACCTTTTTAGTTCAGGCGAAGATACCCGGGAATGGTTACCCACTCCCATGCACCGATGGATATGATTCCATGCATGCATGCCACTTCATTACTCGCTCATATACATGATTGTATGATTGTAATGTTCAGTAACTTCCGGTTTTTTTTTTTTTTGGGGGCCCAATTTATTTTGCCCATCAGAATTGGCAAATTGGGTGTTGATCGAACTCGTGAACAAGGAAAGCCGAGTATGATGGGTAGTTAGCTGTACTGGGGAGTGGACATGTAGGGTTTCACCACTGGTATCGTGAGAAAATACTTGTTCTCTGAATTCTGGACGCTGGTATAACTGTGGTCTGCAAAGTTCGTTTCCACGTAATTTCATGTTCGGTTTTGTTAGGTGCATGTCCTAACTGCAAAAATACATATATACCTGCCAAATCTCGGGGATAATGACTGCACTAATCGACACATATTGCTTTTAACGCCCATTGCAAGCTCACAAGTCCTTGTCTGACTTTGACTTCTTTATACGGTTCTTTTGACCTTTATATATCACTTTACCAGTGATTTTTTTTTTTCTCTTTTTGCTTATTGGGAAGTCTGCTCTCTTTTCTATATATATATATATATATATAATATTGATATAGCTGTAACATCAGGATAATAAGACCTACACAATTTATATTTTCTTGACAAAATAACATGTCACATACCATGAATCAATCGTTTGGATTTTTCTTATGCAAATTTCGTTTGACTGAGTTTGGCAATTACGGATCAAGAAAACTGTATTAATATCTCATAGGGTCTGTCATTGAAATAAGTAACATTATTTGTTAGAATGTTTTCTTATTTTTAAACTACCATTAATTTGATTTTTTTAATTAAAAAATTAAATTAAATGTGTAATATAATTGTGAATCTAAATATTATAAAATAATCAAATATATTCTATTTATCTCTTATATGTTTTATATAAAATAGGAATATTCTTGATTTTTTGGGCATGAAGTTAAAATAATTATTTGGTGTAGAATTTGTTATTAAACTCATAATAAGTGAACTTAATTAGGATTTTAATATAAATATATGAGATAGGTTCCTTTTCTATATAAGAGGTTACATATTATTCTCTTCTTCACAGTGAATGAAAAATTGTCAGACGGCATTTAAAGGAAAACCCTAATTCCAACATACTTATTAGTACACATATATCATCAATCTCTACGATATGATAACAAGAAGTATACTTAATACTTTATTAATATTTAATTTATAATTTTAATTTTAGTATTGATGTAAGATTTTAGAATTATAATTTCTCACCTATGGTAACAAAGTTTCATTTTATCAACCAAGAACCCTTCTTATTTTCTTGAATAAAAATAAAATAAAATAAAAATTATATAAAGTAAAAATTCATTAAAGGCAATTTTGTTTTGTGACCTCTATTTGAAATAAAATTAGTAAATTAAATGTTGTCACTATAGTAACCATTTGAGAAATTAATAATATTTGTATATAATATTAGGATGTTTTTATTGTTTATATTGTCCATATAATTGCTCACTCACATAGAGTTATTATGTATGTTAATTTAAATGACTTAGAATTATTTTAATAATTAGTTGATTGAAACTTTTTCTAACCATAAGTGTTAGATTATTCGATTTTAATCATTTTTATATTAACTTGATGATTTAAAGATAATTTTAAAATTTGTTACCTTTTTCACCTACAAGAGAAATTGTAATGATACTTTAAAATTCTTAATATTTAAAATAAATTATTATTATTACTTACCATATTTATTAATTTTTGTTATTAATTTGTTCAAATTTATATACTTTTTTCTCAAATAATCAGTATTTTCTCATTAAAACTCTAACTAATGAAAATTATAAGAGATGAAAAGAAGTAAAAATGGTTTTAACTATGATAGGACATAAATATAAAAATAGTCAAAATAGCTAATTTGACTTATAAAAGTATTGTTATAAAGAAAGCATATTATAAGAAGCGGGATAAGGTCAATCATTTGGCTCTTACAATAATGAAAAAGTTTATCTCTAAGGGTTTAGGAAGTGTTATTCTAAATACTAATAATGTTAACATATTTTTTTACTTCTCTTAACGAAATGTATATAGTTTTTGTTGAGGTTGAAACTAGTTAATTGATGGAAAAATTTATCAATATCAAGTATGATAGGATAAGTGGTATTAAGGAATATATTCTTAAGATGGTTGCTTTTTTTTTTCCAAAGTTGGTGAGCTATAATGTCTTATTACTAACCTTTTTCTTGTTAACTATGTCTTGAACTCTATGCCCACAAAATTTGATGAATTAAAAACTTTTTACAATGCCCAAAAAGAAAGTTAAGATATTAACACTTTAATATTTATTTGTACTTAAAAAGAGGATAAGTGAAACATGAGATTTTAGGAAATGTGATTTTAGTTAATCAGCCACACCTAAATAAACCTTTTCAGGAAAAGAAATTTAAGTCTAAAAAAAAATGTGGTCTTAAAAGAAATTTTGGTCAAAAGTACCTTGATTTTAAACTTGTTATAACTAAAGATGAATGTTGGTTTTGTAAGAAAATAGGTTATAAGAGAAAGGACTATTTTTCCTATAAAAATTACTTCAAAAAGAAGAATAATAATAATAAGCTAAGTAATTCTCTTGCTTTCATTTACTTTAAATCCAATTTGATGGATGTTCCTATTAAATCTTGGTAGATTGAATAAGGAGTATTTATCCATGTTACTAACACTTTGTAGGGGGGTTAAGAGCAAGTGAAAGCCAAGTAAAAATGAAGTAAATCTATTTGTAGGAAATAGAGAGCAAGTGATAGTAGAATTTATAGGGATAGTTAAATTGAAATCAGACTATGAATTTGTTTTGACTTTGAAAAATACTTATTTTGTACCATCTATGAGATGAAATTTGGCTTTTTTTTATCAAAACTTCAAGACATTGGTATTTATTTAAATTTTAATTATAATCATTATAGTTTGTTTTATGATTTTTATGGTTATTAGTGATATTTTTATATTTGATAATTTATATAAATTAAATATTAACTTTAAACAGTTTAATGCACTTTATATTATCAATATTAGAATTAAAAGGCCTTTGTCAAGAGAAAATTCTTATTTCTTATGGCATAGACATCTAAGTCACATTTTAAAAGAAATAATTAATAGATTAGTAAAAAAAATGGCATCTCATGTCTTGAGAATTTTAATGAGAGTAATTTTGTTGATTGCATTAGAGGTAAAATGACTAAGAAAATCAATAGACATTTCATTTATAGTAAAGAGGTCTTAGAAATAATTCACACTAATATAAGTGATTTTTTTAAGAACACTTTATGTGGGAACAAATACTTTATAACTTTTATATATGACTTCTCACATTATGACTATGTCTAACTCATAAGTGATAAGTCAAAATCAACTGAGAAATTTAAATTTTTTAACATTGATGCAAAAAAAGCAATGTGGCAAAAAGATTAAAATTGTAATGTCTAACTGTGGTGGTAAGTACTATAATAGAGCTAGCAAAACAAGTCAATTCATGGAACCTTTTACCATGTACTTATAGGACAGTGGGATTATTTCCCAGAATCAATTTACTAACCTTTCTTTAGGGTGAAGCCTAGAAAACAATCATGTATATCCTAAATAATGTTCCTACCAAATCAGTGTCTAAAACACTTTTGAATTTTTCCAGAGTTGGAAACCCAATTTAAACCACCTTAAAGTATAAGGATGCCCTATTAAAGTGAAAACTTATGATCTAATTACATTTAAATTAGATTGTAAAACTACCAGATGCTATTTTATTAGATATCTAACTAGCTTTAAAGGTTATAGATTTTATTGTCCTACTCGAAGGACAAAGATTGTTAAGGTATTAATGGCACAATTCTTTTAAAATGATGTTTATGATCTTGATTGGTTGCAAGATGATAGAATTATTTTGGAAAAGGAACCTAGTAATTTTCTTATGATTATTGTGCATGAGCAAGTGGTATATCATCTTATTTATAGAGCGCCTAATATGTCACTTCATCAAAATGTTACAAATGTTCCACCTAAACCAATAAAGTTTACTCCTTTTAGATTTTTTGAAAGGATAAGGCATCTTGTAATTTTAAATGATTTTATTATATACTTAGGTAAGGCAAATTATGATATTAAACAAGTTGTTAATCCATTGGACTATAATAAGGCAATAACTTATGAATAATCTAGTAAGTGGATAGAGGTGATGCATGAAAAAGTTCAATCCATGTATTTTAATGATGTGTGAGATCTTATTGAAATTTCGAATGGTTTTAAACATATTGGTTGTAAATGGGTGTTTGAAATCAAGAAAGATTATAAGGAAAATATAGAGTGGTTCAAGGCAGAACTAATGGTAAAAGGATTTACACAAAAAGAGGGAATATATTTTAAAAAAAATATTCTTACTCATATCTTTAAAAAATTCTTTTAGAATTATTATAATTCTAGTGACTCATTATGATTTAAAGTTTCATCAAATGAATGTCAAAACTACTTTCTTAAGTAAAGATCTTTATAAAGAGATCTACGTGCAACAACTTAAAGGTTTTATTATAAGTGAAAATGAGCATTTGATATATAGATTAAGAAAGTTTGTTTATGGTCTTAAATAAACATATAGATAATGGTATTTAAAGTTTGATAAAGTTATATATCCTTCTTGAGTTTTGTTAAAAATAGTGTTGATCAATACATGTATCTCAAGGTAAGTGGGAACAATTTTATTATTATTGTTCTCTATACAAATGATATATTACTTATTAGTAGTGATATCAATTTACTTGATAAGACTAAGTTTACCTTGTCTAGTCACATTAACAAGAAAGATCTTAGTCGTACATTTTTTGTTTTAAGAATTAAAATTAATAAGGATAAATCTAAACATTTATAGGTCTTTCATAAAAAAAACCTATATACTTCATGTACTTGAGAGATTTAATATAGATGAATACAAATATAAAGATGTTTCTATGCCTAAAAGTGATAGATTTAGCAAATATCAATGCCTTAAGAATGAAATTCAAAAAAGGTTGATGAAGAATAGAGCTTATTCTAGTATTATTAGTAGTTTGATGTATGTTTAAGTTTCTACTAAACCTAATTTGTCTTTTATAGTAAGTGTACTTTGTAAATACCTTTATAATCTAACTAATAAGTATTAGGTTATTATTAAAAAAGTGATGTGATATTTATAGAAAATAAAAAATTACATACTTATCTATAAAAGAGTCAATAACCTTAAGATGGTTAAGTATACAAATTTTGATTTTACAAGTTGTATTAATGATATGAAATCTACATCTGGGTGTGTGTTTCTTTTGGTTAGCAAAGCAATTTATTGGAAGAGTGTGAAGTAAACACTTATGACTTCTTTTATAATACAAGCAAAGTTTGTTACTTATTATGGTGTTAGCACACATACAATATGGCTCAAAAACTTTATTTCTAGTTTAAAGATAATGAATTTCATCTATAAATCTATGAGATTTTATTATGATCATTTAGTAGTAATAATATTGTCAAATAATACCAAGACATTTAGTCTTTCCAAACATATTAAAATTAAATATCTTGCAAGCGAAAATTGGGTCAAAAATAGTGACATTCTTATTGAAATATTAATACTGAAATAATGTTAATAAATATACTAACTAATACTATTATACTTATTGTTTTCCAATAACATACTAACAATATAAATGCTTTGAGTTTTTTTTATGTAACTAATTGATGAGAGTAATTATGTTATGATTTTTTTTAATATAATTGCATCTGTTGTGCAAATTATGAAATTTGATTTTTTATAAATTTATGAAATATTGTATTATTTTGAGATATAATTGATTTTATGGTGAAAACAATAATTACTTTTTGTATAACTATAAGTAGAGACATGGTCAATTATGGTGAAAACAATATGTTTTAATTGTAGTGATTTTTCTATAAAAGACTACAATAAGTACCTTTTACACAGTACTACAGAATGATCACTTCATAATACTATAAATGTAAATATACTTACACATTTTTATAATTATGTCAATAAAATTAATTTATTTTAGTAATTATAGATATATTATACTAGTAAACAGTATATCATAATTCATAGTTTGAAGTTAAATATTTCATTAAACTTGATCGTGCTTTGAGATAAATTTATTTTATAATTACTAAAATGATTATTTGATCTAATAATAATTTTTTAATTAATTTTTAAAAATTAATGAAATCAATTAATATTGTTAAAATAAAAGAGTATTATAATATTTTTTCAAATTATTATTAATTGAGTTTTTTATTTTAATTTAAAAATCAAATTATGAACTTAAATATTATAAAATAATTCAATAAATTATATTTACTTTTTATGTATATTATATAAAATAAAAATGTGCTTAATTGTTTTGGGCAAGTTTATTATTAAGATTATAATAAGTATATTTAATTAAAATTTAAATATAAATATAAGAAGTAGATTTATTTTTAATATAAAAGGCTACTTCATATTCTTCTCATAAAAGTAAATGAAAAAATTGTCGACAATATTAGAAAGAAAAATTTTAATCTACCACAAGAGATATATATAATATTTTACTAATATTTGGTTTATAATTGTAATTTTAATATTAATATGAAATTTTAGGGTTATAATTTCTTATATTATTCTCCAATAACTATCATTATAACAGTATGAATGGGGGACGAGAAATATAACTTAGTATTCCCATACATCAACATGGAGCGGGGTCTATTCGGAACATCAAACATGCGGATACATACATGGCTAGTCTTCTTACTTTCTTTTTTTTTTCTTAATTTTTAATTGAGTCCTTTAATTATTAATTTTCCTATTGGAGTACCTCAACAGTCAACACACTAAAATAGTTCAATCAAAACCAAATTTATTTTCCTCAAAAAAAAAAATCAAATTAATTACTAACACCGTTAGCCAGCACAGCTAAGTGTTAAATATTCGCTCAATCCCTAAACTATAGCCAATTCCCCCATTTGCTTTCCTGATATAGAAACATCGGCCATTTCATAAACTCCACTTTGTGGCAAATAGGGAAAATCCAGAGGTTACTTCTTGGACATTGAGATTTGGCCACGTCCTGCCTCAATAAGCAAGGGACAACAAATTAAAAAATAAAAAATAAAAAAAATAAAATCATTTACATTTAACGTATCCTAATATGGATCATACAATGATTCATACTCTACATTTAAATTATAACGAAAAATATTGACCTTTGCTTTCATTAACAATTACTCTTCTCCGTTAAATATTCGTTAAATAAATTTATCAAAAATTACAAAAAAAAAAACGATTATAAATGTCCCAAAAAGACTAAATTACTTTTAATTTATAAAGAGACAAACTGGGTACTTAGGAGAGGTTTTGTAACAAATCTTCAATTACTTCTTTTCCTATAATAAAATACATTTTTAAATGAGCTGTTGTCTCCCTAATAGAAAATGAAATTGGTGGAACTTCTGTTTTAAGCGACCGCTGGATCCAAGCCTCTCAACAATTGGGTATCAGTATTCTTCATAACGAAATAGCAGAATAACAAGAATTATTGAATGATCGATTCTTTCCTGATGGAGGTGAGCACTCTACAATGAGTAAACTCAAAATGCAGGTAATTGAAAACTGGAACCGGAAAACAAAAGGGGCCGGTAGGCTTAGCTATCTTCCACGGACACAGGCACTTGATGGCCGTTAATTCTTCATATTCATGGATTAATACTCAATTACCTAGAACCCAATTCAATTCCTTCATTTTATTTTATTTTACTTTTTGATTTTTTCACAGATGATACCTGTCATAGCACCAAATTAAATAGTCTCTCCTCTAGTCGTTGCAGTGTGTTGAGGGATTGACGAAAATGAACCATTTAAAAACGAACGACCCACCTCCTAGCGACCCACAGAAATGCAGCGACGTTAAAGGCTTCAAAATGTTTTCATTTAATCGGCAATCCAAATTTCGACAGAGACTGCCAGGCACTCAATACTCAACACTTTCCTTTTAATTTGAGAAAACCAACCTTTCTTTGCGCCAGCAGGATGAATTACAATCTGATGAAGTTGCCACATAGAGTTGCATGCAACAAGAGGTTGCGGCATTGCAGAAACTATGTGATGTTCCATTAAGAATAATTACAGAAGGCATACAGAAAAAGAAGACTTACAGACAAGGAAATCATGTGCGGTCATTAGTTACAAAAGCATACCTAGCCGTTCAAGGCAGCATTCCATAGTATGAAATCCGAGCAAACTCAGGGAGGCAACGTCTGACTACTCCATTCTGAAACCATTTGGCATTGCATGCAACTCCTTCCCCCCACCCCCAAAAGTTGGTGCCTCGAGCCTATTTACCAAGCGGACCTTTTCTCTGAAAACGATTTTTATGCTCACCAGCTGCAAGCTTAATAAACATTCTTCCCTTTCGAGGAAAAGAACCTGCTAAACCCTCTTGGATGCTTCTCTGGTGTTGTGGTGGAAGAGGAAGACGAAGAAGTTGATTTTGCAGACCAGTGCTTTGGATGCTTTGAACTGATGGGTGACCTAAAGAGGCTAGTTTCTGTATCAGGACTGCAAGGATAGTGGCATGGATTCGTTGGAGACTCACCACTTGTTTTTAGCATGTTAACAGAAACAACAGTGTCCATATCCACCTGATCAAAGTCTTGCAGATTCATCCCAGTGGTAGTAGGCTCATCCTCCACAGATACTTCACCTTTTGGACTCCTATCACTCTGAGGAGATCCCCCAAAATCTGTTTGAGGCTGTAAAGCTTTCAACTGCTTTCCGAGAAGAAATATGGTTTCTTGACATTCTGCCAACTTTTCTGCTGCAGATGCTAATTCTTTCTCCTGCATGATACAACTTTCTACCTTCAGATTTCACAGATATCGTGTGCAGAAGAAAGAACAGCAAGGACTGGAGAACAAGCAACAAATTTCAGTGTTCAGTACACAATCACTCGTTTATTTTAGGTTCCTTCTAAAAATTTTCTTGGGTTCCCTTGACTACAGCCAGACATAGAAAGAGAGAGAGGAATGAGAAGGGGCAAGGATAGTTTGAAGATGACTCCTTGACATTACTCACATAACGTTGAAGAACTGTAAAAATTGAAGAAAACTAATTTTCCTGCAACATGGAGTTGGAAAGACAAACAAACTATGGCATCCTAGACACGTGCTACCAGAGACTGATCTTTGACACACAAATCTTCATCTTTGTATGGACAATTTTGTCATGATACATGAATCTGCTATTTGTAACCAAAGCAGATTGCAAAAAGGAAAAGAAAACATGTCTGACCTGTTTGCTCTTAGGGGCAATATCAACTGCTGAAGAACAAAGTGAACAGCTTTCATTCCTATCAATAACAGAAACGCGCATTTTAGATTTAAAACTGGGTTAGATTAAGAAATTGCTCTAGTAAATAACTGCATATGAATTTGATAATTAAAAGAATAGCACCCAATAGCTGAAGTTTAACACTTGCTCCTTTTCCACCCAGGCAAACAAACAAAAAGGAAAAAACGCTTGCTCCTTAAAGGAAACTCAGCATACTTTTACCAATGCATGGATGTGCTCAGAACAATCTGATCTCAGCTTGTAAGTGATCAGTACAATAAAATCATAACTTACCTAACCAGGAAACCATCAAGATGAGTAATTAATGCCATCAGCAACCATTACTTGCCCAAAAACATCTGACTCATATGTTTTTATACAATTATTCCTTTTGATTAATTTATTGCCCACATAAACAAATGATAGATCCTATAAACAAAACATCCAAAAGTAGCATTGCCTTGCTCTGCAATAGCTCTCTAGCCTGGGAAAAACCAGGAGTTAGAATTTCAATCCACAAAGTGCAGAAAACCTAGGTCAAATAAAGGATCATCTTTAGGCATTGTAAATATGTCAGTTTAGACACTATTGATGGATGGCGAGAAATTAGGAAAAGATGAACTGCAAAGCTTACTTTCGCAGCTGCTCTTGCAGTTCTTTGCATATGGTCAAGGCATCCTGATGGCCCCTCTTTTCTTCTTGAAGCTCATTTTCCAAAGATTCAGCTTTTGCTTGCAGAAGGTTCACCTCAGTTTCTAGCTCATTTGCACGTGTTTCAAGTGACCTGTATGACTCTACCATACATTTCAGCTGTGTCTCAGCCAAGCTATTTGAATTTTGTGCAGAAGCTAATTGAGATTTAATTTCAGCCAGCAGCTGCTCAGTTTCACATAACTGAGACTTAGTTATTTCCAGGTCTTCAGTGCGTCTATCCAGATCCACAGCCATGGTCTCTTTTTCTGATTTCAATTCTTCAAACTCCTGTAATGATATTTTGCAAGAAGCGGCACTTGAACCATAATCTGATACCAAGTTACCATCATCAGGCACCTCAGGATTAGACGTAGGACTAGATATGTGGACACAACTATTTTGATATCCTTCTCCTGACGAATCCTTGTGAACAGCCTTATTCTCAGGTAATGCAACCTTATCTATGCAATCAGGACTGCTTATGTCTCCTTCATTACCTTTATAGCCCAGGACATTAAATTGGAGCTCACCAGCTTTAGCTAATACATGTGAAAGGTCAATAACAAAATCTACCAAACTTGTGTTGCTGCACAAAACTTTGTTAAAAGTGACTGAGAATTCCTCAATCTTTTTGCTGAGACCATTGCTATTAGAAGATGTGTCATGCACTGTCATTGCTTCTTTGCCTAGGGAAAGAACAAAGTTGTAAATCTGAGAAATGGCAGAAGCCAACTCTTGGCTGACTCTGTGCATGATGTCTGTCCTACAATATTGGGACAGCATGATCTCCTTGTCTCCTATTAAGCCTACATCTTCAGGGCAAGTCTGCCCATTGCATGCAGCATCAGAATGTATTTCATCGGAAACACAATTTCTGGAGTTCTGATGCAGGGCATCCCATGCATCCTGCACAACAAGCTTAACATCCTCTAGGATTTTCCCTATATCAGCATCTTTGGACACAGAATCAAGTAACACAGAGATTTTTGATTGGAGCTTGATTAAAGGTGGCTGGTGAGCATCAGATCCAGAATCCCCAGCTGGCATATCAGGTTTAGGAGATGCATGACTCACCAATGCATCCAACTCAAATTTCTCTTCAGATGCACCTTTTCCTGTAGAAATAACTTCTGAAACATCATTCTGCACAATTTCAGACTTCTTACTATCTGGAGAATCTGAAATGCTAGTGATACCATTTGCATTTAAACAAGCTAACTTCTCCATCTCCAGGAAGTCATCCATAAGCTCCAAGTTATTCATATTGTCAATCTTGCCTGCCCTCTGACTATTTGATTCCTTCTTGTACCGAGGGAGCTCAGAGACTGATGGTGTAGCCCAAGAGCCGGCACAACTTCGGTCATCATCATTTCCATCTTCAGAAAGAGAGGTCAAGCTAGGTGGATTGCTAGCATTCTGGCTAGAGTAACATTCCACAGGAACCTGAACAACAGATCTTAGGGGACTCTTCAGTTGATTGGTGTTCTGACGTTGTGCTTCAAAGCTTAGAAGCCTGCTTGTTGTCTTGGCACATAGATTCCTGGAAGCCTGCAGTTCGCCATTACGCTTCGCCAACGCTTCCTTCAGCATCTTTGTTTCTTCTTCCATCGCCAATAAGCGTTCTGTAAGAAATTCATTCTCTTTGTGGTATTTCTGTACATTATCAAGTGAAAATTCAGGAACTGGGGACAAATGTTGACCGGAAGCCTTATTTGGGGACCTCCTTAACTGAAAGTCTCCATAATCTCGGCCTAAATTTTCAACCTCTAGCTTCATTTGGGCTAGTGCAGCAGGACCTGGCAACTTCTTGCGCACAAGACTCCGTAACCTTTGGCACTCTGCTTCCAGCTTAGCAATTTTTTTGACACCCTCCAATTGCTGCTTGTTTGCTGCTTCAGCAGACCTCATGCTCATATTCTTTTCTTCATTACGGATCTCCAGCTCTTTGGAAGCAATGTGGAGTTCATACTTGAGTGAGTTTATTTCCCTCTCACAAGATTCAATGTTGCCCTTCAAAAGCTCAATTTCAGCCTCAGCTTGTGATTTTTCTTCTGTTAACTTCAGAAGCATGTTAGATCGCTCTTGCAGAGACCTCATAATTGCAGCGTTTTCAGCTGCAGACCTAAGAAGTTCCTGGTCTAAGTTAACCATCTTTGCCTCCAGCTCAAGCCTAACTTTGTCCCATTGCTTGGTCTTCATAAGAACAACCTCTTGCAATTTCTGTTCATGTTCTTCCTTCAGATTTCGTATTTGTCTCATGCACTCTTTGAGGGCACCATCCAAATGTGATGCTTGGTCTTCTGCAGTGAGCTTCGATAGGGTAACTGATTCTAGATGATTTTTCAAAGCTAAAGCTTCTGCTTCAGCCTTTTCCCAACCTGCAGAAGAAGTTGGTCCCACAAAATTTTAGGTACAAGTTTGTTGAAGAATTTTTATTGCCAATGAGCACTAACAAAAATCTTACTGTGTGTAGAGAGACAAAACTACCGTCATACCTGAGACTGCTTCTTCAGCAACCTTAGCATGCTGTTTAACTAAGTTGTCCTTAGTTGTCATCTCCGAGTGGGCTGTTGACAGCTTTTCATTCAATTCCTTGATTTGGTCTTCCAATGACTGAACTTGATCCTCATAGGTCTTCACTTGATCCTCCAAGCCTGTTAAATGGGTATATGATTCCACTGAAATCTGAACATAGTTGGGTTTCTTGTAGTTGTCCTGCTCATATGAACCAAAAAAAGGCAAATGATTACAAACTAATGAATCATAAGATCCACAAAAAAGTAGATGAGAGGAAAATTGGCCAGATGCATGGTGCAAATGTCCTACACCACACACCCCACAGCCGTATGCTTTCCCAAAAGGAAACTAGAGGAAAGTGTGCTCATGCTGCATGTGGACGGGTAGGGGGAGAGAGTCTCTTTTGGAGCACTCATCTAAACAGGCAGAAAACATAAAAAAAAAAACAGGAAAAGTTAAATGATGTTGCAGCTTATAATTTAACTGTATCACAATCATTACTGAGACCAAATCTGTGGTTTGCATTTCACACTTAACCAGAACTAATTTTCCAATTACAGTATCTTGGTGAATATTTATGACCATCAGAGGTTAATGCATAAGAAAGCTACACTTTTTATATAAAGAATCATAAATCACCAAATGATGATGATAACTACTCCAATCTCATTAGCATTAATCTCTTATTTTTCTTAACTGTCTCCCATGTTTGATTGCCAGACTTTAGATGACTTGAGTTCTTCAAAAAAGTGACACATTCCTGAATGTAAATGATAAATGCAAATATAACGGAGTGAATATAAACCCAACTTGCAGAATGAAAATGTGATGAACATACAGATCATTCAGAAGGATCATCAGAATAAGCTTGATTGACAATGGCAAGATAATAGAGATCACCTCAGATCATTGGGACAAGTAAAAATACCTTATCACCCTGTGATCCACCAGATTCTGCTACAGCAGCTGCTTTCTCAGACTTGTCAGATGACTTCTTCTTCCAGGGCCAGCTCCGGCGGTCCATCTCAGACTGCAGTTTATACGCAAAAACAAAAATTAAGATTACAAAAGATCACTCAGAAA
Organism: Bruguiera parviflora; assembly: GCA_019804595.1. Taxonomy (NCBI): domain Eukaryota; kingdom Viridiplantae; phylum Streptophyta; class Magnoliopsida; order Malpighiales; family Rhizophoraceae; genus Bruguiera; species Bruguiera parviflora. The sequence continues at coordinate 7,886,941 of CM034050.1, forward strand.
GAACAAGAAACTGATTCAGATGCTCAAAACAACTTCAATGGAACACATAAACCGTAAACCTGATTTCTAAATGTGAAGATTTTCAGAAACAGAATGAGACAAAGGGTGGGGCGACTACACACGCTACTCTCAAGTACATCTTAAAGTACGAAATTCCACTTTGATAAACTTAAAATATGAACTTCCACTTTTACTAGTATCATTAACCGAAAAGGGAAAATTCTTGAAGTTAATTGACCAAAAGAGAGTGAAGAAATCAGAATCTTGGCTGAATTTTGGCACAAAGATCATTGACATCTATGGTTACAGACAAGACGCTGTGCGTAGCCCCTTTTGCCATTGCAATGCGAATTCTAAGAAAAATTCCAGGGCTATTGAGACGCGCAACACAAAGTGGATGAGCAACTATTGACATAACCGTGCAGATATTGAAACTTGTAAACTCCTTTCGCTCGCTCTTGCCAATTAACCAAGAAGGGGATGAAGTAAGCGAAAGCTAATGTTTTGGCTTCACAACGACAAAGAAAAAGAGACCCATGATGACAGAATGATGACGAGATGAATGAAAAATACAATGCAGACAATACTACTCGGAACCCACCAAAAAAAAAACAAAAAAATTCACAGGAATAAACACCTGCTGTCAATTAAAGGAGGGAGAAGTGATCCAAACAAAAAAAAAAAAATCTGTACAAAATGAGCACATTTTCGTAATATAATGTCCGTACGAGTCCAAGCCTCTTCGATTGTCAGAAAAATGACACCCAGAGGTCAGCGAGGAATTTTACCGTCAGCTGCAATCAACCGAGGCCCATCGATGGAGTTCTTATTAGTTTATCAAGACCTCCAAAAATCACGGTGAAATTCTCACCTACATCAAAACCAAATGAACACTAATAATCAGAATTTAATTAACAAGACGAAAATTGAATTAAAAACTTAATCAGTTACATCAAAAATCATCGTCATTATCTGAATAATCAAGACCGAAAGAGAGAGTCAAGATCATTTCCAAAGTAAAAGGCCAGAGAATTCAAAATAAAATAAAATAAGAAAGCAAAAAGAAGAAGAAACAAAAACTAAAAGAAAGAAGTGAAATAGAAACCAAGAGGATAGCAGTGACTTCGTGCGAGAGAGGAATGCAGCGGCAGCCAAGAAAAAAACAAAAAAACAAAGAGAAAAAGAAGAGAGAGAGAGAGAGCTAAGTAGCAGTCTGACAGTAATCGCTTTTTAACGAAGGCCAAACTGACAGACTGATACCAAAATCCTCCAGAGACGGTAACCCACCCCCCCACCACCACCACCGACAGAGAGCGAACGAACAAAAATAAAATTCAAATAGTCCGAGTTTAAATGATAATAATAAATTAAAAAAAAGCAAATATTATTATTGTTTAGAAAAAGTAGAAACAAACAAACGAAACACAGGCTCTGTTTCCGGCAGAAATGTAGCCTCAAATGAGATGGGACAAGATTACTAGATTTACTCTTTCTTTATTTTCTGTGATTCAGAAAAATGACGGAGATCCCAAACCAGTGATCGTTTGTTTGCGTCCGTTTGTTTGTAAATGGAGGAATGGGAGCGAAAGAGCGGTGGCAATGGTCCGGGTGGTGATGGTGGCGGTCGCCGTGGTGGTGGCGGTGGTGGGGGTGGTGGTGGTGGTGGGGGAGGGGGGAGAGAAGGTGGCTGTCGCAGGTGGCGGTGGTGTGTGATGGGCGAGCTGGTGGTTGAGAGAAGTGTGAAATATGCGGGCCGAGGTGTCGCTTAAAACACAAGCCGTTGGAGAGAGCCCCAGCACAAATACAAATCAGCTCTAAAATTATTTTACTCGTCACAAAACGAACGAGGCAATAAGTAATTAAATATTCATTTGACGATTAAAATAATAATAATAATAATATTATTATTATTATTATTATTATTAAATATTCATTTGTTTTATTTGCCCTTAGAGAACTCCAGAATGGCGCCTCTGACAGAAGCAAGCAACGCTGAGCTGTACTTGGTATGTGGAAAATAATATTAACTATTTATTCTGTTTTTATTTCTTTGTGTGTGCGTGCGTGTGTGTGTGTGTGTGTGTGTGAACTATTCGTCGCTTACGTTGCGACTTTTGACCACCGTCACAGCTCACAAAACCCGCGCCCCCTCGGGGCCCCACCACGTGTGCTGCCATTGGTTGGAGGTTTCGCGATCTACAACATCTGAGCCGTTCATCGAGCTAAACTTTTTGGCATCTCTTTAATTACATTTCTAACATTGAAAAAGAAAAAGCTATAGCCCTCACCTAGAGGCGTTATGATCATAATGTCCATGGTTTTTTGGTGGCTCCGCTCCATTTCCATGGTTTAAAGTGAGAATAATAATGTCTAGACGGGCAACCTAGTCATGTAGGCCAATGAATGAGTCGGGCCTAATCCTTTGACTAAGCAATTTCTTTTAGAAATTAAATAAAAAAAAACACACAGAGTTTAAATTACTTTGTATTTGCAAATTTATATCGGCATTTGGAAAATTAAAAAATTTAATGTGTCATTCGCTAATGTAATCTTGAAAAATATACATGTGTATCTCTCTTAACAACAAAAGTCAATCAAATTTGTTGCTTCGAATTTCGATTGATCAATTATTATTAAAAATGTATTGTAAATTGTCAAGGAATAATTCAATTTAAATTTTTAATTTTAATAATAAAAAATCTCGATGAGATGTTAAAAAATCATTTAATTTAATAATTTAAATTATTGGATAAGATAATTATATATTAAATTATAGCATAAATAAAACAAACCAAAAAAAAAAAAAGAGAGAGAGAGAGAATCCGTCACGCTCTTAATCGAGTCACCGGGGGCCGTGCTTGTTTTCTGTGAATACTTGTTTTCTTCCCTTTTTTGTCCTCCTCACCCTAAATCACGTTTCTCGAAAAACTCGATTTAAAAATCTAAGAGCCTGCAATTGTAGCCCTCGAGCGCCAGTCGAACGCTCAAACTGCCAGAATCAAGCATTTTGACAACTCGGTTGGTTCGTACACGTGCAATGCGATGTACCGAAAAAAAGCGGAAGACGTACGATGTTATTAAATGCTAATGTCACCATAAATTCAAGATTGGCCCTTCGTGGTCCAATACGAAGACAATTAATTTTGGGTCGTTGGATTACTTCTAGGGCCGCAGCAGCCTACCGCCCAGGAAAAGTTCAACCAAAGACAAAAGGGTTGAATAATCAGTTTGGGAGACCAAATTTTCAAAAATTATCATTGGGGTCGTACGTTTTGTTTTTGTTAATTTGGTCGATTTGAATCACTGATCTTTTGTCCATTTATGTTTCGAATTTTAAAACTAAATTAATTCGAATTAATAAATAATTATTATTTTTATTTTTTATCAATATTAACATGATAATTTTGCATGATAAGTAAATATTTTTATTATTAATTATATTTATAAACTTTTTTTAAAAAAAAATTAGATTAATAAAATTATAAAGAAAATTTCGTGTCAACTTAAATTATTATGTGGCCTGCCATGACAGTATTAATAAAAAGTCTAGTAATAATAGTTATTAATTGACCCTAAATTGATTGAATTCTGTGAGTTAGTAACCCCAATCAACTAAAACGCAGAGGAAGCAATCTGAATTTACAAAATTTGTACTCATGCTAAAACGAAACGATAGATATGACAAAAAAGAATTCCCAAAAAGGGGAAAAAGAGCTTTTTGAGAAAATATTGAAGAGAGCTGCATGCGGCTGTGGTTGGCAGGGCAACAAAAGGCCTACAGTGAAAACCAGCTCTAGGACGAGAATGCCAAATAGCTCGCAACTACTAAAACATCCTAGGCACTCCAAAGTCAGAAACCCCCCCCCCCCCCAAAAAAAACCCCCCCCGGTTGATCCCACCATTGCTTCGGCCTCCGGATGAATATCGTTTTCGCGAGCCCGACTGCCCGAGGCGATCGAGGCAAACAAAAGTGGGGCCTTTTTTTTCAATCCGAAATTATTATTAACTTATTATTCAATTTATTTTCTCGTAAAGAGACTAAAGAATCAATAAAAAAAGAGAGAGAGTAGAATTAGTGAAGTTCGAATATAAAATTAAAAGATTTTAATAAAAATATTTTAATTTATTGTATTGAAAATGCAAAATAAGTATTAATTGTTTAGTGCCATGTTAAGGTGTAAATACGGATCTGATTAAATTGAATCGATGGCATCCTAAAATTATTGGTCCGATGATCAAGGGTACATCATAATACCGTATCGACGTTTGGCATTCAAGACACCGGTGCAAAGGGGTTTGCATATACGCGAACGAGGACGGTAAACCGTAGTTTTCTGGGTGTAAGGATTGTGTTTGGTTCAGTGATTCGATTGAATAAAAATAGTGTTCGTTTGCATTTTGCTTGGGTTTGCACGTGTTGCGTACGTGCTCCGGCGTCGGGTTTAACACTGTCTATTAAATATATATTTCTTTTCATGCAGATATATTTATAAGTTACTTTCACGGTGGATCAAGAAATATATTTACAAATTTAACACATTTTGCATATGACACTCTTCACCATTTCTAATGTCAAAAGATGCATGTAATGTATATATATATTTTTTTTTTATTTATTTATTTATTTATTTTATTTTTTTTTATATATATGTTTATGTCCATCATCATTATTCTAAGTCACATATTTTAATAAATATATTTTTAAGTTAATTTTAGAATAGTATTTTGTAAAACTGTCGAGTCGAATGCATGATTATTACTCCAGATAGCATTTCCCATTGTTTATTACCATTCTTTCTCGTTATTGGATCATGACGTTGGATGTCTGTTTTTTTTCTTTTTTCTTTTTTTTTTTATTTGGGGGGGGGGGTGGTGGTTTATCGCTTCTCATGCTTTGGATGGCTGCGATTCACGAGCAGCGATTAGTGGCAAAGCGCGAGGTGGGACAGCGGATGAATAATCTGGGCAGTCTTCGTGTATACAAAAGTGAGCTAGAAAATCAATTTTCCTCTGCCAAATCAACATCGACCAGGTCAGCACGTTTAGACAGCCGAACGCGTAGCAGCGCTGCAGGAGTGAAGGTTAGATTTTCAATTTTGATTTAGTCTAGCTGGCTGCCAAGAGACTCGAAACAAATATTTGTAGCGCTTTTCCAGGCTTTGGACGATGAGCAATTATTTATTTGTTTTTTCTCACTGACACGAACGTTCTATTTGAAAAGGATAATTAGATGCCAATACAATGTTGATGGGTCGTGGGGCAATACAAATGGAGGCTTATCTTGCCAGCTAGCTACTTCTTTCACATCAGATCAACGAGGATCAGCAGCTGGGGTTCTCAATCGCAGCACCACCATTCGAGTTGGTTGCCACCGCCATGCATCATCTTTTAAAGGATGTATTTAGGATGTGGATCTTGTTGTATTTTGCAATTTATTACTAGAAATTAAGTGGAAACTACACCCGTGAACTGAGATATATAGACGGTAGTCGACTAGTTTTTGGATTTGGAATTAAATTATCAGACATTGTTTACGCGCATAGCGATGAAATCAGAGTGCCAAATGAAGGCGTTTAGACTAAAGACATAACAAGCTAACACTACAAATATAAAATGCACAACAAATTTAAAATAAGTTCTCTCTCTCTCTCGCTCTGTGTGTGTGTGTGTGTGTTTTTTTTTTTTTTTATTTTTTTTAAATGAAACTAGCGATCATATGTTTAATGTTTATAGCCGAGTTTGTCAATTTTGACGTCCCAAGAAATATACGTATTATAGAAACCTAACCAATGAAGTATGGGTCTAATTAGGCAAGCACCCTTTGAAGTTACACTTCATTTCATACACTCATTATTTTTTTTTTTTTCCGCCCTCAAACTCACACGTAAATTTTCATTAAGTTTCGAGGACACCCCCATTGGCTTCAAAAGGACATAATTTTTATTTACTTTTTATCGGTGAGAAATACATTACTATACGTTTTTAACCTAAAAACTTTCGAAATCAAATTAGAGTATTACCCTAAGTAATGATTTTGTTTGACCCAGAAACTTCTTTTAAAAAAATCAAAAAAGGTTTTTGGGAAAAAAAATTACAAGATTCTATTAAGTCATTAAAATATGAGACGCATGAATTTGAGAGTAACCAAAGATTGTTGAGGTTTGAATTAAGTTTTGAGTGCTCTTTTTGATAATAGCGTTGGCGTCATTTTATTTTCTATGGCAGTTTTCTCTATTTTTTAGGGGGTGGGAAAAGGTGCATTGCATAAATGTGTCTAATTGCATTTGTGGATCGAAATTGGGAGTCATTTGTTAATGATTTCATTTAATTATTATTTTTATATAAAGAATTTATTATTTAAATATTATTAAATTTTTATTTAAATTTAATATTAATAAATTTAAAATTTAAAATTATGTTTTTAATATAAATTGTTAATTATTAAATGATAAATATTAATAAAAATATTTAAATTTAAATTAATAAACATATATATATATACACATCAAACAATTGATAAGGTCTCATACTAGTGGCATTTTCGAAGCTAGTTAGTTAGGACTCGCAATTATAGACAACAAGAATGCAACGAACTTATGAAAATAATAAAATTCAAAAAAGGAAACACAGCTCTGCACGAACCGAACCGGGAGGACTGTGGATGTCCCCACAACGGAGCGCCTTAGATGGGACGAGACCAAATAAAAAGGTCTACCAGTAGCGAGTCAGCAGTAGCGCTAGCGCAGAGAGGGAGGGGGGAGAGAGAGAACGGAATCCAAGGGCAGTTACAGAGAACAGGGAGTGCACGCACGCCACACGTCGCTGCGAATGATCGATTTGCTGCCGCTAGCCTTTTCACCCGCGTGTAGGGACCACACCAGAAAATACTTTCTGGCCCAGGCCGCCGCTGGATGCTTGCTCGAGACTCCAGGCACCTCCTTAATGACCGAAAACGACAGCGTCGGCAGAAGCGAGGAGAGAGGGAGCAACCCCAGCTGCCGACGGTGACAAACCATGCAATCATAGCTCGCTACGCCCCAATAAAATCCCCACGCCGAAAGAAAAAAACAAAATTGTTAATCTGCCTGGCCATTTTTATTTATTGAAGAATTCGTAAAATCCACTTCACGCATTTGGTTCTTAAAACACCAGGGCCGTCCCTCTGGAGCCGAAAGAGTTGTCGTTCACAGGATGGCCATTGTCCAAAAAGTGAAATTACGACTTACCGCCGAAAATATGGCTCGATTTCGGCCTGCAATTTGGCCCTCGTCGGTCTCGTAGGACGCCTCCAATTTGAACCCGTCCAGTCTTTCTAGGCACTTACTAGTCTCCCCCCCCCGCTTATTTGGCATCAATCTCTAGAATCTGGTCCACTCTCTATTTAAATTTGGCTCTAATGATTCGTTGAGAAGTGTATTGGGACTGAGGTATATAATTAAATAATATTTTTTATTTTTATAAATTTAAATAATATATATATATATATATATATATATATATATATTTATAAAAAAAAAAATAAATATGTATATATAAAAATTTAATTACTCTTTTTGACATTGTAGTCGTCAAATTTTATTATCGCAATTAACAAATTAATAATAATAATAATAATAATAAAATTTGTTGTTAATAGATATAATTAATTGTTTAATAATTATTCATAATATTTTGAAAAATTAAATTTAATAGAATAAAAAATAACTACAAAATAATTTTGTATTAGATTAAATTATAATTATTTTATGTATTAATAAAAGTTATTATCTTAAAGCAATATTAAATTGTAATATACTTTTTATATATTTTTATTACATTATAATAATGTATTTTTAAAATATAAATTTTATCATTTATCGAATATTAATAAAATTATATTTAATCGAGAATATAACAATTTAAATTTCAATTACAGCACCGAAGAGACCTTAATCCTTGATCATCGAACGATTCACGAAGAATTGGTAATTGTTGTTTCTATAAAGATAATTAATTTGTCACATATGGCTATGAGTAGTATTTTAAAGTTCAATTTTCGGTGGCCACGTCGCATCTTCCATCCCCTAAGGGGCTGAAAAAATTTTTCTCCATTGTTGTCATATGCGTCTATTCTACGGATCATCGAGGACGCTTTTGGGTTGCTAGATCCACATCATTTTAGATCGACAAACGGTGGAAAGTTGTCAAAGGGACTTTTCTCACATGGAAGGAATAAAGCAATGTGAAACAAAGGAAGTTGACGTCGCCACGTCCTTTCCCCACACATGCTTGCGAGAATGCCACCGTTCGTTTTGCCAAGTTCGGTAAATAGAGAGGAATACAGACTGTCTAAACTGGGGTGGAACTTGCCTGAAAAGCTGCGGCCTTTGTTTCCTTACTCGGTTTGGGAGGGGGTTTTGAAAATGTGGGGAGTGGAAGAGCTGGTGTCACGGTTAGTTTGACGAGATTCGAAGTCGGAATCTTTCGGCGTTGGGCTTCAATTTGTTGGTACCACTGTGCATTTTGACTCCAAAGTGACCCAATGCCGGACCAAAGCTTTATGTGCGCCAAATTAACAAGCCAACAACCCGATTTGAATATGTCTACCCGCTAATGAACATCGCTATCCGATAACAATTCGCTAACCTTCGATGACACGGAAAATGACGGGCTTAGTATTCAATCGCTCGCCTCAATTTTGAGTACCATACGAAAAAGCAGTCTTTTCGATGCCCTGACGTCTCTGTCCAATGCCTGATGCACTTGACAGCCTACTGGCAGCGAGTCACTTCGCAGCAAAAACACTTTTATATCGTGGGAAGGTAGATTGTGAATATCTCACCCATTTTGCGAGTATTATTATTTTGAGAATTGGCAAATAGGTGCAAGTCCACCCGTAAATATATATATAAATATAAAAATATATATAGAGATATAGTTTTTATTATTAATTATAAAAATATATTAAAAATAAAATTTTATAATAAATAATTAGAATAATGTAATATGTGTATATGCATGCACTCCTCTTCATCTGTTTATTTATTTAATATTAATATTATTATTATACCGCAAGCCAATGAAAATATAAATGGCGCGACAAATCAACAGATCGGCATCGGATTATTTATTTGTATCAGCGCCGGCATCGGATCATAACACTTAATTATTACAACATGTTACATTTTGTAAGTGATGATTGAGGATTTTATCGAGGAGCAAATTGTGACAGCTCAATTACGCAAAATTGTCGTGATTTATTTAACTCCACCAAATGAATGCTTCCCAGTAAAACGAGGAGGTTCCTCGTCTGCACGCAATTGACTTTGCATCTTCTTTATGGTAATTCACCCGCGTTTGTAGTTTAGCGAGATTAATCGCTTAGCTGGCAATCAAAGCCCAAAGCTTCGACTTATAGCACGCGTTGTGCAAAAAATAAATGGAAAACATGGAGAGATAGAGAACTCAAGGGGCGAACTCAGAAGCTTCCACTGTCCAAATTGGGGACGCCTACTGCTAGAGAGAGAATCCATCGCCGGGCGCCAGCTAGAATGATAGCATCTTTCATCCTTTTTTTTTTTTTTTAACCTCGGCTGTGTCTTTAGTTGGAATATTAATTTAGTGGTGTCAAGTCGTCGGATTGGATGGATTCGTGGGCAGGTAGTTTTAAATTTGAGTTAACTTTAGGTAAGGTCACTTTTAGGTTATTTATATTTAAGTTTGGTTTGATCCGTGGGTCTGTAAGTTATTATTAAAAATTAAAATTTTATTTTTTCACTAATTTTTTATTTTATCATATATTTGAGTTGATAAAATATTTTTTTATTTTTTTATTAATTTTTATCAAGAATATATATATATATATATATATATATATATATATATATATA
>CM034050.1:7896909-7990228 GCA_019804595.1 Bruguiera parviflora
ATAAAAAATAACATATAGTTAATAATAAAAATTAAAAATTTAATATTAATACTAACTTATTAATATAAATGTAATAAATCAAAAATTATATATATATTAAATAAATTATATATGGTTATATAATTTATAAAAAATAAAGTAATGTGCATATATTGTGCATATACTTATTTATAGATAAATAAAATAATAAGTATAAATATAAAAAGATATTAAATAACAAATTTTTATATAATTTTTAAACTAATTCAATTTCAAAAGAAAAGGTCATGTTTTCTAAATTAAGTTCAAATTATTTTGAATTTGAGTTATTCAGAATGAATTATTTTTAGATCACATTATATTTCAAATTGCATTAGATCAAATCTTTTTAAATGAGCTCTTGGATTAGGCCTACTTTTAGTACTTTTAAATATTATGTTAAGATAAGATTTACCTCTAGAATTTATTAATCTGAAGGAGTATTTGAAATTGTAATTACATTTCAAAAACTTGCATTTTGAATTAAATATGGATTTATTAGTATTTTATAAATTCTAAAATTTATGGTTGACAAAAGTGTATCATAACTTAAATTTATGATTGGAGAATAAAATGCTTTGGTATAGTATCAAATTACAAAGAATTTATTATAGATTTATAATTTTTTTAATACAAAATACTCTTTTTATATAAAGTAATAATAATATTTTAACCATGTTCATGTAAAGTCTTAGTTTTTTGTATGGACCAACTCAGAACTTGCTTGAAACTTTACTATAGTCAGTTTTGTTCCTATTAAAGTAAATTAAGATTAATCATATAAAAGAATATTGATAAGAATTAGGAATATTAACAAAATTATTTAATCTACTTAACTCAATAAAAAGAAAAGTAAAATTATTGTTAAAAATATATTAGATATGATTTTTAATTTAATGTAGACTACATTTGATAGTTTGGTTAAAATTTTAGAAGTTTAAAAATTAAAAAATTTAAATCAAATAGCTTTATAATATCAAAGCCTAAATACACATTTCACAGTGATACGGGCCATATAAAAAACTAGACCATCTTTATATTTCTTACACATATGACCTACTTACACTTAACACAATTTAATTATTATTCATATATTCTTTTTTTTTCACTAACTTTTTAATTACTTACCATTTATCTTAATTTTTGAAAACTTTCTTTCTCGTTTTCTAATATATGAGAAGTAAATGTATTTTTCAGGTTATCAATTTCTTTCTCCTGGATACCAATAACTTTGTTTGGTCAGTCTTAAAATTGAACAAATCAATCTACGATTACTAATTACAATTCAATTGATTTAGTTTTATTTAAACTAATTATAACTTTGAAAATTCTTAAACTTTTACTTAAATTTTAGTTTAAATATAAGTAGCAAACTAACATAAATTGATTTTCTTACATCCCTAAATTATTAGCCATATTAACAAATATAAATAGGAACTTGTTAAGAATTTTCAATTAGTTATATTAGAATATTTTTTGACAATATTCTTATTAAAAATTCAATTATGATGTAGTGTAATTAGTGAGTAATGATTATATATATTATTATGTTATTAAGAATTATAATTTCAAATATCATTTGAATATTAATGAACAAAGTAAATTTAACGTATACAATTATGCGTGTGTATGTGTTTGTGTGTGTATATATATATATATATATATATATATATCATAATACATATAAAAATTTCTCTCTCCTAATCACTAATTTCACTCTCTTGACACTTATTGTAATCATATGTTTTAAATGAATTTTTTTATATGTATTATACATATAAGGTTAAGACAAACTTTTTAAATGTATTAATAGTTTTGATTTTTGTAAACTTGGATATGTTATTTATGATATTATTTATATAAATATATTTAATTTTAATATCTAAAATTAATATTTAATAAGAGTATTATTATTTAAAAAATTTAACAAATAATATCAAAGTTTGTAAATTTTGAGATCTAAATATTTTCTATATAAGAATTAAAAACTACATATTTAATTTATAATTGATCAATAAAAAAAGAAAAGTCTTATTAAATTATGACTTTAAGAAATTATTTATTCCTTATTTATCATTGTTCAACATTTATTATGAATTTAATAAAATAAACAAAAAGAAGGAAAAAGGTGTTGCCTAAAGTTTTGGTTGTCTAATGGCCATTTGTGTATAAGGGAATTATTAATTCCTTGGCATCACAATAATAAATGGATGATGGGGTTAGTACGTTTAAGAAATTATTATATGATTGGCTTTTATGATGTTTAAGAATTAAAAAGAAAAGGAAAGGAAAAAAAGGAAAAAGAGAAATAAAATGAGACTTTTATATGATTATATCTTTCATAGTTAACACCAAGGAATTAAGATTTCAACTACAAATGTTTTTAGCTAGAATTGTAAAGCTTTTTGTTAATGGTTAGCGATTAAATTAAACAAAGGCATTAACAAGGATGATTTACATAGTCAAAGTATGAAACATAATCAAGGAAATGGATGTTAAGCTTTGTAGTTACCATTACGAGCCTTTTAACAACATATATATTTTCTTTATTTTTAAAATTTGAGAAAACATTATGTATTATTGTTGGCCCTTAAGAAATTTTTAATTTATTAAGAAAGGGCCTTTAGTGCTAAGGATTTGTTAGTTATCTTAAACCTGAAGATCTCTATGAAGTTGAATTTTCAATTCCTTATTTTTCTACTTAAAAGTTGCTTATAAAAGTTTCCTATAACATCTTACATACTTGTAAGTTTAAACTGAATGTGTATAAATTGTACACATATCAAAAAAGTAATAAGTAACTTCTCTTTACCCAAATCTTTGTGGATTTATATGTTTAAAATCACAAACTATTTATTAAATAGGATTTTTAGTAAAATAGTACTTTTATTAAACTATAAACAAGAAGGAAATCCAATTTAAGGTACTGAATGTTTAAGGTTACTTAGCAAGAATAAGAGTCTATGTGTAAATAAATTAGATTATCAAACAATTAATGGTTACTTCATTAGTTACCTAAAAAAGTTTAAAGGGTATATAATTATAGTTTGAGAATTGTAAAAAATAGTAATGTAAAATTTATTGAGAATAACGAAGTTAACAAAAGTAATATACGTTAAAATGATAATATAAAAGAAATTAGGGTAATTTTTTCCTTACCTATAAGAATGTATTCGTCCATTATGATACTAAATATTATTTAAAAAATTGAAAGACATTTGAATGAAAAGATGCTCCTTAAAGAAACTAATGCATTACCAATGAATGTAAATAAGTTACAAATAAAAGTATTCAAAAGATCTCAAAAAGAAAGGAGATCAATTATTTTGAATAATTGTGTAATTTATTTTAAAAAGTCAAAATTTTAATATTATAATTAATAAGAATTTAGTTTCATTTTCACTATCATGAAAGTATTGAGTTTGATTATCGTATTAATGACTTAGTATGATTTGGATTTATGCTAGAAAGATATGAAAACTGTTTTTCTTAATAAAAAACTTAAAGATAAAGTTTATATTAATCAATTTGAAGGTTTTTTTTTTTATATATATAAAAGGTAAAGGTCAAATGATGTGTAAACTAAAGAAGTCAATATATAGATTGAAGGTTTTTGTAAGTTTGATGATATCATGATTTTTTTAAAAATTCAAAATAAAACACTATTAATTTTTTATATATACCAAAAAATTAATGAGAGTAAATATATTTTCTAATTTTGTATATTGATGACATATTACTCATTGTTAATATTTTATAGATACTATGTAATATTGAAAATTTTCTTTAAAAGAATTTTATAATAAGAGATATGAGAAGGATATTTTATATGATAGAAATATAAATATTCCATAATAGATTAGAAGGATTATTTCAAAAAAGTTATGTTGAAAAAAAATTCTAAGAATGTTCAATATAAGTAAGTACTTAGAGTTTTGTTTTATACAAAAAGTGACAGATTAAGCCTCATTTAATGTTCTAAGAATGATGTGGAATGTAAGAAAATAGAATCAATTCCATATATTTCTTATGTTGGTATCTTAATATATTTATTAGCTTACATTATATCATATATTAGTTTTGTAGTTTAAATGTTAGAAAGGTGTAAAAATAATCCTAGAATAAATTATTAGAAAGTTATAAAGAAAGTATTAAGGTACTTGTAAAGGACAAAAAATTACATATTCATATATAAAAAAATCAACCCTTTAGGGGTGATTGAATTTTCAAATTTAGATTTTATTAGATACATTAATAATAGAAATACTCTTTTGGACATATGAAAGGGCATGATTGTGTAATGATAAAAAATTATTTATTGTTACTCCATTTATTATAAAAGTAAAGTTTATAGTATAATTTAAAATTATAATTTAAACATTATGATTATAAAATTTTATTTTAAAATATGAGATTATTAATATCAGTACTAAGTCACTAAAAATTTATAATAATTTTATAATAATATTTTTCTTTAAGAGTAACAAATATTTAAAGAGTATCAAATTTAATGAGAATTAAAGTATTTCATCATTAAAGAGATTGTTTAGAAAGAAAAAGTGCCTAAAAAATAGTAATTGATCTTATAATAGTAGAACAATATGAAAGTTTACAACTAAAATTATTTAAAAAACTATTTCTCAAAATAAATTTTAATTGTATTAATGATAATATATATGGTGTAATGACACCCTAAACTTATATATGTATTTTTGATATATATTATATATTTCTTATTATTTTATAATTGTGTATATATTATTATTTTAAAATTAATAACAAAGTATTTATAAAATATTATTGCGTATTATTATAAAATTATATATATTTTATAAATTATATATATATATATATATTATAAGTGCTATAATATATAAAAAAATTATTTTTAATAAATAAAATATAATTGTTATAAGTCACACTAAATATATTATCATACTATAATATTATGATAGGATTTTAAAAAATTATTATCATTATATATATATAATAATTAATGTAATAAATTTCTAATTAGATGAAATGAACAAATGTTGGAATTTATCGATTAATTATGTTAGAATATTTTCAAATAATATTCTTATTAATAATTTAATTATAATATAATTTGATTAATAAGAAATAATTATGTATATTATTATATTATTAAATATTATAATTTTAAATATAATTTATATATTAATAAATATATATAATTTAAATTATTCAATAATATATATATATATATATATATATATATTATAAAATAAATAAAAATTTTATCTAACAAATATATAATTATAATAAAAATTAAAATAAAAAAATAGTTATTAGATAATTTTTTTTAGATATATTAATAATTTTAATTTTTATAAATTTAAATATATTATTCATGATATTATTTATATAAATATATTTAATTTTAAAATTTAAAATAAACATTTAAGAAGAAGAAGAAGAAGAAGAAGAAGAAGAAGGGTGCCCATATTCAAAATTAAGAAACCTTGCCATGTTATAATTCCAACTCCCCAAAGCAATTTATAAAGGACCACGTGATGAGACTTCACGGCTGACTTAACAACTTAAGCTACATAGGTGTTAGGATCATAATGTCCATGGTTTTGGTAGCCCCACTCGATTCGTAATATCTGTACGAACAACCAAATATGTAGGCCACTGAATGACTTGGCCTAACCATTTTGACTATGCAATTCTTTGAAAACAGTTCAAATTAATGAACATTTGCAAATTTCAAATCTGCAAATGTCTATATATATCTATATATATAGATAAGCCTTTAACATTGACCATTTACTATTTGCCCACAATTTTAAACTTCTCAGGCAAGAACCTTTGACTTCCTCGTTAAGAATAACGAAAAATACAATATTGCAAATGGACAAATAATATTATGGAAGGCTCACGGGGGCAGGACTCCGTTGCCCCTCCCTCACTCCATGCCACACGTCGTAAGATGGACAATAGATCCTTTTTGTTTAGCAGGTCAAGTTGCATCTCCATTCATTACACGTCTCAAAGGGTGTCAGAACGTGTCAATTTGACTTCAATACAACTGTATTAAGTTGGAATCAAGCATCTATTTAATTCCGAGGGTGTCAGAACGTATCAATTTGTCAATTCGTTAAAATTTTAATTTAATTAAAAATATTTTATTTGTAATATCCCGTTTTACATATATACACATATATAAATATTCATATTTTACGATAAAATGACGACTTCAGTATAAAATAAAAATAAATGAGTGTAATCTTATACCCGTAATTAAAAAATTGTAGCATTTAACTTAAATTTAATAAAATCAAGTTAAACGTGAAAAAGATATAGAATAGGTACATAAATATTACAAAAGCATTGAATATTATTAACTATTCAGTTCAACCCTAGACTACCGATTGGCAGGATGAAAACTAAGTAATTCAACACCCTGTTTGAGCCGGACTAGTTTTTATAACACTATTTTGTTTTTCAATTCGCCTAATCCTTTTGTTGATGCAATGGGGAGACATCTCATAAAGTGTAATTTGTGGGAACTAATCAAATTTAATCGGTTGCCTACAAGACTAAAATGCTGAGAGTTAGAAGGGTTGAGTTTCATGCTCAAACCCTTTTAAAAATTTTTTCAGTTATAATTCTGATGAAAAAAGAAAAAGGAAAAGGAAAAAGAGTTTAACGTGTGAGAAAGAAAGGGAAATCAGCGGTTAGTGATGTTAAAGAGACAGCGGATGCGAATGATGTCGGCACGTTCGACAATTGCAGCGAGATGTGAAAATAACGCCAAGACATTCCATGTTTTGTGGGGAAGTTTTAGCCTTTGCTTTGTTGCTACGAAAGCAATTCATGAGTTGCAAGTTGGACGGAAATGGAAGCAAAATTATTCCATTAGGGCCCCACATTTGATTTTGCAACCCTGACAGCTTTAGGCCAATCTCCTCGTGTCCTGCCCTCCGCATTCCGATGCAGCTCGTATCGCGACCACCGTCGTGTTTTTTTTCTTTTTCTTTGGTTCCGATATTCCTTCGGTGCTTCTCTAAGCCAACTCGCTGTCAGCTTCGATCATGCGTTTGCGTTGTGTTTTCCCGTTTGGGTTGGGTCCTTGTGGGCAACGGCGGATGCATTCATGTTTTTTCTTATCAAAATGTTTTTTTTTTCCCCCATTTTTTCCTATTAAAAGCGCCTTTTTTCCCGACCTAAAATCTCTCGTATGGCTCGGTTGATTGACTTAAAAGAGTTCAACTAGCATACATGTTTCTCCGATAAATTACTTTATTATATCTATTATGTTTGAAAATAAATATATATAATTTTAGATAATTGGTTAAAACTGAGTTTATTTTAAATTTTACGCAATTTAGATAAAATTATTATTATTGTTTTTGATTTAAAATAAATTAAGTTGTTGATGTCTATTATATTCAACATTTTAGTAATTTTTTGAATGAGTGTTGGATGATAGGATTAATTTTTTTATTTATATAATATTTTTATAAGGAATATAAATAAAATATATATATTTAGTAAATATATAAATTTTGTGATAACACATTTACCCCATCAATAAAAGCAATCCTTTCTAATCAGAATTTCACAAATTAAATTTTTTTAAATGATTTTTTTCTCTCAAAAATATGTAAGAAAAATGTGAAAAATCATATACCAATTCTCCCCGATAAATAATTCTATATATTACAAATGACAAATATATATTTGTGTGCGTGTATTACTCTAATTAATTATATATATGAAGCTTATTTGAGGTTTTTATAATTGTCTTGTGAAAAAATTTGTGTAGAAAAATAATCTTAATATATATTTTTTATATCATATTATTTTTTTAATAATATTTTATCAACTGCATATATCTTTGTCCCCAGCAATTAGAACTCCTGGATCCACCATTGCTCGCGGGCTGTGGCGATGATGATGATGATGTGATGCCGCTTGCACTTGGTTTGTTTGATCTTGTCTGAAGCCGTTTGCAAATGCTGTTGTTGTTGATGACGATGATGTTATCACTACTGTGGATCATGTTTGCAAATGATAACATTTTAGATAATTCAACATTGCCATTACATCATAAATAGGGAATTTAGAAAAACAAAAAACAAAAAATGGAGAGAAATCAAAATAATGTCGAGAAGCATAAGATCATCTAAGTATTTTTGGAAATTTACACAATTTGTTGGACCAAATGAAGTGATTATTATGTCGATAATTTTGGAATACAACTTACGCATTATATGCTTTTAAATAAATCCCATTTTTAGTAACCCAAATATGACTAATCGAATGGTTCGTGCCAAGTATTTTTGGGTACCTATAATATGTGGTAGCTAGACTATCTTTTTCATCTTTTTTTTTTTTTTTTTCATTTTTGACCTAAAACGGTGTGCTCATTGCCATCATACACATTTGAAGAGATCTTACTACACTTATGTTTGGGTCGAACCTTAGGATATCTCAGTAAATAAGGCCACGAGAAGTAGATATAACACTAATTTCAGGCTATAATAGTGAAATTCCAACCTCAATTTCCATCTCGAGAGTGCTTAAATTTTGTATGGACAAGCCAACCTCTGGGTGGTCTGTATGCCGGTTATCGTACGTCTTCTCTATTTCACTACTAAAACGCGCCAGCGTGCCGGACCGGTTACCGACTACCGACCGGCTAGTGATTTCGCAGGGAATTCTAATACCCTTGTTTTGTCGTTGCACGCCCTTTCAACCGCGCAAGCGATGGGTACGGGTATGGGGACACGCTTATGATGGCATTTATTGCAGTCCAGTTTGGGCCATTCAATTTCCAAGTTCCAAACTTCCACGAGTTGGGAAGATCTGAAGGGCTTTTCTTCCTTGATGTGACAACAACCAAACACGATCCAGGCTACCCCCAGGCTCATAATTGACTTTGGGTCTGTCTCCCATTTCCAGGGGGCCCGTTATGGGTGATGGGTCCAAAGAAGTTATATACTTTAGAGCGAGCATGTCGTGTCCCTCCGCATACCTCAAAAGGAAACTCTTTCCTTTTCTAGTGCCGGGTACTCCAGCGCTTATCCCTATTGGTAGCTGTTGAGATCCTGGCTTGAATGGAAGCACCAAACCCAACAAAGAAAGATAAATAAGTTAACGGGAAGGACTAAAAGCAGGAGCCGATCGTTTTGGGAATTATATTAGATTTGCATTTTTAAGCGAGTAAGGCGAGTACTGTCACTTCACATAAATCATACAGGATTTCATTAAAACGCCCGTATATATCTTTTGTTGTTTTATTGGGTTTTGATCTACCTTTTACTTGTTTTTGGTCCATAATCACCCCTTCTCTTGTTGATCATGAGCAAGTTGAATATTGTTTAACATTCTGACGCTGCCGCCCTCATCAAATAAGGTGGGGCAGATGATAGTCATTTGAACCACCTCAATAAAGGATGGGGAGGGGGGGGGGAGTGTGGTGGTGAGCAGGGGCAGATGATGGTTGTTCAAACCACCTCAATAGTTATTTAACGATTTCCCCCCATTCGGCATCACCAAATGCATAATTTATTGTATAAGATTGAAAATATCTCTTTCAAAGAAATGGTTCTGTTCCCACTGAGTATTACCTCTGGCCCCCAGTTAAATGTTTGAAATTATTGGATTTAATAAGTGGAAAGATTTCAGTTAATATTAATTGTTAAAGTTATTATGAGAATTTTATAATTTCTCCAATAAAATATTTTATTACATCTATTATATTTGCAAACAACTATATGTGACTTTTAGGCAATTGGTTACAATTAAATTTAATTTGAATCATACATAATTTAAATAAATTTATTCTTATTTTTAATTTTAAATAAATGAAATTATTGATATTTATTGTATTCAAAATTGTAATTATTATTTAAATACTTTTAAAAGGCATGCAAATGAAATATATAGATTTAGGAAATATGTAAAGTTATAAAGATATATTTATCACAAGATACAAAAACCTTTTTTTTTATTTATTAAAAGGTTATGTAAGAAAAAAATATAGATGATTATATCACAATTTTTATAAAATAAATACTCTCATATATTGTAGATGACTATATATATAATATTTTTTTTGCCAACTAATTATATAAACTTTATTTGAAGTTCTCATATTTGTCCAACCAAAAAGAAAATTTGCGCAAAACATAATGTTAATAATTTTTATATTATTTTAATGACTACTGATAACTTTCCGCCCACTCAATAACATTCCTGTATTTGCCCCCGCGGGGTGAGGAAAGGGCAATAGAGGCAGACAAAGAGGTGCTAATTTTATTCTTAATCTAAGATATATATCTATATATATATATATATTGTGATATCTGAATTTTTCTTTTACTTATCCAAAAGAAATTTTAAAATTAGACTCACTTGGAAGTTTAAACTTTTGATCTCTTTTTCCGAAATCATTAAAAAAATTAAAATGATTAGGTTAAAAACTTGGTCGAAAAGGTTAATTTCCTTATTTATTTTAATTTCTTTACATCATTCTTTAGGAGTAACATATATAGTGAACGATGCACTATACAACAAGAGCCAGCGTCCCCATCTCAACCTCTGTCATTAAGCACATATATGGAAATTGATCTTGATCCTAAGCCTATCGGGATAACCAATGGACGAAGCCATGGTTGGACCAAGTGAACAGAGTTGGGACCGAAACATTGTGAATTGTCTTAAGAGAACAACAAGGCCAATTGCCTCCGTTTTCAAGATTAAGTATTTTTGTTCAAAACATTAACTCTTAATGAGTTAGACAATCATTTACACCTATAAGTTCTTTTGTCCACTTTTGATTTTGTGGTTAGGTGGTATCAGACCAAATGGAGATTAATTATATGGAATCGGTAGGTTCACAAAGAATTATATCTTTATGGTTGAACCGGAATGGTGTCAATAGAATAAAGGATACGCTCATCATACTAGATAATTGATATTTCTCTACTGCTTCTTGAATATCAGTGTCATATTAGTTGAGGGGAGGGCAACGGGAAACAATACTAAATTTCATTAAGAATCAATAAAATCTCAATCATTCTCATAGCATCTCAATCTTTCTGAGGCACCCTTTTTGCCCACCTCCCCCCCCCCCCCTTTTTTTTTTTTTTTGTAAAAAGCGGTAAAGTTTATTACATTTTGTTTTGTCATCCGTCCACTTCTATAGTCATCACTCACGAATGATGATGACAAAAGATTGGTTTGGTATGCGCAACTAAAGTGGACCCTAATCCGTGTTTTTTTTTTTTTTTATAAATTTTTTGTTTCTGCTCAAATCAACCAGCCAAAAGTAAAGACAAATGAAAAGGGACTCAAATATGATGGTGGGATGGTGAAAAAAGCTTATAATTATGGTTAGGGATCCTCACGCACTTGATTGGGAGATTTTTTGGAACTTGATGGAGAGAAAGTAAGTAAAAACATACCTTTTCAAGTTGGAGATAGGTGGTCCTTCTTTGTATTTTTAGTTTGAGGGAGGGCGCATGCTCTACGAGATTGATAGATCTTTCTTTTTGATCTTGACCTCTCGTGAGTACTTTATGATATCTCAATGTCTCATACATATGTGTGTTTGCGGTTAGGAGGATAAAAAGACGTAGAAAATAAAGATGCCAGAAGAGTGATATATGCCATGAGTGGTCCTGTCAAATTTTCTAAAGCTTCTGTGCCAGGACTCCCAAAAAACCTGTCCATGTCCTATTTCGGAGTGCCCTAATGAGACATGCCTCATCGTAATTGTAACCTTCTTGTTTGTTCGTCTCCATGTGGGAGTTACAGTAGTTAGTGGATGCGTCGTATGCATGGACTGCCCCGGCCTGCAAGCCTTGGTCACTGCAGGCTGCACTTTCGTGGTTCACATGCCATCCACTAACTACAAATATCTCCTCTTTTTTTTTTTTTTCTTTTTTTCTTCTTTCTTTTTTTCCGGTGGGTTAGCTCACTTGGATTGCATGGCTTGGTCAATTACTTAGAAGTTAAATATTCTTAGTGAATATTAGATTAACTAATGCCAATATGAGACTGATATAATGGGGCCTAACAACTGGAAAATCAATCCATGTCAAGCCTTCTTCCTTGGTAATTAGCTATGCGAATCAATTCTTGAATGCCTCAATCGATTTACCCTTGTGATGGTAATTCTTCTTAGTTGAGGTTGTTGGCAGCCGGCGATCCAATAAACAACGTGCTCCCATGTGCCCTACTGCAGTTAACAAATAGGGCTAAAGTCCGCGGGATAAAATTCTCAAGCACGAGGGCACACGTCGCCAGCCCCTGATGCAAAGTCATATGGACCAAATCCATGTCCATACATAAAGACCAAACACACGAGCCATTCTTCTCCCATTCGTGTTACGTTGGCCCAACCAAGATTCAAGGGATGAATGCACTGTACTGGCCTTAAATTACATGTAATATGGACCTTAATTTTGGACACCACTTCAGATGGGGGATGATGCGCTTGATAATTCACCCATGTAAAATTACTGGGCACAGCGAAAAAGGACAAAAATCTTGATTTGCCCTCCACGTTTGTAACTTTTTCAAATTATTTGCACTTCATTTTTTGAAATTTGTCCTCTATATATATATATATATATATATATACATTTTTTTTTTTTGTTGCCAACGGTATTAACCTCTTCCCGCTAAGGCGCCGTTAAGTGTATTACATCATTTGCCACATCAGTTAATGCCTACTGGGTTAGAATGCCAGTCATTATATTGGATAACATGACGAAATTCTTTAGAAAAATATGAAAATTTTCAAAAGAAATCTAAACAAAATTAAAAATTTCAAAAATTAAAAAAAAAAAGAAACTAAATTTTTTTTTAACATATTCTTAAAATTAATTTTTTTGAAAATTCTAAACAAAAATTTAGAAAATTCAATAAAATGAAAGAAATGTATTTTTTTTTTCAAAAAATATGAAAATATATAAGAAATCCACAAATTCAAAAATTAAAAAATCAAAAAAATTTATGCAAAATCCACAAATATTAAAAAATTAAAAGGTAAAAAAAAAAAAAAAAAGAAAGAAAATTGTGAGAACAAATTTTTAGGAAATTGAAAGTTCTTCTATTTCTCTTTGTTCTTTCTCACTATGTCTCCTTTTTATGCTAGAGGTCGATCGAGAGGAAAAGAGACCAAGAATATGGCATTGTTAGATTACAAGTATGATAGAGAGATGACAAAGATGGAAAGAGTAGAGAGAGACGGAGAGAGAAATTAGGGTCGCGGTTGATTTTGACGAGTTTTGAACTTTGATCGGACTAATACTTTGTTTGGAATAAAATGAGAAGTGAGAAGAGGTTGAGGGAAATACAATTAAAAATATACAACAAAATGAAGGATAACGTTTTCTTATAAATTATTTGAATGAGCTCGAAATGAAAAGGAAAGAAAATAAATAAAAAGTGTTGGAGGGTTAAACGTATTTAGTTGTCTTGTGATTTAGCCTTTTTGCATTCCATCTTCTTGGAGACTCAATTTAGATCCTCATGGTCTTATAATTTCTAATTTTATTAATTAAGATCCCAATTAGTATTTTATTAATTTCGTTAACAGAATTTTATTAAAAAAATATTATTTTGAGATAACAATATTATTATTTTTTCTTTTGAACAAATTATAAACTAATTTAATTTTCCATTTTCCATCTCACAATTTAAAACCTCGACTACATAGATCAAATTAGAATCCCAAACCTAAGCTCTATGTCTTATTCCTCGCTAAAACCTAAATCCCTAATGATAATATCCGCCTTCTTTTTGATTCTTTCTTTCATCTAAAGGTATGAAGTAAAACAAATGAATAAGTCAATTGGATTAATGATGCAATGAATGCGATTCCCGCCTTATTTTTATTTTTAAACTATTTTCTGATTGTGTCGTTGAACTTACGTGCAGAAACTCTGTGGTTACCCCCCGCTTTCTTGCACTTACAAATATGTTTATTCAGTAATGGAAGTTCACTCTCTTATATATTTTCTATCTCATGATTTTATCGCTAAGCCCATATACAATTTGGCCATACCCATGAGTCTTTACTCCTTAAACCTTCGGCGGCCTTGGCTTCAATTCTAATTTATTCGTCATCTCTTAGGTTTCTTATTTATTCAAAAGGACAAAAGCTTTTTTGAGACGATTATCTTTTGCTCATTATTCTAACAGAGCTTTTTGCAGAACGTGTTGATTGATGTGGGGTGACCAGATTCCAGCAACGCAAGAAAGATATGTAGTTGGGGTTTTAAAAAATGTTAAGGAGAAAAATAAGGAATTAAATTAATTTAATAATTGTGGTAAAAAAAGAGAAAATTTACTATATGTCCAAACGATATTGTCTTGAGAGGATTTTGTAAGTGATACTAATGAAATACTAACTGAAAATCTTAATTCTCAAGACTAGGAATGTGTTAGCTGCAAATTTTCTACTGTACCTAATACTTAGGGCACTAAATGGAGAATATATATTTTAAGCTATTCAAATACGGCAACTTTGAAAAATGAAAACTTAATGGAGAATATATATATATATATATTTAAAGCTGTTCAAATAGGGCAACTGTGGAAATGGATAAAGCACAATGGAGTTCACATGACAGCACATAGGGTGGGATTATAAATGCAGAGAAACCGAGTAAAGATGATTCCTTCGCAAATAATTAGCAAAGGTGTAAAGGGAACAAAAAAAAAAAAAAAAAACCAGGGTGCTGAGGGATACAACTCTTGCAAGATTATGGCTTTACCTCAAGATTCTTGTATCTATGAATTGTAGCATCGTATGTAATAATTTTTTTAAACAATAGGATCAACCTCTACATTATTTATTGCTTTTTTTTTTTGCTTATCATAGAGAGTGAAACTTTAATAAAAGTGCTACACCTTATCTCAAAATTAACATTCATCTATTAACCTAAAAAATTGCAACATTTATTAACTTAAAATTACAGCAAGTTATATATGTAGCTTTATTGATCTAAATACAATCATCATTTCTATGTTTGATTACATTGAGGATCGTTAATGTAAGTGAATCTACATAAATGCAATTTTACTAACCAAAATAAGATCATCATTTCTATGTTTGATTACATAGAGGATAGTTGACACAAGTGAATCTACATAAATATCAAGTCATAAAATCTAATTAGATTATAGAGGATAGTGACAATAAGCAAATGCAAGCAAAATACAACTTAATAAAGAGTTAACCCAACTCTCTTTGGGTTAAGACCAAATAAAACTTATAAATTGGCCTTTAACAATAAAGCTTAGACCTACTACTAAGCTTAAGCTCCATCTTTAGCTCAACCTATAACTCAGATGATTATTAAGGTTGAACAATACTTTTAAAGCATAATTGACAGTCACATTGACATTTAAAGCCCACTAGTTGGAGTTAATATAAAGAGGTCCATTGGATTCTTTAATAAGGTAATTACAATTCAAATACTTTGAGCTTACTTTTCTCTTAACTCACTTTTTAAAGAACTAACTTGGGTGTCAAAGTGCTAATATTGGAGAGCATCTTTAACCTTAACTTCCATTTCTCTTATAGGCTTATCATACAAGCCTATATTGCATTGAAATTATTAGTTGATGGTGTCATTTATGGGAAGTGACACGTTTTGTGTCTCTCCATTTCTCTGTGATTGTAGTCTTTGGTTGAGGCATAATAACTCTATTCAACACATTTATACTTAGAGTTAATAGAACCAATGAAGTGTCCCATGCTTCTTATGTCCCCTTCACCTTTGCTTATTCAACAATCATAGTACAAATCAATCATTCACTTTTAGCCTAATAATGATTATGAAAATGCTTGGCATTGGGATAAATGTGACCTTCACTAACCAAACACCTAGAATGGTGAAAGTCATACAGTTTGCTTCCTTGGAAAACTGAATAGAAGCCCTCATAACAAGCTTTCAAAAACTTTTTGTGGCACAAAATTTTGTTGCCTTGGTAATGCTTGATGCCTTAAGTAAGGAACAAAGGTCTATGTGTCAAGCAAATTGTAATGCAGAAACCCCTGGTGAAAGTAACCATCCCTCAACACAAGAAAATTAGATAAGACAAAAATAGGAAGGAATCTCTCAAGCTAGGAGCTAAAGACAAAATTTATGGTGGATAACTAGGGCAAACATTTCTTTGGCCCCTATCCAAATGTGATTAACATCTATCCCATGTAACTTTATTGGAGTCTTTGTAAGGACCCTTATTGGCTCCATGTTGTCATCAAAATATATCTTAAAGGCTATAAGAGGAGGAAATGATAGACTCTTAAAGGCTTGTTTACTTTTAATGAGGGAACAACAAGTTGACTTAGTAATTAAAAGATAAATTAGACTAGATAGTAGCTTTGAATTATTTGAAATGCATCACAACTAAAGAATCTTGAGAGAGTCTTAAGCTTTCCTCTCTAAGAAAATTCAAATGCTATAAATTAAAAAAAGTTTAAACTCCTTATGTTAAACACTTATAAAAGGACTAAAGGTCTAATAAAATATTAGAGTTGGTTTCATTCTATAATGTTACCCCATTTAACTATATACAATGCTGTTGCTAACAATTAAAGGATGCCACTTAATGTTGATATGTTTAAGTTCTTAACTCACTCTATTAGGAACTTTGAACAATTAGAGAACCTTTTCATAGCTAGGTTCATTACGAGTAAAAGGAAAAAAAAGAATTCTTTAATCCTCATCCTTGTCTAACAATGGCCGAATAAACCCCTTTGAAAGTTTGTGGCTTATTTAACATGATGATACTAGATGTTAAAGACTTATAACCTAAAACTACTATGACTATCTTTATAGGTAATATGCAAAAGTCCAAGTTTACATTCTCCTTAAGCAAGACACCACTAGGAGATTTTGTTAAACTCATGACAAGGTTTGGACAAAGATATATATTAAAGGGAAAATATTACAATGGGGAGAGACAAGATGAAAGAGTAAGTGGAGGATAAGAAATAATGAAAATGAGAAATAAATGTGTAAGACTCTATGATTGTTGACCTTCCTTTTTTTGTCTTTTCTTCCTCAATATTTATTAATTTGTTTTAGGATATATTGTGAACATTTAATTGTTTACTTATTTGTTCTAATGAATATGAATGACCAAAAATTTTATTTTAAGGTAAAGATGTAGTTGCTAATTCTATTATAACTTGATATTCCAGTTGTTTTAAATAATTTTAGTTAATTCAATTTAATACTTTTGATTTTCATTTGTGTGAGTAATTAATCATCATTTATAAGTTTGAGGTATTAAGCAATGAAGTGAAAGTGGAAGTTTAATATTAGCTTATAAAAGTATTAAATCTAGATTGTGTAGTTTAAAAATAAATCTATATTTTTGTGATCATTATTTAAGAATTCCATAAATCTTAATTATGAAAGTAGATATAGGATTAACATGAATATAGTTGTTCAATCTTGAAAGAGATTATCATATATCTTAGGAAATTTGGCCATTGTTGTTAACAAGTTTAATTTTAACAATCAAATGTTAAATTTGTTATTGATCTTTAGTTGATAAAATCTAAGTCCTAAAACTCTTGTTTATTGATTTTCAAATTATGTTTTAAAATTAATTTTTAATTTTATAGTTAGATCAATCTTTCTTCATTTAGTTTATCTAGATAATATAAAAAATTTTCATAATTTGGTACTTGAGTTTCCTCTTTATGGAATTGATACTTGGACTCACATCAATTTTACTATTTGAATGCCTCATACACTTGTGGTGAATTTTAGTCTAATTAGTTACATAACCTAGGTTTAATGCTTTTATAAACTAGTATTAATCTTTTACTTTTGTTTTATCATTTAATACCTTAAACATGCAAATAATGACTAGTTATGCACACAAATGAAAATGAAAAGCATTAAATTGAATTAACTAAAATTATTTAAAACAATCATAATATCAATTTACAGATAAAATTTAGTGACAACATCTTTACCCTTTAATAAAAGATTTAACCACTCATGTTCATCAAAATACATGAATAAACAACTACAACTTCACAAAACATTTTAAAATAAATCAATAAATAGTGAGGAGGAAAAGAAGAAAGTAAGAAGGCTGACAGTCTTTGAATCTTACACATTTATCTCTTGTCTTTGTTATTTTTAGAACTTACTATTTCATCCTCTCTTTCTTATTGTGATGTTTTCCCTTTAATATATATATTTTTTGAAACCTTAAATTGGCCAGTAAGTACATCCCACAAAATTAGCTTTAATCCCTACCTTTTAGGACTCCTAATTTAATATTGATTAATCTCTAGATTTGCACCACTAATTCCATCTAATTTGCAATTATGTCTTGGCTTTCTAGAAAGCTAAAGAACACTCTAATCTAAGATCTGTAGCTTCAGTTATGACCCTAAAACTGAATGGTATTTAAGCTGCTAGAATAGGAATTCTGAAGTGTAATCTGCCACTTAAACCTACAAAATAACAAAGACTAGATAAATGCAATTAAAATCCAAAATATTAAGACTAATTGACCTAAGAATTGAGAAAAATACTTAAATTATGATATAAACTATGTAAAATAATTTCACACATTAAATAACAACTATCTTGTCCTTAAGTAAGTGACAAATCATATTCAAAGGAAAGAATAATAAACAATTTAGAATCACTCATCACACCCAAAGTACCTACCACACAAAACATCACATTTTTAACTAAGTAAATATGGTAGTTATGAATAAATATGATTGAATCGGTTAAAATATACTCAATTGTTTTAAGTTATTTAATAACTATGAGGCTTTATCACAAAATGTTGTCTTTCATATGAAACAGTGACTTGAATTATAAGTATGCAAAAAGCACTTTAAGTGTGTAATTTGTTGAGTAATTAGGTGCATTTATCATAAAATATTTGTGTTCACATTAAAAGACAAGTGTACATACTTAAGGATTTTGAAAGAAAAAAAAATGAAAAGAGAGATAATGATTGTAATAGTGAGAAGGGTTATTGTAAGAGTAGTAGTTACATGATTTGATTATATTAAATTCATAATAAACATGATTGAACTTGGAATTGTGTATGATATGCGAAATGAAGAATATAAGTAAGCCTAACTTAAAAAGGAAATCACAAAAGTAATACATTTAAATTTTATGCATAGTTATAACATTCATGAGGAATATGTATTTCAATGATTTTGAAAATCCAATAGTGCTTAATCTCATTTTATAAGATATTGCCTATCTTAAACCAAAATTGTAATACTTGAACATGACAAGTAACTCGAATGTAAATTATGACACTAAATAATACATTTATTCTTTTTTGAAAACAAAACAAAAAAAAGAATTTTATGTTCAATAGGTTAGCTAAGTATGAAAAATTTTAGAAAAATTGGCAAATATCATGCCAAGCATATAAACAAATATAAAATCACATATAAAAATCATAATTTAGCCCCCCAAACTTGAATCACATATTGTCCTTAATGTGGAAGAGAAGATGAATCAAGTTAAATAAAACTTCTTCAATTTATGTTTAAAGATTTATAGTTAGAGGGTGAAGTTTAATATGCTTGAATTTTAACAATCTAAAAAAAAAAAAAAAAAACTAACAAGAAGAATGAAAAAGAAAAAGGGCTTGGGTTACCTTATAAAGAGTGCTTATTTATAGTTACTAACATAAGAACCATAAAATCACTCATAGCTAGCATCTTACAAGGAGTATATGACTCCTTTGGGCACCACCTCACTAACTAGATAGGGCTTCAAATGTTGCCTATTCACCTTAAATGTACCAGTGTCCTCATTATGTACCTTAATAGCTCTATATGGATACACCTTTGTCACCAGGAATGGACCAAACCACTTAAATTAAAACTTGCTTAAGAATAACTTAAGATGTGAATTGAAGAGTAGCACTTACTATCCAATCTTAAAAGTTCTCTTTTGAATATACTTATCATACTAATACTTGGTCTTTACTTTGTAAAGTTAAGTACTCCTATAAGCATTTAACTTGAATTTAAAGTATAACAATCTTTTTTTTCTCGTAACCCTTAAATTCATGTTCAATTCTTTAATTGCCTAATAGGGCTTATGCTCCAATTTTACTAGCAGGTGACAAGACTTTCCAAAGACAATTTTGTATGGAAACGTGTCTAAGGCTGTTTTAAAAGCTGCCTTATATGTATAAAGTGCATTTTTTAACTTGTTCGACCAATTTATCCTTAACATGGCAATAATTTTCTCTAAAATTAGCTTTAAGTCTTGATTCACTAGCTCTATTTGCCCATTTGTTTGATGTTGATTGACGAGTGTTAACTTAGAAGTAACCTCACACTTCTTCAATAAGGCATAAACACATGATTGTAGAAATATGACCATTCATCATTAAAAATGACTATTGAGACACTAAATCTCAAAAAGATGTTCTTCACAAATCTCATCACTACTTATGAGTTATTAGTTGGAGTTGTAATAACCTTAACCCATTGAAAAATGTAGTCTATTACCACTAGAATATACTGATTATTAAAGGACACCTAAAATAGACCCAATAAATCTATCCCCCACACATTGTACAATTTAACCCGTAAGATATTTGTCAATGGCATCTCATTCCTCTTAGAGATGTTTCCAACCCTCTGACATTTATCACACATGCTTAAAATCTATTTAACATCTTAGTATATGGTGAGCTAATAGAAACTAGACTGCCATATCTTTGCAACTTTCTTGGAAGTATTGAAATGTCCACCATACTTTAAAGAATGGTAATGATGAAGAATATTACTAATCTTAAGGCACACATCTCTTAATTATCCCACTAACACATAATTTGTATAATAATGACTTTATGGCCAATACAAACCAAGTTATTATATCTTTGCAATTGTCTTAGAAGTATTGAAATGCCAATTACACTCCAAAGAATGGTAAGGATGAAGAATATTACTAATCTTAGGGCACACATCTCTTAATCATCCCATTAGCATATAATTTGTACAATAGTGACTCCTTTTAGAAGTAGTACTTTACATCACTCAAGAACTTTCTCTTTTCATGGTAACTCAAATTAGGTGGAATTATGCCACTTACCAAGTAGCTCATTAAACTTGCATACCATTAGTAATTACTCATTTATAAAGCTCTCATTAATTAGTATCTTTATTCCTTATGACTGTCCTTCCAATTTAGACAAAATCTTGAATTTAAAGATCAAATTCTTAGAGTAGCAATATCCCTCTAATTAGTTATGACTTGGTGTCTTTATTTGCCAACAGGTGCTTAGTTGCTACATGTTTAGTATAAATAATTACTTTGGAACCTATGAAATATGATCAAAACTTATCAATAGGTACTTAGTTGCTACAAATAATTCTTTCTCAGTAGTTACATAATTCAATTATGTATCATTCAAAATACAACTAGAATAACATATAATGTATAGCTTCCTTTCTTTTTTTTGGCCAAAAATAGTACTTAAGATAAAGTCACTAACATCACACATTAGCTTAAAAGGCAAACTTTAATTAGGTGCTCTTAGGTGCCAAAACCAACTCTTTTTCCAACTAGTTAAAAGCATTTAAACAGTCATCAAAGAACTCAAAAGTAACATCTTTATTTAACATATTGCCAAAAGGTTTGATAATGTTAGAAAAATCTTGAATAAAATGCCGATAAACCCTATATGACTAAGGAAACTTCTAATTCCTTTAACATTGATGGGTGGTGACAACTTTTCAATTATTTTTATCTTTGTTCAGTCCACCTTAATACCCTTAATTGAGATCTTATGGCTAGACACAATGCCTTCTTGCACCATAAAATGACATTTCTTCGAATTTAAGACCTTGTTAGTCTCCTCATAACATTGCAAAACTTTAGACAAGGTAGCTAAACAATTATGAAAAGAAGATCTAAACAAAGCAAAACCATCTATGAACACTTCCATGATCTTCTTAACAAAGTCAGAAAAAACGGCCATCATGAAATGTTTGAATATAGTCGGTGCATTACATAAACCAAAAGGCATCTTATGAAATGCTAAAGTACCTTAAGGACAAGTGAAAGTATTTTTGTTTTTAGTCCTTTGGGTCTATAGGAATTTGGTTATATTGTAAGTAGCCATCTAAAAAACAATACTTTTCATACTCAAAAAGTCTTTCTTACATTTGATCAAGAAAAGGTAAAGAGAAATGATCTTTATGCATAGTCTCATTGAGTTTTTCATAATTTATACATTTCACTATTTTAGTGAGAATTAATTCATTATGTTTATTATGCATAACAATCATCCACCCTTTTTTGGTATTATATATATATTAGACTAATTCAAAAACTATCAAATATTAGATAGATAATCCATGTATCTAACCATTTACGAATTTCAATCCTAACCATTTCTTTAATTTTAGGATTTAACCATCTTTGATTTTCAACAATAGGCTTATGGTTTTCCTCTATTAATATTCTATGTATGCATAAAGAAAGGTTAATTCTTTTAAGGTCTGAAACAATCATCTTATAGCTTTTCTTCTTAATCTCAATACATGCAACAATTTTTTAAGTTGAACATTAGATAATGAAGCACTCATAAGGCAGAGTATTATTGTTAACTAAAAAATTGTACTTGAGATGTGAGGGTAATAGTTTTAACTCTGAAATAGGGGCTTCTACATAAGAAAGAAGAGGAAGTGAGTTACCTTTGCTTAGATTCTCAAATTGAAAACTTTTCTACTTTAGTATTGAAATAATTGCTTCTAGGGCAAACATAACTACTATAACTTTTAATTAATTAGCCTTAATTATCCATATACTTACTAAATAATTCCTAAGAAGTTCTTTAGGATTTTTATCCCTAAAAAATTCTCGAGTCAATTCATCCAAAAAATCAACTTGAAAAACATGATCAATGTAAAAAGGGCATGTAGTAGCCTTAGATAGATTAAATTCTACCTCTTCATTACCACCTTTAATATTAACTTACCATTTTTAACATTTATAACAACTCTAACTATGGCTAAGAAAGGATAACCCAATATAATTGAAATCTCTTTATCTTCCTTCATTTTCAGTATAATGAAATTAATAGGAATGAAAAATTTCTTTACCTTGATCAACATGTTTTCTAGAATACCTATAAAGTACTTCATTGATTAGTTAACTAGTTATAAAGAAATCATAATAGGTTTTAACTCTTTCAATCTAAGCATCTTGCACATAGATAAAGGTATTAGTGAAATACTAGCACCTAAATCACATAAAACTCTAGACAAAATCAACATCACCAATTATGCAAGGAATAAAAAAACTTTATAAATCTTTAAGCTTCAATGGAAGCTTATTTTGAATAATTGCATTGCATTTTTCAATTAAAGAAATGGTTTTGTGCTCCAATTTCCTCTTTTTTGATGTAATCCCCTTAAGGAACTTTGCCTAAGCAGAAATTTGAGTTAATGTATCTGTAGAAGAAATGTTAATGTGTATTTGCTTAAACACTTCGACAAATGTTAATGTGTATTTGAGTTAAGGTATATGTAGAAGAAATGTTAAGGTATCTTATTTTGCTTAAGCCTCTAAAGAAAAGGAACAAGGAGAACATAAGGTTTGATTATTGGTGATGGTATGAATT
Organism: Bruguiera parviflora; assembly: GCA_019804595.1. Lineage (NCBI taxonomy): Eukaryota > Viridiplantae > Streptophyta > Magnoliopsida > Malpighiales > Rhizophoraceae > Bruguiera > Bruguiera parviflora. The sequence goes on from CM034050.1 coordinate 7,920,568, forward strand.
ATATCTAATCTATTTAACTTCTTTTTGACTTCTCTCTTCATGGCTCACATCGACACTTTTATCTACTACAACCTCACCATTTACTTGACTAAATTGCTTATTATTTATTAAGGTGATTACCTTGTTCTAATCCTTTAAATTAATCTTTGTTTTACTAAGTAAATTCCCTTAACCATGAGGTTGGAACACATTTACTACATGACCTAATCAAACTTTTAAATTGAAGTTAGAAGTAACCAACTAACCAAATTTAGACTTTAGCCACTCAAACCTCTCTAAACTAGCATTGACTAGCTTTTTAATAGCTAACTCCCCTGTTGGCTTACTTATCTATTATTACATTATTCCTTGGGGTCTTGGTTTAAAATTAGGAGGATCAGGAGGTCTTAAGTTACTATCTTGATATCTTTGATCTCCTTAGGATAAATTAGGGTGATTTGTTTAACTTGGGTTATAAGTTTGGGAATTAAAATTATTTTGCTATTGCTTATTAAAATTTGACACAAATTATACTCGTTTAACTTGTATATAATTAGAACTAAGGTGTGCTTCTTTGCACTAACCATAATTCATAGCATTGAGGTTAAAAATAACATTAGCATTTAAAACAACACTAATATTACCTAACTTACTAAACATTTTTACTAGGTTATCAACTTTGGCATTTAACATATTGATTCCCTTCACTTCTTACATACCTAGAGCTCTTTGGGACATACATTTCTCTTTTGACCATTGACTATTGGTGGAAGTCATGCCTTCTAATGGTTCATATGCCTATTTTGTTAACTTGCCCAACACAACACCTCTTGTAGCTTCCTGTAGCTATATTTATAATAATTCTTACTGAATGTGTCAAACTATCATAAATCATTTGCACTAGTAACCAATCAAGTAAATCATAGTAGGGATATCTGTAATTTCTCAAACCTTTCTTAAGATTCAAACAAAACCTTACCATCAAATTGAACAAAACTAATAATATCATTCCTAAATTTTACAATTTTGCCTAAGGAAAAATACTTAAAAATACTTGTGACAAGACATCTTAGATTATAAAAGAATTAGGAGCTTTGTACTTCAACTAGACCTTTACCTTATCCTTAAGAGAGAATAGAATAAAGTCTCAAATGAATGCATTGTTGCTAACTCCTTTTATCTTGATAGTATTACAAATTTCTAAGAAGTTAACAAAATGTGCATTTGAGTCTTATGGTTCTCCACTAAACTAATCTTGTTAGCTTATCTAAATAAGGCTTGTTTGATCTCAAAATTATTGACATTCATTGTTGGCCTCGCAATACTAGATTAAACACCATTGACACTTAGCTTGGGATAATCACACAAAGCTCTTGGATTTTGACTTTGGTTATGAATTTGATTGATCAATTTGTCTTCCATTGTTGCTTATTCTTGCTATAATCACTAATCTTTCCTTAATGTATGTAGAGTTCATTTTATCTTAGGATCAAATAAGATAATTTGCCCAAATGTATGTGGCATAAACAAAATAACTCTACAATATTAAGAACAAATATTTCAATAATATTGAACAAAAAAAATCACTAAAAGCAGTAAATATGAAAAAACATCTAACAAAAACAGCTTTGATGATGAAAAAACAAACATAAAAATGACTTGAAACCCTAGTAAACTATGTTTTTTTCGTCGATATAAGGTAAGGCTAATGCCTTAGCCATTAGTCTTGAATATAATGTTGTTTTCTTTAGACAGGTGTAAGCATGACCCTTAATTCAATAGTTAATTTTGGTTTCTATTAATGTCTATCTCAATGTTGGCCAAAACACGTATCATAATAAAACTTTACAAACACAAAACTAAAAAATTAGAATATCAACTAGACCTAATTAAAAAGAAATTTAGAATAGAATTACACACTAAAAATAAAAGACTAAATAAAAAAATTAAAACAAAATAAGAGTAGAAACAAAAATAAAAAAAAAAAACCAAAATACAAAATAAATTAATAAAGAAAATTCATTATGTTCATATTGAAAAATCTCCTCCCCAGCAATTATGCCAAAACTATTATCCTAAAATCTAAAATAAGTGTATGAGACATTTAAGTAGTAAAATGGACTTAAGTTTAAGTATCAATCTCATAAGAAGAAAACTCACATACCCAATTATACAAAATTTCCATATTATTTAAATAAACTAATTAAAGAGAGAGTTACCTAACTATAGAATTAAAAGAAAATTTTAAAACATAAATTAAAAATCAATAAACAAGGTTTTTGAGACTCAGATTTCACCAACTAAATATTAATAACAAATTTAATATTTGGTTGTTAAATTTAAAACTTATTAACAATAATGATTAAACTTTCTAAGGTATATTATGATCTCTTTCAAGAATTAACAACTATACTCATATTAATTCTATATTTATTTTTATAATTATAAAAACTAACACAAGTTCATTAAAACTTGTGGGATCCTTAATGGTGATTACAAAGATGTGTATTTATTTCTAAACTATACAACTTAGGTTTAATGCTTTTACAAATTACTATTAAACTTTGACTTTCGCTCCATTGTTTAATACCTTAAATATGCAAATAATGACTAGTTACTCATATGAATAAAAATTAAAAGTATCAAATTGAATTAAATAAGGACATTCAAAACAACTGAAATATCAATTTGTTAATAAAATTTAATAACTATATCCTTACCCTATAATAAAATATCTAGTCACTTATGTTCATCAAAACATACAAATAAATAGCTAAGGTTCACAAAAAATCTTAAAACCAATCAGTAAATAGTGAAGAGGAAGAAAAGAAAGTAGGAAGATTGATAGTCGTTGAGTCTTACATGTTTATCTCTTGTTTTTGTTGCTTCTGAATCCTCTAATTGTTGTTTCATCCTCTCTTTTTTATTGTGATGTTTTCCTTTCAATATGTATATATATATTTCTTAAAACCCTAAATTGGCCAATAAGTACACCTCATAAAATCATTTCTAATCCTTATCTTTTAAGACTTTTAATTCAATGTTGTTAATGTCTAAATTCGCACTACTGACTTCCAGCTGATTTCTGAATATCAAAATGATAGAATTTCAAGTTAGGCTATTCATTAAAGTTATAGTCCTATGTCTTAGCTTTCTAAAAAGCTAAAGAATGCCTTAATCTAAGGTCTATAGCTCCAAGTATGGGTAAAAAATCAAATAGTGTCCAAGCTGCTAAAATATGAATTCTTGTTAAAATATGAGATACTTTTTGATCTAAATCCTTTATCCCTTTAAACCTATTTGAAGCCTAATTTGCCACTTAAACTTACAAAATAAAATATAATAAAAATTGGATAAATGCAATTAAAATCCAAAACATTAAGACTAATTAACTTAAAAACTAGGCAAAACATTTAAACTGTAACATGAAATGTGTGAAGTAATTCCATACATCACTTATAAGATTTATAATTATAAGGCCTATGTCACTTGTTGCATAATTGTTCAAAAAAATTACATTAAAGGGCCTAACACTATAAAGTTTATCTACACTATGACCAAGATGGTGTATAATAAAAGGTAGGCCTCCTCGACATACCATTAGTAAAAGGTAGCTTTACTTGAAACACCTTTTATGGACTAGACTTGCTTATCAATGTTGAGGGAGGAATACCTTGAACTCACTTAAGGGGAAAGGGACAAGGTAAATTAATCTAAGTAATTGAAGCAACTATTGAAGTGGAGATAATAGGAGCACCAAGAAATAGTAATTGACAAAACTTAAGGCTCCATTTATGGTTCTCCTCCTTAAGATGCTTTGCCATGTCATGCATGCACTCAATATAGCCTAATCAGTAGAAGAAACCTTATTGTTTAAACTAGGTTTCTAAAGAAGTTTTTATCGCACAGGACCTTGCTCTACTTAAAACATGAGTTTGTTCACCTCTGTTTGCAAATCAAGCTTTGTCTTTGCAACAATCACCTTAACATTAACACAAACCTTCCATTCAGCCTTTAAAAGCCTCATTAAGGTCTTTACTTGAGAATTAAGTTGAGTGGACCAAGTTTGCTTCTAAGCAAATTTCTCAATAATTTGGTTATGATGTATGCCAAATACACCAAAATTAGTCTAAATCATTCAATAAACAAGTTTGTAATTAAGGTAAGTAAAGATCAAATCCATAGAAATTGAGTTTTGATTAATTAATTAATTAATGATCTTAATCCTATTAAGTTCATGCAAATAAGAGAGTAAAGGAGAAAAAATTTAGTTTCAATTAAATTAATAAAATTAAAACAAAAAACTAATTGCAAATAAAGTTAATAGACAAACACACTTTTGACAATAAGGATAATTACATCATTGGATTTACATATTGATAATTGATACTGAAGATCATCAATTCCTTAATTGAATATTTAACTTAGAATAATGATAAGATTTATTATTCTAAATCTTTCCTTAATTTATTGTTATTTAATACAAGTTCTTCAATTAATTTTTTATTAGTTAAATTATTTAGGACAAACTCTCTAATTATAATTTATTGATAGCATTATGATAAGAAAAATAGTTGAATTTAAATAAGAAATTCATAAGTTGATTTGTTTAATTTTAGATCATATGCACCTTAAAAATTAAACAAAGGATTAACCATATTTATTAGTTTCTATTTACTATTTAGTATTAGAATTATTAAGTATATATGAACTTGAATTCTAAACTAGTATTAGATTATCAAATATAATTACTTAGTATGCACTATAGTAATCAAATAATATAATCATAAATAATCATAATAAAAGAATATGAGAATTCAAAGCAAAAAATCAAATTAGATATAAAAACCAACAAGTTTTAGAATACTTCCTTTAATAACTTTAATTCTTATAATCAAAATAAAACCTTAAGCTTTCATATCATAAGCGTGTACAAGAAAGAAAGAAAAGAAAGGTATTTGTATGTATATGTCTTTGGTATCCTAACATAAAGTACTTTAACATATTTATTTATAGCTCTAAGGGACAATAAAAATAACCTAAAGAAGGATGGACACTTCCTTTTTAGAACCAATTAGTTTATTTCGAGAATAACTCCTAATTGAATTAGGATAGTTTTGACCAACCTATAAGTTGGATTGAAGACATCTATTAATGGCCTAATTCTTCCTGGATTTCTACAAATAAGCCTATTTTAGAAAGTTTAAGGTGCTTTTTTAATTCTCACAAAGGCCTTAAATTTATCTAGTAATGTTTGGAATGTAAAATTTTCAAAATAACCTTTAGTAGTTATATTTTCTCAAAATTGCATTTTTAAACTTTCAAATTGCTTCAATTTATTCCATTTGCTCCTAAAATATAAAATTGACTTAAATAAGTACATTTAGGATGGAAATATACTAAAAAGGTTAAATATAAAAGAATAAATATAATATATATAACATTTATATTATATTATAATTAATAATTTTCTTTTTCTCTTGCTTGAGCTACTTGTACAACAAATTAAAATCCATTTTCCTTGTCCTAAAAAGCATGAGTTATTTCTTCTTAAACTTATTGAGTTAATGCACCTTAAATATCTTTCTTTTAACTTCCTCTAAAGAAAAGACAAGTTATAAGTTGTCTTTACCTAACTTTAAGGAAGAAGGTGTGTTATCTATTTCGGCCTTTTTCCTTGAATAAGCCTTTTTTATAGTGGTGATTAAGTTGCAAGTAGAAACATTGACTAATGTAGGGGGATTAAACATGTCATCCTCCCTTTATAGAGGCTCCTATTTATGGGAAAGAATGTTCATTACATAATGGTACTTAGTAAAAACCTTAAAAGGGATGTTATTAGATAGTGCTTCAGACCCCATTAAGATTAGATTAATAATAAAGGATGACTCATCTCTCTCTCCCTTATTTATAAATAATCCATCCATTTAATTAGTAGAAGGAAGTTGCTTAATTAATTAGGAAAAAGTTAATTCTCCCTTGGTACATCAAGTGGTAAATTCTTTCTTGACACTTAACAAAGGACAAAGCCTCCTTATCAAGCTTGCCCTTATGATCTACAGAAGATAAGTCATCTCTTGGCTTTTTAACTGAAGGGAGATCTATGCTTTGCTCCTTAACTATGGGCAGAACATCACTTCATTTTATAAAATGCTTTTGTTCACTAAACCTTTATTAGAAGGAGCAATGAAATCCTAAACTTAAGTAAATAACTTTGCCTTTACCTCCTCTATGAGTTCATTAAAGTAAGGTGTGTTGCTTAGGTTTATTTTTCATATACCAACAAAAATAGAGTCAATATAAATTTAATAAGGCCTTAGAAAATTTGGAACGATAGAACTACCGGGTTCACTTGGCCCCTCATAACCATATGTTGTCTAAGTAGTAGAATCCTTTCCCTTTAGGGACATATGCAAGCTTCGGGAAAGATCACAAAACTTGTCCGTCTTACCCCTGACAATCTCAAATACTTATTACCACTCTTAAACAAAACCAAGAGGTATGGTTCAACCATCTCTTAGTGTGATCAAACTACACTTTATTTATCCCCTTTTCTTTGTAAACTTAATAAAGTTTTCCAGCACTCTAGCCAAGTAATGAATGCCTAAGAACTAGCCAATGCTAATAGCATGCCTAATTAATTTTGTTCACAAAAGAAAATCTTTAATAGTTTTGTTAGGTCATATAAAACCTTTGAATTTTAATCTTGCCAAAAGGAGAATTTGAAGAAAAAGAACTCAAGAATAAAGACCTTAAAAGGTGATGACGTCTTTTGCAACCATTTCAAGATATTGGTGAACTATTTAGAAGGCTTTATCCATTACAAATTAATTTTAAGGGCGAGCCATAATAAGTATATAAGGCAATAAGGGATTAGCATTACTTTAATCATCCTTAAATGGGCTCATACACAACATAAGCAAACTAGTTAAGCAATCTTAATTATTTAGTGATAATTATGCATGACTGAAGTCTTGGTACATCAAAAACTCTTGTAGTGATTGGTGCATTGGAAGCCTTAACCTAGCCACAAATTGCTTGTAATAAAAATTCAAGTACCCAAGAAGCGAGTAACAAGCCCTTTTACAAGGTAAGTGAGCCACCAACTCATACCCCCCAAGAATCTTGTAGTCATTGTGAAATGTTTTATCCAAGTGATCTAATGTAGCAATTAAATAATAAAAACTCATGACGTGAATTTAGTGACTATAAATAAGGTAAAGAGGTGGATAATTTACTAGCTTAAAGCTCTTGGACCCAAAGATGTAAAGGCATTAGAGGTCATACCCTAAAAAATGTTCCCACCATCTTAACCTTGGTTTAAAGACTCACTTTACACACCTACTCCTTGCACTTAAGCAATATAAGATGAGGCTAAGAAATGGCACCATGTGTCATATAACCATGACCTTAAGGGGTGTGCCCACCACGTAAGCCTTAGATGAGACTTATACCTCAAAAAAGTAATTGCTTACAAAGTTCTTCTAGAAAAGTAATTGCTTGCAAAGTTCTTTAAAGAAGAGTAGCTCTTCTATAAAAGATGAAAAAACATAAGAATGGAAAGGAAAATGAATGAGAAAGAATGATTGTTAATGTAAAATAAGGCCCACATTAAAGTCTTAAAGAAACCTTTAATAAACACTCAAATGACAATAGACATAAGGCATTAACCCTCTCGCTTATTGCAAAATTATTTCTTTCCATCTTTCATAATGAAAACAATTTTTTAGGCTATATCACATCCTATTAAATGTGAAGGGTAATAAGTAGAAGGGTTAGCTTAATATATTGCAACTTGAGAAATTAACTCATCATGTTATAAAGACATTGGTTTGTTTATAAGGACAAGGTTAGTTTGCTATTATGATAAAGCTTAAAACCTTGCTTTTTAAATAAGCTAGTTTTCCAAAATTTCTATTCACAAATTTATTACAATAATATTTGATTAAAACTCATTACAAGTTAGTTGTTAGGCAAAATAAATAAGACAAGAAAGCAACGAAGAAAGATGTAAGTGAAAAGAAGGTAATTGAAAAAAAATGCACTTTATTAAGCATTTGGAAAACAAATTTACAACAAGGCGAAGACATAAGGACAAGGCCATAGATAAATAACAAAAGGGAAATGCATGGAAAAAGTTCAAAATTACAAAGGGAAAAATTACATATACACATATAAGACTCTAACTATCATACTTCCTTAAAAAAGTTCAGAAGTGTTTAGTTAAATGTAAAAGATAGCTTAATCACTTTACTCTTGGCTTGATAATAACCTTGTTCCTAACTTTACATAAGAGCTTTGCTCATAAACTCCTTTGCCTTCCCTTGCAGCTCTTTACCAAGTTAATCTTAATTATCCATTTTGGCCTTTTTAACTACTCACTTATAAATACTAAGAAAACCTAGTTGACTCAAGGTAAGCAAAGGCTGATTACTTACCCTTCAACTTAACAATCTTACTTTTAAAGGCCCTAAACTCCATAAAGGTAAGATGTAGAGAACTAGTTTGGAAATCTCCATAATTATAAGCTATTCTTTCTTTAGCTCAACATTCTCAATTTGAAGCTTTTTTAGTTAGCCCATTAAGTGCTTGAGCTTTTTAATAGCTTAGAGTTCTCCTTCTTTAACTTCTTTATCTACTTGTTCACATTTTTCACCTCAGTAGCAACATTTGTGCACATCCATTGGGTTACTTAACCTTATAAAGTTTAATCTCTAAATTAGTATTTTTAGCTCAAAGCTTATTACTCTTCCATTCAAGCTTTTAACACTAAGTAATAGCCTTACACCAATCATGGCACAAGCCTTAGGTGACATTTTCATGGCTACTCAAGAGATTGAATAAGTGAACTCTAACATAAAGAATCTCCTTAGAAAATTCAAGTAGAAAAAAAAAAGTGAGTAGCATAATGAATGCAAGGGAGATGAATCATTCTAGCAAGGGTAATTACGTTGTCTTTATTTCAATTAACATTGTTACGAACCTGAAGGTGAGGTTCACCAACAAAGACATCCTTAGAAGCTACCTTCATGAAATGATTGCATAAGGGAGGAGTAATAATCTCTAGCTCTTTGGCTATCTCAATATCCTTAAAAGAATAAGGAGGTTCCTCATAAGTGTTCTCCTCTCTCCCTTTGAAAGAATCATAAGGCTCTTCTCTAGTGTTCTTTTCTCTCTTCTTAAAAGGGTGATAAGAATCCTTGAGAACATAAGCTCAAGAATGGCTAGTTTCACCTACATTATGAAACCTTCTGAATTTGCCATTAATAGGATTGATGACCTTGTGATCTTTTTGGCTCTTCACCAAAATAAGGCATTTATATGATGATTAAGCCCTTTTGGCAAGAAATCCCTTACCTCAAAAGCTTATTATGCAAACCCTCAAAGGCCTTAATAGTTAGCTCATCTTTAGAAAAGGGAGCTTGAGATCTCTCATGTCTTTTCTAAGCCTGTCCAAGGCTCCTAACTTTGCTTTTTCACCAACTTCTTTAGCATCCCTGGACTCTAAAGCCTTAACCCTAATAGGCTAGCCATAATACTAAGCTTCTTCTATCCCTCTAAGTAATTCTTAAACTTGCTCATCTGGTAAAAAATGGTTATCTCCTTTTTTTATGGAAGCCATATTATACCAACTCAAATTAATAAGGGAGTTGATGCTTTGCAAAACCTTGGAAGACCAATGATAAGGGTAAGGTCAAAGAAACTAAAGGAAGCTCTCGATAACTTATTGTGCGACATTTACTATCAAGAAGTTGTTAAGTACGAGTTAAGGATGATAGACGCTTTATTGGGGCTTATGAATGTGTCATCTATAGAGGACTTTGAGAACCATAGCCTTACAAAGGAAGTTAGATTTGGAAACTCATATTTGGGCATTTAAATGGATTATTTTTATAGATTTTTATTATTATCTAGTAGGTTAGAAGAATTTCCTTATTAAACCCAACTTATTAAGTAGGGTTTTGGGAGGTTAGCATATAAAAAGGGCAAAAAAGTGGCTAGAGGGGTAAACCCGTTTTCATAAGTGTATGAGTTAATTTTTCTGGTTTTTTGAGAAATACCTAAGAACTTTCATACTTGCGTGTATTAGTTCATTAGACTTATCTTCTTCAACATTATTATTGTTAGGAGTGGTGTTTGAATCTTATAGTTCTGGTTCTTAGTTGTTTATAATTATTAGGTTAAAACTTCAAATCCCTTAACTTTTGTTAGAACGATCCTATACCAATATTAGTGTTGGGTTCTGTTTACATATAATCAAAGTTCGTATCATTTGGTATTAGAGCTTTAGCTCTAACTCAGGTTAGTTATACTTTTGTTATCGTCTCTTTTATGTATTCTTTATTATTGGTTGAATAATAATAATAAAAAAATCATGTATTTCGTGGGTTTCTTTTATGATATTTGTTTTTTTTGACCAAAATAACCATTAGTTAACCGTAAAAAAAATGGCTTCATTACTCAATTGGTCATTTACTCAATTATATTCGATAATTGATTATTGTCCGATTGCATTACTTATATCATTGAATTTCTTGTCACTCTGTTTGCTTTATTGCCCAATTTTTTGGTTGTGTCACTTCTCTAAAGAGGTAGTTCTAGGATTGATATATTCAAGTTTGTTTGTTCTGAATTTAATTTGCTTGGAATTATTGAAAAAGCTCTTAGAATCATACAATTCATTATGTGAAAAATGAGACTTGAAGACTATTATAGTTGAGTGAAAAGCAAACAAGCAAGGGAGTGAGTTTTGTGAGATATATTTTTTATTTACTAATAATCTTGCATACATAATGTCTAGTGCTAAAGAAGGTAGTTTCCCACATAAAGAGGAGGAAATAGTTGTTCTAGATTTTAAATTGCTTATGAAATCCTTAGAGAAGTAGTTTGATAGGATTGACTAGATGTTTTAAAAAGTTTGAGATAAGATGGATAAAATAGAAGGGGAATCAAGTGTTAATCCTAAGAGGCTAGCTGAAAAGGTCATAAAGGAGCATTTCTGGATATAATCAGAACTTAGGTTTATCTTTTTAGAAGTTGAAGTAGGGGAAGAAGGAAGAGAAGATGACTTTTAAATTTAAAACTAATTTACATAGACCTAAGACTAGTAGGGGTAGCCTAGAAAGGGGTAAATTTAAAGAGAAACTTAAGGGCACCCAAGGAAAAACTAGAGACATCAAATACTTTAGATGTCTAGGTAGGGGTCATGTGGCTCTATAATATCCTAACAAGAGAACCATATATCTCAAGGAGAATGGTGATTATATGTTTGGCAATAATGCTAATGACGAAGACCAAATGCCGCCACTAGAGGATGCTAATGATATTGATGAAGGGATAAAGTATCCAGAGCATGGTGAAAGGCTTTTAGTAGCAAGGAGAGCCCTTAGTGTACAGGTTAAGGAGGAGGAGGATATTGAGATATAGTAGAAAAATATTTTTCATACTCAATGTTTAGTTCAAGATAGACTCTGTTGCTTAATTATCGATAAAGGTAGTTGTACTAATGTAGCAAGAATAGAGTTGATGAAAAAATTGAACTTGCTTACAACTAAACTTCCTAGGTCATATAATATGTAATGGTTGAATGACAGTGGAGTGGTGAAAGTGACTAAATAAGTTGTGATTTCATTTTCCATTGGTAGATATAAGGATAAGTTGTTTCGTTATGTTAAACCTATGTAGATTAGACATTTGTTATTAGGCTGTCTTTGGTAATTTGATAGAAAAATTTTGCATGATATTTACAAGAACTGCTATTTTTTTATTATGGATGGAAAACCATTTACACTAATACCATTGACTCCAAAATAAGTGTATGGAGACTAAGTGAGACTTTATGAAAGTAAGCAAAAAAGGAGAAGTGAAAAGAAAGAGAGAGTTGAGAGAAAAGAAAGTAAATGAGGGAAAAAGAAGGTAAATGCATTTGAGAGTACTAAGTACAAGAGTGGTTAGGTTTATAAGAGTGAAAATAAAAGAGAATAAGTGAATGTGTTTGCAAAAGGAACAAATGTTAGGGTTGCCTTCCAAGTTAGGCAACAAATGATCTTGATCCTTTACAAGGGTTTTTATTGCTCTAACATTAACCTTGATTCATCTTTGCCTAGTGCTATTTCATCTTTGTTGCTGAATTATAATGATGTATTCCTTAAGGAGATCCTAGATGGTTTGCTACCAAGGAAAGGGATTGAACGTCACATTGATCTTATTCCTGAAGCTTTTAAGAGTTTATAAGAGTATTATTTGTAAGAAAAGTTCATGAGGGTGGTTTAATAGGACACTTTAGTATTGAAAAGACCTTTGATGTTTAAAATGAATAAGGATGTTGAAAGAATTTGTGCCAAATGTATTACTTGTAAACAAACTAAGGCTAGGGTTTTGCCCTATGGTAAGTATATGCCTTTAGAAATTCCTTGTAAACTTTAAACTAATATTTCTATGAATTTTATTCTTGAATTACCTAGGTCCAAGAAGGGTCAAGATTATATTTTTGTTGTAGTTGATAGGTTCTAAAAAATGGTGCATTTCATTGCTTGCACCAAAAGGGATGATATCATACACGTTGTAGTCTTATTTTTTAGAGAGATTATTCGTTTACATGGAGTGTTGAAGAGTATTATGTCAAACCGTGATGCAAAATTTTTTAACTATTTTTGAAAAACATTGTGAGGTAAATTTGGAATAAGGTTGTTGTTTTCTACAACTTATCATCCACAAACTGATGGATAAACTAATGTAGTAAATCAAATTCTTAGTATATTGTTACGTGTCGTTATTAGTAAGAACTCTAGAACCTGAGAAGAATGTTTTTCTTTTGTGGAGTTTGCCTATAATTATGTTATTCATAATATTACAGGTTATTCTCCTTTCAAACTTGTTTATAGTTTTAATCCATTATTACCTTTGTATTTAGTACCATTATCTATACATAATAAGGTTAATTTAGATGAATAAAAGAAAGCAGAAATAAATAAGCAACTTCATGAGAAAGGTCAGCTTAACATTAAGAAAAAAAAGCAAATAATATGAAAAACAAGCCAACAAAGGTCGTAAGCATATCACTTTTAAACCTGATGATTAGGTTTGAGTATATTTACAAAAGGATAGATTTCCTATACAGAAGAAATCAAAGTTGCAACTAAGGAGAGATGGTCCTTTTCAAGTGGTGGCAAGAATCAATGATAATACATATAAACTATATTTGCTATGTAAGTATAATATAAGTGTAACATTTAATGTTTCTGACATTTCTTCTTTTCTCTTTAATAAGGTAAGTGTTAATTTAAGAACAAATCATTTTAAGGAGAGCGGAAATGATGGAAGTCATATTGTACCAGCTCAAATCAACAAGGGAGTTGATGTTTTACGAAAACCTTGGAGAACTAATGACAAGGGCAAGGTCAAAGAAAATAAAGGAAACTCTCAATAACTCATTGTGTGACATTTACTATCAAGAAATTGCTAAGTACAAGTTAAGGATGATAGAGGCTTCATCAAGACTTGCAAATGTGTTATTTGTAGAGGAATTTGAGAATCATGGTTTTGTGAAGGAAGTTGAATTTAAGAGCTTATGTTTAGGCATTTAAATAAATTATTTTCATGATTTTTTATTATTATTTAATAGGTTGGACGATTTTCTTTATTAAGTCCAGTTTATTAGTTAGAGTTTTGAAGGGTTAGCATATAAAAAGGGCAAAGGGGTGGCTTGAGGGGCAAACCTATTTTCACGAGTGTATGGGTTAATTTCTCTGATTCTTTAAGAATTAACTCTAAACTTCATACTTGTGTGTGTTGGTTTATTAGATTTATCTTCTTTAATGTTGTTGTTGTTATTGTTAAGAGTGACATCTGAATTTTATAATTTTGGTTCTTGGTTGTTTAGAATCATTAGATCAGAACTCCAAATCTCTTAACCTTTGTTAGAATGATCTTATACTAATATTGATATTAAGTTCCATTTATATGTAATTAGAGTTCGTATCACTTTTCAATTAGAGGAGGTAAACTAAGAGATTACTTTTTTATAGATCCATTGATAGGAGTAGTCCAAATAAGGCTTAAAATGAATATATATGAAACCCACTTTATAACCTAACACCTTGTTAAAGAGACCCTTTTTTCAATTTCTTGTCTGTCCTTTAATTGCCTCAAGTGATCATATAAGTAAACCTTAAAACCTTATTTAGTCAATCATGGTAATGCACATAACAAGAATCAACATAGTGTTGATTGAAAGAGGGTTAGCTCTTATTTAGGATAATTTGCCCAAGCACCAACCCATAATGACACAAAAACCTAGAATTGGTTTAAGCAAATGAAAAGTCACACTTGTCATAAACATGATGTAAAAGAAAGTAAATAGGTCGATAGAGCATAACAAGCCCTTTTGTCTTTGTTGGAATGATGATAAAGCACTCTATTAAGACCAAAGCATCAACAAAACCTTGGGTAATTTATTAAACACACTATTTGGCATTATACTTCTTCTACCTATAAGAAGGAATGGGTTCTTGGTTGGTTACTTGCTTTATTTTGGCCATAAGAATGATGAAGATTAAGAAAGTTGAAAAGAAAATAAGAAAAGGGATTTTTAGAAACTTAGTGCAAAAAAAGAGAAGCAAAGAATGAAGAAAATTATAACAATTGTTACCAATAAAACAATCAAGAGTCATTGGAAATTTTCAAAACTTTCACTACATAAAGACAAAACTTGTCTCTTTTTAAAGGGGGCAAGTGATAAGAAGTCAACCTAACTCTTTTTGGGTTAAAGCCCAATAAAAGTTACAAGCTCACCTTTAATAGTCTAGTTTGGACCCACTACCTAGCAAGTAATAAAAAGTCAACCTACCTAGATCACCTCTATTGGTATCAAAATACTAAAGCAAGAGAACATCTTTAACCTTAGGTTCCATTCATGTTGTGGGCTTATCATATAAGCCTAGAGTGTAATAGAGTTACCAGCTTAGGAAGCCATCACAACCCTTCATTTTATGTATCAAGCAAGCTACTAATGAATATAAGACTTCCCTTTGTCTTATAGGCCCATCACACAAGCCCAAAGTGCATTAAAGTTACTAGCCTAGGATGCCATCACAACCCTTTCTTCTATGTCTCAAGTAAGCTATTGATGCATAGAATACCTTTGTGTATCCATATGAAGATTTGAATTCTAAGGTGCTCCTAATAGTGACTTAATTTCTCAATAATGTTTTGCTTCTATGTGCTCTTTGTTCTTGCAATTGAGCTATAGGAATGACAATTGCATCTTGTTTTCTCCTACTATCATATAAAATGCTTACTCGGTTTTGTTGGCCCTCTTACACCTTCCTTTTTTTGTTACTATGGTTAGGCCATGTGTTGCTTCCTTTGCCTCTTTTTAACTAAATTCAAAACAAGTGCATGGCAACAAATCTTCTGAGGAGTGCAACAAAGAATGAAAGCAAGTTATATGTTTTATAGGTGTTTTTCAATGTTTGAGAGGATCAACGTAAGTTTATGGACCAACCACTTATACTAAACATTGTACTACCCCAAAACTGAAGTGTTCTTAAAACCGAGCCAATATTGACAAGCACATCAATTAATTAACATTATATTGGTAAGTACATCCATGCTTGGGACTGCAAGGGGTACTTTTAAAATTCTTTGATAAAATCCTGCAAGTTATCATTTTTATTTTTACTTTTTTTACAACCGTTGATAAATATTCCAGATATTATCTAACACATTATTTGACAATGGACATACAAATCGAACAAATACAAATAATGGAAAGGTTAGCATATCAATTGTTTAAAAGAAGAATAAAAAAAAAAAAAAAGACATAGAAAGACTAGCACATTAAACTTTTGTTTTCCATAAGGAGAAATCAAGCTGAGAGCCAACAAAATAGAAAAACGTGAGAATGGCAAGAATCAAATGAAACAAAAAGTCAAGAGAGACAGAGGGGGAGAGAGAGAGAGAGAATAGAACTTGCAAAATTGCAAGTGCAATCAAACCGGACGTGGGTTGTACAAGCGCGAGACGACAAAAGAGACTCTAGAGCCATATAGGAAAAAAAAAAAAAAACAATTAAATGCACCTCAGTCATCTCCTTCGTCCCTCTGCCCTTAATTTGCTCAGTATTGCAGTTATTTTGCTTCCCCTCTATCTACTTGAACTCGTATTGTCGTTGTTCCCTTCCCTTTCTAGTTGATTTTAGAGTTATTCATTGGGTTTGAGAATTTGGGAAAGGGGAATGAGAAGGGTCGGAGGAGATTGGTCTTTTGTTTTGAGAACATTCGTTAGGTGTTTTTGTTTTCTTTCGCTGTTTTTGCAATCAAACTCCTCTTTTTCCAATTAATTTTGGTTTTTGTCACGAACACCCAAGTTAGGAAAGAATGGGTCCCACAATGGAATTCACATTTGCCGCATCGGATGCTATGTGTGTTCCCATGGATTTCAGTTAATGGTGTTTTACACAAAACCGATTATTAATCTATTTTTAGAAGTTGAAGTTACTTAAAAGTCATAAAAATCTACAATACAAAATTGGTAACATAACATTCTTTTTTTTTTTTTTAATTATTTAATATCCGATCCTTTTCTCACAATCCAAAAACATGCTAAAAGTTCACTAATTATACCACTAGAATATCGTCGAGAGAATATAAACAAGATCAATAATTATAAATATGCAAATAATGATTCAACTCCAAAACAAACAAAAGTTGCTCGCTTACTCCCAAAACAAACACGGCCTGTATTGGACGAAGTGAGGCTTCTAAATCTACCGTGGAATAAGGCATATATTTAGTGGACCTGTCCGGGGGCCATGGGCCGAAACCATTCCCACATCCGTAAACCATTGGATTCAAGCTCATGCAACGCATCGTACGAAGGGCGCATCCAATAATTGACCACAAAAATATGACGCCCAATTGTTTGTTTGTTTTTTTTTTTTATTAAAAAGGATAGGAGACAAAGTTTAATAAAGTGAAACAGAGCAAATTGTGGGGCGTCCTCTTCCATGTGCCTTGATGCCATGATAGCTCTCCCACAGGACCTCAACAACCAGCCGGTGAGTGGAATCCCCGTATTCATGACCAAGGACCCATATTGATGATTGCCATTAATTGATAGTCATTTAGAAAAAGTTGTTATGGAGACAGTGGACAATCATGTCACCCAGCGAATAATTTCTAGATGAGGGGATGAAAAAAAATAAAAAAAGAAAAGAAAAGAAAAGAAGAGGAAACAGCAAAATAAAATTTTAATAGAGACAAACGTAAAAAGTAACAATAAAATGAAATTAAATTATAATTTTCAGGGAGAGCATTTGTTTCCACTGACTTCTACATTCCTCCTCCGTCAATGTAGACAATGACGATGCATACTACTACAGTTTTGCTTCATCACTACCGGTCTATTCAATCGAACAACTAATGTAACACAAATGTACAAAAGGTGACCCAGTTAGTTTGTGTCTTCTTTTTGCCGCTCCTGCTTCGAGCATCAGCTATTTCGCCTCCACTCCGACCCAAACCCGGGACCACTCGGCGGGTAACTCACCAATTCCCCTTCTGCCATCTCCATGCGTTCCCGGGAGAGCGCGATGAAGACTGACTCACCCAGCTCAACAACTCACATCCCGAATAAGTAAACCCCCAAAAGTTGACAGGAAAAGTGGGATGCCCACCAACTCACCTATTTTGTACATGGTAATTGGTAAGTAAAGTCGAAGCAAAGAGAGAAAAAAAGGCCACACCAAGCACTGGCAACGCAACCGAGCCGAATTTTGAATTGAACTCGGCCTGTGTTTCTCTTATATATATATATATATATATATATATATATATATATAAACCATAAGAGTTGTTGTCTATCCCTCTCCATTCTCAATCTCGGCAACCGTACGGAACACAGTTACCGTATTCATGGCTCAGTCCGCGAACCCAGGAAGCAACGGTCGAGATTCGGTCCGGAAATCAGCCTCGCCTCTGATCCCCGCAAGGCAGTATCTCTGGAATTCGTCCAGATTCACGAACCGGGCCGGCTTCACGGACTCGGATCGCGAAATGCGTCTGACAATTTCTTCGAATACCATTTCATCGCACGGGACCGCCAAGGGTCCGGGGTTAGCGAAGCCGTACTCCTCCTCGGCTTGCACTAGAAGCTTCTGGAAGACGGGATGGTTCAGGTACGTCGCCCGCACCACGAATCTCCGGCAGTTTGTACCCACGCAGACCGCCACGTGTCCGGCCGGGACATCAGGCGGTATCTGGCTTGCTGACATGCGGGCCTTGTTCCGCCACCGACGCAGCATCTGTCGGAGCCTCACAATGTAGAGGATTTTGTTGTACTTTCCGAGTCGAGATGACATTTTCCCGGAAAATCAAGAGAATGACGGAGAGCGAGACAAGAAGGAAAAGAGAACTCCGTTTGTTTGTTTTATTACGAGGTTTTACGTTTGTGTCGTGTACGAGTTTATGGTGCGGGGAGGGTGAGGTTGAGAGGGAAGTGAGTTTTTATAGGGATTGAAGTTCGAAAGTGCCCCTTGGTTTTTCCTATAACTACGAGGTTCAAAACGGCTCCTCCTCCGCCTCGAATTTATAATGTGGATTTTACCTAGTAGGATGATAATTAAGTTGCATCGTATAACAGGACAGGGAAACAACAGACTTGTATAACACATAATGTCCGGATCAGAAAGTAGATTGCTAGCTATATATATATATATATATATATTAATGGATTTTTTCGAACGAATATTTGCGTTTGATACAATGCATTCTGCTAATGATACGATGATATGATATGAAACTGTCACACCCACATGGGATAATGCACTCCCCGGGAGATCAATTGTCTCTATTTTCCCCCAAAGATGAGTGAAGATCTCTCTATTAAAACGGACAAAATAGAAATATAATAACAATAAGTAATTCAATCAGTGAGTTAACCGAACATATACTTATATAGTTGTACGAAAAAGATGCAATAAAACGGAGCAGAGATGATCATGGGAAGAGGAGACGCAGCCAAAAGACGAGCAAAAGTTCAAGAGCAAGAGAGAGAGAGAGAGATTGAGACAGTTGGTGCTGTTCGTGCAGGACGCCTTTTGGCGCGAGAAGCGGCAATAGGAAATTGGAAACCCACCACATGCAGAGTTGGAACCAACTAATTCTTTTCACACACACACACACACTCTCTCTCTCTCTCTCTCTCTCCCCCTCCCTCTCACTCTGTAGGTTGTTGAGCTAGAGGGGCCCGTCGAAAGATTCTCTCCTTTCCTTCTTTTTTTTTTTTTTTTATAATTTCAGAAAATTGTGCAGCTCTCTCCTTAAAGCCATTTTGCATCCTCCACATCATCTGACCATGAACCATGTGCAGGGGTGCCCCATCTTTCCCAATTCTTTAAAAACTCGAAAGCAAACTGCCAAAACAGCCACTCTTATTCGCTACTCTGCCCATGTTTGAGCATCCTTCCCGATGATATTTCGTCTCTTGTTCAATCTCTAAATCGCATGTTGTGTAGGCGGGACCCATTTTAAGCTCAATCACTCGATTCATTTTCGTTACTGTTATCACTCATCAAATTCTTAATTTTCTGTTTCTATCAAAATTAGAAAAAGCAGTCCTTGAATTGTCAAGATGGGCCATTCGGTATTCATGTTACATCACCAATCATTTATTTTCGTGTTAATATTGGCATTCCAGAAGGTCAAGACGATAACTTAATTAAAGGCATCCCTCAATTTAGGCTCGCAAGGACTTTGGGTCCCGGCGATGACATAACAGCAGCCAGTCCATTTTTGAGCTTCGACTCTTGTGCTCGGTACCCGAGGAGTGCTGTTACACCGCATCATTTCGGGGCTAACATGGCACGGCCTTACTGCCATTTGGCGGCCACGAGCAATGGGATCCACAAAATTATTAAAAGCAACCCGCGTCCCATTCCCAATGGCCCAATAAGCTCATCTTTCGTGTTCCATGTCTACTACATTTATGTTCCGAAACGAGGGCCGGGATGTGTGGCAGAAATTTGGGTGGCGCATGTTTTGGTTTGGGATAAAGACAAAATCAGTTTCTCTAACTTTGTGAGTATTGTTAATTTAAGTGGTGCATTTTAATTTTAGTCCATTTGAATTACAAATTTTTAAAAATTTGATTTAATTAGGTCACGTACTTCGATTTTAATTAATTTGACTCTCAAATTTTAAAATTTAGTTCATTGAGATTAGTTGATAAAATTTGTTATTAGTTTTTTGTTAATAATAAAATAACATGACGTGATAATTTATATTGATATAAAATTTTTTCTTTTCGTAATTATATCAATCTAAAATACTTTTAAAAGTTCATAGCTAAAATTAATTATCGCAAGATTTACATGTCAAGTCAAATATTATGTCATTTATCATCATTAATATTGATAATAAAATAATAAAAAAAATTATAATTAATTGGTTCATATTAATCAAAATTTAAAAATTTTTGGAATCATAGGTTACATGTAACGTCGTCCGGACATACAAAAAACATAAACATATGTAATTTACCCAAACTTACAAAATCCAAAAAAATTGATGGATAAACGTTAGAAAATAGGAGCAAATGACGTAGTAGAGTTATATAGTGTACTAGTCGTCTAGCTAAAGCAACTTGAACAAAACAAAAGAAAAAAAAAAGGAAGAAAAAAAAAACTCCAATATCATGAAACCTAATCAATTTTATTCTTTTATGCTTTTAATTTAGAGAAAATCCCATAATTCATGAACCCTACTGTCTTCGGCCCTTCTATTTTCCACAGGCGCGCCAAATCTCTCTCTCTCTCTCTCTCTCTCTTCCCTTTACTACTTCGATTGTACGAAAGACAAGAAGTAAAGTAAACATCTAAGTAACAACTTCAAGTTGCCAAAAAATGTCGTCCTCACCCGGTGAACGCTTGTAGAAGCAACATAACCCACAAAAAGCAAGCCATATAGCCACAGACCATGGCCAAAACAACCGAGTCCATCTAAAATACAACCCGAAAAATGGGTTTAACAGCAAATTCACCATCCACTACCACGCCACTTAACGACATCAGTGCAGTTACCTTTATAAAGGGTACCCTTCAAATTATCGAGAGAGAGGCTTTTAAATAGTTTTCATAATGGCCAGTTTTAAAAGGAGCACGTGCTTGTAGAGCTGGGATTCTGTTTGTGATAAAAGCGCCAGGGGGGAATTTATAAGGATTTATATCATTCGGATTTTTTTTTTTTGGTTGTTTTTTTAGGAAAAGTTGATTTAACTAGGTTACTGGTAACCATGTCATCTACACTTATTTCTAACATTATTTTGTAATTTTAGGTAAATTATATGTGATTATTAGGGGTCTAAATGACACTATACATGACATATAATTTCACGCTGGCGTGCTACAAATGCGAACAAATTTCTGTCGTGGTACATTAATTGGGGTACTTACATCCAATACCCTCAGTCTGAGTTACACTTCAAAAAATTACAAAAAACATATTATAATTAATGAACGATAGTTCAGGGTGAACAAAACTTGTAAAAAAAAAATATTAATAACCTCATTTATAAACTACAAACATAACAAATCCACGGAACAGGAGACAAAGGCCTAGTGCCATTTATGTCTGCCTCCTCTCTCTCACATCCTGTGACAATGTCTTTGGATTCTCTCTCCCCCTTTTTCTCTCTTTCATCCCAGCGAAATTGTCCTTCGATTCCTCTCTCTGTCTCCCGTGATACTCTCTTTTGATTTCAAACTGACAATAGATGTTGGGATATGTGTCCAGAGTAACGTGGATTTGGTAAAGATCACTGCCGAAGGGAAGATTGACATGCATCGTTCCCATCATAATGTAGATGTAACAGCGAAGCCCTTGCCATAAAAGCCCCCCAATCCATATCCATTATTAAGAGTTGATTCAAAAGCTGAATGGGAGAGAAAATGATCGTTACTTTGACAATAATAGCCTTAATCTTGTTCCATTTATAAGGGGCCTCCTATTGAAATTATAATTTTTAAACACAAATCAAACTTTAACTTAAAAAAAATTCAATTTAATAAATTATTAATTAATAGTCAAACTAATTAGTAATTGAATTAAAAAATTAACTCTTTTTTTAAAATATAATTCATTATAAAATAATAATTTTTTTATTTATATCTAAATAAAAATTTTAATCTTAAAAAAGTAAAATCTTCTTTTTATAAATTGTTTTGAAATTCTCTTTCTATATATATATATATATATATATATGAAAAAAAAGAATTTATAGCTTTGATATCTCTTACTCACTCATGATTGTCAATTCTACAAAATGTCAAATAACTTTTTGGTGATTGATAGCTAGCTCCATTGCCTCTCGCTTGTGACTATCAACTCCATAAAATGTCAAGTAACTTTCGGTAATTGACAGGTCCGTTGCCTCTCGTTCATGACGACTAGTTCTACAAAACACCAAATAATTTTCAGTAACTGACAACTCCAGTATTTCTTGTTGGTGATTGCCAACTCTAGAAGAAGGTAAACTTACTTTTCGGTGATTCCTCACTCCAAGGAGAATTCCTCTCGACTATAAAAGGAGTACGATCCCCAAATAGAAGGCAAACTTTTACATTCTCAAATCTCCCAATTCTTTCAAAACATTTTTTCCTTGTAACTTCCCTCTCTTATTTGTATATTTCTTTTACATTTCCTCTCCCTTATATAAACTTTTTAAGTATTAAATAAAATTTTTTTTGTGTGTATTTCTTATTTTTGTATTAATATACATATATATGTGATACGAACTCTGTTTATATGTAAACAGAATCTAATACCAATATTAGTATAAGATCGTTCTAACAAAAGTTAAGAGATTTGGAGTTCTGACCTAATAATTATAAACAACTAAGAACCAGAACTATAGGATTCAAACGCTACTCTTAACAACAACAACATTGAAGAAAATAAGTCTAAGCAATCAACACACACAAGTATGAAAGTTCAGAATTAGTTCTCAAAGAACCAGAGAAAATAGCTCATACACTCATGAAAACGGGTCTGCCTCTCCCAGCCACCCTTCTCGCCCTTTTTATATGCTAACTCCCAGAAACCCTAACTAATAAGCTGGTCTTAATAAGGGAATTCGTCCAACCCACTAAATAAGCTGAATTTAATAAGGAATTTCATCTAACCCACTAAATAAGCTGGACTTAATAAGGAATTTCGTTCAGCCCACTAACTAATAATAAAAACACATGAAAATAACCTACTTAAACGTCCAATTATGAGCTCTCAAATCCAACTTCCTTCCCAAGGCTATGGTTCACAAATTCCTCCACAGATGACACATTCGCAAGCCTTGGTGAAGACTTCATCCTCCTTAACTCGTACTTGGCAACCTTCTGATAGTAAATGTCGCACAATAGGTTGTTGAGAGCTTCCTTTACTTTCTTTGACCTTACCCTTGTCATTGGTCCTCTAAGGTTTTGCAATGCATCTACTCCTTTGTCGATTTGAGTTGGTACAATATGGTTTCCATCAATATGCACACAAAAAAATTATTAATAAAATAATATAATGATATGCAATTGTATTTTAAAAATATAAGAAATAAAATTTTGTAAACAAAAAACTACTTAATTGACTAGTCCAATCGTCTAAGTTAAGTAAGTTGAGCAATTTTTTCAGCTTGCTTCTTTGTCTAGTTATGTAAAAGAACTAGATTGATTTATACTTAAATTACCAATTCACAAATTTGACCACTGAACTAATTCAATTTTTAAAATTATGACTAAAATTACTACTAATTATGTAAACCTTAGGATGAAGGCTTTATATATTCAATGTTTGGGCTTCTAAATTGTTTAGTGGGAAGACATTTTTGGCGAAAAAATTGCAAAAATTGGCAAAATTATGCTAGGATTGATAAAGTTAAGAAAGTGACATCAAATTAGACAACTGGAGTTTTATAACATTAAGTTAGAGGCGATTGTGATATGAATATTGATTTGATGAACCAAGTATTGAAAGATCTATATGATGTAGAACCACATTTCATGAAGTTGTGGAGGAGAAGAAGAAGACTAAGGAATGGATTCAAGGTTCACACATTAAGTCTTTGAAGAAGTTACCAAAGTATGTTGATTTACTTTTAGAAACTAATTATAGATTAGTGGTGTAAATTTGACATGAACCCCAAAGGATCTTTATTATTTAAAAGTTATGCATGTATTGTGACTAGATGTAAACCCTTTGTTGATCCAAATGGTTGCAATCTCAAGCAACTATATTATATCTTTATTGACAATAATTCTAGTTAATAACAATAAATGTATCTTTCTTATCATATATGTTGTAGTTAAGAAAAAATGCAATGTCAATTGGGATTGGTTCATGAACATTTTGTATGATTGCATTGGTTTTGTAATGAAAAAGAAGAAAAAGAAGCCCACCACATTTACGTTAGACATGTAATAGTTATGCCCCATTAACATTTTTGGTTGCTATTATTCACTTAGTTTACATATTTATAAGGAAAAACATTGATTGTATGATTGTGCATGTATTAGGGAATTATAAGTATTGTTAAGAATCATTTTTTAAAGCTATTCATAGAAAGTGTGTTAAATACATTTATACAAATTTAAATCATGTTGGCCTAATTAGGAGTTGAGACATTTGTTTTGGAAAAAAAAGAAAAAACTTATTATTGCTCTTTACGAGGAAGTGGTTGAATGGTTAAGGAATATTTTAGCAAATCAATGGCATGAATGGTTATTTGTCATTGATGTCAAAAGTAACTATAGCATTAACAATATGACTATTTTTTAGTAATTAATTAGGGAAGTTTAGTAACAATCCTATTCTTACCCTCCAAGAGAAAATCATAATAAAACTAATGGTTAAGATGCATAAGAGATGTAAAAACATCTAATTAAGAGAGAAAAATAGCACCAAATGTGAGGTAGAAATTGAAGAAAATATCTAGTGCTGCATGGTACTTGAAGTTAGTTCTTACCATCCATAAAGGGTTCAAAGTAATTAATGATGCCAAAAAAAAAAAATAGTCCACTTAGGCAAAATAACATGTAGTTTTGAGGACATATGGCTTTGGAAATTTTTTGAAAGTATGTGGCATGTTACGCCAACAGCATAAGGGAAGTATTGTGATAAGTACTTCACTGTAAAGGTGTAAATGGCAGTCTTGATCCCGCATAAGGAGAGCAAGTGTTATAGTCACCAAATTTGAAGCGAGATAATTGTGAGCCTAAGAAGAAAATGACAAGATTAAAGGGGGAGAATATGCTAGAGAGAGAGAGAGAGAGAGAGAAATCTTTAACAATTAGATGTTGCACTTGTCAGAAGTTTGAGCATAATTCTAGAACATGCATTAAGGATATGACATTTGATTTTTATTTATGCAAACTAAAAATAATAAGATAACATCAGTAACCAACAAAAAAGGCTAATTTAGGGATGACCAATAAATAAGAATGACATTTAATTTTTAACTATAGTTAATACAACTTATTTTTTTGTTAGCCTTATTTTTGCAACAACATCAAGTTCATTTTGCATTCATGTAGGAAAAAAAGAAAACAAAAATAGAGCATTAACATATGCATATACTCCATAATCACAACCTTTTGTTTCATAGATTCTAAACTAGTCTCCATGGTATAAAGAAATATTTACTACCTTTTATTTCATTATAAACAAAATCTTTATTTTTTATTGATTGAAAATTTTTATAATAACTAAGACATGTAATATCATGATGTAACATAGTAAAAGCATCATAACAATCTTCATATAATTAGTTATTATGTTTATGTTGTGCAACTTGATAAATAACTCTCGAAACTCTCTTACTTAGCTATAATTCAATATTTATAACACTTACATCCACTTGATTTTTTCCCAAAACTACTACATTTTGAATTTTATTGGTTGTTCGATGGTCTTTAATGAAAGTACTTATTGGTAGGCACTAACTTAGGAAGGAAGTACCATAACTATTCGCATAGCAATAATAAAGCTTATTCTTGTCATAACACCTCCATTAATACTGTTTTTTTTCAACATGATTTATATTGAATATGTTTTTTATTTTGGCTTTTTAAAGTGCTTTGACTTTGGGATAGACAAAGATATCAAGGTTGCTTGATAAAAAAATGCTAGAGAAACTATTAAAAAAAGAAAAAGGATGCTAAAAAAGGTAAGAAGAAGAAAAAGAGATTATGAAAGAAAGAAGAAAAGAAGCTTTATAATTGATATATATCTTTTTAGTTAATTATAGGCTTGTAGCAACATATCTTTTTTGACTCCTTTCTACCATGCATATCTTACCAAGATTTTGTCTTTTTTAATTGTAAAAACTTTCTTTAGGTTGTAATGACATTTTAGTCTATTTTTTCTATTTATAATCATACTTTTCAAATTAAACATAATTTGTACTAATATATAGTTAATAAAAAGTGTTTTTTGTTATTTTAATTAAATGTTAGTATATTTTTTATAATTTCTAAAAATATAAAATGCAAAGTGTAATTATGCCTTAAACTTAGCATGTCCAAAGTAAGTATCCCTACATAGGCAACGTGTTAATTTTTATGTAATACATGAAAGTAAATAACTAACTAACAAAAATAAAATCTATATTAGAATTGCAAAAAAGCTTTCGATAATTAAGTCTAAATATCTTCCATAACTTTTACTAGTAAATAGGAGCATATACAATGGAAGAAACCCTTTCTTTTGTAACGTTTTTACTTAAAGATGACAAGATTACATGTCCTTTCTTCACTTATTTATGTGTTTTCTTCTTTAAAGTGAACCACATTTATGTTATCTATTTAATTATCAAATTCCAACTTTCTTTCTTATTATTTAAATGGACTTTATTATATGGATTCAAGTTTTTCTCGCAACTTGTTAAATACAAATGTTATGGTATTATCATAATTATTTGTTATATAATATTTATATATTCAAATTCTAGATTTCCACATACATATGATAATATGATTGTGTCATTAATGACTCTTTTTTTTTTCCCACTTTTGTCATTACTAATAAAATCAATATGAGTTTTTATATGGACCTTATCATTAACATACAATTTATATTAGGTATATAAATGATTTTGAGACTTATTAAAGTGAGAAAAAAATCTATTATATTAGATGGAGTTGAGAAATTATTTAAAAATTGAATTTATATAAAAACAAAAAAAATATTTTTGAAATTATATTATCAATCAAGTTGTCATTTTATATTTTATTAGCAATATCTATTAGCTAGATTTACAAAGCATGATTAGTTATATTATTGCTATCTTTTATTTGCTCTCCACTATTATTATGTATTATTCATATTTGCTATCTATTGTCAACTATTGATAACTATTCCAAATAAATCTTAAGTCATCTCTCTAAACAAGTTATTTGTATTTAGTTGTTTATTTGTAATAAAAAGAATAAAGTACTTTTATTTAGTCTTTGCTTTTTAAGGAAAAAAACAAAAGTGAAAGGTAAAATCTTTTATGAATAGGGGTGTCATTTGTAACAGCTTTAAATACTTTAATTTTGTTGTAATTTTTTTTAAAAATAAGTTATAATTTTATGTATTAATTTAATAATTTATATATGTTAGACATTTCAAAAAAAATTTGATTTTTAATGAAGTTACAAATGATAAATAAAAAATTTACCTCGTTACCTTTTTTTATTGACCAAATTACAACAATTCATTACAATTTTAATAGCTTTTAAATTATTGTAGATTTTGATTACATGTCATGACTAGCATAATTATCCATTACACAAACTCAATAACATGCATCCGCACAATTAAATTACTAAAGTAAGTTCCTAAGTATATGAGTTAATAATTTTTTAAGAATGCACTTTAATGATTAAAAGAATAGATATTCGTATAAAATAGTTTAGGCTTAAATATTGAGAGTTGTATGAAATAATGGAAAATATAAGATAAGTCACATCTAATGATTCTTATAATAGAGAAAAAAAAAGTGACTTAATAGAGGCTAAGTAAATGTCAATTTCCTATCTTTACTTTACAAACTTAGATACTTATATACAACTTCCTAATATTATGGAGTTTCTACATAAAGTTCTTAATTTCTTTTTACATCATCTTGCAATTATGTTTGACAAATTGAAGATTAAACCCATTTGGCTTATTCTGATCACATGCTTCTAATGTAAACCATACTTCCTTTTCAACAAAAGGTTGCTTAAGGTCTTAAGTACTCCTCTTTTAGATGTAGTCAAAGAAAGAGCTATTCATCACTATGCATAGTTTATTTAAGTGACCAAACTAAATGGAAAAGTGTTGAAACATTACTTCTCTAACTATCTCTGGATCAAATTATGGCTCCCTATCAATCACTAACTCATCAAATTTGTCCCTCCCTTTCCTATTTGATATAAAAATCTAGAAGAACATGGTATTCTTGTCACCTTATTATAACCATTTAGTCTATGACTTCTAAGCCCACTCCACCTTTTTTTTCTTAAACAATTGCCTTTATTTAGCCTATATTGCAACTTTGTCGCATTTCAACTCTTTTATTCTTCTTTATGTCTCATCTAATTGAATTTGGCTTTGCCTTCTTTCTTCCTTATTGTAACTTCTCAACCTATTCTTGACACCCTTTAGCTTAAAGAATATCCCTTTACCTAAATTGTCACATAAAACCTATCCTTCCTAACCTTGTTTTATTCTCAAATTTGCCTCATTATTAGATAGCCAATGGTTAAAAAAAAACAAAAAGGAGGCAGACTCCAAATTACATCATAAGTTCCCAAGCATGCCTTAAAGTGATCAAAGAAGGGATATGGCATAACATATTGTATTAAATTAAGCAATAAAACTAACCATTTTACATTCATTAAAAATCTATTTATTCTACTAAAAGATGACATAAGGTGAAAATTATACCATATAAATTTCCTACCTTTCATGGGTAAATCCATAACTTTGATATTATTAACAAAAACTTTAAAATGCTGAAAGCTTCATTCTTTAATCCTTGTTTGTTATTGTATTGAAATCACCCCCCAAACATCAATGCTTTTGAAAGTTACTCTTATAGCTTTTTAAATCCTCCTATAATAGAATAGGATTTTTTTACCACATTCAACTTATAAACATAAACATTATGTTTTAGAGGTTTAAACATACCTAAAATAAGGATAGAGTTGTCATGAACCATATTATTCTCTAGTTGAAACTATGTAAAATCTCATAACAAAGGTAGTCTACTAGCAAAGCCATTTGATGATGACTATGAAAACATAATTTTAGTCTAATTTCAAACTTGTCACCATACTGACTCATTAAAATTTCTAAGCTTAGTAACTTAAAGTGGTATCATCACAAGACTCATCTTCCTAATTTAAATCTTTAAAGTTATATGTTTTGAAGTCTTTTTCAATCCTTTAACATTTAATGTCTTAATAAACATAAGAACTAGTAGACCTTAACCATCTTGTTAACCATAACAAGGCCTTTAAAGACTTAGAGGTTAGCCTGATTCCCTCCTTATCTCCTCCAATTGATGGATTACCTTTTCCTCTATTCTTGCTAATCATAAACGTAAAATTAATCCTAGATTTCATACCCATTTCGGCTTCATAACCAAAATTCTATCACAAAAGTGAATATGCCCATCTAACACCTAGTTGTCTATTGACATAATTGCTAGGAAACAAAAATTTGAAAAAGAATAAAAGCAAAAAAGGAATAAAAAAATTTATGTGGTTTAAAATTTGAATATTCTTATGTCTATAGTTGCTTTAGAGTTCCACTATTTCAAGAATTGAAAACTACATAATAAGTTTGTTCTTTTATACAAATAGATAAGATAACTTTTATATGGAGAAAAATTCCTTGCTTCCCGATATATATTATTAATCAAGTTTCACTTATACGCCAATTTTTCACCTAAAAACTGATTATTAAATAGGCAACTATCATAATATAATTAAACTCATCTTGTAATTTATAATTTCAGTGTAATGTTTCCTTAACAATTAATCATGAAGGCCATTTAAGGTTGTGCATATTCTTAACTTTTTTGTAACCACTAGCTTATTTAACATATCAATAAGATTCTTTATACCACATATTTTTTCCAAAGTCAATGTCTCATCATCCAATAAACCCCATATAAAGTGATACTTTAATTGGATATACTTAATTCTTGTATGAAATACGAGATTCTTAGTGAGATAAATTACACTTTAACTATCATATGAAAGAATATTGCTTATTTATGGTTTATTTAATTCTTTTAAGAAGTTCTTCAACTAAAACAAATTCCTTACTAGCTTTAATGATGGCGAAATATTCAGTTTTAGTACTTAATAAAACCATAATCATTTGTATTTAAAATACTTAACTCATAATTATGCCACCTAAATTATAGATATAATATATTGTGCTCCTACTATTATTAATGTCTTCACTACGATTTACATCAATAAAATCTTGTAAGTTCATATTGCTTTCTTAATATATAGTGCTACATTTGTATTATCCTTTAAATAGTGAAAAATCCACTTGATAGCCTCTCACTACATATGCTATATCAGGTTTGGTATAGATGATAACATACGTAAGACTACTAATTGCTAAGGCATAAAGAACTCTTGACATGTACCTGCACTCCTCATTTATCTCTAGTGATTGTCCCTTTGAAAGTTTGAAGTAATTTGCTAAAGGAATGCTAATTAGCTTGGTTTTTTGCATCTTGAATCAATTTAATAGTCTTTCAATATAAGCAAGATATAATAGTTTCAAAGTACTAGCCTTTTTATTCCTTATAATTCTCATCTTAAGAATTTGTTTTGCAACTTTAAGATCTTTCATTGCAAATTCATTTGACCATTAAAGCTTTAAGTTATTAATCTCTTGAATACTAAAACATACAATAAGCATATCATTTACATACAAAAGCAAAATAATATAGCAATTGTCAAATTTCTTAAAGTAATAATAATGATCTATGTCACATCTCTTGAAACTAAGAGTACATATGAAAGCATCAAACTTCATATACCATTAATTGGGAGTTTATTTCAAATCATACAAACTTAAATTATGCTTACACATAAGATTTTCATTTTTAAGAATTGAAAAAACTTCTGATTGCATTATGTAAATATCTTCCTCCAAATCATCATAAAAGAAAGCTATTTTTACATTAAGTTCTTTTAGGGGAAAATTTTTAGATACACCCATACTTAACATTAATCAAATTGTTAATATCATCAAAACTATAGAGGAAATTTAAGTGTAGTTAATACCTTTTTTTTTTGTTGAAATCCCTTCATAACCAAGCTTGCCTTGTATCTTTTATTACCATCATATTCTTTTTTGACTTAGTAAATTTATTTTTTGTTTAAGGCTTTTTGCCTTTTGGTAATTGAATTAGCTCCCATGTATAATTTTTTTGTAATGAACTTATCCCTTCTTCCACGAATAACTTTCTATTGGCAAAATCTTTAACTTGTATCGTTTCATTAAAATATTCTAACTCACCTTCATTAGTTAATAGTAAATGATACAAGGTAAGAGAGAATCGCTATAAAGGTTTAAATATATTTGACTAGATTTTATTACTTATGCTATTGGTGTAAAAAGTTATGATTGTATTGGAATGTTTTAAGGATTTTTGGACACTCTTTTACTCACATCATCATTTAAAATTTCCTCTAATTTAGTATATTCTCCTTTTCTAGTATGCTTCCTTGTACTATTAGATTATACCACATGTTTATTTTTATAGATAATATTTTCATTAAATATGATATTTCTACTTCTAATGATTTTTTATTTAAATCATCTTAAAGACGATATCCAAATCATCAATTTCATACCTAATCAAAAAAACACTTACAAAATCTTTCTCATCATAATCCATATGTACATAAGAAACACACCTAATGACTTTCAGGTGTGAAAAATTTACCTTTTTACTTGTCCAAACTTGCTTTGGTAATTCTCCATCTAAGGG
This sequence comes from Bruguiera parviflora, assembly GCA_019804595.1. Lineage (NCBI taxonomy): Eukaryota > Viridiplantae > Streptophyta > Magnoliopsida > Malpighiales > Rhizophoraceae > Bruguiera > Bruguiera parviflora. Next base: position 7,952,578 of record CM034050.1, read on the forward strand.
AATATATGGTGCTCAGTTAATTAAATAGGTTGCAGTGTTAATAACATTAGTCCTAAATGTCTTCGATAATCCATCATGTATTCTCATACCCCTGGCATGTTTATTCAAGGTTCTATTCATACACTAAGTGATTCCATTCTTCATTCAAATCTCATTAACTACATAGACATCCTTAAATTCTTTAATGTCATACTCATTACTATTATCAAATCTTAAGTATTTCACTTTTATGCTAAATTTATTCTTTACTTGATTTTTCTACTTCTTCAAAGTCATAAACACATCATATTTTTTTCTTTTTTTAAAAGTCCATATCTTCTAAGTGGAGTTATCAATGAAAGTGACATAATAAAGTGAGCCATTTAATGATGCTATTAGAGAAAGACCTTAAGTATTAGTGTGCATAAGCTTTGGCTTTTGTGTCTTGACTGTCCTTCTAACTTTAGAGAAACTAACCTTTTTTTGCTTCCTAAAAATATAGACCTTATTATTACCAATATCCATAATTTTTATGTCAAACAACTTATCCTTAATTGCAAATACCTTTATTCCTTTTTTACTCATATGTTTGAGCATATAATACCAAATCATAGAATCAATCCCCAACTAAGCAGTTCCTACTAAATCTTTTATACCTAATGTCATATAGAGTGTTTTAGTCTTATTTTCTCTTACTATCACATTGCACCTTTGGTGATTCTTTATGGCCCATTGACAAAAGTTGTAAAATGTCCTTATTCATCAAGCTTATCCTATAAAGATCAAATTTCATTTCAATTCCAAGATATGTTTGACATTCTTTAACTTCTACACATATATATTTGATAGCTTGACATGAACATCACATTTCCCCAATACATTTAACAATTCATTATCATTAAAATGAAATTTTCCAAAATTACTAGCAACATAGTTCTGCATACAATTTTTATGTATGGTTAAGTGAAATGATACCATAAAGTCTAAAATCCAAGACATCATTGGACTATCAATAATTAAAATCAAAGTATTTAAAATATCTTTAATTTTTGCATTTGTAAAATCTTCATTATGATTTTTCTTCTTTGGTTACTTACAATCTCTCTTAAAGTGGCTCTTAAGGCCACAATTCTAACAAGTAGTGCTAGATTTTAATTTACTTGTTTTCCTAAATTTTGATTTGCCCTTATCGTCAACACATTTAATTGTTCTTCCTTTGTCTTCAATACTCTAGGAAGAACCAAAGTTTGATGATAAACCTAATTCTCTCTTGCAAATATCTTTACTTAGAATTAAATCTTGAATTGCCTTGAACTATAATTATTACATACTAAACAAACTACTTATTATTGTTATAGTGACATTCAAACTTTTCAATAATAAGGACAACAAAATCAAAGGTTTAACCTCCTTATCAAAATTTATATTTATTGAACTTAATTGACTAAAAATCAAATTAAACTCATTTGTATGATCCATAATAGAGATATAATCTTTCATCTTTAGATTAAATAATCTTCTTATCAAATATACCTTGTTGAAAGAGGACAATTACTCATATGGATAAGTTAGCACCCACATTAGTCTTATGATTGCCTTCTCAATTTAGACATTGAAAGCAATGTTTTGAGATAGCATCAATTAAATGACTCTTATGACTTGTCTATCTAGCAATTCTTAGTCTTTTTTACTCATCAACTTTATTTCTTTCCTAAAAAAAAGTTGATGTAATTTCTATTGATATAAAAAATTCCTCCATTTGCATTTTTCAAAAATTGCAATGATATCATCAAACTTATCAATTCTTACTTTTCCTTCTTTAAATGGTGTTGCTCCCGCTACCCCTTTGGCCTCTTAAAATCAAAGCTCTGATACTAGTTGTTAAGAAATGAAATATTAAAAAAAAATAAAAGCAAAAATAGAACATAAGAAATTTATTTAATTCAAAACTTAAATGTTTTTATGTTCATGGTTACATTAGAGTTTCACTATTTCAAGAGTTATTACATAATAAGTATGTCCTTTTATACAAAGAGATAGAGCAACTTTTATATAGAGAAACATTGCAAGTTTACCTCTTATATAATATTAATTAGGTTCAACTCCTATGACAATAACTTTCTTTAATGACTTTACTTATTGTTGTATAGAGGCTTAAGCAAACTTTCTCAAAACATCTTGTATACCTATTGCAGTTAAATATTAAGATGTGTATTTTAGACATTTAATTTCCTTATTTAGAGTAAAAATTTCATTTATCAATGAGAATTAAATTTTGGTTGATGAGAAAGTTAAACTCCTTTTATTTTCACTATTTATTAGTAATTTCATTTTTTAATTCTAAAAATTTATTTTCTCAAATAAAAAAAAATTATTTGCAAGCTTTACTTATATAGTAAGATGGCAATAATATGAATCACATGGTGAATATTTGCTCTTGAAAACCTAATTTGAATTATAGAAATGTAGCATTTTTACATTGTACTAATAATGCGTGTACTTGTTTAGGTAATTATGTATTATTATTAAGGTTATTTTAGTTATATACTAGCAAATAATTGCTATTATTAGGGTTTTGTAAATTATGATCACATCTAGAATTGTTTTAGGGAGTTCAAGATTGAATAGTATAATCATAAGATTCTATTAAAAGTGAAATAATAATAATAATAAACATTAGCTAATGCTAAGAAATATAATTTATACTTAAATATTTTGTACATATCAATTTAACAATAATAAAGGGGATTACAATAATTCTCTTCTTATATAACATAAAACAAACTTCTTTCCCCTTTTTTATAACTATTAAAATAAAAATTATAAGTCAGAGATCTTTTTTATATCTAATTATTTTTTAACTTTTAATTAGTATTCAAATTTAAATTGAGACATTGTTTTGTGTTTTTTAGTATTAAAAATGAGCATAAGTTTCAATAACTCAAGAGACAACTTGTTTTCACCATCAAATGCCAAAAAAAAAAGGGGGGGGCTACAAAATGGTAGGCAACAAGTAGCTCCTACTCTTACTCTTATTGCTCTACTAGTTATGCAATTAAGTTCACTTTATTTAAAATGATGCAAATAATTCTAGTTTATAAGTTTATTAATTGAATAAATGTAAATGTAGTAGATTTGATTGTATAAAAATGTATTTTTTAGTATATAAATTTTATAATTTTTAATCTTATAAAATAACAAAATAATTAAATTAAAATAAAATTATAGTTGGGTGATTTAATTATAAAAAATTAAAGTTGAATGATCAAAGTAAAAATAAGTGATAAGTTTAGTGATGAATTATATAAATTACCTAACAAACAAAAACTTAAAAGTCCATTATAAAGAAAATAAGAATTATAAGATCCTTCAATTTGGAGACTCTACCAAGATCCTATTTCAAAGAGATCATATTGATTGGCACGACTCATTAAGTTTCTAATGTGAATTGTTGAAAAAGTGCTACACATGTTGAAATAATTGAGTAAGTGACTACTAAGATTATGATCATTTTATCATATGATTCTTTAAACACTTAACTAATATGTTCAAAATGTAACAGACTTTTTTGCAATTTAGTTTTCATTTTGCTATGTTAAATAAATGTTTAATTGCTTAATAAAATTATATTTTTTTTAATTTGAAAAAAAAAAGAAATCTTGTTTTATTACTTGCATTCTAGTTTTTTTAAAAACTAATAGTTAGTATCAAAGTTTTATCATGAGGAATTTATGAGATTGAGAGAGCCCAAATACAATCCCCTAAATGATTATCACCCACTCCTATGCAAACACAAAAGCCTACAATTGATTCAAATGAATTTAAAGCTTTATTCACTAAAATTTCACCTCTAGTGTTTAATGGCACAAACTATTAAGTATGAGTTATTAGAATGGAAGCCTATCTTGAATAAGAATATTAAGTTCCTTTCTTGCCATAAATCAAAAAACATAAGGAAAGGAAGTAAAGAAAATCAAAAGCAAGAGTAAGCTTGTTTACAGCTACCGCACCCATCATTTTCACTAGAATACAAACACTAAAAAAAATTAAGGAAATTTAGGACTTCTTAAAGCAAGAGTATGATGGAAATGAAAGGGTTAAAGGGATGTAAATGCTAAATTTGATTTGAGAATTTGAGATGCAAAGGATAAAGGAATTAAAAACAATCAAAGACTACCCTGATAGACTTCTTGGCATTGATTTTTTTTTTATTCTAGAATAGTTCAAAAAGTCATAATTCTTGAAACATTTGAGGCTATAATTTCATCTCTAGAAAATTCAAAGGACCTATTAAGCATTACCTTAGAAAAATTGTTAAATACAACAAGACAGATATATGAAAGGTACTTTTCAAGTCGGATTACAAAAAAATGATGATGGCAAAAACAAGAAAAAAAAAGCAAAATAACAATAATAAACTTAGAGGTTTACGCAAAAACAACAATAACAGAAGTAATAACCTTAAGTCTCACTACTCTACACCTACTGCAAACAAATTAATCATCTATAAGAAAAAGTGTTAGTAGAAGTTAGATGCAAAATGTCATCAGTGTGGTTAGTTAAGACATATAAAGAGGATATACAAGTCTCAATAGACATCAAGGAAAAATTAAGGTTGTTGAGGATTAATCTTAAGAGGAGAAATTATTTGTGTTATCATGCTTTATCATTAACAGCTCCATAAAAAGCTAACTTATAAATAATGGTTGTACAGATCATATAACTTATGATCAAGAACTCTTTAGAGAGTTTGATAAAATTGCTTATTGTAAAGTTAGAATTGGAAAGATGGCATAGATTATGGTAAAAGCCAAAAAAATGAGTTGCCAAGAACTCTTTAGGTTTGAAATTAATTTCTAGTGTTTTTTATGTTCTTGGAATTAATCAAAACCTTTTAAGTGTTAATGAGTTGCTAGAAAAAGGTTATATGACAATGTTTAAAGACAAAAACTATATGATTAAATATGCAAAAGCCAAAGAGGTGTTTAAAGTTTAAATGTAGGAAAAAAACTTTGCCTTGAATTTGATGGAAGTAGAGTGGGCTACAATACTAAAAGAAGATAGTAATATAGTGCTTTAGCATAGAAGATTAAGGAACTTTCATCATGTTGATCTACATTTCATGAAAAAGAACAATATTATGGAAGGCCTAATTAAAACTTGGGTAAAAACTCAAAATAAATGTTGAATATAGTTATTAAGTCTAATTATATTATAATTGAATGCACTTTTGAAAGATTTAACAAGTTTTGTGAAGATACAAGCATTGAACACCAGTTGATTACACCTTACACTCCTCAATAAAATGATATTGTGAAGAGGAAAAATAAGACGATTATAGAGATGACTAAGTGCTTGCTTTATAAAAAGGGTTGCCAAAAAAGTTCTAAGTTTTTTTACTAAACAAATTGCCAACAAAAACCTTGTAGAAAAGGAGTTCATTTAAAGTATGGTATAACTACAAACCAATGTTACTTAATTTAAGAACATTTGGTTGTCTGCATTTCTTTTACATCCTTTAGGTTAAGAGAGACAAATTGGATAAAAAAAAACGTAGAACTTAGGATTCTTGTAAGCTATAGCTTAGTTTCAAGGCCTACATGATTTACTTACCATAAATCAACAAAGTAATTATTAGTAAAGAAGTCAAATTCCTTGAGTTAGACAACTAGAACTAAGAGAATGACAAAAAGTTTAAATTTTAGGAGGTGAATGATGATGTAGATGAATAACCTATTAGGGGAACTAGCTCACTCTCTAATGTTGCTCTAATGGAGCCTATAGGGTATAAAGAAGCTGCAACCAATCAAAAATGGATAGTTGCAACAAAAAAGGAACTTAAGATGATTGAAAAAAAAAAAACTAGATATGGGAGTTATTGGACAAACTTGAACATATGAAAATTATAGGAGTCAAGTGGGTTTATAGAACCACACTTGATATTAATGGTTTTGTGAAAAAGTATAAGGAAAAACTTGTTATAGAGGGATGTGTTCAAATATTTAGAGCAGATTTCTTTGAAACTTTTACCTCAATCACCAGATTGGATACCCATAAGAATGTTACTTGCTCTTATTACTAAAAAGGGTTGGATTATACACTAAATGGATGTCAAGTTAACATTTTTGAATGGATACTTAGAGAAAGAAATTTTTGTAGAGCAACTTAAAGGATTTGCTATTTAGTGATAAGAGGAGAATGTAAGTCTACAGAAAAAGGTCTTGTATGGTTTAAAATATGTACTAAGTGTTTGATATAACAAAATTGAAGAACATTTGGTAAACTAAGACTTTGAAAAAAGTCCAACAAAATTTACTTTGTATATTAGGAAACTTGATTATGAAATACTTGTTGTATCTCTATATGTTGACAAATTTCTTGTTATAGGAAGCAATAAGGGGTTGATTGATAGGTTTAAAGAAGACATGAAAGATGTGTTTGAAATGACAAAACTTGGAAGGACATTCTTCCTTGGTATGCAAGTACAACAAAAGCAAAATGAAATATTTGCATGCTAACAAAAATATATAAAGGAAGTCATCAAGAAGTTTAACATAAAAGAGTACATCCCAATTAAACCTTTAATGAATCAAATGGAGAAATTTTGTGGAGAAGATGGAGCTGAAAAGGTTGATGAAAGGGTGTACAAAAACCTAATAGGTTGCCTAATGTTTTTTACAACAATTAGACCAAATATCATGCACATAGTGAGTTTGCTATCAAGGTACATACATTGAGCTAATGAAATACATTTACAAGCAACCAAAAGAATTATTAGATATGTTAAGGGTACAATTGATTGTAAAATAAAGTTTAGTCAAGTTAAAAATTTTAATTTTCATGATTATTTTGATAGTAATTAGGTTAGATGTATTGATAATATAAAAGGTACCTTAAATTATTGTTTTACCTTTAGTTTGAGAATTTTTTCATGGTGTTTTAAGCAATAGGAAGTCATAGCTCAATTCACAAAAAAAGCGGAATATGTAGTTGTTATTATTGTTATGAATCAAACTTTTTGGATCAGAAAATTCATGACATTTTTGCATATGGAACAATAAAATAAAGCACACACATATTTATAGACAACCAATTTGTAATTTTAATTACTCATAATCTAGTGGTCCACGACAAAATAAAATACTTTAAAATAAACTCTTACTTTTTGAGAAAGGTACAAGAAGAAAGAGAAGTATAACTAATCTACTGCAAAACAAAAAATCAAAGTGCTAACATCTTAACAAAAACACTTTATAAGGTCAGATATAAATTTTTGAGATAAAAGCTCAGAGTATGCAGCTTCAAAGTGAAAGAATGTTGATTGGCATGACTCATGAAGTTGTTGATGTGGACTATTGAAAAAGTCATACACATGTTGAATAAAAGAGTTAAAGTGACCATTAGAATTATAGTCATTTTATCATACTATTCTTTAGACGCTTAATTGATATACTTAATGTATAGTATTTTTTTTTTTTTTTGCAATTTAGTTGTCATTTTGTTGTATAAATATTCATTTAGTTGTTCTATAAAATTAGATTTATACAATCTCAAAAAAAAAAAAAAACTCTTGTTATTGTTACCTTTGCACTCATAGCTTTTTTGAAAACTAACGGATCCTACCCTGAGCAAGATGGTGGGTTCATGTATAGCTTACGGTTGTAAGATCCTACAATTTGGAACGAAATTATTACAACTTTGGCCGTTATACTAAAAAAGGAAAGTTATAAAAAAAAAAAAGAAAAAGAAAGCCTAGAGATACTTTTCCGATCACCTACTGTTCCGACGACTATCAGCAAACATTAAGATCTAAAAAAGTTTCCCAAACACCTGGCACCTACTGTTTCAAATTAAAAAGCAATCGCAACCTTGAACGACAAAGGCAAACCCCATCCGTAAAAGTTACATATGGTTCTGGGTATATACCAAACCATTAAAAAAAAGAAATCCATGATCGTAAAATCCACATGTGTGCCGCATTTGTCATGCACAATTGTGTGTTCGAACACTCACAGTCAGAGCACCACGATGATTTTTCAGTGAGTTGAATTATAAGTGGTGAAAAGAATCGTAAATAATGAGAAGCATGAGAAGTTGTGATTTTTTTTTTTTTGGAGAGTGGAGAGAGGACGTGTGCATGGCGTAATTTAGTTATAAAATAAATTATAAGTAGAAAAGAAAATAATGACCTCCCGATTGGAAACAATTATTCTCTATCATTCTATGGCAGTTTCAATTATATAAATCATAAAAATTATATTTTAAAATAATAATGTTACGAATACTATTAATAATATTTAGCAAAATTAATATGCATTCAATTATTTTAAAGAATGTAGTTTGATTGGACTATCAATTTTGTGAACGAAGAATGTTAAGTTTTAGATAGTATTACTAAAATAATATAAGTTATAAAAGTCACAATATAGAGCGATTATAATGTCTTTCTCTCATTCTTTCTAAATGAATATATAAATATATTGTTAATTCCTTGTTTGAAAGTGGGTTTTCAAATTATAGATATTAATAGACATCTCAATTTCGTGCGGGGTAGACTAAGACGACGACGACCTGGCAATTATTAAGCAAAAATTGAATGCCTGCATGGATTTCTCGTCCTGTCTCTCTAGCTCGCTCCTTCCCACCCCACTCACTCACATACAAACACCAAAATGATTAGAAAGGATTCGACTAACAACTACCAATTAATCAAAGATTTTGTTGTTTATTGACCTCTTTGGGAAATACAATGATACACAGAATCAACCGATCTCCTGGTGGGTGTGAGAATACTAACGCGCGGATAGGATGTTAGAATCAAATCACCCCTAAGTGCTAAATTGCTGAACATTCATCCTAGATGCTCCTAATTTCTAGTAATATTTGATCAACTGAGTGATAAAGATTGGCATGCCTTGTTGTCGTCAGGAATAAGATCGAAACCGCTGCCTTGACGTTTTTCCTTTTTTTTTTTTTTTTTGTTTCTTCTGTCTTAAATGTCTCTTTTAAGCTATAGATCTATGAATGTATTTTTACCATACGTTCACTGCATCACATATCCTATTCTTTTTGGCAACTTTCACATGCTATATAGTATGCTTAGTTTTCTAGTTTTGTTATGCCAATTAGGCCAATCATTACGGTTAATTAACTGCAGCATTATGCCTCAAAAATAGACTCATTATGCTCGAGTTGACGAAACACAGCGACAGGAGATCAAATAAAGCAGTAAAATCACTTCTCCATCCTTGAATTACCCATGATTAGCTTTTCCATATCAAAAGATGTGAATGATGTGGCAAATTATTTATTTATTTATTTAGTTTTGGTCTGTTGTTGTAAATTATTTACAAATGTACGTGTGTTCGAGACCTTAATCGAATGCCAATTTAGTTCCTAGAACCAAGAAAGATGCACGATATTTCAGCACAAATTGAAAATCAGAACCAAGAAGGTTGTTTCCAACGCCCAACAACTGCGTACGTACTTGATGAAATGTAATAATCTTGGCATCCGTAGAACAACTTTTAAAACCATTCTTAACATGCAAATTAAAAAAGAGCGAGAGTTGTCGGCTACGGGGCCAAGCTAAGGTGAGGTATCCTAAACAAAGATTCGAACTCAACTAACGTATCCTTCTGTCAAGCCCTTGCTCTAAGCAACTGAGCCTCCTAATTAATTAATTATAAAGGTCATTTAGGAGAGGGTAGCACGCGCGCGCGCAGACACCCACGAGCCCTTTTCATGCTTTTGTGTAGACAGAACGTGGCATGTTACAGGACCGGATTATGCGGGAAAGTTTCACATTCTTTTATTTGCTCTTCTGACTACAATAGGCAGACTCTCACATGGGAGTTTGGATGGAAGTGAGAATCATTCACCAAACTGAAACCCCATATTCTCCCACCCTCCTCCCTTTGTGTCAATAATTATAATAGCTCCTTGCCTGCATCCACCGTAATATAGCTTATTGCCTTTTTCTCGATATATCGTAATAATAAATTTAACGAGGGACCCATGCACGAATATGGGGCGTTAAAATGAAAGCAACCCCATAACCAGTGATGATTCTGAAAGAGGTCGCCGCAGATCTGTAATTGTGGTAGTTTTATAAAGCAACTTCCTATACATATATATATTTATATAGGTATGCAGCTGCAATTTGCCAATCATAAGCGCATGTTCCGCGCAGAAGTTAGAATGTACTTTTGTACACCCAAGTCGCCGTAGAAATGATTGAGGAGCTAATGCTGGATGATCTTGCATGCCCATTTTTATATGAAAGAAAAAAGAAGAGACAGATAACATATTTTTATATTGCATGTATATTATTTTATATATTATATAAAAATTTATAATAAAATTATTTTGCTATCAATTTTGTTTTGTAAAATGTTATTTATGTAATATAAAGTAATATATATATATATATATATATATATATATATATAAATAATATAATATAAAATCATTTAAAATCCATAAAATCTAGTGTTCATGTAGTTATTCTCGAAATTAAGTTAGATTGACATGAAATCTCGGGCGTGTAGAGGAATGGATTCTTGATATCTGTTCAATCCAGTTGTTTACAGGATTTTCTTGATCAACATATACGCGGAAAATCCATTCCTGCCAAGTGCCATGGTGTCAACGTTTGCTCCTTTTAATAGGATATCTTATACCTTGGCTCCTTATAACCGAAAGACTCTAATGATTATGAAAATCTTATTCAAAAAGAACAGGAGATGAGAAAGGGTCAAAAAAGAAAAAAATAATAATAAAATATAGGCATTCTAATCTAATAATTGAGAGTTTTAATTCCTAAATTAGAAGTACTATTTCAAATCCCCAAAACAAGCTAAAACCTATGATTGGTTGTTTAAAAAGTAGTTATTAACGACTTTTTTCTGGTCAAGTATCAACTAGGGCTCTTACATTTATTAGAAAGTAGTTTTGGGAACAGTTTTCACCTAAATTTTTTTGTGAACATTTTCATATAAAAACAAATTATTTGGATCAACAGTTTTGAAAATGAATCATTTATATAATTTCTTTTATAACAAATTGTTTCTACACACACACACACACACAGAGATATCCCTGTGACCCTGTGACAAGAGTTTGGTTGATGCTACTGCGATAGACAACTCCCCTCTAAATTTTAATCGTGCCGTCAAGACAATCGTTTGATTATATGATTCATGCCTGTGGCAGGTGGATAATTTCTCTGGAAGGCATGACTGCATGGTTGCACAGATTGGGAGTGTGTATTCCCGAACAGTATCGCGTTCTTCGCTTTTATTATTTTTGTTAATTATTTATTTATTTCAATCGGAAACCATTCAGTATATTCACCAACATTCACTATATTTCATGCAGCAGCGTTCAATATATTTTTCCGAAAGTTCAATGAAGTTTAAATTTTGAAAAAAAAAAAAAAAGTGCAATGCTGTTTATGACTACCCAGCCTTCGTCTTCCACTCCTGATGCCTGAAAGCATTTCCGTACTCAGGATCCGAACTTTTTCGAAATTCCACCGCCTTCAATTGGGTTCAGTAACTAATCTTACAGAGCCTCATTTCGTTTTATTAATACGCATATATAGAATAATCATTAGGCCCAACTCAATATGGTGGTAAATATTGGCCCAAAAGGGCCTCACCTATTTCAAGTAATTATAAGCCCGGGGATCATATTCCCATTTCTTTTTTAATGCCTCTCCTCGAATAATAATTAAAAGACCAATAAATAGAAACATAAAACTTCACAACTAAGGGTTTGTGTGATTATGATATCATATTTTTGTTGTTGATTTTTGACATCTAATATTCTAATTTTTTTATTTGATATTTATTTTTTTAATTTTTATAAATTTTTTAAAAAATAATTAATACTAGTGTATAATTTATTAATAATAAATTGATAAAATGTATTATATTTTAAATTTAAATAGAAATTAAAAAATTACAAATTGCTATAAAAAATTTATAAGTTGTATAATGAAAATCCATAATAATAAATTTAACATTAATGTTATTATAATATTGTTATAAATTTCATATAATGTTATTTTAAATTGAAATCATGTAAAATAGTCAATTCTAATTAGTACTAATTATTTTAAGAAAGAAATAAAAAATTAGAAAGAAAAAGAAAGATAAGGTAAAGAGAAAAAAAATAAAGTAGACAAAAAAAAAGAGAGATCGAAAAGAAAGGCAGTGGGAAAAATACAAAGTAACGTAAGAAAGACTATATAAAGAGAAAGAGAAGATACAAAAACAAAAAATAAAAAAAGAAAAGAAAAACAAAGTAGAATGAGAAAGATAAAGTAGAGAGGATAGAGTAAGAAAAAGATAAAAATAAGTAGTGCGGAGAGAAAAAGAAAAGGTAAATGATACTATAAATTAGAAATTAAAAATTAGAAATTATCTTTTTATAGTTTTTCTTTTTTTTCTTTTTTTGAAGAAATGATCTCAAAATTTGAAAAAAAATTCAAAAATTAATTACTAAACATGATTATATTGTTTTTATGAAAATAAATCAAAATTTAAGAAACCACAGTTAATCAATTATATCCTAGAATGATAGAATACCAAATAAACAAGTAACATATGTAATGCATTTTATGCTATTATGTTTTCAATATTAATTAATCTCCTTGTTAATTGTTATCTTGTAAAGCACTAAATTGTTGCAAATTAGAAGTAATTTATATAATTAGAGTTGCAAAATAGTAAGTATTAGCCCTCTTCAAGTTTTGTTGGGTTCAATTTTATGATGAGGCTGATTTTATGCTCGACTCAATAAAACTTTATTAAATATAGAGATCAACTAGGATTAAGAATTTAATTATTGTACAATTTCAAGCCCCAAAAAGATTAGAGCTAACTTTAATTAATTGGTTTTGCATTTTAGCCTAATGATTAATCAAACTCAAATAATAGGATATTTGTCTTCTTTTTTTTTTTTTTTATAAGTATAACACATATCTAGTTTTATGTTTCATAAAGCCAAGTTTTACTTAATTTTTTTATTTTCTTTTACATTTGATATTAAGTTAAGTTGACTTTATTAAAAAAAAATCAAATTAAAAAAATCTCAAATAATATTCCTAACAAACCAAAATTTAGATAGTCTATTCACTTGTATTGGTATCCATATTCTTAACTTAAGTCTCAATTAATGTCATTTGCATTCTTATTAATTTAATTCTTTGTTAAGTGTTAACAATTATAAATTGCTTTGCTTTAATTATTGGAGCCACTTAAAAATAGGTTTATGCCTAGTGTTAGTCCCTTAAACATGTTGACATTAAGGTGTAAGCAATTAGTGGCACTTTACTCTAATTCTTACATGGGATTTGGGTGTGGACATCTAAATATACAAGTTGTCAATAAAAATATTCAATGTATATGGCAATAAGTCAAGGGAGACTAAGGTATTGGCATTAAAAAGCAAAAGATTTGAATTACTAGTGTTGCATGGTAGTGTGTACTAGATAGCAAAATGATAGTTCAATTACATCAATATTTCCTTCTTACTAAATAGTTAAATTCCTAATACCTTTTAAGGGAGTAATGCATGTCTCACATCAAAGTTAGTCAATTAATGTGTAGTATGAGGTCTAAGTTAACATTATAAGAGCTTATTGCAAGTGACTAACATGTACTTTAAGGATTGGCTATAGCATCAATGGTTTGTTAGAGTATAAGCTTGGGCCCAAGCAAACATTATATAGGTTTAATTGCAAACCAAGTCAGTATGTGCACCAAGTACCATAGAAATAGAAAGATTATGTGTAATGCTCCATAAGAATGTGGGAATATGTTGTTAGTGGTAAATATGGCAGCTAAACTAGAGTATTGTCCAAGGCAATGTGTTAACATGAACTCATTAAGAGTAAAACATAAACAATTAAAGTGAATGTGCTAACTCAGTACCAATAAGGTTTCAAACTCTCTTCAAACGTAGATACATGTATAATGTTCTAGCCAAGTCAATGAGAAGGTGCTCCTATAAGTAAAGGGTCCTTACTATACATGATTGACTTAGTAGTCAAATCATTTGTTTCTTTAGGTAGTTAGGAGTATCAATTACTAACTTTGTATATACTTGTATAGTGAAAATTAAGGCAAAACATAGAAAAGTGAAAAGAAACACTTATGAGAGTCCTTTGATAATTTCTTTATACTTGGTGAAAAAGGTAATGAGGGTTGAAAAATGATTACTGCATGTTTTATCCTTTTTATAAGATTATCTTACTAAAGTTTATTATGTGTAAACCTAGTGTACTTAAGTTAGATAAGACTAAGTGTGACTTAGCGAACATAAGGAAAAAATTTAAGGGAAAAATTGACCATGAGACAACTAGTATTAAAGCACTGAGATTCAATTAATGGTTAGTGAATCAAGTTTTAATGTAATGTGTGATCATATGGTCAAAATCAAAGCCATGATTAATGATGTCATTGAGGAGTGTTTCTCCATATATAGAAGCATGGTAAACCATGATCAAGATATTCTTGATTTGCAACAACAATATGAGGGTATACTTTTAAATATAGCTTTTGTTTAGATAAATTGATAGCTAAGATTATTATTCTTAAGAAAGCAATAAGCAATTAACTAAGCAGGGTTACCGATTCATCTAGAAAGATAAAAGTTCTAGAACCTAAACCTTTTAAGGGAGAACCTGATGTAAAGTCCATTGAGAATTTCTTATAGGATATAAAATAATACTTCAAGGTTGCTTGGGTGTCGAACATGGAAAAGGTTAGTCTTACAAGTATTTATTTTGCTAAGGATATCAAACTATGACTTGACAATGATATAAACATAGATAGACCTTAGATAGAAACATGAGAATCACTAAAAAATTTGAAACAAGATGGCTCATTATGGGATTATGTGAAAGATTTCAATTTCTTAATGTTTGATATCCACAACATATTGGACAAAGACAAACTCTTTAACTTCTTTTTAGTTCATAAATCAAGTAACAAAGGTAAGGTGTCAAAGACATGCCTTTTGCCATGGCCTTATTTAATAGGTTGGTTGATTTCAAAATCAATAAGTCATCCAATTCTAATGTGGAAAGGCAACCCAAAGAAAATAAGAAAAAGAAGAAAAGGCGAGAAAAAGAATAAACATGAAAATGATTATAAAGACAAAGGCAAAGTTGTCAACCAAGAAAAGATAAAAGCAAGTCTAACTTTCATTATTTCATTTGTAGTGACCCTCATTATGCTAGGAAATGTACCAAAAGAGAAAAGTTAAGTGTTGTGGTTGTTAAAAAAAAGTGGTTAAAGAATTATCATAGATAATGGTGGCTCTTCTTGTGTTAATTTTTTGTAGTTAGTCAATAATGTTCAAGCAAAATATGCCTCACTATATAACCTAATGTATGTAAAGATTCGTTTTAGCAATCAAGAGTTAATGGTTGTGGTTGACATTAATGTCATACATAACTTAGTCATTAAATGGATAGTGGAGATACTTGGGCTAAAAATTACTAAAAATGATGATTAAATAAAAGTAGTCAACTTGGCTACTCGTAAGGTACTTAGCTTGATAATAGGTGTAAAGCTTACCATTGGTAGATAGATTAACAGTTTTAACTTTATGATTATGTCACTAAATGACTTTGATATTATTTTAGAAGTTGAATTCTTTATATTTGTAAAAGTTACTTTATTGTCTTATTTCAGTGGTTTAATGATTATGTATGAGATTTATCTTTATTTTGTTACTAGCAAGATAACTCCTCTAGCCAACATTAATGGAAAATCAAGTGGTATATTGTCTACAATATAAGTGGAGCATGATTTGAAAAATGGCAAAGCCATATATTTAGTTGCCTCAATTGAAACCAAGGAGGGGATAGTTACTAAGGTACTTATTATTATTATTGAACTATTGAGTGATTTTGTGGACATAATGCATTTGAAGCTAAGGTTGATTTGCTTTCAATTTTCAAACACTTGACCCAAGCCTCTTATTGCATGAATATAATGGAATTAATAAAATTAGCAAACCAATTGATGAATTTACTAGATAAAGGCCTCATTCAGCCCTCTAAAGTCCCTTATAATGCCTCAATTTTGTTCCAAAAGAAGTATAATGGCTCCTTATAGATATGGGTGGATTATAAAAATTTAAATAAGGTCATGATGATGAACAAGTATTATATCCTATTGATAGTAGACTTATTTGATCAATTAGTTAGAGTATCATACTTCACCAAATTATATGTGTGGTCTAAATAATGGCAACTCTAAATTGTAAAAGGAGATGAGAGAAAAACTATGTGCACCACTCATTATAACTCCTATGAATTCTCAATAATGTCTTTCATTTTGACTAATACCCTTGCTACATTTTAAAATTTGATGAATATTATATTTTATGATTTTATTATTTGATTTATGGTAATATAACTTGATAATATTATTAGTTATAGTAAGTCACTTAAAGGTCATTTAACTCACATTAAAATGGTATTACCTTAGTTAAAGGGACACCAATTGTATGTTAAGAAAGAAAAGTGTGAGTTAGCCCAATCAGAAATAATGTTTTTTAGTTATAGAATTAGTTAAGGGTATGTTATAATGGATGAAGAAAAGGTTTAAGTTATTGTGAAATGGTTACCCTCTAATGTTAAGACTATAGTCTTTTCTTAATTTGTCTAATTACTACAAAAATTTGTATAAGGTTACTTTAAAAGGGTGACCCCTTTTCTAATGTGTTTAAGAAAGACAAATTACCAAGAAATCTTTGATAAGTTAAAGGCAATAGTGTCTATAAAGCTAATGTTATAGCTACTTAACTTCAAATTACCTTTTAATGTTATTATTAATGCATTTAACAAGGCCATTAATGGTGTTCAGGTCCATAAAGGTTATCCTATGGCCTAAGAAAGCTAGAAACTTAAATAGGTAAAGCAATAGTACTTGACTCATAAAAAGGAAATGCTTTTTGTTATCCATTGTCTTTGTATTTTGTGAGTCTATTTGCTAGGAACCAAGTTCATGTTTTGCATGGATAACATAGTCAATACATTCTTCCAAAGTCAGAAAAAATTCTCTGCAAGTTTAGTGGCAAAAGTTCTTCACCGAACACAATTTTGTAAAGAAACATAAGCCAATAAGGTAGAATCAAGTAGTAGATGCCTTAAGTTATTAACAAGTGTAAGAAGGTTATTACTACCCTTACTCAAAAGTTAAGCGACTTACTAATAGAATCAAGGCATAAGCCCTATATAATGTTGATTATTATGTGGTGAAGGTAACTATTTGTATGTTCAAAGTAGTGCAACTTTTAGAAAAGAGATTTTGTTGAATACTATGATTCCTAATAGGTTGGTCATCTTGGTATAGAAAAGATGATAACCATATTGTCTCACAATTATCATCAGTAAAAAATAAAAGATAATATAGAAGCATATGTCAAAATGTATATTGTTTGTCAATAAGACAAAATTAACCGATGCAAGGAAACAAGTTTGTCTTAGTCATTACTTATTCCAACAAAACTTTAGGTGTTGGTTTATATGGATTTCATTAGTGGGTTTCTAAAGGATAATGGTGCAAGATTGGTTATAATGGTAGTTAATTAGTTTTCAAAGTATGCAATGTTCACTAGAACATTTTCCACATGTCAAGTAAAGATAGTCATTGAGTTGTTTTACAAATAAATGGCAAAATATTTTAGGTTATTTAAAGATATTGTAAGCAGTCGAAATCCTCCCTTCATAGGCAGATTCAATATAACTTTGTTTAACATGATGGATTTTCAATTATAGTTCTCCATTACCAATCATCTCTAAACTGACAATCGAACCAAATGAATTAATAGCCTATTAGAAGGGTATCTTCAGCACTAAGTGACTAATAAAGAATGAAATTAACTAGAGTTGTTGGATTATGCCTAATTTTTCTACAATCTTCATCAGTCCTTTGAGTTGGCTATAAGACATCAAAACAAGAACATGTTTTGAAAGAAAATGTTCAATTGCATATTTAAAACAAGAACTATTTGATAAAACCCAAGATAACTTAAATAAGGTAGTTAGGCATATGAAAAAGTATGCTAATAAAGGATAAAGAGAAATTAAGTTCCAATTTAGGAATAAAGTATTACTGAAATTGACTTTTTAAATATGGAAGAAAATTAGTGACAAAACTATGCATTATGGGCTAACTCCTTCTTAGCAATGAAAAAAATTAACAATGTTACTTATTGATTGCAATTGCTAAAAAGGTTAAAGGTGCATTTAACTTTTCATTTAAACTTCTTAAAGCCTTTCCATAAAAAAGATAATTATGAGTCTCTAAGGAGACAAGGTGTACTTCCCTAACAATTAGAACACAATTTTAGCATGAAATGAAAAAGATTATAGACCGTGAAATGCATGGTAAAGTAAGAAAAATCATTAAGTAGAGTTCCTAGTTAAATGGAACAATGCTCCAAACAACAAAGCTAGTTAAGAAAAAGATGTAACTCTATAATAATTTAAGAAGTAAACATAAAACTACTTATCAACCCTATCAATAAGGATGTTAACTTTAACTAGTAAGGTTGGTTTGTTAGTTCCTTGTGCCCATTGATATAAGCAATCAATGTCACTTTGAACAAATTCTTACATAGGATTTGGGAATGGACACTTAAACAAGATGTTGGCAAGAATATTCAATGTGTATGACAACAAGTCAAAGGAGGCTAAGGTATTAATGTTAAAGTAAAAAAGATTTGGGTTACAATGTACATTAGTGATGTATCAGCATGATTATACAATAGAGTAATACCTTAAATACACCAATATTTCCTCCAATCAAATGGTTAGATTTCCTAATACTTTTTAAAAGAGTAATGCATGTCTTATATCAAAATTAATCAATGTTAATGCACGAGCTACAATTCAAACTAATACTATATGGACTTATTGCAAGTAGTTAACATGTACTTTAAGAATTAGGTGTAACATTAAAAGTTCATTATTGCACAAGTTTGGGGCTTAGGCTGATGTTATATGAATTTAATTGTAGGCTAGCTAGTAAGATAAGGGTTTGGATTTTAAACCAAGTCAATGTGTATACCAAGTAACATAAAAATAAGGAAATCATGTGTAATGTTTTCTAAAATTGTGGGAACATGTTGTTAGTGACATAAATGACAATTAAACTAAAGTATTGTCTAAGACAATATGTCAATACTCCTTTATAATATGAGAACATAGGCTGCTGAAATGACTGTGCTGACCGAGTCCCAATAAGGTGTTAAGTTATTCTTAAATGTAAATGCATGTACACTACTTTAGCCCAATTGGTGGGAAAGTACTCTTAAGAGTAAAGGATCCTTACCATGCATGATTAATTTGACAATTACGTCATACATATTTTTAAGTTGTTAGAGGTATTAACTACTAACTTCATATATACTTGTTTATTAATAACCAAGTCTTAACATAGAAAAGTAAAGAGAAATACTTGTAAAGTCCTTTGACAATTTTTCGTACTCTATGAGTAAAGGTAATAAAAGTTAAGAAATAATTTTTGTATGTATTATCTCTCTTATGAGATTATCTTGCTAAAATTTTTATGTAATCTTAGTATGTTTAAGTTGGTTGAAATTAATATGACTTTGGATTAACATGAAGTAGAAAAATTAAATAAAAATTTGGCCATATGACACCTAACTTATAGTGATTTTCAATTTTGGCTAGACTTAGTTTTTCATGATTTCATTTGAAAAAATTTTTAAACCCATTACTCTTCTTAAAACATTTTATTTTTTTTAGAAAAAATCAATAATATAGGCATAAGATTTCATTGTTTTTTTATCTATATCTTCGACCCTTAATATTTGTTAATTAGAATTAGTCCACTTGTATACTTTTCTATTATTTCTTAACAAGTGTTAACAATTATTGTTACTACGTAACATGTCAATATTTGAGTCAAATATTATGTCATCACTTATTTTAATAACATGGCATTTATAAATAAAAATAAAATTGAAAGTCTTCAAAAAGAATTTTAAGTTTTTCTTTAAAAAAATTCAAAAAAAATTTAAAAATTTTGAAATTTTCAAAAATGAATTCAAATTTTTTAAAAAATATATGAAAATTAAAAAATAAATTGATCAAATTTTATAAAATATTTTCAGATATACAAATCCAAAAATTGAAAAAAATATATATATATATATATTAAAACCTGAAAATCTAAAAGATAATTGAAAATTTGAAAATGCAAAAATTCCTCTCTCTATCTCTCTCTCTCTCTCTCTTTATGACTCTTTTTCTGTCTTTATCCCTCTCTCTCTCCCCCTCTCTTGTTTCTCCCTTACTCTTTCTAATAGACACTCACTCTACATTTATTATAGTATCATCTTATTATTTTTTGCGTTCAACCTGTTGTGCAACTGTAAGAATAGACAATATAATAACTCATAGGATTACTTCTTTCTCTATTTTCTTTTTTGTTTCCTTGATGACAATAGGAAAAGGAAGACCTAAAAGAAACAAAATTAAAACATCGAGAAAACAACTAGCCACCCTAGGAGTAGCCATTCCTACAACCTCAGCTTGAAGTAAGACATTTGAACTATGTAGAGGACTGTTCTAGATTTTGAGTATATCACTTACATTAGCTCTAAGGTTAGTAAAAAAGTTTGCATAGAAATTATACTCACATAAAGTATGTTAAAGGTGACATTCCCGACCTTGTTGCAATAAATGTTAGCAATCAGCTATAATTGACTGATATAGGTTCCCAATCCTCATTAGAAAGTTTCTTGAGTGCAAGTTTCAAATGTCTCTATAATAATCTTGCAAAGTTCCTTGTGCCAAGTCGTATGTAGTGCAACACGTATAGCTCGTAGTTCAACTCCAATAGTCATAGTGGTACCCTTAAAACTAGAAAACCCAAAAATCTAATGGTCGTAACTATCTCTCACAACAACCCCGAAACTAGCCACCCCAAGGGTTCACTTGGTGCACTCGTTGACTTTAACCTTCATAATCAAAGAAGTTGGTGGTTGCTAGCTTATTAGGTTGACGTTTAAAGGAATAATACCACTCAAGTCTCTCCTTGACAATCTTTCCATAGGCCAAGTATCAAAGATCTAAATTGCTCTCTTGCGTACAGCTTCCACAATATTATGAGAGGACTTATGATCATCGTTGAATATAGATTTTTTCTGCCAATTCGAAAGCTGCCAAAGAGTAGTAATGAACAAAAATTGAAAGAAACAACCCCACGCCGTTTTCAAGCCTTGAGCACAATATCCTCTCTTGAGCCACTCTTCAAACGAGCTATAGATGGACGATGTTTTATCCCCACAATCTAAAACATCGAGTTCCATACTTCTTGTGCGTGTGTACATTTCATGAAGCACACGCTCTAACGTCTCGCAAAACACCCCACAACGTCCACATAAATCACTGTTTGTGAGTTCATGAATGAAGCGCTGCTCGTTGGTTAGAAGACACCCCTTCCACACTAACCAAATAAAAATTTTCATGTATTAAGGGATTGGTAAATGACATATCCATAGCCAATCCTCTGTAACTATTACTTTATCTTCTAATAGAACTTCATATGCACCTTTAACGAAGAAGTGTCTAGAGTCGGCAGCCCAATAATCTATCGATTTTGTGGCATTTAAAGGCTAATACGGATGGAATGCTGAGAAGAAAGGAAATTATTTGGGCACAGCAATCATAGGCAACATGGTTGAAAGAGGCTAATAAGAACGCCAATTTTTTTCACTCAATGGCTACACAACAAAAGCTAAGGAATTTTATTTATAGGCTTATAGACGAAAATGACATGGTTCATAATATTAACTCAAGCATTATGTGATCTCTTACTTTTTATTATATGACTCTTTTCCATTCTCTAGGATCAAATGATATTTTTCTAGTTTTAGAGGTAGTAACACCAAAGGTAACATCATATATGAATGGTTAGCTCTGTAAATCTTTTACTGAAAAGGAAGTCTTTCAGGCTCTCAAACATATGCATCCATTGAAAGTCCTAGGCCCTGATGGCATGCCTGCTCTCTTCTACTAATCTTTTTTCATATAATTGGAGATGATGTTGCGA
The DNA here is from genome assembly GCA_019804595.1 of Bruguiera parviflora. Lineage (NCBI taxonomy): Eukaryota > Viridiplantae > Streptophyta > Magnoliopsida > Malpighiales > Rhizophoraceae > Bruguiera > Bruguiera parviflora. Next base: position 7,974,663 of record CM034050.1, read on the forward strand.
CAAAATCACTGAATATTTTAATCATTAAAGGGATCTAAGCCTTTTAAGCCATACATATCTCAGCTTAATTCTCAATATTGTTGTCTCAATATAATGCAAACATTACAAACCTATTAACCTCTACAACATCATCTTTAAAATCATCATGAAGATAATAGCTAATAGATTGAAAGCCACTCTCCTATAAATCATTCTACAATCTTAGAGTGCCTATATGTTAGGTCACCTCATCATAGACAATGCTCTTATTGCTTTTAAGGCTTTCCATCAAATAAAGCACAAATACAACAAAAAGAAGGGTCACATGGCACCATTTTGAACTTTTGTAGCACTTGATTAGCATATTTGACTTAATGTATGAAGATTTCTTGTTTAGATTACTAAATTTTCAAACCAACTCATATTGCTAAGGTCAATCACTTTAAATTGATTTTTCATAGCTTCGTTGAATTAAGAAATTAGGTATAATGAATCTCCAATAGTTATATGATCATCTACATATATTGACACATGAAGAAAATGCCCTTCTTCTTTATCAATATAAAAAGTGGTATCATTCTAACTTCTATTAAAACTAGCATCAATCAAATTTTCTATAAATTTTTGAATACCATGCTCTTTGAGCCTACGTTAGTCTATAAAGTACCTTTTTTAAAAGATAAACCTAATCCTCCCCACTTGTTTTCATAAAGCCCTTAGGTTGACTAATAAATATTTGTTTCTAAAGCTCACCATTTAGAAATATTGATTTGACATTCAATTAATGTACCAGTTAATACTTTTGAACAATAATTGCAAACAATAACTTTATAATGTCAAGTTTGGCCCTCGATACAAATGTTTCTATATAGTTTATTTTATGTTATTAAACAAAACCTTTTGTCACAAGCCTATCCTTTAGCTTATTAATGGTGCCATCTACATTGTATTTTGTTCCATAAATCCATTTAATTATAATAGACTTCTTATCAACTAATTTAGAAACTAAAACCTAAGTTTACCTTTTCTAAATATACTTTAATTCCTTATGCAATACATCTCTCCAAGTTGTATGTTGAGAAGCTCTATGATAGTTGATGTGCTCTAATTCAGCTACACAACTTCTCTCATAAATTTTAGTTAAGGACTTTATTCCTTTAATTAAAGGATCATTAATATTGTCACTAATGGCATTAAATTCTAGACTTTGTGGCGAGAAACTTATAGTATCTTGCTTCGTGACTTACACTACCAAAAATTCCTTCTAATTATATCTTTCATCTACATTAAATTTGACATTTCTAGTAATAAAAACTTTATGAGTAATGATGCCAAAAAACCTTGTAATTGCTAAGAGTATCAATATAACTAATAAAAATTGCAACTAAGGCTCTATGATCTACCTTGCTTCTTTTGGATCCTATTACATAAGCATAACAAATACGCCCAAATACCTTTAAATGATAAAGAGATGGCTTACTATGAAATCAAGCTTCAAATAGGGCGGAGTTTAACAAGACTTTAGTGGGTAATCTATTCAATAAATATATAGCAGTTGTAGTAGCTTTTACCTAAAAATCTTTGGGTAGATCCTTTTTTATAAAGAAGCACCTTGTCATCTCCATAATGGTTTTGTTCTTTTCACTCACTATATTTATTAAGGTATGTAAAGTGCTATCAATTGCTACTAAATACCTAAGGAAGAATAAATATGTTTAAAGGTTTTTTATGTCAACTCAAAACCATTGTCAGTTTTGATGGCCTAAATCATATAAACTGATTGCTTCTTTATCTAAATGTTAAACTTTTGGAAGATAACTGTTACATCAAACTTTTATTTAAAAAAATATATTTAACAAAATCTAGTAAAACCATAAATAAAGATGATATAATACTTGTTTTTATTCACCCCATAAAAGTTTGAATGAATCAATTGAAGCTGCCTTCAAGCCCTATTAAACAATTTTGTAAGCAAAAGGAAAGTCTTGTCTACTTTTCTAGCTAATAAGTTTTACATATACTATTAGTTTGATCTATAGCAAGCAAGCCTAAAGTTAGATTCCTTTTTTTCAATATTTGAATACTTACATAATAGAAATGGCCAAGCCTCTTTTGCCAAAGTCTTAAGTTATTTCTAGTAACAAGTAAAGTAAGATGTTGTACCTTGTTTGTGTGTAAATGGAAGTTTTTTCCATTCATGGTCACTGAAATTAATTTAGCACTAGTTGAATCATAAATAAGACATGAATTATCTTTAAACAATAGGAAGAATCCCTTTTTTAGGAGCTGGCCACCACTCAATAAATTTTGGATAATATGTGGAACAAATAGGACATCAGTAATAACTCTAGTATCTAAATTTATATGCATTAATGTTGCACCTTCTCTTTAGACTTGCAGAAGTTATCTATTACCAATTCTTATTTCAGACATTAAAAATTTGTCAAGAGCAATAAAAATTTTTAGATTTGATAACATATAATTAATACAACCATTATCAATTAACCAAATTTCAAAGTTTGAGGTACTAGTGCATGCAATTACCACAAAAAGCTAATCATCTATAAGTTGATCTTTATTAACTACTTAAGCCTCTTATTTGGCTTGTTATGATTTTTGTTGTTGTTGTTATTGCTTGTCCTTATACCTATAAATCCTATCAAAATGCCCTTTTTTAGTATACACCTTACAAACAAAATCAAGTCTTCTCAAACAATGCTTAGACAAATGGTTTGTTTTCTTACAATGCTCACAAGGAATATATTGCTTTTGCCACCAACTTTGTTAGATCCATTGCTCTTCTCATATTGGTTGCCCTCTCACTTCCTATTTTGCTAAATTTTTTGCTTTTGACTGGCCTACAGAACTCTTTCCATAGAGTATGCTTACCTCAAAATTCTTCTTTGCTCTTAGGCTTGTAGTGCATTAATCAACTCTCCCAAGGAAATGGTGTTTAAGTCCTTTAAATGAATATTTTGACTTCAAACTTCTTTAGAATGCTCACTAGAACCTTTTGAACAACATTCCTATTAAGGAAATCTTCCCCAAGCACTCTTATTTGATTTACCACTTTCACTAACCTATCATTATAATCCCTAATTGTTTCTATCTCTTTTATCTTCAGGAGCTCAAATTCTCTTCTAAGATTAAGTAATTGTATGGTTCTAGTCTTGTGACTGTCACCATACTCCTCCTTCAACCTATCCTAAGCTTTATTTGTTATTTCATAGGTCATAATCCTATTAAATATGAACTTAGTAATAGTTATATGTGCATGTGAGTGCTTTGTATTATTTAGTCACTTATTCATTATGATGTTTCAATTAAGCCATGGTTGCGTTTTTTAACAAAGGAACAACTTCAGTCCCTGTTTTGTAACCTCCCAAAGATTAAAAACTTTAAAATAAGTTCTCATCATTATTATCTACTACGTGTAATTGTCATTAATGAACTTAGGAGGAGAAAAAGGAAAAAAGCTTACTAATGCCATAAAAAATTGGCTAACTAGTCAATCAAAACTAACTCTAAGGTCTTTGCTCTACCTCACAAGTCTTTAGGCTCTCTCTCTCACACACACAACACACAAGTTAAATAAGGAACATAATACTCTGATACCAATTTGATAGTTCTTTTCCAAAAAAAAACTCAAATGTTAGTGTGAGTTTCTGGTTTGAAAAAAAAAAAAAAATTGCTTGCAGCAAAAATAAGAAGAAAAAGGATATGCAAAAAAAGGTAAGATAGAAAGGAACCCAAAATTTTTTTGTAATAATCATTTAGATTATCAATGTATTTTCTTTCATCCTCCAATCATATAAGAGGATTGCAAAATACAAGAATTAAAAGACTAACTATTATATTAACAAATTTTTACATTTTATATTCAAAATTAAAATTAAAATTTAAACTCATCTTGAATTCAATACATGATTGATCAAAAGTACAAACAAAAGTAGATATTTGAAATGAAAATCAAGTCATTCAAATGAAAATTTCAATACAAAATGTTACAACTTAATTTGAGCAGCTTTAAAGATGTTAAGACGCAATTGTCATAATTGATTTTTGAATTTTGGAGGGAGGAAACCAAGTTATCAGCAACTTCCATGGAATTGCAAAAGGGGAGTACCACTAGAACTTCAAATTCTAAATAAAACAATTGTCCAATCCATTCTAACATACACCATGAGTTACTTCTTACTTCTAAAGAATGTTTGCACCAATTTGTTTTGATGGTAAAACAAGTGCAGGTGGAGGTATTTTAGATGAAGCCCGACATATTCATTAGGCATTTTGGGGCTAACTATCATCACATAAATTGGTTGAAGGCCTAGGATTTCGTGATTTTGAGAATTTTAATCTAGCTATGCTAGAAAACATGCATGAAGACTTGTGGATAATGAAGATTCATTATTGTTCAAAATTCTCAAGGCACATTATTACCCAAAGAACACCTTTTTATAACATAAACTTGGTTTCGTCTCAAGACACATTTGGCGAAGCATCATTGAGCCTCATTCTTTAATGCAAAAAGATATCAAATGGTTTATAGAAAATGGCAAAAGGGTGAACATCTAATGTGACTTATGGCTACCGGAACAAAATTGCTTCAGGATCCTATCATCACAAGCACCTTTAGACTTAGATGTGGTATCATCATTGATTAACCAAGATACCAAATGATAGTGGGAGGACCTTATAAAGCGAAATTTTATGACTTTAGATGGAGTCTCACTCTTAATGCAAAAAGATATCAAATGGTTTATAGAAAATGGTAGAAGGGTGAACATCTAGTGTGACTCATGGCCGCCAAAACAAAATGGCTTCAGGATCTTATCACCACAAGCACCTTTGGACTTAGATGTGGTATCATAATTGATTGACCAAGATACCAAATGATAATGGGAGGACCTTATAAAGCGAAGTTTTATGACTTTAGATAGTGCATACAAACTATCCCTCACCATGATATTTGTAGACTCCACTTCCGGCTCCAGCACTACCAACAACTCGTAAGGATGGAAGGGCTTAGGAGGCTAAAAATCTCAGGCAAATTAAAACACTTTTCATGGCATGCTTGCAAAGGCTTCCAACCAATGTGTGATATATAGGTGCAGAAAGGTCTACGAATGGATGTCAAATGCGTCTTATGCGGTGAAGCAAAGGAAACCATTACTCATGACTTACTGACATGTTCGCAGGAGTCCAATATCTGTTTCCTTAGCTCCTAACATAAGAAGATTGTTTATTTGGCTTGAATCTCTTTCGGTTTGGGAGGAATCTCTCAGTTTGGAAGCCTCCAGAAGCTGAACAAACCAAGATCAATATTGATGTGTCATGAAGTAGGGAGAAGGGTGGTCTCGGTGTGATATTTCGAGATAGAAATGGCAAGCCTACATTCATTTTTACTCGAAGCATGAATGACTCTTTTACCACAAAAGTTCTTGAGCTTGTGGCAATCCATGCAACATTATAGAGAGCAACCAAGATGTCCTTGTCTTCCGTATATTGGAATCTAACTACTCGACAACAGTTCAGGCCATCTTGTCACAACAGCCAGATTACTCAATTGCTGGTCCCATTGGTGTTCATGTGAAGGCAATCTCTATCAACTTTGGTTCCTTTATTTTATAGCGGGTAAATAGGTGATCGGTTGAGGTAGCTCATGCTCTTGCAAAGTTTGTTTCGTCTTGTACGGGAGAGGCAATATGAGAACGGGATAGTATACTTGTTGTCTCATCTCTTATTAACTGTGATGTACATTATTTATATGAATAAATGAAATTTCATTTTTGACTGGAAAAAAAAAAACACCTTCATAAATTAGTTTCCTCCAAATTTTGAGTAAAAAAACATTAAAAAAAAAAACTTTTCTTTGGTTGGTGGCACATGAATGAACTCATCTGGTTGATGACAGATAATGAAGTCAAAAGATCAACTCATTCGGCTCTTGTAAACTCATTCCTATGCTTTTTGGTTTTCACTAATGTGGATCCTCTTAATCAGAAACCCAAGTACTAATGAACCTCAAATCCGTTCAAAATCCGTCTCCTTCTAAATTACATAAACTTTTCAAACGCACACCTTAAAAAGCAAATTTAGAAGAATTCGTTCCTCCCACAAGTCAAAAGTTTTAAGATCGAGCTCAAAGCCCACAAAATGAAACCTAATGACTTAATCTTTGCTGAAGGTCAACTCTCCGCAGCCCTCGTCATGTTCAAAACTATTGCCTCTTCGCCTAATATCAAACTTCTACAGTCCTCACCGAAGTCAAATCACTCTCTTTCACTCACAATTAAACCTTCATGACCCTTGACAAAGTCCAAAAAGAGAACTAATCAGAGAATTCACAAAAAGATCGAACTCACAAGCATGTTTTAAATTTTCATCTGTAATTTGCAGTCTTATGCCTAACAGTTCAAAGGTACAAAGTTTGTGTGTACAATGGTGATCCATATGATTGAAAACTTAAGGTTTTATTGAAAACATGTCTTAGAATTGCATGTCGGCAACTCATATCGTATTAAGATGAAATAAAGAAAAGTAAAATAACAATAAAGCCAACACGCACAAAAGTGGACAAAGGAACTTTGTCAGGAGTCTTTAATTTATGTATTATGAACGAGTTTCTGATAAGTGATCAGGATTTTGAGAGTTCATCCGCATTCAAATTATTTAATGCTTTTTCCAAAGAAGATACCTATAAAAGGAGGACAAATGCAGCAAAAGATATGCGTAAAGAGCTTTAACATGTACTTTTGGCTGTTTTTATGAGATTGGTGTGTCGAAATTCACTTCTATTGTATTTAATTGTTGGGTATTACGAGCCTTTTGAGTGACATTTTAATATGTCTTATTTGCTTTGTAATAAGCATTCTCAGTCCATCTTCATTCATGATCGTAAGCTAAAAAGTGGAATCACATGTGCTTGGTATGCCCTTATATTCTTTTCTTTCATAATTTTCTATTTTGTTACTCCATATTTCTGTACTTGTGGTTCCTATTTTCTAACAAACTGGTACCATATCTTTGACTTTATTTTTGTGTAACAAACTTGTATTTCTTCGCTTAAAAAAATGCTAAAAATAATAACTCCTGATCAAGAAAAGAATATGGATGCAAAAACGTTTACCACAATTCAAGTATGCTTGTATAATTAAGTTTTGCGCGAAGTCATTTAGGGAAAAAACGACTATATGATTATGAAAAAAAAAAAAAATTAGAATCTTTGTATGAAACTAAATCCCTTATTAATAGACTCTACCTAATGCATCACTTGTATATGATTCGTATAGTAGAAGACACACCAATCAAGTATCACTATGATGAGTTCTATTCTATTATAATCGATCTCAAATTCATAGATTTTGAGATTAAAGATGAGGATAAAATTTTAAAACTTTTATATTCCTTGCCTCCCTCTTGTCGAAATTTCAAACAGGATTGGCCTAATGGTGAAGAGGCCAACTCTTTTACAGATGCCGATGGCAGCTCTGTTGTCTATAGACCTAACCAATAACAAAGCTATATGTTAAGAAATCTGATGGCCAAGCATATTTTCCAGTCACGAGAGAGAACACACTCCAGTAGCGACAATTGAGGGTCTAGGTGAAAATCTAAATAAAAAAAAATGACTTGTAATTATTGTCATAAGAAGAGAAACATTAAGTATGAGTGTAATAAATTTACAAACAAGTAGTTAGATGGAAGCAAGGGTTAATATACAAAAATATTATGAAAATTGTGTTTTTTCACAAATTTAGTCTGAACTCTAAGAAATATAGTCTGGTATTTGTAGAATTTTTTATAACAAATCTAACATGTAGTCATCTCCAACTAATGGATTTTGTCTGACCTGCTGGGTTGGCATAATGACATGTTAAAATGTTTAATGTGGACAATAGACAACATGCCATGTAGTATCTACGTGGCAATATATTTTGGATATAGTTTGGATTGGCCTATCGGGTCAACCCGACAATGAAACCCCAATTACATTTAATAAATCATAAAAATTAAAACTTAAAAACTTAAAATTTTAAAACAATAATAATTAAAATAGGAAAGTTCTAATCATTAGCCTCACTAACTGAAAACACTTAACATAAATTATTAACTACAAAAACTACATCAATCACCATAAAATTCAAACAAAACCCTTATCTCATCTTTGCAACACTCATCAAACACGTTAATTAGTGTCAATCACATTCAACAAACAAACAATTACAATAATAAATGCCAAAAAAAAGGGATCTTTGATTTCATCTCATTCTTCCAATTATAATCTCAAATTTAGCTAACTAAAGTTGAAAGACAAAAGACCAGACTTTATTAAACAACCAGATCCAAACGATGTTTGACGAATCAAAGAGAAAGATCCGAAAAGATGAAAGAAATTGGGCTATCATTTTAATGTGCTTCTGTGGCCGTGGCAATGTCTTGACCATAGAATAGAAGAGTTGCCTTAATGTTGAGCCATGGAAATGTTATGGGTATTGATGTGAAGGTACGCAAAGGTACTGTTCGTTGTAATGTTAGAGCAAGAAAGACGTGCTTTTTGGCCTCGATGTCTTGACCACAAATCGGTTCTATCTCCCATAGCGAAGCTTGAGAGGATAGAGTAGCCGGTAATGTTAGCAAAGCCAAAGGTAAGCGAACCACCAACTAAAGGGAACTCGCCAAGGCTGCCAACGAAGAGCACAAACATCATCGAGCAATAATATAGCAAGAGACAGTTCGTAGCATGCGGAAGGCTATTTTGACAATGGATATTTACTTCTTTGGCAACAAGAGAAAGATCTATTTTTCATGGTTTCTAGGTTTCTTGTTGCAACTCTTGTTCCTATGAATTGCATGTCGGCTTATTAGGCATCAATGTCGATTTTAAGTACTCGGGTTTTGTTAGATTTTTATGATAATTGATCTAATTAGGTGTTGTAATTAATAATTCGGGGTAATTAAGGAGACAATGATTAGGGCTTTTGATTTTAATTCTTATAGCTGCAAAATTGTAAGCTTTAAAGCTTTAATTTCATATGTTATTAAATATAATTACGTTTGGGCTCCATTATTGGATTGGCCTAATCCACACTATATAGCCACGTAGTCTTATATGGCATGTTGTTTGTTGTTCACATCAGATATTTTAACATGTTCTCCGTCAACTCAGCAAGTCAGATGCAATCCATTTGTTGGAGATTATGATGCACTACATTTGTTATAAAATAATTCTATGAATATCAAACTATTACTTTTTAAAAGTTAGGTTAAATTGATCAAAAAATACAAAATTCAAGATATTTCTGTGTATTAACTCTAGACTCAACTCCCAAGAAACTAGTTTTGCAAAAGACGAGTCTATTGCCGATATTATCTTTGTGGCAAGCAGTGACAAAAAGATTCTGAATTGAGTGAATCATAGACACTGACTATTCCTATCATATGACTCCTAAAATTCAGTCAAAACTAAACTTGTGTTCATAGGGAACAATATGTCTTGTTTTGTCGCTAAAAAGAGTACCATCCAGATCAAGATGCTTGATGGAACACTAAGAACTCTGTATAATGTATGACACATTCTAGACATAAAAAGGAATCTCGTACCTTTTGGTACTCTTGATGTTAACGAGAATGGAATTGCATTTTCAGATGAAGTTTTGATGTTGCTAAAGACAATTTAATTTTTATGAAGGCCAATTAAATTGGAGGCTTGTATGTTTTGGAAGGTGCAACTCTTACAGGTGGAGCCACAGTTGTTTCATGTTTTCCGTTGATAAATTATAATCATACTCCAATAATAAAATTCAAACTTTTTGCTAGATCCAATAAAAATTAAGTCCCAAAAAACCTTGAAGATGACATTTAAAGGGAATTTTATTTTATTTTACCTTAGAGAATTCAAATCAAGACAGAGATTTGCTGCAAAAGCATCTTGGAATTGCATGTCAGGCAACGTATGTTGTATTATCAAAAAAATAAAAACAATAAAGCCAACGCACACAAAAGATCTTTGTCAAGTTTGGTTTGGATAAGCAATTACCTTTTAATCGCTTTCTTATTTAAGTCCTAAACATTTACATTTTGTTCATATGAGTCCATTTTTGGATAGGATTAGTCAATCCATTAAGAAAAAGAAAGGTGTTTAATTAGTCGAAACATGCTCCAAAAATCTATATTTCATCAAAAGAATAGACTAAAATGTAACAAAACGTAAAAGCATAGGACTGAAATGAGAAAGTGAAATAATAGAATTATATTAAAAAAAAAATTCATAGATGTCTAGGACTCATTGGTTGTTTATCCCATTTTTTTTCTGCCCCCTACAATTAATTGGGCCATGATAATTATTGCAAAAGTCTTCAATTTCTGTATTATGGATGCATCATGACAAATGAACAGGATTTGTAGAATTTGTAGGGTTCACTCTGCATGAAAAATATTAATGTTTATACTATGGAGACGGTAAATGAAGTTTGAGTTCCTCCGTCGAGGTAGATATTAATGTTCCAATAAAATTGTTGCGCTGGGAAGCTAACGGAGGCACTTTGAACCTGTGCTCAAGCCGTTAACTAGCACAAAGTTTTTTTTATTTTTTTTTATACACGTTACAACTTATTATTCAACATTCAATAATATTTCATGAAATACTATTAAAGTCATTAATTTTAATATCAGTTGGTAAATTTCAATCACAAATTACTAGCGGTGAACAATGAATTGAACCAAAAAAAATTTAAATAAAAAAATAAATAGCCAACAAAGTACATTTGCTAATCAAAATGTCAAATTTTAATAATTAAAAATTTAAATGGTTATTTTAAAAATCTTAAATTTCATTTCTAAATAAACGGAATTAAAGGAAACATTAAACGGAATTTAAGTATGACTGAGAATAACTTTGAAAAGTCAATTAGCGGAGAATAACATCGCTTTTTTTTTCTTTTTTGGGTATTTTTAACAATTTTTTATTATTTAAAATCTACTAACCAAACCGAAGGTTCAGATGAAGGCACCACGAGAGGTAGAAAAGAAGAGACTCTTCCTCTTCTCCTATCTAAAAAAATAATCAAAAATAGAGTAGCCCTGAAGGATTGATATCGGCCCACATCCATGAATGTTGAACAAAGTAGTTTTGTTTGGTTGGGTATGAATAAAGAAGCACTTAATAATGAATAAATCATTCAATAAAGCAAAAAGAAGGAAGGAGAGGGAATGAAAAGAGTTTTCTCTCCCTCGTCTAAAATCCACCCCATCCCGCCTCCCTCCCCCTTCAGTGGAGGAAGACTATGGCTGTGGCACCTTGGTGAAGGAAGCCGACCTTCCTGATAGGAGTATGAAGCAGAAAAATGCAGAGGAAAGTGTGAAGGCCATTGATACACCCATGTTGGAAAGTCTCGAAGGCATTCATGAAAATTTTGTTCCATCTTTCAAAGACAAGGTTCAAGGTAGGTCTATGTTCTTATCCTCACAGAACCAACAAAAAGGGTATGAAACCATTGATTCCCAAAACCAAGAGGAGCCTAAGGAGAATATCTCCATTAAGTTTATTGATGGTTGTCCCCATATTACGCTATCCAAGGAGAAGAAGCAAGCCCTTCGAGATCAAAGGAGGAGCACACTCATTGTCAAATTATGGGATCGTTCCATAGGTTATAATCATCTATATAACCGACTTAAGCTCCTTTGGAAGCCTAAAGGAGAGCTCCGTATTGTCGATCTAGGAAAAGATTACTTCATTGTTAAATTTGCTTGCGCGGATAATCATTTATATTACCTTTGTTGTTGTCCTTGGGTTATTACGGGCCATTATCTGGTGAGGAGAGAATGAGTTCCTAATATTTGTTCATCAGATACTACTATCAATTATACTTTAGTTTGAACGAGGTCCCCAGAGATACCGGTAGAATATTATAATAGTGATATTTTGAACACTGTTGGTAGTCTTATGGGAGACCGGTTAACGTTGATGCTTCCAGCTTAGTGGCTCTCGGGAGGAAGTTTGCCTGGATTTGCATTCAAACTGATCTTTGTTAAATTAATTAACATTAACACGAGAGTCAGTATAAAAAGGTCTAATATGACGGTCAATTGGATATAATGGTAATTTGGGTCATTGAGTTTAAAATCCCTTCACTTTCTCTATTCAAAAATAATTATTACTATTTAAAAATAATTATTACAAAAAAACTAACTGTTATAGAAAAAGATAACTGTTACAGAAAGAATAACTGTTATAAAAAAAAAAAGGGTAATTTTCTAATTAAAAACAACTCTCACATAAAAGAAAGTAACGTTTGTTATTACGGATCTTTTCCTTCTCTCCACCATCAGAGAAAACGAAAGACAATAAAAGGGAAGAGTAGGAGAAAAGAGAAAAACTTTTTATGAACAAATTAGAAGACAATTCTCGTCTCTGCAATAGAACCTCAACATCATGAATAATGGTATGTCAATTTTATTACAGTTTGTGTACTAGTATTCACGTAAAAAAAAGATCCTACACTATAGAAATATAAATTTTTTATGAAGAAAAATTCTAAAAAAGTCCAACAATTGATATCAGAGTCTGTTTTATAAATACTATAATTTGTTATAATTTATTACAATATTCATGTTGTCAAAAAAAAAAACAAGGAGGGCCAACGAATTGGCTGGGCTAAAAGATCTCCACCGACCACTAAACCCTTCGCAGGCCGGCCGCGGGACTTGAAAAAAAAAAAAGGCTGGCGATTAAAATATTTATGCTCATGAATTGGCCCAACGGATTTGGCCAGTTAGAGGATTTCCGTCGACCACTAGACCCTTCGCCGGTAGAATTTGCCAACGGTGAATGTGCGCCAACCGGCCGCAGGACTTAAATAAATAAAAATAAAAAATAAAAAAAAGGGGCTGGCGGTTAAAATATTTATGCCCATGTATTGTCCCGGTAGAATTGGTCGGCTAAAAGATTTCTGCCGACCATTAGACCTTTGGCCAGTAGAATTTGCTGACTAGAACTTTGGCAAGCGTGTTTTCTCAATCTCCTTAGTTTTACTGCACAAACTTAGCTGCGGGACTTTGCACTGCTGAAGCTTGTCAGTGTAGAGCATGTGCCAGCCACTGGCAACTATGCTGCAGGTGGTTGTCGATGCAAGGTGTAAGTTAGCTACTAAAATAATGCGTCACCAGTATATTGGCCAGTACCGACACCCACAGAATGGAAAATCAAATTTTGAAAATTTGTTAGTTACCAAAGTGACCTAACTTGAAAAGATTTGAATATTTAATTGTGAATTTCAATTGTTCATTTTTTTTATACTAATAAAATATTGCACATGAAAAATTGTAGTAATTAATTATGAGGCTAGGAGATCATCCAAAGATGGATCATTACCAATAATTAATGACACTAAAGGGGATTGATTGATATACTAGGTAAATATGATTGTATATCCAAAGATAACATTCATATTAATTCTAGTGTGATTGATTAATCTATCAAAGTATATCTAAATTAGCAACATCATTGATTAAAATCATGTATTTGAGAATCACCCAAAGGTGAACTTAAATATATAATCAAAGTTTGTAATGTATGCATCTGAATCCATTAGAGTTTACACAAAGCATTAATGTGTAAATTTGGATCATGTTTGTTGCTTCCAATAATATTTTCACCTTAGGCAATACGATGATCAAATTCAATGGGCTAAATTATGCAGAATGATTTGAGCATATTCAGTTTCATTTAGGTGTTTTGGAATTAGACTTAGCAGTCATCTCAGACAAAAAGTCTGCAACCATTACTAAGACCAGTACAGAATCTGATAAGTCTCTTCATGAGGCTTGGGAATGGTCTAATAGGTTAAGTTTGAATTTGATGCGAATGACAATAGCTGAAAATGTCAAGCCATCAATGCCTAAAACGGAAAATGCAAGGGAATTTATGATGAGAATTAAGGAATACTCTCAATCAGATATAACTAATAAATCCATTGTAGGAAGCCTGATAAGTGAGCTAACGACCAAGAAATTTGATTGGTTACAACCCATTCATGATCATGTGACTAGTATGGCTAATCTAGCGGTAAAGTTGAAGACAATGGGTATGGATGTGAGTGAATCCTTTTTGGTTCAATTCATCATCAACTCATTGCCTCCTGAATTGGTCAGTTCCAAGTGAATTATAACACTATCAAGGAGAAATGGAACCTTCAAGAAATTAAGGTCATGTTAGTTCAGGAAGAAGGGAGATTAAAGAAGATGAAGGATCACTCTATTCATCTTGTTGTTCATAATGATGCTAGCACTAGCAAGTCTAAACTATATAAAAGGAACAAGAAAAAGGACAAAGCCTTCATGAAAGTCATTGGAGGTCAAATCCAAAAAGATCAAAAATGCTTCTTTTGCAAAAAAATTGGTCACTTCAAGAAAGATTACCTAAAAAGAAAGACTTGGTTCGAAAAGAAAGGTATGTATGGTATATCAGTATATTTTGAATCAAATGTAATTAAAATACCCAATAATACTTGGTGATTAGACTCTAGAGCTACTATTCATGTATTACATATTATACAGGGATTCCTTTAATCCAGCCCATAACAGGAATTGAGAAATTCCTTTATATAGGAAACAGAATAAAGGCACAAATAAAAGGAATTGGGACATACAGATTAATCTTGGACACTAAGTGCCACCTAGATCTGGAAAAGTGTCTCTATGTTCCTGAATGTGCTAGGAATTTGATTTATGTTGCAAAGTTGGATGAAGTAAGATTTAACTTTAAGATTGGAAACGGTGCATTTTCATTGTATAGACATTCGTACTATTATGTATCTGATACTTTGGTTGACAATTTGTACCGTTTCAATCTTAATGCTATGTATATTGATTCTCTATTTCTTATTGAGCATAGTATGGGTAACAAACGTAATATGCATGATGATAGTTCTACTTTCTTATGGCATCAAAGATTGGGTCATATATCCAAAGAAAGGATATTGAGGTTGGTGAAAGGGGATGTCCTACCTCAATTGGATTTTACTGATTGGGAGGTGTGTGTTGATTGTATAAAAGGGAAACAAACAAGACACACATTCAAAAACCCAACCATGAGATGCAGTGAACCTTTAGAATTGATACACACTGATATTTGTGGCCCCTTTGATATTTCAACATGGGGTGGTGAGAAATATTCATCACATTTATAAATGACTACTCACGATATTGCTATTTATATCTACTGCATGAAAAGTCTCAGTTAGTAAACACCTTGGAGGTGTTTATTAATGAAGTGGAAAGGCAGTTAGATAGAAAAGTCAAAGTGATTAAGTCAGACAGGGGTGGTGAATATTATGGTAAATTCAATGAAAGTGGTCCTGGTCCATTTGCAAAACTTCTTGAAAGTCGAGGCATATGTGCACAGTATACAATGCCTAGTACACCACAACAGAATGGTGTAGCGGAAAGGCGAAATCGCACACTTATGGATATGGTTAAAAGTATGTTGAGTTACAGTACTGTACCTTTATCCTTGTGGATGCATACGTTAAAAACTGCTACATATCTACTAAACAAGGTAAGCATATCCCTAAAACTCCTTATGAGTT
>CM034050.1:7990238-8232387 GCA_019804595.1 Bruguiera parviflora
GGGGTTGTTCAGCATAAATAAGGATATATAATCCACATGAAAGAAAGCTTGATGTAAGAACCATTAGTGGTTACTTCATTGGCTATCCTGAAAAGTCCAAAGGGTATAGGTTTTATTGTCCTAATCATAGTACTAGAATAGTTGAGGCTGGTAATGCTCAGTTCATTGAAAATGGTCAGTTCAGTGGGAGTAGGGAATCACGAAAAGTGGATATTAGAGAATTACAAAATGAAAGATCCATAGTGAGCACTCCTACTCAAGTCGTTATCCCCCACACCCAGTGTTTCTACTCAAGTTGTTGTTCCTTTTGTTGCATCACAATTACGCAACACACAAAGACAACAAATTCATATTCGAAACACACAAAGTGAATACATAAGAGATGAACCGAGTGACAATGTGTAGGTTACCAATGAGCAAGTGATACCACAAGAAATGGCATTACGGAGGTCTACAAGACAAAAAAGGCCAACTATATCGAATGATTATGTGGTTTACTCACTTGAACATGAATCTAAATTAAGCATTAATAAAGATCCAGTCTCAAGCCATAGATTGTAATGATTCTGAAAAGTGGTTCAATGCCATGAAGGAAGAGATGAAATTGATGGATGTAAATCAAGTTTGGGAACTGGTAAAGTTGCCTGAAAGATCAAAACGAGTTGGCTGTAAGTGGGTTTTCAAGACCAAGCAAGACTTAAAAGGTAACATTGAAAGGTACAAAGCCAGACTTGTTGCCAAAGATTACACTCAAAAGGATGATATTGACTATAAGGAGACTTTCTCTCCAATCTCTAAAAAAGACTCCTTAAGAATTATTATGGCTTTGGTGGCTCATAATGACCTAGAGCTCCACCAAATAGATGTAAAGATAGCCTTTTTAAATGGTGACTTAGAAGAGGTTGTACATGGACCAACCTGAAGGTTTCATAATCACAGGGTAAGAAAATTTGGTGTGTAAATTAAAGAAATCGATATATGGACTGAAACAAGCTTTTCGACAATGGTATATTAAGTTTAATAATACCATTACGTCATATGGTTTTGTAGAGAACACCGTTGATCAGTGTATTTATATGAAGGTCAGTGGGAGCAAGTTCATTATATTAGTCCTATATGTCGATGACATTCTTTTGGCTACTAATGACATAGGTTTGTTACATAATGTTAAGAAATTTCTCTCTGAAACTTTTGAAATGAAAGATATGAATGAGGCATCCTATGTGATAGGAATAGAAATATTCCGTAATAGATCACACAAGGATTGTTAGGATTGTCTCAGAAAGGCTATATCAATAAAGTATTAGAGAGATTTAGAATGGAAAATTGCTCTACAGGAATAGTTCCAATTCAGAAAGGGGACAAGTTCAATAAATTGCAATGTCTAAAGAATGATTTCGAACAAAAATCAATAGAATCCATTCCCTATGCATCACTGGTTGGAAGTTTGATGTATGCTCAAACATGCACTTGGCCAAATATTAGTTTCGCTGTTGGAATGTTAGGCCGATATCAAAGTAATCCTGGAATAGATCATTGGAAAGCTGGAAAGAAAGTACTTAGGTACTTACAAGGCACTAAGGATTATATGCTTACTTATAAAAGATCAAGTCATCTTGAAGTAGTAGGCTACTCGAATTCAGATTATACTGGATGTGTAGACTTGAGGAAATCTACATTTGGTTACATGTTTCTGTTGGCTGGAGGAGCAGTTTCATGGAAAAGTGGGAAGCAGTCTGTCATTGCTACTTCCACTATAAAGGCTGAATTTGTAGCATGCTTTAAGGCTACTGTTCATGCATTATGGTTACGAAATTTTATCTTAAGGCTTGATTTGGTTGACAATATAGAAAGGCCATTAAGAATTTATTGTGATAATTCTGCAGCTGTTTTCTTCTCTAAGAATGACAGGTATTCTAAAGGTGTGAAATATATGGATTTAAAATACCTATCTGTTAAGAAAGAAGTGCAAAACCAAATAGTGTCTATTGAGCATATGGGTACTGAATTGATGATAGCAGATCTGTTAATTAAAAGTTTGCCACAAAAAACATTTACTGGATATGTTGAATGGATAGGCATTTTGGACAGGTCCACATTCTCTTGAAAGTCAATGTCTTGTACTGCTCATCTCATTGTGACACTTATGAATTCAATTAAAGCTATGGTTTTGTTTGTGCTCTGTTATCTCCATTTAGTTGTATACAATTATAGTTCGTGAGATAACTAATAGCATATTTGGAAATGACAATTAAAGTTTCAATGTTCCTCGGTTAGGTTATTATATATTATAATGATTATGTGATACATGGAAGGAATCATGTTGCTAAAAGATATGTGACCACTATGATCCAATCATTCTAATTCAATCAAGTATTATGGTTTGATGATCTTTAAGGATTGTGCACACTTATTTGTTATTGATTCATCAAGTCATAACATGGGCTAAGTGGGAGATTGTTAAATTAATTAACATGAGTGGTCCATGTTATTTAAAGTATGACCCAATATAAAAGGTCTAATATGATGGTCGGTTAGACATAATGGTAATTTAGGTCATTGGGTTTAAAATCCCTCCATTCTCCCTATTCAAAGATAACTGTTACAGAAAAAGATAACTATTACAGAAAAGATAACTGTTATCCGAAAAGAGGGGTAATTCCCTAATTAAAAACAACTCTCATAAAAAAAAAGAGTAACGTTTGTCATTACAGACCTTTTCCTTCTCTCCACCATCAGAGAAAATGAAAAGCAGTAAAAGGGAAGAGTAGGAGAAGAGAGAAAAACCTTTCAGGAACAAATCGGAAAAGAAAAGAGAAAAACCTTTCAAGAACAAATCGGAAAATGATTCTTATCTCTACAATAGAACCTCAACATCATGAACAACAGTACGTCAATTTTATTACAGTTTTTGTACTAGTATTCGCGTAAAAAAAAGATCTTGCATTATAGTAATATAAATTTTTCATGAAGAAAAATTCTAGAAAAGTCTAACAGTCTTAGCAAACCACTTTAAACTAAGATCTGGATTGAGGGAATTTCATTAGCTATTGAGCATGAAGGCCTCCCTCAAATATGTTTTGAATGTGGCTAAGCGAATCATAATAAAGAAACATGTCTATCTCTGACCAAAGATACAGTTGATGAGCATGATGCAGAAGTGTTACACCAGCGCACAAATTCGGTTGCCAATCCTTGAGTTGATAAGTTCGGGCTTGGATGCTTGTCTAGAAGTGTGGAGGGAGATTTTCAGAGAAATGGCAAGCGAGAAAGCTGCCAGATACGGAAGCTATCGTAATTCACAATACGAGAACAGATTGATAAAGCTTTTGTGTCCGAAGCTTAGCAGCTCCGCTTTCCTCAGGTGTGGTTACACCACCTCCCACGACTCAATGCTGGCCACTGCCCTCTTCATTTTGAAATATTTGATGGCCAACGGCAAGTTAGGAATAACCACCCTTTCCAAATTAAGGCTGTGTAGAGATGTCACCTAGACTGTGAGTTGCTTGTGCAAGATCTTTGGCATCTAAGCTCTACTTTGGTTTTGGTTGATATTGCTAGGTTTCAAGAGGTGCTACTAAAGTGGAACCGAGACCCTTTTCGCAATATCTTTTATAGGAAGCAACAACTACTAAAGAGACTTGAAGGTCACCAAATAGGCCTTCATACGAATGACCTTTTAAGAGCTAGACTTCTCGAAGCTAACTTAATGACACAATACAACAATATACTGGATCAAGAGGAACTTTTCTGGTTTCCAAAGTTGAGGAAGGACAAAGTATTGCTTGAGGATCAAAAAACCAAATTTTTTCGTTCCTCCACAGTGCAACAGAGACATAAGAATAAAGTTTGTACACTTAAAAATGATGATGGCTGCTGGGTAGAGAACCCAAACCAAATGCAGCATATGGCTAAGCACTTTTATATCAATTTATTCATGAGCCCAGGGGTTCGCTAAGCTAGTTTGACTGGGTTGTCACGGCCCCCATTTCAACCACGTATGGTCCTTACACTGGGGGCGATACCAAGTGGTGAAGTGGTCCTTCATGCTCTTAAATCTATGGGATGCTTATAAGCCGTCAGGACCTGATGGATTCCAGGCTATATTTTTTCAACATTATTCGCACATTATTGTTGATTCTATTACTAATATAATGCAACAATCTTTTTCGACATGAAGGATTTTTGAAGGTATAAATGATTCTTTGCTATTGCATATTTCTAAGATTAGCTCCCTTGAGACGATGGGTCACTTTCGACCTATTTCCTTATGTAATATGGTTAACAAACTCATTGCTAAGGTCATTATGGGATGGTTACGGCCCTTGATGAGCACTCTGATTGGTTCTTTTCAAGCTAGCTTTATTCTTGGAAGGTCAATGGACAACAATATTCTTGTAGCACAAGAGGCTATTAATTGGTTACCAAAAAAGAAAAGTGACAAGATGGGTAACATGGCTTTGAAGATCAACCTAGAAAATGACCATGATGGAGTGGATTGGGCTTCCTTCATGAGACTCTCTCTTCTTTTCAGCTTCCTTCGAAGTTTATTGATCTTATCATGAACTGTGTTACTATGGTAAAGATGGCAGTTTTATGGAATGGTGAACGAACAAAAAAAATTTAAGCCTACTTGTGGCTTACGGCAAAGGGTTGCTATGTCTTCATATTTGTTCACTCTATGCAAAGAACATCTATCCCATCCCATTTGTCACGTGCCACATGATTCTGCCTATTAAAGAGACTTATTCCATCTACTATTTCTTAATTCCAAAACTATGTGAAAATCTATAAAATCTCGTTGATAACTCTCTTATCTTCTAGGAAGACGTAAAGTTAGATAACACACTTATCTTTTTGGAAGATGTAAAGTTAAGTAGAATACTCTAGAAAGAGAATAGTGACCATTAGATCAAATAAATCTTAGTCATCCATTGAGGGGGGTAAATGTCTACATATAGTCTTAGGGAATTCATTTGTAAGGAATCCAAGCAATATAGTATTCTTCAAGTTCTCCATATCGCTTATCTACTTTGTGTGCATCTTTCTATCTTCTACTAGCAATATTCTAGCTCTTGCAATAAGCTAATCTAGCATTCAAGTTAGGCGAATTGCTAGTGCCACACGGGTCGTTGGGAGAAAAAGGCCAAATCCGTGACAAGTGCTATCAGAGTCACGTTTCTGCAACCAGCAAGCACACTCTATTGATAAAGATGTCTGCTCCACATAGTGAGACCAATGCATTGACAAGCTCGAAAGGGAGAGTGAAGAGCTTCGTAAAGAGATGCAAGGTACTTTAAACCAAGCCCTATCAAGGTGTCTAGACCAAGTGAAGACCTTGGAAGAGGCCCTCTATTATGAGGTTGGGCCATTAAAGGAAGAGTTTAAACGAGTCTCCAATGAGTTGAAGGAGACCAATGATGAGCTAGTCCTTTGCAAAAAGGCAATTGCTCAAAATGGAAGCATTGCCTTGCCAACGGTAGTTGTAAGTTCTCCAAAGGTGGATGTTCCAAGACCCGAGGCGTATAATAAGTCGAGAAATGCGAAGGAGGTTGATAATTTCCTATGGAGCTTAGAACAATACTTTAAGGCACTTGGTGTCACAGAGGATGCCAAGAAGATTGATAGTGCTACCTTATACCTTATGGATACCGTAATGGTATGGTGGAGAAGAAGGTGTAGTGATATTGAAAGGGGTACTTGCATCATCAACACGTAGGACGAGTTCAACAAAGAACTCAAGCGGCAATTTTATCCAGAGAATGCCGAGAAGGAGGCAAGAACAAAGCTAAGGCATCTTCAACAAAAGGAAAGCATACGAGAGTACGTAAAGGAATTCTCCGAAGTGTTGCTGGAAATTTTGAATTACCCCGACAAGGAAGTATTCTTTGTATTCAAAGATGGCTTGCAAAATTGGGCGAAGTTGGAGAGCCAAAGATATGGTGTTCAAGATCTCGTCACCGCTATTTCTGTTGTCGAATCACTAATAGAATTCAAGAAGTTCAAAAAGCCCATGTCTCATAAGGACAGGGCTAGCAAGGGAAAGAGTGGGGGAGATAGTCCCTTGAACAAAGGACGTTTTTACAGGTTTAACGGTCCTAGGAAAGGAAAGAACACCAAGGAGGGTCAAAGCAATGACAGGCCTCCTCTCAAATGCTACTTTTGCGACGGACCGCACAAAGCTAGGGATTGCCAAAAGAACGCCAAACTTTCTGCTATAGTTGAAGAAAGTGTGGAACAGCAACAACGCGAAAAGACAAGGATAGGATCCTTACAAATCCTCGATGCCATCAAAGCCAAAGTCCAAGTGCCTAAAATCGAGAAGAGAGGACGATTATATGTGGAAGCAAAGGTGAGTAACTAGGTGGTTAAAGTCTTAGTGGATACCGAAGCTTCTAACAACTTCCTTCAAGAAGAGGAAGTAAGGCGATTGGGCATCAAATACAACAAGGAGCAAAGATGGCTCAAGGTAGTAAATTCAGAGCCAAAGTCGATTTTTGGCATTACTCATAGTTTACAGGTACGTATAGGAGAATGGTGTGACTTTGTAGACTTTTCTATTGTACCTATGGATGACTATTTGATTGTGCTTGGTATGGAGTTTACAGACCATGTTAAGGTCATGGCTATTCTTTTTGCCAACACAATGTGCATCTTGGAGGAAGGCAATACATGCATGGCGCCTTTGGCTAGGGAGACCAGCAATTCATCCAAGCAAATCTCGGCCATACAGTTGTCTAAATGTGTAAAAAAGTTGCAACCCACCTTCCTTGTATCCTTGAAGGATAAAAAGAATACTTCCTCATCAAATGTCCGACCTAAGGAAGTCTCTCACGTCTTGGAGGAGTTTAAGGACGTGATGCCTCCCAAATTGCCTAAGAAGCTCCCACCTAAACGTGAGGTGGACCACAAGATAGAGTTGGTCCCTGGTGAAAGACCCCCTGCTGCGATGCCTTACCAAATGGCACCCCCCGAGTTAGAGGAACTCAAAAGGCAACTAAAGGAGCTATTAGATGCAGGTTACATTCAACTGTCAAAGGCTCCATACGATGCACCCGTATTTTCCAAAAAAAGCACGATGGGTCACTTTGGTTGTGCATCAATTATCGAGCACTCAACAAAATAACCACGAAGAATAAATATCTCATTCCATTGATAGCTAATTTGTTCGATCAGCTAGGTGAAGCGCGGTAATTCAATAAGTTGGACTTTAGATCGAGATATTACCAAGTGAGGATTGTAGAAGGAGATAAGCCAAAGACTACTTGTGTTATAAGATATGGCTCCTTTGAGTTCTTAGTTATGCCCTTTAGACTCACTAATGCCCCTGCCACATTCTGTACATTGATGAATCAAGTATTCGAGTCATTTTTGGATAAATTTGTCATAGTGTATTTAGATGATATCGTTGTCTATAGTAAGATGTTAGACGAGCATACTGAACATCTACAACAAGTTTTTCAAGTGCTGAAAGAACATGAGTTGTATATGAAGAGGGAGAAATATGCCTTTGCTCAATAAGAGGTCACATTCTTAGGGCACATTGTTGGTGGAGGCAAACTATGGATGGACAAATTCAAGGTGCAAGCCATCCATAACTAGGAGCCACCGAAGAAGGTGACTGAGTTATGATCCTTTTTAGGCCTCGTCAGTTACTATAGAAGATTTATAAAGGGCTACTCCTCTATTGCAACTCTACTCACTGATTTGTTGAAGAAGAATCGAACATGGAGTTGGGATGCTAGATGCCAAGGAGCGTTTGAAGTGCTCAAGCAATCAGTAGCTGATGAGCCAGTGTTGACTCTTCCTAACCACACCAAACCATATGAGGTACATACCGATACTTTGGATTTTGCAATCAGTGGTGTTTTAATGCAGGAGGAACATCCAATTGCTTATGAAAGCTGTAAGTTGAACGAAACCGAGCGCCGCTATACAATCCAAGAGAAGAAGATAACTGTAGTGGTGCATTACCTGTGGACTTGGAGGCATTATTTGTTGGGGTCCAAGTTCGTCATAAAGACGAACAACATTGCCACAAGTTACTTCCTCAATAAAAAGAAGTTAACACCAAAGCAAGTGAGGTGGCAAGCTTTTTTAGCAGAATTCGACTTTGTGATGGAATACAAGCCGAGCAAGGTCAATTTGGTGGCTAACGCACTAAGTAGGAAGACCGAACTAGCTGTCATCACAAGTCCAAGCTTCCCTTTGGTAGAACAAGTAAAGGAGGGATTAGAGCATGATCCACAAGCCAAGAGTTTAAAGGAATTGGCAAGTAGTGGGAAGACACGCCGGTTTTAACTTGAAGATGGATTACTCACTACCAAAGGCAATAGAGTTTATGTGCCAAAGTGGCAAGAGTTGAGGAAGGCGATTATTAAGGAATGTCATGACTCAAAATAGGCAGGACATTCGGGGATATGTCGTACGTTGGCACTTGTAAAGCGAGCATATTATTGGCCACAAATGCGAGATGACATTGAGTTTTACGTAAAGGCGTGTCTGGTATGCCAATAAGACAAGGTGGAGCAACACCAACAATCAAGATTACTGGAGCCCCTACCTATTCCGGAGAGACCATGGGAGAGTGTTTTGATGGATTTCATCACGTGTCTACCGAAGTCAGATGGATGTGCCAACATCATGGTAGTGGTAGACCGATTCAGCAAGTATGGTGTGTTCATCCCTGTACCCTCAAAGTTTACAGCTGAAAATGTAGCACGCCTATTTTTCAAGTATATGGTGAAATACTGGGGCATCCCGAAGACAATTGTCAGCGACAGAGACACTCACTTTACCGGGAGATTTTGGTTAAAGCTATTCAAGTTGATGGGATCTGAACTCAACTTCTCCATAAGTTTTCATCCCCAAACTGACGGCTAAACAAAAAAAGTTAATGCCTTGTTGGAGCTATTCTTAAGGCATTATGTAAGTGTCAATCAGAGTGATTGGTCTAGGTTGCTTGACATAGCCCAATTTTCATACAATCTACAAAAAGGTGAGTCAACGGGGGCTAGTCCGTTTGAGGTTGTTACGGGACTACAACTAATGACTCCACACACTTTGGCGATTGGCTACAAAGGGCCTAGTCCTACTACATTCAAGTTTGCCAAGGGTTGGCATGAAAAGTCTGACATAGCGCGGGCACACTTAGCCAAAACAGCTAAGAGAATGAAGAAATAGGTCGATACCAAGAGAAGACACTTAAAGTTTGAGGAAGGAGATTTGGTGATGGTGAAACTCCTTCTCCATCAAAGCCAAAGGTTTGCTAAGGTGCATAAGGGTCTAGTAAGACGTTACGAGGGATCCTTCCTAGTAGAGAAGAGGATTGGCAAACTAGCTTACTGATTAACTTTACCATCGCACCTCGAGATGCATTCAGTATTCCACGTAAACTTGTTAAAGCCTTACCATTCTGATAAGAAGGAGCCAAGCAAGGGCGAATCAAAGAGAGCACCTACTGTCATAACAACCACACTAGATCATGATGTGGAAGACATATTGGCGCATCGCGTCATTCCAAGGAGAGGCACTCATCCAAGTTATCTCGAGTACTTTGTTAAATGGAAAGGGTTGTCAGACAGTAAAGCAAGTTGGGAACACGAGCTTACCTTATGGAACAATGTTGATGTGATCAAGACATATAAGAGGGATGCGACGAAAGCGTCGCCAAATTGAGTAGGGGAGAATGTCACGTGCCACGTGATTCTATCCATTGAAGAGGGTTATTCCAACTACCACTCTTTAATTCTAGAACTATGTGGAAGTCTCTAGAATCTTGTAGATAACTCTCTTATCTTCTAAGAAGACGTAAAGTTAGATAATACACTTATCTTCTTGGAAGATGTAGAGTTAGATAGAATACTCTAGAAAGAGAATAGTGGTCATTAGATCAAATAGATCCTAATCATCCATTGATGGAGGTAGATGTCTATATATAGTTTTAGGGAATTTATTTGTAAGAAATTCAAATAATATAATATTTTTTAAATTTTTTATATCGTTTATCTACTTTATATACCTCTTTTTATTTTTCACTAGTAATATTCTAACTCTTGCAGTAGGTTGAACTAACATTCAAATTAAGCGAATTTATAGTGTTGCATGGGTCATTCGGAGAACAAGGCCAAGTCCGTGACACATTGTGCGGGCTAGGAATAAGAGAAGTGAAAGGCTTTGCAGGTGTCTCGGTAGGGGCCCCTCATTTCTCACCTTCTCTTTGCAGATGATCTTCTGCATCTAGGGCGGCTTCTAAGCACGTGGCAAGAGTGATTAATGATATAATTCATTGTTTCTTTGTCACGTTTGGGCAGAGAGATAATATGGAAAAATCTAAACTATCCATCTCTCATAAAGTTACTCGACCCCTTGCCTTCTTCCTTAGTCGGACCATGGAATTCTCTCTAATGTGGGACTTAGGCAAGTATTTGGGGTCCCCCTCTTTCATGAAAAATTAACGCCAGTTTAGTTTTGTTGCATGATCTCATTCAGAAGCTAGACTCTAAACTTAGCAAGCGACGAGAAAATTCTTTTTGGCTAGCTAGAAGACCTAAATTAATTCAATCGGTAACCCAAGCTGTGCCTTATTATTATCTTACGCATGGTACTTGGCTTCCGCATTCTATTTGTAATGCCTTGGATCAGTGTATTAGGCGATTTCTTTGGGGTAGCACGGAGGAGCAAACTAAAATCAGCTGAGTGGCTTCGGCAAAGGTATGTAAACCGAAGTGGGAGAGTGGCCTTGGAGTGTGTTCAGCTCGAGACGTGAGCACATCTCTCTTAACAATGCTTAGCTAGGAAATGTTTAATGACTGCAACAATCTCTGGGTATAAGCCCAAAAACACAAATATGTCTGACATTCTGACTTCTTGCAAGTGCCACGCTGAGTTGGATCTTGGTCGGCCATGCTCAGAGGAAGGGATATGCTGCTTGAGGGCCTTCATTGGAGTGCGGGGAATGGTGAAAACATAAGGTCTTCGATTGATGTTCAGCTCCTGGACAGACCTTTAATGGGACGGGCTGATGTAAGTCGTCCAACTCCTGATGAATTGAATTGCTTGGCTTGGGCTAAAGATTACTCACCTAGTAGCATAGGTTGGAATTGGAAATTTCTAACTGATAAAATTCCATACCTGCAGGGGATTTTGGCTTCTTCAAGAATTGGGCGTTGGATTGTTTTGTTCTTATAGCTTTAGTGGGATTGCTTTGGCGTTGGACTGAATTACAGGCGATTTGTATGGTTCTTAGGATGGCGTGGATTAAGGGCTTTTAGAGAATTATTGTGGCGTCGGACTCTCAATATGCGCTCGAAAATTTGGCAACAGTTGACGGGGAACATGATCTTTGCTGCCCCCTCCTAGCTGAATGCCAATATTTTTTTGAAACACTTTTGGGAGTGTCGGTTGCGACACCCCTCAAGAGAAGGTAATTTTTCCGCCGATTTCCCAGCGAATTTGGGTGCTTCCTCTGATACTCAACTGAAAGCGTGTGATGTCCCTTACTCGGGGTTGAGTAAGCTGCATGTGGGGGTATGGTTGGCGGTGGCCCTGCCCAGGGACAGCTAGCTTTGCTTTTGTTTTTCCTTTACATGTTTTATGTGTTTTTATTCTTCACATCTGTAACCCCAAAAACAAAAACAAAAAAAAAAAAAAAACAAGAAGAATAAATTGGCCATAACATAGGTTTGGTGTGCGAGATATAAAACAAAACGGTGCCACCCCCTTCAACAAATTGAGAGGTACGTCCCCTTGCACCCTTACACCATACGCCGCTTCCTTCCATCGTGCCATGCCCGTTTTCCATATGGGTCATCCTGATTCATCCAATTTTTGTATGCGCTTTCATTATACAAACAAACTAAAGACAACCTACCTCCGATTCTTTGTAGTCTCGCTGACATCAAAATATTCATTGTTTTCGTTTTTACCTCCGCTAATCACGCCTGAAATTGTCCATTATTCTCAGTCATTAATTTCTCTATTGAGTAAAGTTAACGCACTGGCCGCCCAGATGACTACCCCATCTATTGGGTGTCCCTCTCAGTTTAGCCTAACCGCATTATTTAAATGACTTAAGCAATGACTTCGCTAAACGATCCAAGACGTAGAAGATATTATTTGGTCATTTGATGTCACACGATATAGCACATTGCACATTTGTCCCACGCAACACATCCGTCAGAATAATATCTGTGATTTCCATCAGAAATGTTTAAGCTTCGAGTTGTCGTCACAAATGTGTTGCCTACGGCGCTTCTCCATACTAAAACCTCTACTACATAAGACGATCTACATTTACTGTTAAAGTGATTGTAGCCACACATGGTTGCCGGAAGCAGTGGTCCTCATGTGCACCCGAAAAAATTCTTTTTTCCTTTCTTGTATATTTGATTTGGTTTGTGGAATATTAAAATTGCATTCAGTCATAAAGAACCATAATTAATCAGCGTTAAGATCAAACAATGAGCATTTGCCATTGCATTCAGTTTGGCACTTAATCACCTTCTTTTTCCGTTAAAAATCTTTCTTACTCGATGTCTAATAATTTCTTGAAATGTCACGTCTACGGTAAAAGATCAAACTCATATGTGGGAAAGTTTATAAATATTGCAAATCATGTTATTAAACTTTCATATTTTAGCGACGTGACATTTAATACTTTTTAACACTCAACATGACTGGGATCTAACTCGTTGTATTTACAAACAAAAAAAAAAAAAAAAAATTGGAGGCTTGTCTATCAGCACAAAAGAAGTTTGTCAATACTTAGATAACCTCACTGGAATTTGGAGAAGACACAACGTTCCATTGATCAGCGGGGTCCATGTTTGGCAATGATAGCTCATCCATCTTAGAAGTCAATGATGGGAGTTTGAGCTTTATAGGAAGGAGAAAGTTACGCTACCGTATAACTCATGATTTGGAATTTACAACGATAACGTTGATTTTTTTTTTCAGTAAATTTCAGTTACTATACAATTTTTGCTGGCGGTTTTATCATTCCTTGTGGTGTGTTTTCTTGTAAATTTTTGACAGAACGGTTAGACGGATTCAGGGCCTCAATGTGACCACGAATTTTCCTCCGAATTCATAATAATTGAGATTTGCAGAGATTTATATTCTTCTGAGTGCTGGCTTTAGTTCTTCCATTAATTAGACTCTCACCCGTTACTCAATTAAATAAAACTCACCACACGGAATCATTTGAAGTCCGGGGAAAACAACACAAATGGAAGCTGGAACACTAGATAAAGGTAACGTGCCATAATATAAAAGAAAGCCCTTCCTTTTTTCGCTCCTCCATTAAAGGAAAAGCCCTTTACAATAAAAGCAGCCCTGGAGATAATGAACAAATAGGCCCACATCCACGAAGGGCCGAAGAGAAGACAACAGCAAGGAATAAAGTCGCATTAAAAGAGCGTTAAAGACAAATTGGAGTACACGCTCCACGCTCATCTGAAAAAAGCAGAAGAAAATGTCCCCTTGCATCCCTACAACTACAAGCTAGATTGCTTGCTTCCATGCTTGTAATGTGCCCTTCATGTCTCGCCGGGTTTTAGGCTCTATCATTTTCAATCATCACCGTGTGGACCCCCACATCACGATCTTCAATTCTGCATCTACTTCTCTCATTTTCGTAAGATCGATCCAATAATCAAACCACGACCTCCATGCAATGCGCTTTGTTTGTTTGTATTCTAGATGGAGTGTAATGCTTGTGTCTTCTTGGTATTAAGACACTCAAACTTTTCCATCATAATTTAAATCATTTGTCTGTTCTGTGGATTGTGCAGGCCAGACCCAGTTGTTATTGTCTAGCTGCCGGTGATTGTTAGGTCCCTTTCATCTTAGCCCTAAAATATTTTGATGCGAGAGACCTCTTCGTTAATTCTTGAAGAAAGACAGCCGGGCAGGCTTCATCTTTTCTTGGTCATTCGAAATTAGTGTTGTTGCTGCATCTTCGGAAATATAGACCCACAAACAGTCTGACCTAGATGCGCCATTTGATTCAAATTTCAATGAAGTTTTGTCTCTAGCGTGATAAAACAAATGTCGCGTTCTTCTGTCATAAAGGCATTACATGACTTTGTTTCAATCTTTCGCTTCTTTATATTTGCTCAAGAGGGGCACGGCGGATTGTAGCTTTGCGCATTTTTTCATCAGTATCAAGTTTATAGTTCCCCACCACAATTTTCCTTGTCAAAAGGTCATTTATGCTTTGTTTTCGAAAATGATATATTCATAAATAAATTTTATAATCAAATTTTGCAAAAGTATGTGGCGCCAATGAGTTTGTCATTATGGTAGTGGGGTCTCTTAAGGACAATTAAAATGACATATAAGACCGATATTGGCATGATTTGTTTGGATAATAGCATTAGTGGTTTGTTTTGATAGGTGAAAGATAGGATTTGAACTTTGAACCTCTAGATCTTAAATCTCAAGTTTAGTCACCCAGTCAAAGTACAAAATACAGAAAAGAAATGCTTGTGTGTAGTAGACAGATAATTATCATCACAAAATGAAGAAAATGTTGTGTTTTCTACAATATGATGTGTGCTTATCTGTATTTTAAAGGGCATATCATTATTATGTATTAGCTCTTATACATACAAACTATTGGCTATTGCACTACATTACCTCAAAACCCCAAAAGTGGTATTGACTCGCACAGTTACATTTGTCTTTGTCTGTTACGATGGATTGCTTCTCGTTGCCCTGCTGAAGACTTCTTGCAGGTGCCAGGCTGCTTCTTTTGTTATCTTCTTTTGTTATTGTCATGGTGTAAAGTATGAGAATATGGATTTATGGGCATACCAGTTACAACAATGAATTTCATGAGCTGCAATGTTACTGCCCCATTGCTGTTGTGTAGATTTTTTTAGCTGGAAGTTGCAGCTATGGATTTATAAGCATTTTATTGCACATATGTGATCGTGTCGGTTTGTGTGCTGTAGATTTTGCTCCGATTTGCCTGTGCATGCCTCGTTAGATTTATGTGTGCATATCATATACGTTGTAGCAATTCATTTAGAGGTAAATAAAAGCTCAACCAGTCTTAAATCTACCTATAACAAATTAATTAGTTAGGCCATTTTGGGAGGTTTATGATTTGATTATGAATTAGGTTTTAGAGAAATTGCTAGAGATGACCACCCCGAGTTGCACACTTGAAAAACAAAAGGTAACTCAAAAAATTTAACTTTTTTTTGGTTTTTTTTTCATATTTTTTTTCTTAAAGATACTTTTATATTTTAACAGATCCAAAACAATATCTCAGAAGGGGTAAATTTATATAGAAGAGTAGAGACCAAAAAAAAAAAAAAAATTTGTTGGAACAATTTTAAAAATGGGTAAGGCATTAAAAAAATTTTAAGGAATGAGGGAGCAATTAAAAACTTTATGTTATAATTTTAAAAATTTATACAAAACTTACGTTTTTTTTAAAAAAATTTTTTTGGGGGGGAGCGTCCGCCCATGGGTTTCGCTTCGTTGCTATGGGCTACGTATAATCAAATATATTTCAATCGTCTATATAAAATAAATTAGCAGAAATTTAAAAAAATATATTCATAATCTAACCAAACGAGGATTAGTATATGTCGTATATCGCTTGCTCTAACACTTAGTTCTAAAACTGAAAGCATATGAAGCTGCAGTATTTTTTCTATAATTCTATTTTTTTTATTTTTATTTTTTGATGAATCATTAAACGACGTAATTTTGGGTTTCGCTTGCTCATAAAATTGAGCTTTGCTGTATGGCCCACCCCCTGGAGGCCGTAACATCTATAGTCATTCTCTCGAAATCGAGGTGTACCAATACGATAGGTAGGGGCCACTCCGCAATGCTTCTATTCTTTTTCTTTTTCGTCTTTATGCTTTTTTTTTTTTTTTAATTTTTATCACATCTTGTCTTGGTTATTCATTGATTTGATTTGAGATATATAGGCGATAACCAAAAAAAAAAAAAAAGATGAATTAATTGAGATCCGTGCGTGACGCTTTTTGCCTGTGCGTATTCATTCACCCGTGCAAGCGGGACCAGTACAAGGCATCATTCCTACACATCATGTACATCGCACGAGTCTCTCTCTCTCTCTCTCTCTCTACCTTTGTTTAGTGGACTTTGCGGTGCTCTCAACCCAAGCTCAGAAAATTGAGTTGCCCTTCATAATTAATTATCAGTGGATCGATCTGCATTCAACTACAATTCTTTCCATTGAATTTAAAAAACATTGAAATAGTAAAATTTTAATGTAATTTCCATCTTGTCCCCACTTCTACCAAAAAACAATATGTGGGTGTGTGTGTGTGTGTGTGTGTGAATGTGAGTCAATTTGAGAAAATAAAGCTTGAAGGATGACTTCTGTTTACCAATGAGCAAAGGATCACCACGTTCGGTAAAAGGTTGGACAGCTAGATTCAATAAGTCATCGTTCAAATTTGTATACTTAAACTTAATTTTAAAGTTCATTTAAGATGTGAGGCTAAGTGTTAACAAAAATTAACCCGATTCGCTTAAATTTGGTTTAAAAGACTTGTAGATAGAGTCAATTAAAAATTAAATAAAAAATAAAAAAATTGTGCTTGATATTTCATTAAATAAATAATGGAGGGTTGTTATTAAATTATATATTATATATTTATGATTATATATTAGAATTAAACAACTACTCTTTAATTAGTTTATTAGAGTATAATTTTTTATCATTTTTATTCTATTTATAATAATAAATTTGTATGATTTTAATTATATATGTTAATATTATAAGTTTAAGAAGAATAATGTATAATGATATTTAAATGGTAAATAATATATTACAGTTTTTTTTTTTTTTACTTTTTTAATCTTTCTTTTTTATTTTTTTTTTCTCTTCTTATGACAATTATTTTTTTTATTTCAATAATTTCATCTTTTTCTTGTTATTTTGTATATTGTTTAATTTTTTCACTTATATTTTGTTCCCATGTCTCTATTATAATACTTAGATAAAAATGAAAAAGAGAAAAAAATATAAAGAGAAATAAAAATAAAAAGAGAGAGAGAAAACAAGATGGAAAAGAAACAAAGAGAAAAAAAAAAAAAGAAAAATAAAGAAATGGAAGTGAGATGAAGTTGGAGAGACCGTGAGAGAGAGAGAGAGAGAGAGAATGACGACCACAACAGTTATGGCCGTGACACAGAGGAGCACTGGGGATGGCGGCGGACAATAGTAGTCGAACTAACGGGGGCAACTGATGACAGTAGTAAAGGCGATAACGGCAATAGGAGAAATAAAATTGAAAAATAAAATTTAAGTTACTATTATATATTTTTATATAAAAATATATTTTAAAAATTAAATTTAACTTATGATATAAAATAATTTAACTTGCATAAGCAAATAAAATAATATTAATTTATAAAAATATATGACATAATATTAATTCATAAATATAAAATAATAATGCTTCTATTATTAAACATTAATTAATTATGTTATTATTATTATTGAATAATTTTTTTATTAATTTAATAAAATGTCGTAAGGTGAATTTATATATATGTGTGTGTGTGTGTGTGAGAGAAGAAATATTTAAGTGAAATAAAATCTAATTAAATTTATCTCTATTATAATTTTAGTAATAGTTTAATTTAAATTAACATTAACAATTACATCGTCTAAATGATTTGCTAAATATAAAACACGATGGGATAACATTAGTCTATCCCATGTTATCACTTCATATGTTATGTACCAGAGGCACCGTTAAGGTCTGATAAGTGGCAAAGTTGCAATGTAATAGCTTCATTATTTTCATAGATAAAATTCCGCACGCTGACACTAGGGCTAAACGCATACGATGTCAAGGAAATCTGCCATTGCAATGGCGAGTTACGTAACTCAATTCAAAATGGCACGGTTGCATGCTCTCTCTCTCTCTGTCTCTCTCTCTCCACGTGCGAGCAGGCTTTTGAATCCCAGTGAAATCACCTCAATCGGAGGCTCGCCCTCGTCCTATACAACAGTGAAAGTATGAGAAGATTTGTAATTCCATGGAATGGCCCGCGACGCGAACTTATGCAGTGAGGAAGGAGTGTACGTAATTTGTGTACAAGGTCTGTTTCTAAAAATAACGTTACTTTTGATCCTCGGAAACAAATGGAGCGAAAGAATCGTGGAGGGAAATCGGAGGGAGGCATACTGCTAATGCATGTCACGTTAGTTTTTGGAAAAACGAAGAGGGAAATTGGAAGTAGACGAAGAAGATGCAAAGCCACTCGAGCTACAGTTTAACTAGCCCGAGTAGGTGAATCTTTGTCGGTAGGGTGAGAAACTCTTGTTTTGTTTTCCTCGTCAAGCAGGCAAAAATCCTGACGGGAAAACCCTCTGAATACATTAATTCGACGCTAGAAGAACTTTGTTCTGAATTAAGTTATTGAAAAAAAAAAAAAGAGTTGAGTAAACGGAACAAATAATCAAAATAAGAATAAACGGAGGACGCAAAAGCCCAAAAAGAGAGAAGAAGAGGAGCCGTAGAACCTAGGAATCCACGTGGTACAACAGCAAGCGCCACCTCTACATTACGGACTTCTAAGTACGTTCTCCCCGTTCTCTTTGTTTAGTTTATTTTATTAGTTTTATTAGTTACCACTTAACAGGCAGGCAGGCAGGCAGGCAGGCCACGCCTCCACCTCCCTCCTTTTTTTTCTTTTTTCAAAAAATTACATTAATCAATCTCTCTGTCTCTCTCTCTCTGTGTCTGTGCCTGTGCCTGTGCTGTTTTGATGCCTCTTTGTACTGTTTTCGTGTGCAGCTAGTAGTATTACTTATATCATAAATATACAATATTTGTTTATTACAACTTTTACATTTTTAATTTAATTTTTTTTTTCCCTCAACAGTTTAAAGCTGCGACGGAATCGCCGGATACAGAAAGTGTTTGCGCAGGATAAGAGCAGCGTGCTGCACTCTCTGTCAACTTCCAAGCATGTTCACTTTTTTGAGAAAGTGAAATTTAGCACAGTTAGAGCGAGCGAGCGAGAGAGAGAGAGAGAGAGAGAGAGAGAGAGAGAATCTTTTTTTTTTTGTTTTTTGGGTTCTCTTGGGTTTTGTATTGTTCGTAGTTTTCTTTTAACGTTGGAGGGAAGGAGCGAGGCAAACGAAGGAATCGGAATTGGCGATGATGATATCTATAGAGTGGGGGCTTCATTGAAAGGTCGGTCTCTTTTCATAGGGATATACCGAAAAGAAGCATTTCTCGTGCTTTGGCCCGCGTGCTTTGAATTTGATGCAAAGACTTGATGGCTATGCGCTTCTTGTGCTGTGTCAAAAGCCCCACCTTGGAATGATATCTCTAAAGAGCCTGCCCTTTTTGCAGGTTTTGCTCCTTGATTTTGGACGCTTCGGGGGAGCTGCTTCTCTTTTCTCTTTCCAGCTCAATTGGATTAGTCTTTTTCATCAACCTGAGATTCCATGGCATGGGTTCATTGCAATTTTTTGTCCCTTTTATGTTTTCGGAGTCTCATATTATAGGAGCTTTTCGATTGGCGGGGTGAGCTGCTTTCGCAATTGGAGAGGCTTTTCAAGTTAACGAACCACTTGAGGAAGATGCCCCCGCCCCCATCCTGTCGAGTTCTTCTTGGTGAAATACAGGACTAGGTGACAAGAGAAGCGTATGATGGGCTGTATTGAAGAGAAAATCAGGACAGGAAGTCTAACAAGTGGCGCATCGCCAAATCTTCTGGATGAAATGAAGTTTTTAAGAGAAATTCAGGATCAGTCTGGTTTGTTAAATGTCCCTAAAATGTTTCATTCCCTTTGATTGATCTCAATCCAAAACCGTTTGGCCTTTTCGCTTATATGCTGTGAAATGATGTGCTAAAGGTGCAATCTTTAGCACTTAGGCTTCACTTGATCTCTACTTACTAGTCCTAATAACTGCCTCCTTTACATGTTTCCTTCGATGGTAACCTAAAGTGGGGTACCTTGTTCTTATGTTTGGAGTTCTGCCGTGCTCAATTCAGGGACCCGTAAAGCTGTAAACTCGGAGCTATGGTACGCCTGTGCTGGCCCACTTGTGTCCCTGCCTCAGGTGGGAACTCTTGTGTATTACTTCCCTCAAGGACACAGCGAGCAGGTTTGTATTTAGTTATTTCCTCTTAATTTCTTGATTAAATTAAATCTACCTACATAGGTAGATTGCCATTGCGCTATGATTTTTTGAAGTTAGAAATAGAATCAATTGAAGATGGAAGGTTGTTAGTAGGAAGAAAGTTTTCGTATAACGATACACTGCCACTTTGAAGTGTTTTACTTGGTTTACATTGCTTTTCTCGCTGAACACCCTAAAGAGTTTTGTGATGACATAGTAACTTACTATCTCGGCCTCCCCAGGCCAAGCAAATATCTATTTCTTCTTTGTTTTTAAGATATCTTTATAAGTTTATTGTTATTGGTCGCTGGAAATGACCTTGATTTGTGCTCCATGTACAACATTCCACATTGATTTTGTCTATGCCTATTTGTAGATTAAAACTATGATAATGCAGCCGGTGTTGTTGGAACCTGCAATATCGGATTTGTAAAATTTTTAATGTCATGCATTATATCCTGTCTTGTCTGGATGATTCATGGAAAATTACCTCATTGTCATTGTTGCAACCTTGGGCAATTAAAGCATGCCAGGGATCTAACATAGTTTCCATTGGTTTGAAGTTTCAATAGGTTTTTTTTTTTCTCTGGGTACAAAATTTTGAACAGATATTGACATTGAAAACTGGTCTATTTCATTTGTTATCTTGATGGAGCTGGGTGTACGTCACTTTAACTCTAGTTTCATAAGATCATTATTAGAGTATCACATGGTTCTATTTATAATAATACTAATAGGAGAGACGACACAAAAGGCTGGGGGATCTATGAAATTTAATTGACATCAAGATAAATTTGTGGCAATTTCACCATTGACTGCTTGCTAGTTATAGTGCTACTGAATATGTTCCTCACTTGTAGGTGGCAGTTTCAACGAGAAGAATGGCTACTTCACAAGTACCCAACTACCCAAATCTCCCTTCTCAGCTATTGTGCCAAGTTCACAATGTTACGCTCCATGTATGCCATTTGTGCTTGCTCTGTATTTTGTTGCTTCTCTGCATGTGCATGTTGGTGGCACTTTTTCTCAAAGATCAGTTATGATTTGCTTTACCGTTTCTGATAGGCAGACAAAGATACTGACGAAATCTTTGCCCAAATGAGTCTTCAACCTGTGAACTCTGTAAGATTCTTACTTTACTATATCTGACTTAAACATCCCCACTGTCTCCATGCTCCCCTTAGTGCCAGAAGAATAAATTGTGTGCATGTGGTAACTGTTTCAATAAGAAAATCTTTGTGCAGGAGAAGGATGTCTTCCCTATTCCAGATTTTGGATTAAAGCCGAGCAACCATCCAAGTGAGTTTTTCTGCAAAACTTTGACAGCAAGTGATACAAGCACTCATGGTGGCTTCTCTGTACCACGTAGGGCAGCAGAAAAGCTCTTTCCTCCATTGGTAAGTTTTATTATTGTTGGTCTAAAAGTATCTGTGAACTGTTAAGATAAACAGAATTATACACCAAAAAAAGAAAATCCCTATAAGCAGATATGATGTTCAAGTTTTCCTCTCAGGATTACACAATGCAACCACCAACCCAAGAGCTTGTTATTAGAGACTTACATGATAATAACTGGACATTTCGCCATATATATCGTGGTAAGAAATCTTTTGATGTTTGTTCTTGATCACTAACTCAGTTAATTGATGAAGACTCATCATTCAGAATTACGTTGAATTGGTAATCATTAATTTGGCCAAGGAGATTTCTCTCCAGTGAACATTTAGGAATCTCTGCAGTCTGCACCAACCAATGAGTGATGTTATAGCTAGATCTTGCTATCCATTATCTTATTACTTTTGTGCTTTTACACAGGGCAGCCCAAGCGACACCTCCTTACTACTGGGTGGAGTCTGTTTGTTGGCTCAAAAAGGCTTAAAGCAGGTGATTCTGTCCTGTTTGTCAGGTAAAGTCCAGTGTTATCCTTCTAATGGATGTGGAATGTTGTCTCATGGAAGATGTGAGTGGCAAAAGTTACAAAGCTGATAAACAGATCAGGATGTTGTCATCCTTGTTATTGAAGAAACAGATCAGACTATGATTGTTGCCATTATTTGTAAAAAAGAAATCTGCATTAAATGGAGAGAGAGAGAGAGAGAGAGAGACAGAGAGTGAGAGAGTGCAATTTTTTTTATTATGAGAAAGAGTGCAGTTCAAGGTATGAGATAATGGGAACCTTTGTAATAATGTTCAATTGCTATCAATATTGTCAAGAAAGAATGTTGTTCAGAGAAAGATCATTTTCATTTAATGCAGTTTTCTAATAGTAATTCATTCATTAATTTCACAGGGATGAAAAATCACAGCTGCTGGTGGGTGTGAGACGGACAAAGCGTCAACAAACAATATTGCCCTCTTCAGTTCTTTCTGCAGATAGCATGCACATTGGTGTCCTTGCTGCAGCAGCTCACGCTGCTGCAAATCATAGCCAGTTCACCATTTTCTACAATCCTAGGTATGTTCAATGTGCTCTAATTTTTGCAAGTGTTCTTTGATGACCGAATCCTTCCAGCAATCACACTGTTCTTTGTACCTTCACAGGGCATGCCCTTCAGAATTTGTAATCCCTATGTCTAAATACCGAAAAGCTGTATATGGGACTCAAATCTCAGTGGGTATGAGGTTTGGAATGATGTTTGAAACAGAGGAGTCAGGCAAACGCCGGTAATCTTGTTGTTGCATATTTTATTCTTTGTTAGGCATTTCCAAATAGTTGATAAAAAGTAGGCAATATTGCAATCATGCTGTATGGTTGGTGCTGATTACACATTTTTAAGGGATGCTATCTACTTGTATGCTACTTAATGTGGTGAGAATTGCATTTTGAATATTTTCTTCTGATCAAGATTGCAGACACCTATTCAATAGTTGGTTGTGCATAGTCAGTCTGCTGGTTTACAAGTATAGTGCTGTTTATATTCATTGATCTGGATCATAGATGTTGCTCAACAGTTTCTAGTCCTTTCTGCAGATATATGGGCACAATAATTGGAATTAGTGACCTAGATCCACTTAGGTGGCGTGGTTCCAAGTGGCGAAATCTTCAGGTAGTGTGGGCTATTTGTAGTAAAACTGAGTTGCTTCTTTCTTTTCTTTTTCTTTCCCCAGTGATGGTGAATTCTTATGCTTTCATCTAGTACTAGAAAATCTTGGGAAGGATCTTGTTTGCTTTGCCAATTTGAGAATTGAATCTCCTCTTGCATTTGCAAACAGGTAGAGTGGGATGAGCCAGTATGTTCTGATAAGCAAAACAGGGTTAGTCCATGGGAAATTGAAACTCCTGATAGTCTCTTCATTTTTCCTTCTCTGACTTCAGGTTTCAAACGACCCTTGGATTCTGGATTTTTGGGTAAGCTTATCTTTGTGCTTTTTTCTAGCAGACAATTTCCTTCAATTTTTATTCTAAGCATTTCATTCTACCAGGAGGAGGAATGGAATGGGGGAATTTGATCAAAAGACCCCTTGTATGGCTGCCTGAAAATGGAAATGTGGATCTTCCATATTCTTCAATTTCAAACCTTTGTTCTGAACAGCTAATTAAGATGCTGCTGAAACCTCAAGTTGTTAGTGACACTGGAATCCCTGTGAGTGGCCTACAAGGAGTCTCTGGTGCCAAATTGTCATCATTAGAAGATGGGAAGACCGTGCAAGGAGCAATCAAACAGACAGTGCAGATTAACCAGCCACACACCATGCTGATGGGAAGCCAGAATTATTCTCCGTCTTTCCTTGACCAATCTGGTACCATCGCCCCAACTACATCAGACAATGATGTACCTGAGAGGTTTCATTCTCTAACCAAAAATGAAAACCACTCACCAAATGGAATGTGTATGGGAAAACTAAAGCCGGAGCCTGAACATTCCACAGATCAGCTAAGCCTTTTAACTTCAACAGGAGACTGCAATGGCGAAAAAGCGTCCTCAAGTCCTCTGAATCCACAGAACTCTGGAAACAAGCTGGTTTTCCAAAACCCTGACCAGGGCAACTTACAAATGCAAGCAAGTCTTCTGCAGATAGACCCACTGTTGGAGCCATTACCATTCCAAAGCCCCCAAATGAACCTACCCGAAGTGGATTCTAGTACTTTGAATGTCTCGCCTTCTTCCATTGACGGCTGTGAATGGGCATCGGACCCTTGTGTTTCTCTTTCTGGCACGTATAGATCATTAGGGCCTTCATCAATGTATGGGTTTGAAGATCCATCAGCTTTGTTCCCTGAAGCAATTAATCCCTCCTTACCTTTAATGAACCGTGATGTATGGGATCAGCAGCTGAGCAATTCAAAATTCTCATCCCAAGATCCCCCTAGTCTTAACACAAGTGGAATGAAAGATTTATCTGAGGAGAGTCAGGATCAAAGTGGGATTTATGGGTCTCTTTATATTGATGTCAGCCATGGGGGAGATGCTGTGATGGAAGACTTTTGTTCATTAAAGGATGTT
Source organism: Bruguiera parviflora (assembly GCA_019804595.1). Lineage (NCBI taxonomy): Eukaryota > Viridiplantae > Streptophyta > Magnoliopsida > Malpighiales > Rhizophoraceae > Bruguiera > Bruguiera parviflora. Next base: position 8,014,822 of record CM034050.1, read on the forward strand.
GATTTTCAGAATGCTTCAGATTGTCTAGTGGGTAACTTCAGCTCAAGCCAGGACGGTCAGTCTCAGATTACCTCAGCAAGCCTAGCTGACTCTCAAGCTTTCTCACAGCAAGACTTTCCAGACAGCTCTGGTGGTACATCGTCAAGCAACTTGGATTTTGATAAGAACAATCTTCTGCAGAATGGCCCATGGCAGCAAGTAGCCCCGCGTGTTCGAACATACACTAAGGTGTGGTACTTATGGCATTCATTAATGAAATTGGTTCGTAGAAAATGAAAAACTTGAGGACAAATCTAAATAGCAGTTGGAGCATATATTGGATCCATGATGTGGATGCTTAACCATGGATTTAGTTGTTTTCATTATTCCATATCCCCTTTCTAGGCTGGCCAATTTGAGAACCCAACAAGCTTCCTGTCCCTTGGTACATGGGTTTGATTCTTGATCGAAACTTTGGTCTCTGCCTTCACTCTACTTTCTGCTCTCACTGCCCTCACACCAGAAGATGTCCAGCCAAGTTAATCCGACTCAGTTCTGCTCATCCATTTTACAGAACAATATGCATGTCTCATTTATATACTGCAATGCAGCTGAAAATAGTTTTTTATTTTTTTTTTTAATGGTTAATTATGTTTGATAGGTTCAAAAGACTGGATGTGTTGGGAGGTCAATTGATGTCTCAAGTTTCAAAAACTACAAAGAGCTATGCTCTGCAATTGAATGCATGTTTGGGCTTGAGGGGCTGCTCAATAATCCTAGAGATTCAGGGTGGAAGTTAGTGTATGTGGATTACGAAAATGACGTTCTACTGATTGGAGATGACCCTTGGGAGTAAGTTCTATTTTCTATTTTCTATTTTCTGACGTCCCATCTTTATTTTCAGCACTCTTGGTTGTGCTTTTCAATTTGCATACAAGTAATCTTTCTTACTTACTTATGCATTCGAGAATTCTTTTGATGAATTTGTGCAGGGAGTTTGTTGGTTGTGTTCGTTGCATAAGGATACTTTCACCTTCAGAAGTTCAGCAGATGAGTGAGGAGGGAATGAAGCTCCTTAACAATGCCAATCTCCGAGCAATTGGCGGCCCTAGCGCAGATCTTAGCCACTGCCCACTGGCAAACTAAAATGACTTAGGATCCCTTTTCCACGGTGGTAGAACAATGTTCATGGAATGATTTCAGCCTGCTTAAAACCGAATCTCTTCTGCTGATTGTATGTGAATACCAGCTGAGGGCAGAGTGATGCCAGTGTCCTTGGTTTTTAGGCCTAATCTTGTTAGAATGAGCTTTGATATATGTATGACAGTATGAGAGTTGAGACAATACGCATGCTCAATTAACCAGTGGATGCCATATAAAAGAGAATGCTTTGTTTTTTTTTTTTTTTTGTTTCCACCATAGGAGACGTTGGGTGGTGACGGTGAGCTACCTACAATGGATGGCTCTCCTCCCATTTCATAAGAAAGAAAGCCGAAAAAAGAAAGAAAGAAAGAAAGAAATCATTTCTCAGATAGCACAGCGTCAGGAAGTTAACGCCATGAGAACAAGGCACTTAGCGACCCTTAAATCATCAAGTCAACGCTTCGTAAACATCAAAAATTCAACCACAACCCGCGATACATGTCTAAATGAGTTTTGTTTTACAAAACCTCAAATGAGCAAAACCTTACAATCTATTCTATTGGTCCCAAAACAAATAAATATCTCAAAATACAACGACTCTAGAAAGAAAATAAATGTAATTATCTACTGACAATCTATTTTCTAATATTGTGCCCGAAAGAGGAGAATTGAAGGATGAGAGTTATGGCAACATGTCACCGACTTAGACCTCTCAGACCGTATTAACTCGCCCGGCATTTAATCATTTTTACAGATGAAAATGAAAGTATTGTCCAGCAGCCATTAACGAGGATGCGTGAGGAAGAGAGAATTTTGAGGTGGGGTTTTAAATGCTGCGTGTGCTATTTTAGTTTATACAAGAGAGAATTGTCGACTTTTTATACTTTTTGTTCATTTTAACTAATGGCCTCTAGCCGTATAATGTTTCTTGTAATTCACGAAAATGCAACGCATGAACTGTAAATATACCCTATATTCATCCTATATTGCTTATGTTCTTTCACTCTTTAGATTTTTGTTTTTCTTCATTTTTTTATTTAGGGTGCAAATCTCTCGCTCCTTCGGTGGAAGTTTTGTATGCCTCGAACTTGAGATGAGTTTGAAAGTTCCTGAAAAATCATTGGCCTAATTTACCCACTGACCCAAAAGATTAATTTTTTTTTAAATAAATAAATAAATAAATAAAAGATAAGTAATTAAAAATATAATAAGAAATATGAACAATATGTTCGTATTTAATGCGTTGGGTATATATAAAAAAAAAAAAAAATTGTGAACTGCAGGAGATAGGTATGTTTTTTGTATGCTTCTTACCTCTACAAAATGCACTTTCAAGGTTTGATGTTAGGAAACGGTCTGATTTTGTTTTTGTTTTCTTTTGAACTCCCAAAATCATAACTAAATAGTCAAATACAGTTTACCAAAATTATAGAATACATTCAAGCCGTTTTCAATGACTTTGGTGGTTTTAGTTTATTTTTGATCGTGTTGAAGGAAATGGACAATTTCACGAGTACTCCTAATCTTGGGTTCATAGATGGATGTGATTAGCGAATTGTTAAACTTGTCTATATTACAATATTAATTTTACAAAAATTACACAAAATTTTTATAAAATTTTTTTGAGCTTTGTTCTTAAACAGGAGCTAAGTGGCTCCAAACTAAAACCAAAATGAACTATTCCTGACCAGTGAAGTTATGATTCCTCCTGACTATGGAACCAAAATTGATAATTTTGAATTAAAACCGAAATCGAATCGGATTGTGCTCATGCCCACTTTAGTGCCACCAACATTTCTAAATTTGTATGTTTCCCTCTCTAACAAATCAGAAAAAAAAAAAAAAAAAAAAAACTATCATGTCTTGCGTTCATCGAAGACATGCGTGGTTGTGAGCTATGGCAAGGCCCATGATTAAAAGCATAGCTCGAAACATTTGACCGCACCCAATAATGGTACTTTGTCCTTTGTTTAGACCACAAAAAAAAAAGAAAAAAAAAAAGTAAAGAGAGAGGAAAATGAGGGAAAGGATTTTGGGAGGAATGAATATTGGACAGAGAGAAAATTTTTTTAATTCCCTTTTTGATATTTTGTTAGATTAATAGAAAGAGATTGTCTATTTTTTTATTAAAAATAAGAATTTTTATATTTTTATAAGGTCTAATTAATTAATTAATTATTATTATTATTATTATTGTTATTAATAAATAAAATAAATATATATTTTTTGTTAAAATATTATCTATTTTTTTAATATTAAAATAATAATAATTATTTTTTTATTTACAAATAAGAATTAAATTTTGATTAATAAAAATATTAATTTTTTTCTCATGAAATTTTTATTAGTAATTTTATTTTTTTAATTCCAACAATTTAATTTTCTCTATAAAAAAAGTTTTATTTGTAAACTATATAATAAAGCAAGCTGCCAATAATAAGAATTATATAATAAATCTCTCCAGAGTTTAATTTCTATCGCTAGAGTTTAGAATTTTTCGATCAAAATAAATTACGAGTACATCTCTCTCAGACTAATTTATATAATTAGAGTATGATTATTAATAGTATTTTAGACATATATTAACGACTGCTGTTATTATTAGAAAATAGCATAAAACTTTTCTTTGTTTGCAAATCAATTGATTACTTTCTATGAAGCACTTCAACAAACAGTAAGTCCTAATGAAGTCGACAAACCCCCGAATGCCCTATTGTTTCGGACTAAACCGCAACAGTAACCCCCACGGTCTTCCATAAACCCTCCGCGGCGGGTTTCATAGAGTGACCCTAATAACTTGCTTTTCTCTAACTTAAAATGTGACACTAATAAAGAAAAGAAGCGTAAAAAAAGAAATTAAAAGAAATTTGAGATACAATTCGACGAATTAAATTTAAAAGTAAAAAAAAAATAAATAAACTTTTGACAGGCTTGGTTGAAATGCGACCGTCTTTAGAACTCGTGTGAAAAAAAACAACAAAAAAAAAAGAAGGAGATGACAGATTACCAAAACGGTAACATCTACTTTACCATGCTAAATGATATATTAATTAACTCTTACAAGAAATTGTCTTTTTTAAATTTCTTTTTTTATTGACTAATTAATATATTTTTGACACAGAAAACAAAGAAAAAAAAGGGGCCAAATTTTAATTTACTTTTAAAAATTTACTAATAGTTGAAACTAAAGTCAAGAAATTCTGTTTATGCGAATATTTTCTGGACAAAAAAAAAAAAAAAAAACCATTGAGACTTAATATTTTGGCCGCAAAAAATCTATATAGTTCCTGCCGGGACTACGGTGCCGTTTAGTGGTCTGCCGGCACCGCACCCACCACCCCCCCCCCCCCAAAAAAAAAAAAAAAAAAAAAACGAAGAAGAACAAAAGAGACAGCGTGGATCGGAAGGAGGGAGCGCTCTCGCTGCGTTGCCTCCAGAAGTCTCACTTAAACAAAGCCCTAATTCCATAGGAATCCAATCCAAACGTTGTATCGCTAAATCGCCACCCTGAATCGTGAGCCGTCTGCATCTCTGGACTCTTGTAAAGATGGCCGCCGCCACAGCAGAAGACGACGGTTTAAAGAAACTGGAATACCTATCTCTCGTCTCCAAAGTTTGTACGGAGCTCGAAACTCACCTAGGGTTTGGAGACAAGGTATTGGCGGAGTTCATCACCGAGTTGGGCCGCAATTGTGAGTCGGTGGCTGAATTCGATTCCAAGCTCAAGGAAAACGGCGCCGAGATGCCCGATTACTTCGTCCGGACGCTCTTGACTATCATTCACGCGATCCTCCCTCCCAAGCCCAAGTCGGAGAAGGAATCCAAGAAGGAGGGTGGTTCGTCTGATGGTAAGACCTCTAAGTACAAGGCCCTTTCCATTGAGAACAATAGGGACAAAGTGAAGGCGCTTGAGCGGGAACTCGAGTTGGAGGCTACGGAGAGAAATAGAGAAGAGGAAGATGTGCGCAGGGTAAGGGACCGGGACCGTGACCGTAACCGTGACCGTGACCGGGACCGGGACCGAGACCGGCAGGATAGAGATCCAGATAGAGGTAGAGATAGAGATAAGGGTAGGGGTAGGGGTAGGGACAGATCGGATAGGGACGAGGGGCGTAGCAACAGAGATTATGACGAGAGGGGTGGTTATAGGAGTAAAGGGAGGCGCAGGGACGGGCATGAGAGGCATAGGAGAGATGGGAGTGAGGAGAATGGCTATAACACCGAGGACAGAGAAAGTGGAAGGGATCGAAGGAACAGGCATTACCATTCCAATGAGCCCGAATTGTACAAGGTATACAAGGGCAGGGTGTCGAGAGTTATGGACTCTGGTTGTTTTGTGCAATTGAGTGATCTTAGAGGCAAGGAGGGCTTGGTTCATATTTCACAGATTGCAAGTAGGAGGATTAGCAATGCCAAGGACGTTGTGAAGCGGGACCAGGAAGTTTATGTCAAGGTGATTTCAGTTTCTGGGCAAAAGTTGAGTCTTTCCATGAGAGATGTTGATCAAAATACTGGTAAAGATCTGCTTCCATTGAAGAAAAGCTCTGACGATGATAGTTTTAGAACCAATCCTTCAGATTCCAAAGAGGGTCCAGTGACCAGGACTGGACTTTCTGGGATCAGGATTGTACAGGAGGATGATGTTGTTCCATCTCGTAGGCCATTGAAGAGAATGAGCTCACCTGAGCGATGGGAAGCCAAACAGTTAATTGCTTCTGGGGTTTTGAGCGTCAAAGAGTATCCCATGTATGACGATGAAGGAGATGGGATGCTTTATCAAGAAGAGGGAGCAGAGGAAGAGCTTGAGATTGAGTTGAATGAAGATGAGCCAGCATTTTTGAATGGGCAGACCAGGTACTCAATTGACATGTCACCAGTGAAGATCTTTAAGAACCCGGAAGGGTCTTTGAGTCGTGCAGCGGCTCTGCAGTCTGCACTCATAAAGGAAAGGAGAGAAGTACGGGAACAGCAGCAGAGGACAATGCTTGACTCGATACCAAAGGATCTTAATCGCCCTTGGGAAGACCCAATGCCTGAGACTGGTGAGAGGCATCTCGCACAGGAGCTTAGGGGTGTTGGATTATCTGCTTATGATATGCCTGAGTGGAAGAAGGATGCACTTGGAAAAACAATGGGATTTGGGCAGAGGTCAAAGCTACCCATACAGGAGCAGAGGCAGAGTTTGCCAATCTACAAACTGAAAAAGGAGTTAATTCAGGCTGTCAAAGATAATCAGGTTCTGGTAGTTATTGGTGAGACAGGTTCAGGTAAGACTACACAGGTTACACAGTATCTTGCTGAGGCAGGTTATACCCAATATGGAAAGATTGGTTGTACTCAACCACGGAGGGTGGCTGCTATGTCTGTAGCTAAAAGGGTGGCTGAAGAGTTTGGTTGTCGTTTGGGAGAGGAAGTTGGGTATGCCATTCGTTTTGAGGATTGCACTGGACCAGATACTGTAATCAAGTACATGACAGATGGTATGCTACTTAGAGAGATCTTGGTTGATGAGACTCTTTCACAGTACTCGGTTGTAATGCTTGATGAAGCTCATGAGAGAACAATCCACACAGATGTTCTCTTTGGATTGCTTAAGCAGCTTGTAAAGAGAAGACCCGATCTTCGGTTGATTGTTACATCTGCAACGCTGGATGCAGAGAAATTTTCAGGGTATTTCTTCAACTGCAACATATTTACAATTCCTGGTAGAACTTTTCCTGTGGAGATATTGTACACCAAACAGCCTGAGAGTGATTATTTAGACGCATCATTGATCACAGTCCTTCAAATCCATTTGACAGAACCTGAAGGTGACATCCTTCTCTTCTTGACAGGTCAGGAAGAGATTGATACTGCTTGCCAGTCTCTTTATGAGAGAATGAAAGGATTAGGTGATAATGTTCCTGAGCTGATTATATTACCTGTTTATAGTGCCCTTCCTAGTGAAATGCAGTCGAGGATTTTTGAACCTGCCCCTCCTGGGAAAAGGAAGGTGGTTGTGGCAACCAATATTGCCGAGGCTTCTTTGACAATTGATGGGATATTTTATGTCATTGATCCGGGTTTTGCAAAGCAGAATGTATATAATCCAAAGCAAGGTCTTGATTCTCTGGTTATAACTCCAATTTCGCAAGCATCTGCCAAGCAAAGAGCTGGGCGTGCTGGGCGTACTGGACCTGGAAAATGTTATCGACTGTACACAGAAAGTGCATACCGGAATGAGATGTCTCCTACTACAATTCCAGAAATTCAAAGAATTAATCTTGGAATGACCACACTCACAATGAAGGCCATGGGAATTAATGATCTCTTGTCCTTTGACTTTATGGATCCTCCTTCACCCCAGGCTCTCATATCTGCCATGGAACAACTATACAGTCTAGGTGCTCTGGATGAGGAGGGACTTCTTACCAAGTTGGGGAGGAAGATGGCAGAATTTCCACTGGATCCACCACTGTCTAAGATGTTACTGGCTAGTGTAGACCTTGGTTGCAGTGATGAGATACTGACCATTATTGCTATGATCCAAACTGGTAATGTCTTCTACAGGCCTAGGGAAAAACAAGCTCAAGCAGATCAGAAGAGGGCCAAGTTTTTCCAGCCTGAGGGAGACCATTTGACTTTGCTTGCTGTATATGAGGCATGGAAAGCTAAGAACTTTTCTGGCCCTTGGTGTTTTGAGAACTTTGTTCAGTCTCGATCCTTGAGGAGGGCACAGGATGTCAGGAAACAGCTTCTGTCAATCATGGATAAGTACGATGCCGAACGATAATTTAAATTTCTATTTCCTTGGATTTTTTTTTTATTTTTTTAACTTTATTTTAATTTTTGGATGACTTCACTAATTAAGAAAATTAGTAGTTTCTGAAATGAGCTCTAAAACAATGAAATAAATACATGTTTTTAGGACCAATGGATTGCAAGCATCCTTTTTCGGCGGATAATGGTGATTTGTAGTTGCCATTGTAATCTTGTCTGTTAATTCTGGTTTGTGGGGACTAGTTTTCTGTTAGTTCATACCTAGGCCTTAAACGTAATGACACACTTTCTTTTGCATAGGTGTTAGATTGTGTTTACAAGGGGCACAACCTGGCCAAGAATAGTGCCTTTTGTTTGGGATTAAGTTTTCTGCCAACTTTCTTGTGATCATATTTTTTATTTTTGTTCTTTTTGGTGTGTTTTTTTTTTTTTTTTTTTCATTTTTGTTATCTATATGCTTATAGGAACACCATACAACTTAGATATTGATGTTGTCTCTGACTTAAGGAAACTGATGCATTTCAGATATAAATTAGATGTCGTCAGTGCTGGAAAGAATTTTACAAAAATAAGGAAAGCAATTACTGCTGGATTCTTTTTTCATGCCGGGAGAAAGGACCCACAGGAGGGTTATAGAACCTTAGTTGAGAATCAGCCAGTTTATATCCACCCAAGCAGTGCTCTTTTCCAGAGGCAGCCAGACTGGGTGATCTATCATGAGCTGGTAATGACGACAAAGGAGTACATGCGCGAAGTAACTGTTATAGATCCGAAATGGCTTGTAGAACTGGCACCAAGGTTCTTTAAGGTGGCAGATCCAACAAAAATGAGCAAACGCAAGCGGCAAGAACGAATTGAACCACTGTATGACAGATATCATGAGCCAAATTCATGGCGATTGAGTAAACGACGGGCTTAATATTTGTAAGAGTTTCAGGAGCTGTAGGTTTGATTTTGTTTATTATCACAATTCAATTTTGCAGAGTTACATTTAAATCATGTCTATTGCAATTAACCTGTACATGTGTATGCCGCCTCAACAAAAGTATGGATGCTCTGGATACTGCCTTGAAGGATAGTTACAGATATTCATTCTATGTATATTTGGTCAGTCACCGAGCCCTGTTTATCTAACTTTGAAGTCTGCTTTTCACAACTTGAAGCTGCAATGAACCCTCTGTTTCAGATATTCTGATAACTGAATTTTGCTGCTTCTTTTTGTTTTTTCTTTTTCTTTTATTTTTTTATATATTTTTTTTATTGGCCATGCTGTTTAATCTCGTTGCAACTGACTTTTTTGGGTATGCAGTGTATGCTTTTGTTCTTCCTATTGAGAACATTTTCTCTTTGAACTGATGTGGTATCTTATGAGCCTCGGAACAGTGCTAATAGGCTACTTGGGTGAAATTTGGATGAACAGGGGGATTTTTCTCTTGATGGAAGTTAACTTCAATGGGCTTGTGCTTTCCTTGAAAAACATTCTCAATCAATCATGGAAAAAATTATTGCTTTATTCAATTCATTTGACAGATCATGAATTATAGTGATAAGGAACTCATCTTTAGTGGTCAAGAAGTCGAGCTGATAATCAATGCTAAAATCTACCAATGCAAAAGGGTTGGTGTTATGTTGAATGATAGAAGTCTACAGCATCTCTGACACCGATCTCTTGATATCATTTTTCTGGTAATGAGGGCGCCTAAAGGAGTGCAGATTTACTGATGGCCTTGGATTTTCCACCCAATCTGCCATTAGCCACTGTCACTATCGTGGGCTGAGAGTGTGCTCCATCATCGTGGCTCCCCTGGTATCTATGAGGATCATCAGAGTCTTGTTTCCTACTTGCCCAAGCAGGTGTATGGTATTCTGCCCAGGGTCTCAGCAGTAACGTTGACTGAGATATTAATCGAAACCTCAGTTGAGCCTTCTAGAGTAATTTCTGTCTTGTTCTTTTCTTGCAACAACTGTTCTTCCTCAGATTCCTGCTCCCCCTTCATTACATTTATCATATGCTTTTTACTGCATATATGCTCAGGATAGCACTTGTCTTCGCCATTTAAGGCACTGCCCAGGTCTCCTGACAAATTCCACAGGCTACCTGATTACTTCCAGTGTGCTGAATGGTGGAGTGTTCCCCTAAGAGTAGAGGTGAGAGTAATTTGAGCAGGATTACTCTCAAGTGACCAGTAGAATGAGATTGCCAGTTCTGTTGCTTAAGCATCGGTCCATTGCCAGTTCTTGTATTCTTGCCAAGTTATAGGCATGACTAGGAGTCTTTGGCTGTAATATTTGCGCTACTGACCCAATGATCTCGCAAAACTGTGAACAAAATAAATATGAATTAACCCAGGGTTCCTACATTTCGTCAATGCCCCAAAAAGCTCCTCAAAGGGTTCATGGTCTATCTAACAACTCTTCATAAATCCACTTTTTTATTGAACTCTGATGCCACATCCACCATCATTCCTCCTAAAGCTTGAGGCAGAGGGCCTCAGACAACAGATTCCAATTATACTTCTCATGGTCCGTTAGCCAGCCTGCGAACCAGATCCGGGTAAAATGCCAGATGAATCCCGGAATACGAATGATGCATGAATACGGACACAGACACGCGACATAACATGGACACGAACACGCATCAACTCTAAAAAAATCATGGCACAGATGCGGATGGCGAATTCTTACATGGTCCAAGGAAATAGCCATTTAGAGCGTCTGTTGTTGCTGTAGAGGAACGGTACGATCTTGGACGGGGCCCCCTTTGCATGATCTAGATTGTGCTGCACCTTGTTCGTTCAACTCCTTGCCATGGCCTATGTCGATAAATATGTAATTTAAATATTTTTAATAAATTTATTAATTTTCAACATATAATTTATAAATATTTTTATATTATTTTACCTTTTAATTAGTATTAAAGTTTTAAAAAATATTATATATATATATAACATGATCTTTAATAAATTATGAAATAAAATATCTAACATAATTATTAGAAAAAATTATTTTTATTATTTATTATTTTTTAATATGATTAATATGTTTATAAGAAATATTATTATGTGCATTAAATTTAATTTTATATGTCTTTGATATGCATATGGCACATTAAATTACTGGTGTAAAAGTGTTCGACACAAAAATTAACAGAATTTGATACGTGTGCTCAATTTTTATTTTTTTTTGTTGAACATGTTTATGAGTGTGAACCGAATATCAAGTTTGATGCGTGTGTTTGACATGAAGATGTATGACTCTAGAAGTGTTCGTGCATTATAGCTGAAGACGAGGGTGCCGATGTTTGGCTTAGCGAGCACCATTCCTCGATCCAATTGATCAATTAGTCTAAGCGTTGAACTCAACAGCTTGATTAATTGATGAGTGAGTGAATCAAGCATCTTACTGTGCATTCCTGCTTTCTTGCAACTTCATGTGTCCTTGCAAGAATTGGAATTGCTCATCATACCTTTTTCAGTACATATTTTTGGTAACTCAGTAATAAATTATTCCTTCCAAAAGAAATAGTCCCAGTTAATTCTAACAAAAATTTTGGTTAAAAACATATTTTTACACTATCAAAAATCTTGTATAGTTATACAATTTAGATTTAAAAGTATTTTAGAGTATTTTTGTTGAAATTGACTAAAGCCTCTCATAAAATATTTGGAGAAAATATAAAGTAAAATATTAATAGTATTTTCTTTTTATTCTATTTTTATTCGTATATTAAATATATTTTTTATTAATATTTTACTTATAACTTGTTTAGTAACGCTTAAAATTTCTATTCTTTCAATATTTGTTAAATAATTATCCCACCATTTGTCATTAATTCCCAATAGTTTTTAGCTTTTGGTTTCAAGTAATAGTTAAGTCAAAATAGTTAACTTATTAATAGATGATAATTTTAATATTGAACTTTTATGTATAATTATTTTGAAGTATTCTTTTATAATTTTATCATCACTCCTTTTACAAATTATTTATAATCTTTGAAAAATTATTTTAAAAAATCAAGTTAATAATTATAATTATTTTTGATAAATTTAAATTTAAAATCAAAAATAACTAGAGTATGTAAGTATTATTTTAACATTAAAATTTAAAAAAATTAATTGATGAAATAAATATATATCATAACAAATATAAGTCATATATATATATAGTAAGACATGTTGTAAGAACAATTAATGCTATAAAGCAAAGGTTAAGGTGATGGCAAAAATAATAGTTTATAAATAAAACAGAATATTATACACAAATTTGTAAAGTGCAAATAAAATATGCTAAATATAATATATCATAGGTAAGAGAAGAATTTACTTACCTTTTATTGTGACGAAAAAATTCAAAGTTTGTTTACTTGGGTCAAACTTTGCCAATAACCTTGTATATTTTAATTGTTATACTAATTATTCTATATCATTATTTGAATATAATATTAAAAAGGCCTTAACTTTAAATTTGTCAATTCATGAAAATATGTAACCGAAATCTAAAAATATAACTTTGATATATAAAATCTATTATAAAATATAACCTTCTATACTTAAACTCAATTCTTTATGAAAAAGACTTAAAAGACAAACTTTTTTATAATAAAAATAAAATCTTATAAATCTTTTATAAAATTTCTTAAATTATTAGATTAGTAAAGAGTAATAATTTCAAAAGAATAGAGTTTATAAAATATTTGAACATCTAAATAATTAACTCATATAATAAAATTTATACAAATTATTCAAAATGATAAAAATAATATAAAAATAATATTTTCTTTCAAAAAAATTAATATATTAATAATTCAAAAGCAAGAATTTTGACTAGTAATATTCTATATAATTCCAAATAAACCTTTATATGAATAAATTTTAACAAAACAATTTCACAATCTTACTATAATATTGAATTAATATCTAATAAAGAAAAATTGTCATTATTGTCCCTCATATATAGTGAAATGTAATTTTTTAATTAATCTATTATAATAAAAATGATAATTTTATTTTCAACAAAAATTTATTGAGAGAAGACTTTTATTTAAAATAAAATAAAGATAAGAGAATATGATCTTTTAATAATTATTTAAAAGTAATGAGAGATATAATTTAATAAAGTTATTACGAAGATCATAAAAAAGTTAAAATCAATACTAAGTTCTTTAAGTAGTTTAGTATAAATAATTATAAATTTTAAAATAGCAATATTAGTATAAATAAATCCCAAAAGCAAAGTTGGCAAACATCTAAAAATGCAATTATAATCTCTGTAGACTTTTTTGTGAAAGAATATAAATTTAAATATGTTAATAAAATGATTATAACATCCCTTTTAAAATATTGGAGGTAGATTTAAATTTAACAAATATTACTTAAAAGGATATTAAAAATATATAGAATTAGAATTAGAATATTTATATAAATAGAATATTAAATAGTATTGTTGAATAAATACAAGTAATAAAAATAATATGTTACAAATATGAAAAAAATTGGTTGACAAACTAATAATTATATTTAAACCATTGTTTACACCATTAAAGATATCTATTGAAAATAAAACTACATTAGGAACAAGATTTAATGATCTTCTAGAAACAATATTAAAAAATTAAAAGTTTTAGAAATTAAAGTGATGAGGATAAGAAAAAAGAAATACATGTTTTAGTGAAAGAAAGTGAAAAAAAAATTGAAAAACTACAAAAGCAATTTAAAGAAGATTTAATTATAAATAAGATAAAAATCAATAATAAAGAATTGTTAAATATGCTAAAAATAAAATATTTTTATAATAAACTATTATTTCCTAATATAGCAAGTAAAGAAAGATCTTATCTAATAAATATGAACTTTGATGAAAATAATGTATGTGAATGAAATATAAATGTATTAAGTGAGTATAACATTAGTGATATTTTACAATACATGACAATGGTTACAACAATATATTAATATAAAGGAAATTCAAACAAAGTTATAGCAACTAATCTTTTAGTTGGTTTCATTGGAATATTAAAAGAATGATGGGACAACTAATTAACAGATAATGAAAAAAAAAAGAATTTTTAAATGTTATTAAACAAGTTACAAATAAAATACTAATAAAAGGCACATCTAATATTCAAATTAAAATAGAATTAAAGGAAGATATTACAAATACTTTAGTTTATACTATCACTAAAAAATTTTTAAGAAATCTTAATCAATTTTAACCAAAATCCTCTAAAATACTTTTGAACCTATATTGTACAACTATGCAAGATTTTAAATGTTATAAAGACACATTTGTAACCAAAGTTTTTCTAGTATACTGGAATCATATGTTTTTCAATATAAACTATTTCCATTTAATATTTCAAAATTAATACTTTTATTAGTTTAATTTTAGAGAATGCTATGTGTTACATGTCTGAATTCATAAAAATATTTAATTTTATTTTTATCTTTAAATAAAATTAAAATTTTAATGAAATACTTTAGGAATCATATGTTCAAAATTTGAGGGATAATGTCATAGGTTTAACAACAAAATTGGTAAAAGAAATGGAAGTTAGCTTAATAAATGAAGTAAGAGAAGATTTTGATGTAAGAGTTGGTTTAACTAAAGAAGAAGATAAAATTGGTCGAGAGATTTTAGAACTAATAGTCAATATGGCTAATCTTGGCATTAACCTCAAAGCTTTTTAGTAATTTTTTGAAGTATTAATAGTTTTGGTTTCAAGTAAAAATTAAGCTAGGTCAATAAACTTATTAGTAGATAATAATCTTATTATTATACCATTATGTTTAACCATTGAAGGATTCTTTTGTAACTTTGTCACTACTTATATTATTAATTGTTTATGATATTTGAGAAATTCCTTGTAAAGAAAACTAAATAAACAATTAGAATTACTTTTGATAATTCAATTTCAAAATTAAAGTTAAAGAGTAAAGTTTGCCATCTTGCCAAAAATTTGTTTGAAAACTAAATTTGATTATCCTTTCTTAAAATAAACCCTACTGGTTAATAACCAATGTAAAGTAGAAACTTTTCGTTAAAAATATCATCTTGAAATGCCATTATGTATAAAATAATGCTTAAAAATTCTTGTTTAATAGTTAAATAATTAAATTAATATCCTTATCAAGTTCTTAAATAATATCTTACTATAGATTTTTTGTTATCAAATTTTTATTTTAATACACCTTTATTGCCTAAATCCAAGTCATTAATCTCTTCTATTAAAAAGGCATTAGAATTAGGAATTTTTAAACATGAAAAAAATTTAATTAATGATTTTATTTTTAAAATAACTTATGTCATTTCATTGATTTATTCAATGGGATTTTTTTTCTTTATTTTTTATATAAAAGATGATATGTAGTTTTAAGATTAAGAATGAAATCATAAATATAATTAAAACATCCAAAAATTATTTATAAATTTTATTTATTCTTTATTTCATCAAGAAATTTCTTAATGAATACAATAAATTCATTAATAAGAGTAATAATTGCATGATAAATATTATATCCTAAGAATCTAATATTAACTTGAGATAATTTTATTGATTGATTTATTTATTTTTACAGAACAACTAAATCATTATTTTTAACAATATTATGATATTTCCTAATATGATTAAAGTGTTCTATTATGGATTTTTAAAATATTAATACATTATCTATATAAATAATTGTAAATTTTGTATATGGATTAAATATATTATTCATAATACTTTGCAACTCAAATTGTATATTTTTAAATTCAAACGATATAATATTTTATTCAAAATGTTTAAAAAGTACAATAAAAGTAGTTTTATATTTGTCATTTCTATTTATTTATATTTGTAAAAATTCAAATTTAATATCAAATTTAAAAAATATAGCTACTTTTATTATTTAATTAAATCTCTCTTATTAATAATAAGATATTTAATCTATTTTAATACTTTGTTTAATGGTTTGTAATTTACTACTAATCTTAGCACACCTCTTTTTATTTCTACTTGATTATTAACATAAAAAGTAAAGTATAACCATAGAAATTTGTTTGGTTTAATTATATTTTTTAATAATTCACTTATTTCTATTTTATAATATTCTATAATTTTTTATTTATTTGAATAGGTTTGGCATTAATAGAATTATTTCCTTTATCAAAATCTTTTATATACTGTAATTTTATAATATGTTATTTTTTTTCTATTCCAAAATATTGTTAGTAATTTTGCACAAATTTCATTCTCAAATATTTATAAAAACTTCTAACAATTTATTAATATTCTTCCTTTTGTATATCTTTTATTTTTTATAATTTATTTATTGGTTTAAAAAATATAAATACTTTTTCTTTTGTAATAACATTAATTGTTTAAATATTGAAGTATTTTTAATAAATTAATGTCAATTATTCTTGGTTTAGATATGAATTCAAAACAAAATTTTTTATTGATTATTGCAACAACTATCCTTTGTAAATTTACCTTAAAAGGATACATTTGTATTAAAAATGATGTTCTTAATATTAATGATTAACTTAAATTCTTTATTAGTATCAAAATAATTTTAAGAAATAGCACTCCTTTATATATATGAGCAATATATAATTTATAATTAATTTTTTACATTTCATTATTGACACTTCTTAATATTTGAGTATTTTTTTAATAATATTTTTTAGGAATAATACCTTTTTGTATGTAATTATTAGTAACTTCTGAGTTTACTAAGACAATTCAAGTTATATGTTGTTCAACATTTATTACCAAATTTACTTTTTTTTATCACTTTTGAAATTCTATTCTATTTGTAACATTTAAAAATTTTACTTAAGATATTTTAGTATTAAAATCTTTAAAGTTTACTTCTTGTTCATTAATGTTTAATTTTTGTTTTATTATGTTAATGTCATTTTTTAATAATTCTTTTCAGATTTTTTATTTTTCATTTCTTGTTATAGATTTTTTTATAGAAGCCTTATTATTATTAATAAAAGAAAATTTAGCACAAATAATGTCTAAAGAATAAGGTTATTTGACTTTAATAATGGTTTATTTAGAAATTAATTGTTTTAACTTTATTAAATGTTCTTTTTAAGTTTTTAGATTGTTTATTTTATTGATAATATCTATTAACAATTCTTTATCTTTTAAAATAATATTTATGCATTCACGAGTAGTATAAAATTTTATTCCATCTTTGCATTCACTATTACTAGAATAAAAAGTTGATTGATCTTGTATTTTTAATATGTCATTACTATATTCTTCTATTAAATCTTTATATGTGTCTAATATTTCTTCTATTAAATTACGAATTTTGTTTTTAGTTTTTTCTTCTACTTCTAAATCTTAAACCTTTTCTTTTAATTTACATTAATTTTTATAATGTTCTATATATCTATATTTATAGCAAACTATTTTCTTTTTGTATTTTGAATTAATTTACTTTTTTTTTTCTAAATTTATTAGATTTATAAGAAGATTTAAATGACTTATTAAGAGTATCATAACTTTTTCTCTTTAATCTTTTAAAATTTTTAGTTTTCTTTTTTCTTATTTTTAAGGGGATAAGTAATATCTTAAGCATATTGAAAATACAATGATCTTAATTCTTTTTTACTAGTTTTTAATTTATTTTTCATTTTAGCTTCTAATTTTAGATTTGCACATAATTGTAAATCTTCATTATTTATATAAGTAATCATTTATGTATATGTTAAAGAGTCATAAGGTATATTCTCATCATATATATTTCCAATTTTTGCTTTAATTTTTTAAGCACATAATTTTATTAACTAAGTAATAAATAGTTCTTTTCAAAAGGAATAGTTAAGATCAATTCTAACAAAAACTTTGTTAAAAACATATCTCTACAACATTTGCATAGTTGGACAATTTAGGTTTTGAAAGTATTTTAAAGATTTTTGTTCAAATTGATTAAGTTTTCTTATAAAAAGTTTAGAGATAGTATAAAGTATAGTATTTGTAACATATTCCTTTAATTCTATTTTTATTTGAATATTAGATAAGCCCTTTATTGGCATTTTATATGTAACTTGCTTAATAGTGTTTAAAACTCCTTTTCTTTCATTATTTGCTAAATAGTTATCTTACCATCCTCTTAATATTCTGATGAAACCAACTACAAGATTAGTTGTAATAGCTTTGTCTAAATTTCCTCTAGATTAATATGTTATTGCAACCATTGTCATTTCTTGTAAAACATTATTAATTGTTATGTTCTCTTAATCAATCTATGTTCCATTCATATATACTCCTTTCATCAAAACTCATATTTATTAGATAATGTATTTTTTTTACTTTGTTATATTAAAGAAATGATGATTTATTGTAAAAATATTTTACCTTTGGTTTGTTTAATTGTTATTTACTTCTTATTTTATTTATTGTTAAATCTTTTTCAAATTATTGTTGTGGTTTTTCAATTTTTTTTTCACTTTCTTCCATTAAAATATGTATTTCTTTCTTATTATTATCATTATATTTAATTTCTAAAACCTTCAAATTTTTTGTCATTTTTTCTAATAGATCATTATATTTTATTCCTAACATAATTTTATTTTCAATAAGTATCTTTAATAATATAGGAAAAATTTTGGATATAATTATTGGTTTCTTAAATGATTTTTCAAATACTTATAGAGTATGATTTCCTATTGTTTATATTTATTAAATGATAGTATTTAATATTTTATTTATATAATTATTGTAATTTTATATCTTTTTTAGTAATAATTATTGATTTGGATCTACTTTAAATATTTTAAAAGAAACGGTTGTAATTATTTTATCAATATATTTAAATTTATATTATTCTATAAAAGGGTGTACAAAGATTATAGTTTCATTTTTACATGTTTGCCAACTTTGTTTTCAAAACTTAATTACACTAATATTTTATTTTCAAATTTATAATTATTTATACTAAACCATTCAAAGAACTTAATATGAATTTTTTATTTTCTAAGATCTTCATAATAACTTTCTTCAATTATATCTCTCATTTTTTTAAATAATTACTAAAAAACTATATTATCTTATTTTTATTTTCTTTTGAATAAAAGTTTGATCTCAATATGCCATTATTTAAAATAAAATTATTATTTTTAATCATGTTTAATTGATTAAAAAATTGCACTTAAGTATGTTTAGGGGACAATGATAGTAATTCTTCTTTATTAGATTTTGATTTAGTAATATAGTAAGATTGTGAAATTGTATCGTTAGAATCTAAAATTATAAAGGTATATTTAGCATTAAAAGGAATATCATAAATTAAACTTTTCAATATGAAATATTAATATATTGAGGCTTTTAAGAAGAAAATATTATGTTTACATTATTTTATCATATTAAATAATTTGAGTAGATTTTATTTTAATAGTTATTTCTTTAGGTCGTTAAATATTTTGTAAAGTCCATTTTTCTTGGAATATTACTCTTGGCTAATCTAATAATTTAAGAAAATTTACAAAAAATTTATAAGAATTTATTTTTATTCAAAAAGTTTGTCGTTTAAGTGTTTTTCATAAAATGTTTAGTATAAGTGTAGAAGGTAATATTTTATAATAAATTATATATATCAAAGTTATATTTTTAAATCTAAGTTACATATTTTTAATAGTTGACAAATTTAAGTTTAAGACTTTCTTAATATTAGGATTAAATAATGATTCAAAATAGTTAGGATAACAATTAAAATAAATAAGGTCATTAGCAAAGTTTAACTTAAAATAGTACATGTAAAAAATTTGTATTATCTAATAATTTGACATTTATTAAGTATAATAATATAAGGGTATTTATTCCTTATTTATATAAAAATTTCATAATTACTTATACTAATCTTGTGTGTAAAAATTGATAGTTAGATTTATAAGGTTATCAAAATTCATCCTTTATAAAGCTTGTTTCTTGAATATTTAGATTAATATCATATCTTTTTTTTTTTTTACAACATCTTTAATATATTAACTAAAAAAAAATTATCTTATGTCCTTATTTTGTAAATATTCTTTTTCAACTCTTTAGATATATCTAATTTTGCAATTCATATTTTATTTTGGCTATCTGTAAAAGTTTGATTATTAAAGTCTAATATGTCTACCCTTTCAATTTGATTGAAAGATATAAAGACTATTTTTTTTTAACAAATCTAGTTAACATGGATAATATTTACTACCTTTACTTTAGGATTTTATTCAATATTGAGACCACCCATTTAAATCACCTTTCTTCCTCTATTATACTAACCAACAATTTCCTACCTTATCAACATTACTAAAACAATCCTAAAATAATTGAAATAAACCTTGTCTAGATTAACTAATCTTTAAGTAAATTGACTTTAAGGTTCTAATCATATTAAAAGACAAACAAGTTCTTCTTTTGCCTTTGATATATCATTTTTGGTATATTTTATTTGCATTTCACAAATATGCCTATAATATTTATTATATCTATAAACCATTGTTTTGCACCATCTTAACTTTTACTTTATAGTATTAATTACTTTTACAATATATTTTATTCTTTTCTTGTATGGCATACACCTATTATGATAATTATTTATTTCATCAATTTATTCTTCTTTAGTTTTAATATTGAGGTGGTATCTATGTACTTTAGTCATCCTATCTAACACCCAAGAAACAAACTTAAAAATGCACTATTTGAATTTCCAAATATCATAAATGACATATTTAATTATTATACAAATTTTACAATTATTTATATAAATGATGTATTACTATTTTTAAAATATATAGCAAAACATTTTAATCATCTTAAGACATTTCTTAATATTGTTAAAAATATTGATTTGATTATTCTTACAAAAATAATAAAATTATGTTAAGTCAAAATTAGATTCTTAAGATATAATATTTATCATTTATAGAATTAACTAATAAATTCTTTAATAAAATAAAAAATAAATAATGATTATGAGGATTTTAGAATGTCTTAATTATATTTATAATTTCATTCCTGATTTTATAATTATATGTCTTCTTTTATATAAAAGGTTAAGAAAAAATCCTTCTGAATAGATTAATAAAACCACACAAGTTTTTAAAAATACCATCAACCTTTGACTTAACTTAACAATGAAATTAATTTATCATTAATGTTACTCATCTCTCTTAGCTGTGGTTAACAACTTGAAAGCTATTTAACAAGTTAAATAGAAAATTGAAGGAAATGGAAACAATGGGAAACAAATTAAGAGAATCTTACTTGGTTTAATCTAAGATGATAGGGTGTTGCATGCTAATGATTGAAGTAAACTAGTTGGGTTCTTTATCTTTATTTAGAAAATGACTTCCATTTTCAAAATAAAGTCATTTTTTGTGAATTTGATTATTATCTTTTGTTGGTTTAGTGAATTCTCTTTTGATTGTAATTTTTTATTATAACATAGAAAAATAAAAAATTATTTTACAAGAAAATATATTACAACAAAAAGAGCCAAATTTGCAAAACTTTTTTGTAGTTTTTACAAGTCAAACTTAGTTTATATTTTGCCCAAACTTGTTTTTCTTAGTTTACACTATAACTTTTTTTTGCATTATAGATTAAGATTTAAATTTAGATTTAAAACTGAATGTATAAGTAAATCTATCTCCTTTTGATGTTATTTATCCACTTTAGAATTTAGATAATAATTGTTAAGAATATTAATTCTCACATAACTAAACTATAAAGAGTTAATATAATTTATAATATTTATGAGTTTCTTTACCTATAAATTTTAATTTCTATATGGATGTGAATTTCTAAAAAGTTATGACATAGTATCAGAGGTTAATTCACCTTTTCATCTACATTTGCTATTCAACAATTTGACCATTTCATTTGTTCATTTTCAACGCCACATGCTAGTTGAGTCTTACATATGTTGAGGGGACATCTCATATTACTAAAATATAAAGACTTAATATGACTTATAATGTCTATAAGATTTTTCACATATAACATTTAATTTTTAGTCAAATGTGAAATTTTAAAAAATTATTTGAAAATAGTAAAATAAAAGACAATGAAATAATAATTGTTTATCTATCCACATATATATTAATGAAATTAAGAGAAGACCTCAACTATTCTTCTTTTATCTTATGTGTGACTTCTTCTAAATTTTTAAATTAAGAAAAATAAAATGAAAAAAGAAAAAAATTATTTTCAAAATTTCTTTTTATATTTTCATAAAAAGGAAAAAAATTATTTTAAATTCTTTTACTTGTTTTTTCCAAAAAGAAAAAGAAAAAAAGGTTATTTCCAATATCCCCATTATTTTCTCAAAAATAAAAATTACTTCTAAATAATTATTCTTAAATTTTTTTCTTAAAAAAAAAACAACTATTAACAATTTAAATCAATTTTTTCAAAATTTTTATAAACTTCTTTATATCCTTTGACGTAGCAATTTTAATTATAATTTTTGTTTGAGTCTATATGCTTGAAAATATAAGGATTTGTATCTCATATTTTTATAATTTATGTTTTTTATATAATTATTTTATATCATTGAATTTCAAAAATATATGTGGTATATATATATATATATAGTTTCATTTTTATTAATTCTTTATTTACTTTATGACTAATAAAATAATAATGTTCTTGATATTTTAATTATTATTTATCTTACAAAATATTTATCGAATTACGTGTAAGGTAGAAATGAAATCTAGTTAATTATTATTTAAAAGGTTGATCTTTTGATAGACCGATAATAATAAAAATCAAAAAGAATATAAATGTAAAATCTATTCTTTAGTTATCATTTTTACAAAAGAAAATAAAAGGATATTTTTCTACTTATTAAAAAAAAAGAATATAAATAAATCTTCAACTTTACAAGTTATAATAAATCTAACTCTTTGTATTTTTTTTTTTTCATTTTCTTTTTCAATCGGCTAACCTTTTAGGCCGACCCAAGTGAAATGTCAGGCTAATAAATTCAACTTAATGATGATGCGGACCAAAAAACAGTATCTTGATAAATTACTTGAATTGATAAAAAAATTAGTAAATTTTAATGACAGAATAAATTTATTATAAAAAAATATCTTAATTAAATTATTACATTTAAAAGGTCTACTTAAATTTATTACAATATGCAAAATTAAAATTTTATTTGCGTGTTAACCAGAAAAAAAAAAAATCATTCGAAAGGCTTGGAGTCTTAATAATAAGGTTGATGATTTTAGATTTATTTTCCATTTATTGGGAAGTGGAGAGAAGATGAGGCTAAGATCTTTTTCCTTTAATCCCTCACAAAACCTGGTGGAGACTTGTAATTTGGCAAATCTCTACGGTGAATAGTCGTTACCAATTGGCGTGGGTGTGAGCAATGCATGGAGTGGCAAGTAAAAAGGAACCCCCCACCCCTTCTCTTCTGGCATCTGGCAGTAAAACACGCCACGTTGCGCCTTTTACCTTTTTACCACTTTTATTTTTTTTATTTATCTCTTAAAATAATTTTATGCTTATTCTTTCAAGTTTTTTTAAAATTTATTTAATTTATTTTTATTTATAAAATTAACTAAATATCGTACAAATTAATACGATTAAAGTCTAATTCTGTCGCGCAGTCTTCCCTTGGCACTCGGTACAACGGTGCGCTTTACTTTGTATTACGTAAATACACAGCTATAAAAATAAAAAAATTTAACAACCCAAAAAAAAAAAAAACAAAGAAGAAAAAAAAAAAAAAAAAGGAGGATTGGCAGCTCGCTTCGCCGTTGTAAAATGATTATTTACTGGGAGTTAAAGCTTCCACGCGTCTCCGCATCGGTGGTTAACCGTTCGAAGATGTCCGGAACGTGCAGCCGTCGGATCAAATGGGGTGGGGAGGGAGGGAAAGTTCGCTGCAATATTCTCGAGAAAGAAGGACAGAAGAGAAAAAACAAAAGAAAAAAAAAAAGAAAAATGGGAGCATCGTCGTCGACGGAGCAGAAGGTGTCGAGCGAGCAAAGGGAGGTGGAAAGTCTAGCCGCTTCTACGGGGGCGCTTCGCACGCTCCAAAGTGCTTTCTCGAAGCTTGCCGATCCTCAATTGAATGCAATTCCTCTCCATTCTCTTCAGGCACCGCTCTCTCTCTTTCCCAAATAATCCAATTTTGCAGATTCCTTTTTGCGTCTTTTTTTTTTTTATTTTATAAATTTTTCCTCAGAATGAAGTTAAGAGAATTCGAAATTACAGTATAGCTGGAAATAGGATCGAGTCGGGCTCTGTTCTGGATGATTACCTTAGCAATTCAGTTTAATTTCTCTTTTGTTTTGGGCGGATAACAGTTTTAGCCTCTGTTCTGCTTGTTTTGTTCTAATTTTTGCAGCAATGCTTCTGTTTAAGCTACAAGAACCCAGTCTGTGAATCGCCTGGCTTGCCTGATTACTTCACACCGTTATTGACTCATCTGGGTCCATCATTAGTGGACCAGTTCTTCGTCTTGGACAAAGGAGGAGTCGGTTGGGTTGAATTCGTTAAAGGGTATTTGAAATGTTGTGGGAGGATGCCTGTTTCATTGTCACTAAATGCACTTTTGAGAGTAGTTGCTGCGGCAGCAGCCAGGGCAGGAGCTCTATTGGGCCTTGAGTTCAAATCCGATGATAATGACTGCAAGGTAAGTGGGTCTTTCCTGCCTGTTGATGTCCTCGTGCTTTTCTGGATATGTTGGACCATGCTGTGGGATTCAAAAACTTCAACTCTCTCAAAAGGAAATGAAAGTCTATACCTTCCAAATGTCAGTCATTTGGTGTCATCGGCAGTTGTTTCATGTGCCGAAGATGGCAGTAGCTTGAATTCATGGGATTGCGACTTCTTAGGTTTCGATGTTCGGTTGCCAGCAGGGAAGTTTCTTACCTGGGTCTTTGCAACTGTGCCAGGCCTTTCAGATTGTCTGACACAGTTTGTTAATGCAAGACTTGGAAAATTAATCACTCTTGAGGTATGTAGTTATGATAAATCTATGGGATTTTCTGTTCTCCTTATAGAGGTCTCTTTTATCTGCAGTTTTCTTTTGTGTGTTTATTGAAGACACAGTTCTGTACATGATGGGATTCTCCTATCCCATTAGGCAATACACTCTATGTTCTATGAATTATTTTTCCATTAATAACCTAGGACTGTAGATGTATGGTGTATCCCTGTGGGCTGGTCACTAAGAAGTGTACTAGAAGTTTTTACAGTTCAAATTTCTACTCTCGTTCCATGTCCTCCAAAAGGTGTTATTCTGAGATACATGTATGCATCCTCACGATCAAGTACCTTTTGCACTTCGGTTATCTCGACACAATAAGACTATTTTGCAAAATGAATAAACCTGCTTATAATATCTCTGTCTGATCAACTTTTTTGGTTTCTCAATCAGGATGTGTCAGAATCTTCAAGTTTACCATTGGAAGAAATGTATCCCACAAAGGCCTGGAGTAATTATCTTCTAACATGTGGAAGGGCATGGGCAATTTCTCTCACATTTAGGGGTACAATAAGTGCAGAAATTCTGAATCCATTCTTCTCTTCTGACAGTCAAGGAACAGACAAAAGCCTTCTTTATCGGTGTGTAATTGTTCCCTTCCATTTTTTTTTTTCTTCGAAAAAAGTTGCATGTATACTAGCCTGCATGACACTCTTCTTGCTTTTTTAATATGTCTGAAATTTTGAAGTAATCACTTCCTTGTTACATGTCACTCGGACCTTTTCTCTTGTGTAGATTGTGCATGCTTCTGTTGTTACAAGTTTTCCTTTTTCCTTTTGTTTCTAAAGTTCCACTTGGCAATTTTGTTTAGGGTCTTTGAATGAAATTTTATATAGCATCTGCCTTTTCTACTACTTGACAGGTCATCTGTTCATGGGAAGGGCTTGAACAGATTCTGGTCCAACATTGAAGGTTATTATGGACCTTTGCTGATTTTGATTGCTGCTACTTCTGTAGATGCCCATGAACATAGCACCAAGTCGAGGAAGTGGATTGTTGGTGCTCTTACCCATCAGGGTTTCGAAAATAGGGATCTGTTTTATGGCAGCTCTGGAAGCCTGTATGCCATATGTCCAGTTTTCCATGTGTTTTCACCTTCCGGTATGTAGCTCAGGAGAGTGAAGGGACTCATTGGTACTTTTCATTGGGGCGGGGATGGCAGATGGGGATGGGAAATTTTCTTTTCTCAAAATTGATTAGGCAAATTCAAGATCTTTGAAGATCTTTTTATTTCCATGCCCTTTCTTGACACTGACTGATTGTAAATTTGTGAAAAGGGAAGGAGAAGAACTTTATTTATAGCCACTTACATCCTTCTGGTAAAGCTTATGAAGCACATCCAAAGCCTGTGGGAATTGCATTTGGTGGGCACATTGGAAATGAGAGGATATTTCTTGATGAAGACTTTGCCAGAGTTACTGTTCGTCATCATGCAGTTGACAAAACTTACCAACCTGGTTTGCTTTTCCCATGTCAGGTATTGAAAGTTTAACAGCAATTACATGATGGGCAACCACTTTTTTGGACATAGATATTTGGATCCAGCAGATTTGCATACATAGGCTTATTTATATCACCTAAGTTGCTAATTGATTTCAATCATATGAAATTTGAATGATCGGAATTGCCAATCTAAGTACGAGCACATGCTGCAGGGATATGTCCCAGTTGAAGCTTTGATTTCAGAAGTTGAAGTTTGGGGATTTGGTGGAAAGACAGCAAAGGAGGTTCAAACTTCATATAAGAAGAGGGAGCAACTCTTTACTGAACAAAGACGAAAGGTAATCCATCAATGTCTATAAGCAAATTTGTTGATATTTAAGAAATGCGTGAATCTACGTGGACCAAAAAAATGTTCTCCTGGTCTTACAGGTTGACTTAAAAAGTTTTGCAAACTGGGAAGATTCACCCGAAAAGATGATGATGGAAATGATGTCTGACCCCAACAGAGTCCGAAGGGACGACCGCTGAGTAATATTGTACATTTTGCTGACATAAAAAGATAGGTGTGCATCTTGTTCATAACTTCGTTATGTGAACTAGAATGATCCGTTAAGTGAGCAATCACCCTCAACGTTTGTCCTCCAGCTGTGGTTGTTCTGCTAAATGTACAACACTGGTCGTGATCAATGGGTTGTGGTTAGCCTTCAAAAGCTTTCCAGCAGTTTGATCCTCAATATTTATGAAAACATACGTATTTCAATGTATATAAAGTTGTCCTGTTTCATTTGGGTTCAATTTGGAGAATGAGCAATACTAAGAAGAAAAATAGAAAGAATGTGGATCCGCTCTGTTAGAACCTAACAACCTTGTTGTTTTACTGTAATCCTTAACCTGACAGGAAAATTTGGGATCCTGTGGATAGTGATAGTCAAGTCTAGATGATCGAGGTTTATGGCCTCAATGCTTCCTCCTTGTGTGGGGTCAAGAAACAATGTGAAAATTCCGTTGAGAAATTGTAGGGGTCCTCACACGTAGAACCGTATACAATGCTATTAATTGAATTGAACCGTAAAAATTAAAATCAAACAGAAATTTTTTACTAGGTTAAATTAAGAATTAAAATTAAATTAAATTTTAGTTCAATGAATTTTTAATTAATTAAATATTTTGGTTCGATTTTTTAACTATTTACTTAACTAAAATAAAATTTAAAAAAGTCAATATTTTTATTTAAATAAAAAAATATATTTAATTTGTTTTTTTAAATTATAATTATCATTATATATTAAATAAATAAGTGATTGTTGGATATATAATAATATTTTATTAATAGTTATTTATTATTAATAACTATATTACTATTTTTTTCTTACTATTAGAATAAAAAATAAAAAATACATAAAATAACATTTCAATTTAGTTTGGATTAACTACAAATTTCTAATATAAAAAAATAAAATTCAAACAAAAAAATTTTTTAATTTTTATTTAGTTCAATTAATTAATTATAAATTTGGTTGAATGAATCAAAAATTGAATTTAATTTGATTTGACTTTTTTAATTAACCGATATTTTTGATTTATTTGAACACCCTTGGTCACACGTTCAATTACTGAGGCCTACCGGATGGACTGTGTTTGCCTCTTCAGACTCTGTTTGGTGTATATAAAACTCAAAAATCTATTGGAGGAACTAATTACATCCCCAAACAAGAGCCTCGCGACTTAAATGAGTTCAACAGTCCTTTACGGAATCTTATATGAACCATTATTTTGAACTGTTTCCCTGCAATTGTTATTCTTATGGCTTCATAACTGGACAAGTTAAATAACAAGTATTTAAGGACGAAGGAGGGCAGTTGAGTCTTAACCTTGTTAGTCACATTAACTGCAATTTAAGGTTGGCACGCTGCTATCAGACTCGTCACAAATTGCAAATCAAGACTTAAAAAGAGTCATCGGCAAACTGTCTTGCAGAACAGACTGCTAGAGCTTGAAAACGCTAAATTTTAAGGTACCCTGCACCCTCAAAACTAATTATATCAGCCATTACAGCTTGAACCCTCCACATCATTTTTGGATCAGACTGCGAATTTGTTTGGAGGATTTAGCTAGCTTACCACTGTTGGAAATTGTCACCTCTAAGTTAATACACTGGCACTATACTGAAGCACAAATCGTAAACTTGGGGGGGGGGGGGGAGGATTACACACTTAAGTTTGACAAACAGAGACTGCATCGCGAGTCTAAAGGTAGGATTCAAAAATCCACACCATGCTGCGTAGCAAGCTCATCCTTGTCTAGTTTTTACTACAAAATGCTTACTTTAGTATTAGCCAATAGTCCTATAAGTCTGATATACCGAGATATCACTGCAAACCCGGAGATAGTATTACAGCGAGGGGATGAAGTATGAACTTTATCACTATACAGCTCCAAGGAAACCTCAAGACAGGGAGCTAGCAAAAACAGAAACTTGAAAGGTTTGCTCTGGAAAAAAATTCAATGCCGAAAAGGAGGTCAAGGTACACCTTAATTAGTTTCACAGGTTGCCAGAACCAACACTTACATGTCATGTAATGCATTCTCAGCAGCAACAATAAGGTCCAAATCCTTGCCTATAGACAGCGTTACTTGGTAAAATCTGAACTTCCAGCATGTGCTGGCACGTCCGATGTCCAACCAAATAGATCTCAGGTAGCATGTGAGATTGAACAACACAAGTTACAGTTTCTTCTCTTCTGCTTTCCTTGGCTAAGTGGACAAAGAGACAAGAAGAAGCATTGAAGCAAGGTCGAAAGGGAGGCAAGGCGCACCATCATAACAAGAACAAAATAACAAAAACAAAGGTAAACTAGAACAGTATCAGAAATGATGAGGGCTTTTGCAAAAACAAAAATGACGCTTCACTTGATTTCATGCAACAAATCGTAAGAACTGATAACTTCTTGTGTTAGACATAGTCACAGATGTTGGGAATGGATCCTTCTAATGAAAAAAAAAAAAAAAAAAAAAAAAAAAGACCGAAAATCCTTTTGCTTTTATCAGCTAAGCTTTCTATTCAAATCCCCTCCATCACACTAATATTTGACATTTAGCGGACAATAGGGATCATCAACCAACTTTTGAACGCAACATTCTCACAAAATAAGCAAAGCTGTGGCCAAACCCCAGAGCCTCTGTGTGCACTGAGAACACCCTTTCTGATCATACTATGGTCGAAACTAACAAATGGAACGATCAAAAAATAATGTTGTTTCCATGCAAATATTAGCGGTGATATTCCATCACTGCTATATGACCCGAAAAGCCTTATTATTAATAACTTCTAAGAATCAGATTGGCGATGAACACAAGGCAAACACAGAAAAAAGACTTAAAGCACCAGAGAAATATCAAAATGCGTTTGTCTTGAATACGCGCTAGCTGTTCGACGTAATGCCCAAAAGAAAAAATAAGTGCCCCAAATAGCCCATTATATGATTAACAAGTGCGATCTAAGCCCACACCCGCACACTAATAATTTAGAATGAGAAATAGGAATGCTCTCGTAACCTAACCTTAGTACCGGGAGCAGGAAGGCGGAGCTCTTCCTCGGGAATGATCACGGGCCACTTCTCGCCTGCTTCGCGGAACATTTGCTCTGTCTCAAGTTGCTGACCTTTCTCCAATATCATGTTCCTTATGCTCTGCGCCGGGGTGGACGTAGCGTCAAAAACCTCTTCCACTCCGTTGACGAAAGTGACGGTGATCAGGGGCGGGTGGTCGTCGGTTCGGCGCTTGACCTGGATCTGACACGACGCGTTCGACTCCTTTGCCTTGCGCGCATTGCACTGTGCTAAGAACTCCATGCACGATGCCAGCCGTGGGTCCAACGCATTGAACTCGATCCTTACTTTCGACAGGAACTTCAACATCCTCTCTCTCTCTCTCTCTCGTTTTTTTCCTTTTTCCGAGTGGCTGAGGCTCGCAGACTCGGGGTTAAAGTGACCTAACGTGAGGCGTGCGAGCATTTCTAGGCCGGGCTCAGTAAAGTTCCCAGGCCTTAAAAGAAGACGAGTTCTGGGCCTCTTCGACTTACGGGTCCAGAGTGTTTATTGGCAAACTGGCCCAGTTATGAGTCGACTGTAGGGGGGACTATGTTCTTGTGCTTCCCCTCTCTTTTTTTTGTTTTTTTTCTTCTTTTTCGCAGTATATATAATTTAATTCTTCCGTTGTTTTCTCGAGAAATTCACAGCTTCTAATTTTCAAAAAGAAAAAAGAAAACAAAAGGAAAGAGAAAAGAGAAAAAAAAAGACCAGTTGAAGAAATAGGACCGCTGCAAGACACGACCAACTTTTGAGTCGCATTGATTTTCTGTCCTGAGAGAGGTTGGACGCGGGCACGAGATTAAGAACTAACAATTTTGGAGAGCTTTGAGGGTTCTTTACTTCAGCAGTCGGAATTACAAAGACAAGTCGCACCAATTATAAAATTTCAATGATAGAGCCATCCGAACTTTTAGTTTTATACAATCGCGAAGGGTCAATTTCACCGTTTCTCTCCCACAAGTCACACCATCCAGTTCTAAAATGCAATTTCTTATGATGCGCCCCCCCCCCTCCCTCGTATTTATACTTTAAAATGGTTGTACATCCCAGCACGAAACCAGACGGGCAGAGCCCTTTAATGTTGAGACAAACCGGAGAAAAACACCAAAAGAAAAACAAAAGGGCTCTCTCACAATAGTGAGAATCCTCCCATAATTTAAAATTTCAACATTTCAACAAGCTGACGGAAATTTAAACATTCGAAGCTAATCTATTTGCAGCAAAACCACAGGTACAAAAGTAGATTGGGAAAAACCCCTGGATGGCCTTTTTCATTTCGAGAAGCAGCACGCTAGAGTCTTATTAACTGCTAATCTCCCTGTCCATTTTCACCCTCTTTGCACTCTGCGCCTCCGATATGCTACTGCCCCTCTGCTGCGAGGATGCATCGTGCTGGTACACACAATTGGCTCCGTTACGGCACCCTCTTGAGCTGTTGAAATAGATACAAGGCTTCATAATTTTGGGCCTCGAGTCCCTTGGTTTTGGATTAACTAAATCTTTGTTTGTTCCTATCTGTTGATTGTAACGACCCACGAATTGCTGGGGAGCTTCTTGTCTTTCACCTCCATGTTGCTGAATCAATTTCTTATAATAATTAACATCCTTTGCTTGCGTCGCTCCGGCGGAAGGCACAGATGCCCCGGGAATCCCCAGTGGAACAACTGCCGCAGGACCCCGTGTATTAGAAGCAATTCCCAATCCAACTCCATTTGGCTGAGCATAATAAGGTCCACTTGGCGTGGCAGCCAATGATGATGGTGCAGTGGCCTCTATTCTATTGATGTGCAAATGAGATGGAGCTGCCGGAGGAGGAGGAGGACCTGATAAAGGAACAAATGGTGCAGTTGCCATGGCTGTTGTCTGTGCACTGGACGCTGATCCATTATCGGAAGTCAGTTTCTCAATCAATTGAGGGTTGCTAAGAATTTTGATGAGGAGGTCATGGTCTATCAATCCTCCATGCTCGTTGCTTTTATTGATGGCAGTGAAGGCAGCAGATGCAGCAGCTACTACATCAGGCTCAATGCCAAGAGCCGCTCCAGCTGCTGGTTTATCTGTAACAGCCATATTTGGAATATTAGAAATACTGCATTGAGAAGTTGGAATTCCGGAAGACAGTAGCAGAGGCTGTGAGCTCATTGGCATGTTAGATGGCCCCACAACATCAGCAGGTGTGTCAGCTGCATCTTCATCTTCAATTGGAGTCATGGGAATCAGAGGAATATTATGATCATTATGTTGGGAATCTTCCGCATCCACAGGGAAAGTGGGGCTGTACATAGACAAAATAAACTTTCCATTGAATAAAAACATCAAAAGCACCAAATAGAACAATAATATATATATATATATATATATATATATATAAAAGAAAACAGAAGAAGCAAGCAAAAGAAATATCAGACTTTGGAGGAATTGCGGAAGGGCGAGGATAAACAGCTTCCAGCACTCTCAACTCCCTCTGATTTTGAGCCTCCACCTCTTCACTTTCCTCCCCAGCAACCACTTGCCAAGACAGGTTCAAGATGAACTGCAAAAGGATCCAATTTCACGACCACAATTGAAATAACAATTGGAAAGAATGGTCAAACATTTACTATAAACGTACCCTTGGAGGGGATCTCCATTTGATCACAGGGACTTCAGACACCCTGATCTGCAAATGGTTAGGAGGCTGACCTCCTTCAAAGCCAGGAGGCAGAATGTCATCCGTTGCTGTCCCAATTGGATGGGGCAGCCATGATGCCTTTGCTTGGAGGTGATCTTGAACACCCAACCCAACTTGTGCAGGAGATTCCTCTGATAGGAATAGCCTTATCTGTTGAAAGTAAAACAAGGATCCAATTAACAAGCATTCTGCCAATACCCAGTATCACATCAAAGAGTGCTTAATCAAGATAAATGTAGCAGTGGCGTATGGCAAAATGCCAGAAAATGATGAAGTTTTTTGTAGCTAGTTGAATACAGGGGGACTTGGATAGGCAACCAATGAATTAGCAGCAAAATGGGAAAGAAATCAGCCACAAATAAAAGATTATCAACCAAACCAGCCATGCATGCAGGAAACCTGCAATGTGCTTAGAAACAACTCCATGTCAACTAAGTTGTGAAATCTATTAGATCCTGCCTACTACTCGTATTCCAAGCAATAATCTATGCTCAATTGCCAAATAATTTATATGTTCATTTATTCCACTCATACATTTTCACAATGTAACAATCTCCTTGAACTTTACTGTATCCACTTCAGTTCGTTTAGTGGGAATCAAATCAGTTCACTGTGGCTAATCTTTTACCAATGGGATATTACGGAAGCTGCATCTATGGATCACCAATGGAGTGTCAAACTATGGATTTTGACCACAAGCTGCAAATAGCCTCCATAAAACACAACATTCCCTTACCAATGCTGGATATATTTGGGGCAGTTGACATCAACTAAAACAAAAATTGGAGATAGATCATATACTGCACAATTAGGAAATGCAAATGCTAAGTGGCCAACAACCACAAACATCAGTCCTCATTCAAATAATTCTCTTACAAGCTTCATCTAATTGCCATGGAGCTTGTCCATCGAGATGCTGTAACTCTTTCATTTACAGCACCAGTGCTCTTGGACACAGTTACCTTAGAAACACATACACCCACACAGCCAAAACATCCCCAGATTAAGGCTGGGTAATAAATCTGAACCATGTTGCAGCATGCCAGACTACTGCATTAGCATAGACAAAATTATCATCTTGACAGAGAACCAAGGAAGCACAAAACCTTGATACTTCACCACACACACATGGAGAAATATGCATATGCCTATTCTATGAGGTGTACCAGGACAACAATATGTTACTATCATATTTAACATTAACATCAATGCAACTTCTTCAATAACATTAAAAATACAGTAAAGCCTCAAAACAGAAGCAGATTCCTTCTACCAGAGCTTTACTAAGTTAGAAATTCTATCAATTTACATAAACAAAAACTGCCTGACAACTGTGATGCTAAATCAAATGTGAGGCACCAAAAGAAGAGAAATCCCTAAAAAATCAATGAAAGAGATAAAAAGGAAACCAAAAAAATCATTATCTATTACTGGCAATAATATAGCTGTGCAAGTTGACATATAATCAAGTTACATTGGCTTCAATTCTCCAAAACCTTCAAAAACAATTGAACTCGCACCATCAGTGGTCAGAACAAAGGGGTCCCTCCCGATGACTCAGGACAACAAGTGATTCTGGAAAATGCACCAATAGATTGGTTGCCTAAACAACTTTTTTTTTTTTCTGTTTTCCTTGATTTATTGAAAAGTATTGAAAGTAAAAATATGCAGTTATTCATTTAGCAATGCACGGTAACTCCTAGAAAATCTTAAGACAGTAAGATACATGGTGAACAGCATAAAAAGATGTCCTAGCACTCATGGACCACTGCTAGGACAATCAAATATAAGAGATTGGTCACAAAGTGTGGCACCCTAAAAGGTGCCTGGCAACCTTTGGGCATCCTAAGATGCTACAATGAATTAGGCTTCAAAACCCCTTTTCCCATACGAAATTGCTCCAGAAGCAAAGGCAGGAGAAGCCAGGATAAGAATCATGTATTTGAATTTTGGGAAAATATAAATTGAATCCTATGTGGTTAGTAAATTGGTTTAGCATTAAAGTTAACTCATGCAATACCATCACTTAGCAATATGAACTCATAGCTGACCAGATGATACAGGCGTGCCTACAAGAGTATATTTCCTAAACTTTTCATACAAATCTTGTGCAGTAATATCAGAAAACAAGGAAAATGCTACTTTCTTATTCAAAGATTTTTTAAGGTGTTTGATTTTACAAGAAATGACTAGAAGACTTTTCAATTCTACTCCTATTCTTGTAAACATTACTTTGACTGCTGGAAGGCAGCCCAGCTTCACAAATCATTTCTATTCCAGTTCAGTGGTATTAATTAGTGCTTAGCTGGTGGAGCTAGTTCAAGCTGCTCAAACATGTGTAGTTCTTATTTCATCTTCTCCTGCCACCTGATACTTCAAATTCTGGTGACTAGATTCCACTGATACTCTGTTTTCATACATTCTTTTAGTGAGAGCATGCAATGAAGATGGGGACCAGAGTCTTAAAAACTGCTCCAGAGGCATAAATTTTGTACATATGGCCTCATTCTGAGAGAGATGTCATCCATAAGATTATCGAGATGTCCATCAAAATCGTTTCATAGAAGCTTACAGTTATCACGGAGATGTTTTTCAAGGATTCAAAATACTTGTTACCACCATAGCAATCAATGCTTACAGAAAAATAGATTCAGAAATAGACTATAAATATATCACTCCCTTAAAATCTAGACTTGGTAAGCTCAATTGATGTAGTTACAGCAACTGCAACTCCCTATAAGGGACTTTGGTTCTAGCAAAGAAGTCAAAATTTCCCTCACATTCAGCATCTAGAGGAGGTTATGAAATGACTTCTTCCTTGTTTCTAGTTTTCCATCATGGCACTTGGTTAGCATCAAATTTTCCGTCATCTACACAATTAACTCCAGCTCACGAGATGCAGCAAGGAGGGAAGAAATGATTTTTCCCTCGAATTCATTTGTACATACAGACAATAGGCAAACATATTGATAAGCTCCTGGCACAAGAAAGAACAGAAACTTTGGTGCACTGTTGTTTGCTCGCTCGGGCAATGCCTCATTCATCGTGCAGCTTGACCCGGATGACAGGTTTCCGAGTTCATACTCCACGCAACACAAGGAATATGGGAAAATTTTCACTCATCTACAACCGCATAAAAAAACAAATTGAATAAACTAGCTCCTTCTAGAACACAAAACAAAATTCAATAGATCAATAAACATATACAGATAGCGTGACACAGCATCAAATTACCGAGTATATAACAAACCATTGAATCAGTCATTGCAATGAAGTAGAATCAGTAGCAGGCCACAACAGGGCAAGCAATTTCAACACTAAGTAATCAAGTCATATAATCGAAGAGAAAGAAAAAAAGAAGAAAAAAAAAAAAACCACCCTCGATAAAAGCAGCAAAACAATCAAGCATTCAGAATCAATCCTCTCTTCTCTCTCTCTCTCTCTCTCTCTTAAAAAAAAAATTAATTCATTTATTGTTCGGATAATTTAGCCCAATCGCCAGGCTTTAGCAGCTAAAAACTTTGGGAACACACAATTGTCAAATACCCATGCGGGGATGATTCCATTGGTTAAAAAATCCTGGGAAGATTGGCAAAAATGCCTTTACCTGGCAAAGATTGGCATCTGGTGCCCAATAAACTCTTTTTGATTTCTGAAATCCCCGCATAATTTACACAGATGAACCAAACTTAGAGACAAGACACAGTCCCCCCCCCCCCTCAAAAATTAATAAAAAAGGAAGAGCTCTTCTTCTTTCTTCAGATTCTCAGTTTCCAATTTCTGTTAACTTTGTCAGAACACCGATCATAGGGTTCGAATTCGATTTCGAGTGCATTAACTGATCCACCACAACTCCTCTCCGATTCCAAACTCTAAATGCTTAGATTGCAACTGTGTGCGTCCATAACCTTGTCAATTACACTTAACTATTTTTGACTATGGACCAATAGTACACAGAGGGATAGAGATAGAGGGATAGAGAGAGAGAGAGAGAGGGTGTGATTGGACATGCACAGAAGTAGAGAGAGAAATGAAGAGAAGGCGAAGGTGGCAGAGAGATCCGAGGGAAGGGAACCCTAGATCCTCTCCTCTGGGCTTTCTTGATTTGCCGTCTCGAATCTCAATTGACGAGATTCCCCCGTCTCTCATTTTTCCGACCCCCCTCCTCCCGCATTTATCCCCCCCTCTCTCTCTCTCTCTCTCTAATGCGGGACTGCTCCCACGTGCGGAGTTGCGCGTGCCAAATGTGAGATGGTCGGCTTTTGCCATACTACGGGCTGCGATGGCGTTACACGCGCTTTAACCGCGTGTGGATCTTACTTCCCAGGCCTTTTTGTTTCATTTTTTAACTCTTTTTCTTACCTGGGGGGCGCTGGGGGATCGAAGGACGGTGCCGCCGCCGTGTGGCAGATAGATTAGAAGTTTGCAGCCGTGCAGCCTTGCTTGGTCCGGTCCACTCACGTGCCTGGTCGTGTCCTAGCACCCCCCGCCACGTCAGTTTACCTACTGTGAAGTGTCCCTTGTCTCCTTATTTCGTATTTTTCTGGTGTTTCTTCTCACCCCCACCCCGGGCGTGTTCCATGGGCTTTTAAGTTCTTACGACAGGGCTTAAGCCTTACGTGTAGCGATAGCTCCTCCTTGCTCCTAAATGGGTCTCAAAAAAAAAAAAAAAAAAAAAACTCAAAACAAAGTAATGCACGACAACACCGAGGGCATGAGTCTTGTAGCCTATGTTTTTGATTGGGCACACCAATAAAGTCTTGCATGACCAAAAAAATGTGACGGTCAACAAAGCCAATGTGATGGGACCCAACCAAAAAAAAAAAAAAAAACCAACCAAAAATAAAGGCAATGTGATGTATTCAGTCCCCAATGGACACTTCAATTTATTGGAAAAAAAAATCATTTTGAAAACGTAATTTAGCCAAAAACAATGCTTTTTATCTACGTATGTGTGGTGTTTTTTAAAATTTTTTTCATGTACAATTTGTTAATATTTGGAGTCATCTTAATATTGCAAACATTGTTAAAAGAAAATGTATGTGTATATTTTTATTAGTCATAGAAAATGAATGATATGAATCGTTGCAAGATTTTAATTAGAATTTGTTGAATATAAAATTCCTTAAAATTAATAACTCAATGACCTTAACAAGTTCAACTCTCACTGAGTCTTTATCTAGTCACACCTCTAAACTGTCACTAAATAGTTCTTTTGCATTTTATGATGTTAAGAGAAAAACAGTGAAAATTTATTGTACTAAATAACATTTTAAATAATCTTAGTAAAAATAAATAATCAAAATATGGAATATTTATTAATAACATACCGTTATAAAGACACAAATATTAATTTACTTTTTTAGAATGTGCCTACCAAGCTTGTTAATAAGTCAACTGATAATAAAATCACCAATTTTTAGTTTTGTAATTAATTTTCAAAGTGAAGTTGACGATATTATTAGAGGAGTTTGATCTTGATTATAATGTTTAGGAACACTTGGTTCCACGCATTGTCTCCGCATTTCAAGAGGGTTGCAAATCCTATTGAATGCTGTAATGGCATTTTTCACTTCCTAAATTTAATTGAGAAGCTTGCATATGTAGATGAAACGAAATCACTAGGACCTGTTTAATCGTCTCAATTACCTGGAGGTTATAAGCTCTGGCTTGAAATTTAGAATTCCGCATAGATTTTTGCCATGTGAAATTGATTTTAATTAGATGTTAGATTGTTTGCAGACTTGAATCTTGGTTATAGCAAATTAGAAGAAAGCATGCTTTGGCAGAGTAAAGGCATCAGAAGAGTGAATATTTAACTGAATCGAGAATGGATGCACTGCAAACATTGTCTTCATTAGACGAGGATGTCCATCATTGAAACAACTCCCAATTACGAAGGCCGCCAGGCTAAGCTTGTGTTAAGTCTTGGAGCTCATAATCTCCATAATTTATTAGCATATCTTCCAACACCCCCGTCCATTTCCTCCTACGCGGAATTTGATGAACCTCTCTTAATGTACATTATCATCTTTCACAAGTATCTATTTTTGTGGCAGTTCATCATCAGTCCTCTCTTGTTAGGAGGGTCGTTGCTTTTCCGGGAAATGAAGCCACAATCTATTTGCTTTCTTTCTACTTTTATACTAAGACGGAGTAGCCGGGAGACTTGCCAAACGATAAATTTTAATTTTCAATCTTTTTTGATTCGTAGATACTTGATTATCTCTCTCTCTATCGGGCCAGGGAAGGTGAATATAACGGGAAACCAGAAATAATAGTTGCACATTAGCCCCCTGAAAGTCGGAACCTTAATTGATCTTTTATCTGACCTTAAACTTTAACCCCCCCCCAAAAAACAACAAAAAACCAAAAACAAAGAGGGCTCCCGGTGCCATTT
Organism: Bruguiera parviflora; assembly: GCA_019804595.1. NCBI lineage: Eukaryota > Viridiplantae > Streptophyta > Magnoliopsida > Malpighiales > Rhizophoraceae > Bruguiera > Bruguiera parviflora. Next base: position 8,053,798 of record CM034050.1, read on the forward strand.
TTCTTCTGTTTTTTTCTCCTCCTCTTTTTCTTTCTTGACAGAATTATTCTCCTTGTCGTAGGCAACGCCTGCCAACTCCGATAGTAATCTGTCAGTACAGAAGACGTATAATTTGACAAAAACAGCGCATCGTACAAGCACGACGGCTTTCTTTGGTTGGTTTTGAATCATGTTTGATGGACCTAAGCGGCCGGTGGGGCCAGGGGTTCTTTATGTTTGGTAGCTGCACCAATAAACAGAAACAAAGAATTTATTGCTATATATATAAAAAAAAAAAAAAAAACCGGGGATGGGTATCCGGGAGCCCTCCTCTTAGTTACAGGTACATAATCCAAGTCATGTTATGCAAGCCTCCGTAAAATATCACACGTCATGTCTATGAATAAACACACATCCATAACTCCAGAATATAAAACCTCAAGAAAACAATACAAGAGATATGATGTAAAAATAATTTGTGGTACCGGCAAACGCGCGAGGATTCAACACTCAGTCCTATATATAGTCCTATATATATATATACATCCCACTTCCCCTGCCAAACTTGCAATGTGGCACGTGACAAGGTGCCATTCAAGTGGAGAACAAGTGAAGCATAAAGCAAGGTAGCGAGACGTCAATCAGACCAACAATCAATTCCCAGTCATCCCTGTACCACGTTCCACACATCACCGCATTGCCCATCTCTTCATCTCTGCCATTTATGTTCTGGAACATGCAGAATTTTATAGGTTAAGCACCCAAGCAATAGTGTCCCAGAAATGAAAACTACATCCTGGAGATAATTGCAAAGCTATCACCTCTAAAGTCACAGAATGCCTAGAAACCATTGGCATTGCGTGGAAAAAGATGCAATCCTTAACTAGGTTAACCAACAATTCATTTTGAACGTGAAAAAACCTAAATTCTTACACCTAGAATTTCCATCAAGTCACCACAACAGGAATTTGAAAAATTTCCTGACCAGGGCATATTTGCTTGAATGGAAACAGGAACAAACTTATGCATGTATAAACAAGACTGGTAATCTTAATAAGCAGTTGGGAGTTTAGGTAATTACCGTGAACAAGGGAGCCACCATTTCCCTTTGCAGCCTGCTGTGGTTGAGTCATTGACTGCTGGACACGTGGAGAACCCTGCCTTCCATTCGCACCAGGTAGGGAATGTCTCTTCTTTATGTAATCTCTATCCTGCACGTCTGGGCTTGATCTCGGTGAGTTATTTGCATGGATCTTGGCCCTTGCCGACTCTGTGGCTTGCATGAAATGAGGAAGAGAATTACTACTGCTACCATCTCTCGGTTCCTGATCCGCAGGCTGAGGTCTTATTGAACCAAGAGAATTGCGTCTTTTCCCAACCTTTTGATCCTTAGGGAATTGTTTCACAGTAATTTTTGTGCCGGATTCGTGATTCGGATTTGAAGGAGACCTCTTATCCACTGAAACAGATTTCCTTTTATGATTGGAAGTGCTCTTCTCAGTTCTGTTCTTTTTAGCTGCCCCAGCTAACTGACTTGAAGGAGTTCCTTGGGATTCAGGAACAGTTACATGGCTTCTGGGAGAAGCTTCTGGAGATGACCTATATACTGGACCACCTGTCTCAGAATCCAACATTCTCTTGACATCAGATGCACTTATCTCTAGCTTCGACTGTGTCTGAGTGCAGTCTCCAGCTAAAATTGAGTTCTCCGATTCACCTTCGACATCATTACCTATCTCTGGTTGATCTTTGAACATACTTGAAGTGGGTTCGGTAGATGCACTCTTGCCTTCAACATCTGCATCTTTCTTGCTGTTATGTTTGATAGATTCTTCATCTGAAACTTTAGGGTCAACCTCATTTTCGACACCTCCAATTTCAGATCTATCAGGAGAATCGAGGGTGGAAGTAATGGAAAGTTCAGTACCACATTCAGAACCACCATATTGACCCCTCGAATTATGGGGACCCAAATTTTCCATCATATTAGGCTCCTGCCTAATTATGCTGTCTCCAACAGATGAAACTGTGTCCATATTTGATTCAAGTCCCCCATCCTGATGTGACGAAGTGAGCAATCCATTTGAATTGGCTGTCAAACTCAGCTCCTCAAATTTTGACTGGGCAGCAATAAATTCGGGGTTGCTGACCTTTTCTGATCCAAAATTAACCTTCTTTCCTTCAGCCTCCAGTTGTTCAGAGGCATACCTTTTCATAGAATGTTTAAGTTGATCGGGTTGTTCTCTTTCAGGTTCTGGCTTACAAGGAAGATTATCAAGCACCATTTGAGATTTCATATCTGACTCAATATGTTTGTTAGAAGAGAAATTTACGTCCACTGATTTCTCCTTTAAATCTGATGCAACAATTGTTTCAGTTTGAGGCTCCACTGATGAAGAGTCCAGATGACTTGCCTGAGACCTGTCAGTACTGGAAGTCATCAGATTCTCTACATCTTCGGATGGCAAAATGGTTTCCCTAATATCGGACTTCAAATTTGCCGTCTCCAAAGAAAATTTGGATGTCTCTTTAGTTTCTACCAGGGAGGAGAATTTTTCATTTTTTTCTCTTTCTGGTCGCTCAATTGTGGCCTCTGAACATAGAGCTGGTTCTGCTGATGAAACAGCCATCCATCTCTCTAACCAGTTCCAAACATAATTTGGTCTCATAGGATCACACTTTATGTGAATGGGCCTGGTCTTTGGTGTTGATGCCATCAGCTATAATTCAAAATAGAAATCCAGTAAATTTATGATAAACAAAGTGAAATATACAGTTGTCTTTAGTAATTAGAATACATCCATCCACTGTACCTGACGAGCAAAACTATTGCTGAGCAGCTTCTCATATGTTAAATGTGATTTTGTTGCCGATCTTTCTTTCTGCAACAAGACAAATTATTTTATAAAATTTTCCGAATACTGAACAGCAAGTTTGGTCTACAAAAGGCACTAATAAAAGCTTTACAAGCTAATGAATTAGAAGCTTGCTTTCAACGCATTATAGTATAAATGGCCCTGCAATGAACATGGAGAGGCCTTAAAGACTAAGGAGACCTATAACCCTCAGAAAGAAAGTTTTTAAAATCATCCTTTTAGATGGCATTTCATTCTTACATTTTTAGAGGCTCGTCACTTTCTAATTCCATTACAACAAAGAAAAAGTCTCCTGCATTATTTTATAGGAAATGTTTTAGCACATTCAGACACGCAGGAAAATGTGCACATCATAACAAATGAAGCTTTTTGTTTAAGTTTCTTTTAGGGTGGAGTACAGGGCTTAGACATTGCAACTTAACATTTACACTGAAAATGTCTTTGAGGTTTCATTCCTTGCCAAAAGCATTTTGTCTCAAGAGAATACAATTGCTGGAAAGAATCTATGTATGATTTCTAGTTATAGTCTGTGAAAATAAGCCCATACACTTTGCCTAAGGAGGTTAAGGGCAATATCTCTTCCAGTTCTAAAAATATATTTGAGTCAAGAAGCATTACCGAGGTATTTGGAACTGTTTTCTCCTGCTTTGCACCAAACTTCTCTCCTGTATATGAGTCCTCTAATATCAAAGGAGCACGGTGAGAACGAACAAGAGTTTGCATTTTAACAATGGCGTGAATACAGCGTAGGGTTCCCAAAGCATGCTGACGGACTAAATGCCCCCGTGCAGCAGCTTGCAACTTAACAACATTTTTAAGCTTAAAGAGTTCTCTTTGAGCCTGAAAATAATTTTGACAATTGTAAAAGTTAAAATAACTAGCTGAGAAATCTTCATATCACATATTTCAGGAAAGGAAATAGATACCAGAATCCCTCTGACAGCAGCCTGGATGACAATGACAAGAGACTCTTCCATAGGAACATCCACTTGTCCTTCATCCTTGGTTACACAAATAGTCTCAGATGCTTTTGATTCTATTAAAGTTGACAAATGAGGTTTCTCGTCAGAGCATTGCATTTGTGGCGTCTTCTCCTCAACAATAGAAGTATCGGGTGTCTGCAAATTAAGATTGGCAGATTCTGGACTCTCCTTGATTGTAGAAGGGACTTCTGTTATCACAGTGTTGTTTAGAACCCGATGGCATGCAGATCTCTTCCTGAAGCTCCATCTACGTTTGTCACTTGGGGATTGGTTCTGCAATTTAATCCAGCTGATGTTAACTAAATGACAAAGAGCAAGCAAAAAAAGTCATCCTCCATTCTATCAAATTTGAGACTTGTGCCCAATGTTAGATGAATTTAACATATCACTGAACTCCAGCTGGTAAACAAAACAATTTTTCCACAAAAGATAAAAGGATTTGAGTAGAAGGTAGATTTCTCATGGTGCCATATGATTCTTAAAACCTTTTATGATATGATGTAGAGCACAGAAATGCATCACATTATCCAAATGAGCAGCAAATCAGCATTTTAAGAGCAAAACAGCAAGAATAGAAGGCCTTCTTGAACAAATTCTTATCAAAATTGTACATAAACTCAAAACCCACATCACTTCATGAGAAGAATATATGATCCAATGATCAGAACAGAACCTCACAGTGAAATCTGCACAAGTACTCTTAAGATAGCATTAACCGCCTGAAGATCTAGGGGTAAGGTATTGACATTGGTTGACAAAAGACCAAACAGGATCCTGCAGCACACCTGATGATCTAGAAATAGAAGGACTAGATTTCTCGTTCCGAACTGAAATCAGCGTAAGTAAAGCCTCTTAGATCAATAAAGGATGCATTTTTAACAAGAATTAGATTTAGTGCTTGGCCAACCTCCATCCAGCACCTACACACTCCACCAATTGGACTCCAAGAGAGAGTCGAAATCTCAAGCTTATCTTGTTATAACAGCCACATTCATAATCGATCAATTTTGCAGTTAACCCACAACTAAAAACTGCTAAAACACTAAAGAAAATCTCCCGGAAAACCAGAGGAAGCTATACTTTTCTCAGGGGAAAGCAGAAAGCGACGGCTCCTTAAACAGTAAATTCACAGGGTAAACTCCATGCTTTTCAGATTTTTAATACGAACACATCGGCATTTAAAAATAATTATACTTAACGCATGGAGACATTGTTGGGATTGCTAAACGAAGCATTAGTGCCAAGCGTTTTATATGTTCAAATATGCAGTTATATAATAAATGTATAAAGCGGCAAATGAAAAAATAAAAAATAAAAAAAAAAAACACCCAATATGCTGAGGATGCCATCAAAAGCAGATCAAAACACCAAATAAAAGTCGCAGAAGAAGACAAGCATAGTTGGCCAATGAGATACCCCAGGAACTTGAAGATGATCATCTTTGTCAGCCGAATCGCCGCCGCATGCCATTATTTTGAAACAAGAAGTGGATCTTCCCATTTTCTGCTTCCGCCCCTTTAATCTTTTTAACCTGCTTCCCCACCCCACTCACTCTAGACCACCTTGATCTCTCTCTCTCTCTCTCTCTCTCTCTCTCTCTTCTTCCCCCGGACAATGCAACTCTGTTTGTTGTGCTTTGTTGGAAATTGTAGCAGAGGAGGCGGACCCCAACGCGTTGCTTAAATGTAGCTAAGTCTAACGTTGGTGTCCGACATTTAACTGGTACGTTGCTCCTTTGCCTATATAAATTAAAACTATAAAATAGAATCAATAGTCTTGACTCTTAAGAAAGGCTGTCAGATCGTTAGAATTTTTTATTTTTATCTTTTTATAACAAGATAAGATAATGGGTATAATACTAACCACTTGATGAGACCAATTGACCACTGCATCTTAGTTGCTCGTCCTCAAAGTCTAATGTCTCTTTACTTTTTAGAATAGTGTTTTTCGACTCGCGAATAATTTTTAATTTTATTAAAAATTTAAAATTAATTATTTTAAAATTATATATACGTATAATAATTTATAATAATGTTTTAAAAAATTTTTTTTATTAGTTTTAAAATAATAATCTATAGATAATTATAATATAAATATAAATATATAATAAATATAAAAAATATATAATTGAGAAGAACATATTTTTTTATGTAATAATAATTATAAATTTTAATTATAATTTACTATCATGAGATTAAATTTAATATGTTTAATAAATATTATTTACTTTTAAACTTCTTTTAATAAAAAAATTTATAAGTTTAATATCCTTAAATATTTTTCATTCTTATAAAAAAATACTATTATAGAATTATTACATAAATTTTTAACTACAATGTAATGACATTGACAACTGCAAATTTTGAAATCATTTTTTTACTTATAAGATTTATGGAATGATTCACTTGATCTTTTAATTTTGTTTTCACCTAAACAAACATATTGATTGATTTATCAACTCTCCACTTATCATATAGAATGTTATAATTAATTTGAAAATACTTATATTTAAAGGTTGAGTTAAAAATAAATTACACTAAAAAATAATCTTTAACTATTAGGGTCTTAATTCTTGTTCTAATATTAATCATCTCATTAATGTACTCTCACATAATTCACGATTAAGTAAACTTTATGGTTATAAGTTTTATTATTAAAGTACTAGCGAGTAACTTAGTTACAAAATAAAACTACTTTTTCATAAATTGCAAATAGTTTTTTGTAATTTTTATTTTCAAAATGATTTTTTAAATATTGTTAGTAATAATCACTTTTATAAATATAAAGTTCAACTTTGTATTTCATTTTTACATTTATGATGTAATTTCTTTCCCTTATTATTTCAATTCATAATAACAATATACTTACTTATTAATAGTACAAATTAAGATTTATAACACTTAAATAAAAATTGACTTATTTATATCATTCTAAAAAGTTCAATCCATTAAAAAAAATAATAGATGAAATATGCAACTGAATTAAAATAGTTACATAATCTTAAATGCTCATAATTAATTATAAGATGTATTCAATAATAAAATAATTAAAGTATATTATAAACATATTGTAATTCTTTTTAGAAAGTCTTATAATATATTATTATAAGTAATACAATATATTAACTTTAATAGGTAATTATGTATTTTCAACTAAATATACTTGATATTTTCTAATAAATAAATATATTTAACTAAAAATATTAATATATCACAATTATATTACTAATTATGAAATAATAATTTACTTTTAGGCAAATCTTGTAATTTTAATAATTAATAATATTAATTTATCTGATTATTTCTCATTTATAGGTATTTTATTAAAATCCTATATACACAACTATTTGTATTTGTTGTTAAATATAATAGTTTGATCACTTTAGTGATAAACAATTTACTAAAATAATACATACATATCACTCTAACATTTTAGTTGGTTATTTCAATAACTATTAAATTATAATTATAAAAAATGCATGAAATATTCTAGTTTAGTCACTTTAGTAACTTGTCCATTAGATACATACTTTTGAATTATGTTAATGTACACGATTTATACATGTTTAGGCAAGGCTTACAATTAAGTAGCATAAGCCATAAGTTATTGCTTCTTTTTTTTTTTTTTAATCTATTGTAACACAAGGTCCCTCATTTAATATCACCCTAACACAAGGAATTTTGGTTTGATTTAAAGATTTATTTAAGGGAAAATAAGCAAAGCTAATTAGGATTTTGTCATGTTACTAATTAAGCAATATTTGGTATTTTAGGTATAACATTTGTTATACAAATCTAAATTAAGTGATTCTTATGACTAAAGAAAGCAAAAAGATAAAGTTACAATTTTTAAATTTATGTTAAAGTTTGATTTGACTTTTAAAAGAGAGATATTTAAGCTAGAAGTTATAGGTTAGAAATTGTTCAAAAGTTGACTAGAAATAGGAAACCTTAATTAACAAAAGGGGCCACAACACTATAAATGAGACAAGTCAAGCAAAAATATATACAACCATATATGAAAAAAGAGAGAATTATGCATCAAAAAGGAATATAAAGAGATCAAGAAAAGATAAGTAATGACATCTTTTAGGGGGTGATTCCAAAGGTGTTTCATTATTTTGTTGTCCTAAAACTCCTTTTGTTTTCAACGTTTAATTTGACTTTCATTATTTCTATTATGAAAAATATAATATAATTTAATCATAGTTATGTAGTTTTCTTTACTTTTATGCTATTCAAGAATTTTCTTTTTATGACAAATATGTTTTATTGTTTTTAATACTTGTAAAAGTCTGATTACATTTTAAATTAATTTGATATGCATGGTTGATATTGAAAGGAAATTTGTTGTATTAAATTAAATAATACATACCATAAATTAAATGAAATACAAAGATGCACAGGCATGATTCATGCAATAATAATAAGTAGATTTTACAAGAATTTATTTAAATTAGAATTTTTCACAAAACTTATTACTCTTTTTCTTTATTTAAATTTACATGAAAATGTAACAAGTTAATAGATAAGGTAGTTTTAATATAACACAAGAGAGAATATTAAATAATATAAGAAATTATGTTGTCCTGTTAATAGATTCTCTTTATGATAACATGTTAGCTAAAAACTTTTGTAATACTAGTGTGGTCAATTAATGTCTTAGTGTCTTTAAAACCGTAGTATCTTTTATTCTCATTTACTCTTATTATTTAGTGTTTAATTATTCTCTTTAAATTTTATTTGTTCTTATTTAATTTTATAATTTTTAAAATTAGTTTTCTAAATAAAATTAAAATTAATGAATGTTTTAGTACTGGTTTACTTGTAATTCTCGTAAGACAATACTTTATTTACTATCTATATTATTTAAGTAATTATTGCACTTACTAATAATTGTTCGAATGAATTAAGCCTTTAGCATAATTGTTACAGATTGCAAAACTTAACAATATTAAAACTTTTTGATTTTGATTTTAATTTAAAATTTTAATTTTATTTATTTTTGTTTTGCAAATTTTTGCTAATGTATGACATAATCAAATGGCAAAGAACTTAAACCATTTGATCTTAAAATTGAAAGAATAATTCATGAGTTAAACAAAAGCAAACGAATGAAGATGACAAATGAAAAAAACGATGAAGTTAATTGGTCCTTGCTTAAGTATACGATACAATTAGTCATAGGGACAACATTAAGCATTAAGCATTAACCATACAAGTAAATAATTTTGAAATCAAACCAACCATTATTCAAATGAATCAAACTTTAGTTTAATTTGATAGTTTACCTTGTGATAACTCGAATGCCCATATTACTAATTTTTTGGAGATTTGTGATACTTTTAAGTATAATGATGTTTCTGATGATATTATTAGACTGAGATTGTTTTCTTTTTATTTACAAGATAAAACAAAAAATTGACTTAACTCTTTGTTTGTATGATCCATTATTATTTGGGTTACAGTGGCTCAACACTTTTTAAAAAAGGTTTATCCACCTTTTAAAATTGCTAAAATGCATAATAATATTACTACTTTTATGTAATTGAAGATGGAATCTTTGTATAAAGCATGAAAGGGATTTAAGAATTTACTTAGAAAGTACTCATATAATTGTTTACCTATTTAGCTATAAGTACAAATTTTGTATAATTATTTATATTTTGCTAATCATTCTATAATTAATGTAGCAGTAAGTGGCATTATAATAAGGAAAACACCTAAAATGGTAAATGACTTGTTGTAAGAGATGACTTTTAATAATTATTAATGGTAAACAAATAAATCAATAGTTAAAAGAGTTATAAGGGTTTACGCAATAAATACTCTTACTATTTTAATGTAAATTATAGAGGAAGACATACTAGTACCTAATGTTAAGTGCGCAATCATTTCTCATAAATATTTGAGCATGCTAATTTTGTTTGTAATTTTAACAGGTAATAGGTAAGCAATCCTTACTCCAACACAAACAATCCTAATTAGTGAAACTGATGAAGCCACTACCTTTTTATAGAGTAACAACAACTTAATAAAGTTGCCACATTTAGAATTTCCACCTCAAGAAAAGAATTCCAATTTAAAGGAAGTGATGATCAGATTTATATCTATTATTAAAACTATGTTCTAAAACCAAGAAATTTGTATTAAGAACTAAAAAGCTTATGTCAGAAACTAAGAAGCTTTTATTAAAAACTTAAAGTTACATATGGGGCAATTAATTAATATGCTCTCTGGAATGATTTATTTTCTTTACTTAAGATTTTAGAGAAAATCCTAAAGAGCAAGCAAAAGTCACTACCTCAAGGAATGGAAAGAAGCTAAAAAAAAGTTTAAAAAGAGCAAGGTTATAAGTTAGGAAAAAAGACACACCAAGACTATGAGTATTCAAATGAAAAAAGAGAGTAAGACTAAACAATAAAGGAGGAAAAAGTTAAGGATGATCTTAACGAATTACCTAAATGACTTTTTCATGGCCCTAATGTCAAACCTCAAGTTCCTTTCATTCCCTTTCCTTAGAGTTTGAAGTAATATCAAAAAGATAAATAATTCTTTAAATTTGTTTAGAAGTTACACATTAACATTTTTTTTTTTTTTTGCAAATGCTTTAATTTAAATACCCAATTATACAAAATTTTTGAAAGAAAATTTGGCAAATAAGAAACAATTGGAAGGGTTTGAGAAAATGAAGTTAAATAAAGAATATTTTGTAATTTTGCAAAATAAGCTACCATTAAAATTAAAACATCCAAGTAGTCTTTTTATTCCTTACACTATCAGCAGTTCTCATTTTAATAAGTTTTTATGTGATTAAAGAGTAAGTATTAATTTGATGCCTTTTTTTGTTTTTCAAAAATTAAGGCTTGGTAAACTAAAGTTACTAATGTATCTCTTTAGTTAATAGATAGATTTATTAAGCATCTAAAAGGTGTAATGGAAGATGTTTTGGTAAAAGTTGATAAATTCCTTTTTCCTATAGAATTTATTACTTTGGATATGGAGAAAGATTAAGAGGTATCTCTTATTTTAGGGAGACCTTTTTTACATATAAGTAGAACCTTAATTAATGTGTAATAAGGAAAGCTAATCCTTATAATACAAAATAAACAAATCACTTTAGTGTGTTTAAAAGCATTAAATATCCTTCAATACTTATTTCATAATTGGTACTTCTAACCATAAAGTTAATGAGTTTTTTCAGGAAGACAAGTTGAAGGACTCATTTGAAGTATTGTTTAACTTAAGTGTACTACAATTGAAAATGAGAATATAAGGGATATACTAATTAGTTAGAGGCAAATTTACCAAACTTAAAATCCAAACAACTGAAAGTTGCAATTCTTAACAAACAACAAGCTTTTTAGTTAGTCATTAGTTGAGGAGCTCTGTACACTTGAATTTACACCTTTACTTTTTTATATAGAATATATATTTTTAGAAGATTTTTCCTCTCTAAATGTAATTATTTCTTTTTCTTTGATAAATTTAATAAAGGAGAAACTTTTCAAAGTTTTAAAGAAATATAAAAAAGTCTTAGAATGGACAATAGTTGAAATTAAACAAATCAATCCTTTAAGTTACATGCCTAAAATTCTCATAAAAGAGGCTTATAAGTCCTCGATCCAACCTTGAAAAAGGCTAAACTCAAACATACAAGATGTGATAAAGATTAAGGTAATTCAATTGTTGGATGCATGAATAATTTATCTTATTTTTGATAACTTATAGGTAAGTTTGGTTTAAGTATTACCTAAAAAAAGGAGGTATAATCATGTCAAGAATGATCAAAATAAACTAATTCCTATTGCAACAATGATTGGTTTATAGGTTTATATAGATTATAAAAAGTTAAATGATGTTATAAGAAGAAAACATATTCCTCTATCCTTTATTGATCAAATGATAAAAAGACTTATTGGACATAAGTTCTATTGTTTCTTTGATGGATATTTAGGTTATAATCAAATTCTTATTGTAATAAAAGATAATAAGAAAATTACTTTCACTTGCCTTTATAACACTTTCACCTATAAAGAAATGCTATTTGAATTATGTAAGGCTTTTTTTACATTTCAAATATGCATGATGTCTTTGTTTTTTACTATTATTTTAAAAGATCCTTAAGCATTAAGATATAATAGTCAAGTTGAGGACTATAAAAAAAGTGCTTTATGTAAGGTAAGCCATTTTTTCAAGAATTTTTTTTTTCTTTCTTTTAGTTATTTATAACTTGACAATAATGTTGACTTTAAGTTTAAGAAGGATTATTCACTTAGCATTTGCTTTTGGTTATTTATTTTTGCTTGGATTGTTAGTGAAATGAAATTTGCTTTGAGTTGCTTGATTTTTGGTTACTTAGAAGAATGATGATCATATTAGAAAATGATTTCAAGAAACTAATGTATATTATGCTTATTTAATTCTTAATTCATAATTCATCTATTAACTTTATCTTATGGTTAAACTATAGAATTTTAAATGATGTTTATAATTTTTAACACAAGTTGTATACTTAAAGAATAGTTTGTTCTTAGTGTTGAAAGAAGTTTTATATCGATCAACCAAATATTTTGAGCAAACAACATAAAGAAAAGAGATGGAAAACTAAAAAGTTACATAAACTTTTGAGAGGTTAACTAACCTAATTGATGTGGTTAAATATGTAAACAAAAGAATATAAATTGCAAAAAATTATGTTTATAGATAGAATATCTTATTTGATTGACCAAACCAATTAATGTTATTAATCAAATGAGAATAAAAACTTTTACTCTGAAAAATTGATTTTTAAAATAAAATTTGGATCCATTAACTAGTTAAAATACTACGACTGATTAATGTGAATAAGGTGTGAGAAACTAAATTTTGGTAGAAATTTTAGATTAGTTGATCAGACAAAATTTTATAATCTACCAATACTTTAAAATTAAAAGTTTCTAGATTTGGTTTAGATTGTAATTGATTATTTTCAAAAGAAATAAAAAAATAAAAAGAAAAACAAAAAAGGAAAAAAAAAAAATAAGAAGAAAGAGTATGATTCTAACTTTTATGATCTCTTGCTTTGATTTCTATCTCATCCTTCTTTTTTTTTTTTTTCCTTTTAACCATTACCTTAATTTAACGTTGTAAGTTTGATAAAATCCGTTAAACTTTTAGTAATATGAGTGTCTATATTTATTGAGGTCTAATTTAATATATATTTTCATATAACTTTACTCTCAAATTAATGTTATTATTCTTAATAAAGTTAAGTTTTATTCAAAATTTATATACTTTTACTTTCTTTTGTAAGTTTGGGAAAGTGAATATTTAAAGTTAATTTAAGTCATAAGTATGAAAAATTATTAATGAAGAAGTAAAAAAAAAAAAAATTCTAAAAAGGAGTTTTGATATGATTTAAAGAATAATTCTATCTCAATAAGGAAACTAAAGCTAATTAAAATTCTATTTTGTTATTAGTTGAACATTCTTTGATATTTTAGGTATACTTTTGGTTACACACATTCAAATTGACTGTTTCTTATAAATAAAGAAAACTATAAAATAGAATTAAAACTTTCTAATTTATATCAAAATCTGATTTAATTTTTAAAAGGGAGATATTTGAGTTAAAGTTATGGGTCAGAAATTGTTTAGAAGTTAACTAGAGATTAAAAAAAAAAAGAAAAAGAAAAAACCCTAATTAACAAAAGGAGTCACCACATTATAAAAGAGATACAAAAAAGAGTATAAACATATACAACCATACAGAAAAAGAAGAGAGAATTATGCACCAAAGGAAGACGAGCATGAAAAAAGTAAGAGAAAAGGAGTGATGACATCTTTAAGAGAGCAATTCATTAGTTGTTTATCATTCTATTTTCCTATAACTCTTTATGTTTTTAATATTTCATTTTGTTTTCATTATTTCTATTATGAACCAATCTTCTTAATTAGGTCTATGATGTGGCCTAATAATAGTTATATATTTTTTTTCTTTTATGCTATTTAAATTCTTTTTATGGCAAGTATGTATTATTATGTTTAATACTTTTAAATCAAATTTTAAACTAATTTGATATGCATGGTGGAGACTAAAAGGAGATTTCTTATGTTAGATTAAATAATATGTACTATAAGTTAAATAAAATATAAAGATATACAAATATGATTTATGCAATAATGATAAATGAATTTAGAAATGATCTACTTAAATTAAGGTTTCCATAAAATTTAATATTTTTATTTATTTAAATTTACATATAAATATAATAAATTAATAAATAAGGTAGATTCAATATAACTTAAAAAAATATTGAATAATAAAAAAATTTCATTATCTTATAAATAGATCATTTTCTTAATAATATATTAGTTAAGGTCTTTATATAATGTTGATGTAGTTAACTAATATTTTAGTGTTTTCAAAATCCTAGCATCTTCTATTATTATTATTTAGTATTTAATTACTCTTTTTAGATTGTATTTATTTTTTTTTAATCTTTAGAATTAATTTTTTAAATAATTTTAGAATAAATAAGTATTTTAATACTTATTTACTTGCAATATTTGTGATAAGATACTTTATTTACTATTACTCAAACGATTAATATACTTATTAGTAATTATTTACAAACATTAATAAACATATGAGATGTCTAATAAATTTTTGGATATAATTATAGTAAATATGTACATCCTAAAACAATTAAATAATGATATATTATGTTAATAATTTATTTATAATTTGCTTGTATATTTTAACAAATGATTTTTGGTTATATTTTAGTTGATTTATTTTATATTTAATTTTTTTTCCTCTCACACCCGGACATCCACTATTTTGATTTAAGCCTTGATGGCATTTCACTTCATTCATGTACGTGCACAAAAGTTTGTAAAAAAAAGATGCCCTACCAACATGTTCAATAAATTATATACTTATATATATATATATATATGAAAGATGACAAGGCAACTTTTTATTAAAAAAATATATTGATAATAAAGTTATGATACAAATCACAGCTTCATCGCTATTAGTAAGAATATTAGAAATTGTTTATCAAAAGTGAGTTACAGGCAGTTGAGTTTAGGAGCACGATGTTCTCTCCAGACGCGGTGCATGTATTTTGTAAGGAAAGTAAATTCACACGGTACGGCCAGAAGAATTTCTACAATTAATGTTATTTAGGAGCTCACGCATACCGTTATTCACAGTAAAACTAGAATAAGATCATCAATAATCTGGGGGGGGGGAACAAAAAACAAAAAACAAAAGACAAAAAACAACTATTTGGAGTCAAACTTAACTTTCGTGATGCAATTCCATTCGCGAGAAAGCCACAGAATCTCTAACGAACAGTACATGAATGCCTACTTTTACTCTCCTTAATTCATTATCATTTTATTTATATCATTTATTATAATAGATTTCGCCAGCAAATCGGAAAAAGAAAAATATTATTCACGACTGGCTCTAGCTCTGCAGCGGTTCATCGCGGACGGTTTTTTATATAAATATTAAAGTAGTAAGCGACAAGTGAAAACTGAGAAGTGACAGTGGATAAGATACGAAAAAACAGCGAAGTAGTGCACAGTCCATTAGGATTGACAAAAAAAAAAAAAAAAAAAGAGGTTATCTGGAAGGAAAAAATAGAATGCACGAGCTAATTTGTCCCTTTCTCAATAGCGAAGCACAAAAAATTAGGTCCTCGAAAGAAACCCATGACGTGACCTAAACGTTCTCAGTTGAAGAAGGTGAGGGGACACCCTTAACGGGGAAGAGTCTAAATATTTATTTTAAAAAATTTTAATTTTTAATTTTTTCTTTTTATAAAAAAGGTGAGATTTATATATTACTCTTTGTTACATAGTCCAATGCCGGACGAGCTTATTAATTTATAAAAAATATATAAAATAAAAACAAAATTACAATGGACACTTAATAAACAATAGCCGCTTACAATGGGACCACGGGCACACGCTCTTAGTACATGATGCAATTTATCAATAAGAAAAATATTTGATCGGCACAAAAAGTAAAGAAGAATATAATCGAACACGATTAATGAAATAATGTAGATATTGTTATAATAATAACGCAAACAATTAGTTAACCGAAAAGGAAAATAAATAATTATATATATATATAATATTTTTTATTAATTATATTTAATAATATTCATTATTATTTTTGTAGCAGGTGGGTAGTGGTTGATTATCGATAATGCGATTACTTAAAAAAAAAGTCCCATAAAAACAGCCAGTGCATGTGCAGCGAACGATTTAAGCAAGCAACCACGCATCTCGGTGCGCAAGGCATGGGCAATTTTTCCGGGCCGAAAAATGGAGGCTGTCAGGCAGAGATCCATCTGACTCTGGCGAATCATTTTCGAGCCGAAAATGGTAATCTAAAACTGGCAGGTCACGAGCATTGGCAATTGCTTCGTCTCACCTTCCGCAAGGTGGAGAGAGATCGCAGCGAGATGCGTGTGGGGGACGGTGATCTGCTTGCCCCGGGCATTGGATGCCAGGGCTTCGTCAGGGTGGGGACGCACGAAACAATAATGCAATTTTAGTTGGATGGGACCTGCCTGCTCTAACCAAAAAGATTGATTAATCGCCAATCACTAGCTTAGTCCAGGCTTTTGTCCGACGGAGAAGTCAGGGCCGGGACAGGACCGAAAGTCCAACGATTGCTCGTTCACAGGTTTAGCTTGATCTTATCAATTTCTTTTCCTTCTTCGGCCAGGAGTCAACCATTTCCTGAACCCTACAGCGCCAGCAAATGATGTTCGGTGCGAAGGCGACTGGCCATCAATCATGTTGATATTTCATTGAAAATTCAATTGTTAATCGGGGGTGTTTAGCGTGATTTTGTGTACGATTTGTGATAATTTGTCCATTCATTTTGATTTATTTAATTGCATGGTCTCCCATTATCCGTCCCCGACCCATCGATGGAGACATCAACCGCAACCTATTCCATTTTTAATTATGGCGCTATTTTACAAGTACAACAACGTTTTCATTTTCTCTAATCAAAGTTGTGCAGTTGGACCTGAAACTCATCTAAAGCAAAGGTCATGTCATACTTCCCCCAAGTGAATAATACATTTCAGCATTACTGTCATCAATCAATTCTCTGGCAATTTAGGTGCAGCGGCATATGACCTTCCGCGTGCCACTTGGGACGGAGCAAGTGGCCCGGGGGGGCTTTTTGACACCCCATTTGTGGGATTGGCTTCCTTCTCGTCGCATGCGGTGTTGGCGGGTGCCTTTTTCGCCGGCGTTTAAAGGATCAACCCCATCCTCCTCTTCCCCCCCCCCCAACCCCGATAGAGTTGCATCGCTACCATCGTTTGTTCTGCCTGTAATGGTTAAAGGATTATAAGATTGAATTATCTTAGAATGTAGTTTTATTTCGCACAATTATGAGAAAAATTAGTAATTTTTATTAATATCATAGAGTTTATGTTTTTATAATTTAGATTTAAAGCGTATGGTTTATTCTATAACATATTGATAAATATATATATGTATATTTTTTTTTATTTATTTATTTTATGAGATTATAAAATAATATTTATATTTTTTGTTCTGTACGAATAAAACCAATTAAATCACTAACTAATGTCTTACTCGGGCTTTAAGAAAAAAACAAAAAATAAATAAAAAATAATGGGGGACGTGACTTTCGGCCATTCTAGACTGTCTTTAGTGTGGCAGCCTGGTAAAGCCCTCGTCACATGGGCAAGAGCCCGGGAATGATGATAGCAAAGTGAACCGTACACTAGAGGACGAGGGCGAAGTATCTCGTGCAACCCATAACTTCGAAAATTATTATTTTGTTTCTCAAAATTCAAGTTTCCCATTCGAATTCATGTTTGCAATAAAAGGTACAATAATAAACATATAACGATGTGAAATCGATATAAAATTATTTACTTTTAATGATTATATATATTATTATTATTATATTTATGATTATACAGTATATTATTTTTATCACACAAAATAGCTCAAAATCTTAAAAGTTACAGAAGTGGAACAATTTTTGGCATGTAAGACCCACATACGTCATCAGTTTTGGCCGCTTTTATGTAGGTTTTTCAATGGACGTGAATGTTTGCCGCAGCAAAAGAGAGAAAATACAGTTTCTTTCGTTGAATCGTCGTTCGGTAACGGGTGCAAATGCCTTCCACGAGGACACTGATTGCGTATGCCTAGGCTTATCAGGATTAAAGGTTCTCGGTCGCATGCAATGGAGGGGGAGTGGCGAGGAAGGGCAAGAAAACAGGTGGGATGGTGGTCTCGCTACGCGCCCGTTCTTGCATGTCCGGGGAAAACTGCTGCGCCTACCAAAAATTGAATAGGGAAAGAAATGAGGTTCGAGAGGAGGGCCAGCTGTTACATAAGCCTAACCTTATCTATCGCTTTCTGGTTGTTCATGTATGCTTACTCAACTTCTACTTAATGCTACTAGCTAGCATTAATTAAACTGCTGGACCCCAGATGATCTATACTGCCCGTGCAAAGTACAGGACAATTACGAGCATCGAAGAGGGACTAGAATGGGCTGAAAATCCCCAGGAGTGGCACATTAGATGGATCTCTGAATCTGGGCCTAAAGTTAGAAGTACAACTAAGACAGTCGATCACCCTTTTCATTAGGTATGCACACATAGTATCATATGCCTGTTTGCGCTTTGGACACGAGTTTGAAACGATTATTCTCAGATGGGCCCAATATGGTTGGCTGCAAGGTTTTCGGCAATGAGGATGCTGGCAAGTGGGGTCACGAGAGGCATCGAGAGGAACAGATGCTTTTCATCAAATGCAATTGATTTGAGCATTCCAGGTTCCTATCTCGACTTTCACAAGCAAAGTGAGTGCGTAATCCCTACATGACAGCTTTTCCAGTTCCCGTGAATAGGCCTCGAGCTCAACGTGCATCACAAGATTTCCCAACCTTTACTTGTTACTTTCTAGGACTATAATACATGCATCGCCGCGATTGGTTCGGTTTGGCGTTCAGTTCCCCTTTTTGTTCTTTTATCCTCTTTCCTTCTATCTCATGGCTTGTCAACCTTCTAAGAAGATTTCAACACTACATATTAATCCCCCCAAGTTCTAGGATTTGTTTAATTAAGACCATCGCGTTTTTTTTTTTTTTCCTTTTTCTTTTTTAATAATAATAGCAACTGCATTCAAGTTGAAGTGTTAACAAGAGTCCACGGAGGACATAGAAGAAACACACAATGGCAGGCCAGCGCATGAACTCTATTTTGAGTATTTGTTATAAGTGATTAGTATTATTGAGAGATATGTGTACTATTTTAAGTACTAAGCAATTTGACTGTATAATGGGAGATATGGAGTTGTCAATTTGTTGTCAACAATACGCTGACGAATACTCTTGTACCAACCAACAATTCAAGTATCTTTTTCTTTCCTTTTTTTTTTTCACTTGAAACCAATCATTCAAGTATTCTTATTTTATCTCATTTTACTTAAATATCTACATTCAAATTCTCGTGTAAATAATTGGTGTAAAATATTAGCAATTTACTTGAATTTTCAAGTCAACGAGTATAAAGAACTGACAAATATTTACTCATTCTTTTTACCACCAACATGTATATACACATTTCGGTGTGATACAATTTTATGATCTCTCTTGTTGGTGAAATATCGGGTTATTAGTTTGCTTACAATTAGATTTATATAACATTGGTTCGAGTCTTAAACTCGTGCACAATGGCCTATTGAAGCTATATCTAATTTTCAGAGTACTTATTAATTATTTGCAATAAGTTCTAATAATATTAATTTTAAATTAAGTTTGTGTATTTACGTCAGTTAATTTTAGTGAAAAATATGTATTATCCGCTAAAAAATATTGAAAAATCTAATCATTTGATAAAGAAGACATATTGATATATTTGAACTTTCACTTCACTTTACTGTTAATGGCAAATTGGCATATGCTGTTGCACTAATTAATTTCCACTTTGACACAAATAATTTAACTTCCCTTAACATATTGTAACACACATATTTTTACTTCACTTTATTTTATTTGGATATTTATGTTCGGATTTTAATATATAAATTAACATAAAATATTAGTAATTTACTTGTATTTTTAATTTAATGAATTTAAAAAACTAACAAATCATAAAGCGAATATTTTTGTTAATAAAATGAATAGGTAGTTGTACGTATATTTCTTAAATTACTATAAATTCAAATTTCTTTTTCAACTAACTTTATTATTATCTGGAGTTTTTTTTCACTTCATCAACGTTAATAGTAGATAACTGAGCAAGCTCATGTGCAAGTGCATTAGCAGTCCGGTAGATGTGTTGGAAGCGGATCGTTGAAAAGGCAACGGAGATGCTTCGGACGTCACTGGCAAGTTGTTGCAGCAAAGAGAGAGAAGCGGGGGCTGCTGCTGTACTCAACTTGAAACTGCCTTCTGGTGGGGGCATCCGTTCTGAAACAGAAAGAGACGCAGGTTGAAGAGGCTACAGCAGTGGGTAATCGTCGTTGATAAAGACAATAAAGCTCAGCAGTCATGTCAATAACATGCACAGGTGACAGATGTGTACTATCAAAAATCCTCAAATTCCTCGACTTCCATAATGTCCAAAAACAATCATTGACACCCTACCAATGTATTTTCTGGCGAGAACTTCAGCCATTGTGCAAAGAGTAACCTGTAGTCTGTCATAAACACGCATTCCAGCGGACAAAGAAGCCTAACCCCGGCGACGAAACAACAGTCCAATAGTGCATGTGTGGTGCTCTCTCCCTGCTCGCCACATGGATCGCGCTCCTCATCTAAACTCGTGCCTCTTCGAGACAAAGTACAGCAGGTCGAAACATAATTTTTAACGGCTTTCCAAGCAAAATTGTTTGACCTTGTTCGGTATCCCAGAATGCCAAATAGACTCGAACCAACCACAGTCTGAAGCACCACTAGAGTGTTGAGCACCCAGCCACGGAGGGCTCTTCGTTTGCTATCTATTCTTGGTCAAACTTTGTAGCTAGGGAATCTGACTATAAAACTTGTCAGATTGGGCCCTATAATTCAAAAAAAATAATGATAAATTTTTCAATTTCAAAAAATCTCCATATGTACAATAAGCCTATACAAAATATGCAATAGAATTTAAAAAAAGTGTTAACGAGGATGATGATAATCGCGCGCACGAATTAAATTCACTTTCACTTAATGTCACAGTTACTGTATTTGTTAACCTCTTGTTACACATTTTATCATATTATGTGCTTATTATTACTGTTATTACATTTTTTAGACCCATTATTGCATATAATAATGCTTTTTGTCGCATTAGTGGAAATTTCTGTTAGTTATCAAGTCGTCGCATACATACTGACATGTTTTGTTAAAAAATTTTTAATTTTAAAATTAATTTAATTTTTTATTGCATGGGACCCATAGCTATATCATCTTAGAATCTGACTATATATATATATATATATATATATCCTTTCGATTTGCTGCTGGCGCCGCCGGTTTTCGGTGAGATGGTCTTGCTGATTGTGCTCTCTCTATTCTCCCAAGAGCCACTGCCACCGCCTCGTTGGCCGTTTATTTGAGGAGACCAAAATGCTATTGGCAGGGCTCCTACCGATTCCTGTCGACCACCCATTGACATGTCGGTGACCGTGCTTTTAATCTCACCATCCGAGCCCCCCCTAACCCCGATGTAATTCACCTCCAGACATGTAAATTAAGTAATCTACTCAAAACTTTCTAGCCCACTTGTGGCTTTGATCCACAGTACTACTCTTCGTTACATTGTTCTTGTTCCTACATCATCTAACTAAATCGAGACATTAGACACACTTGCGACACTGCCATTACATGATAAATTTATTCCGCGTCACACATTTAATACGGCTTCATTTGCACCTATAGACGTGCCATTCCAATTTCCCATTAACCCGACAATAGGCCGCCGCCCCTGTAGCAAAGATGTGACCCAACTAACAGAAAAATCGAAAACAGATACATGGTACACGAATAAGAACCAACTCAACTAAGGAATCAACGTTAAACTAATTTACCGCGGCAGAGAACATTCCGTTCCATCTAAATGTCTGGTACAAGAGCCACTCAATATCTTCCCAATTCTCCTAGTCCTTCAAAGTCATCCAAGTGCTACTAGGAGGGGAGGGCTGTTTTGGCAAAACGTGATGGTTGGAGCTACTTGTAAAGATTGGAATAAAACAATAGAAAAGAATGCAAATACAGCGGCCAATGCAAGAAATGGTACATTTCTCTCCTCGGAGAAAGCAAAATTTCTGCCAGCATATTTAACCCGCAGCTATGACTTGCGTGGCCTCCCTCTCTTACCGGTTTTTTCTTGAGAAGAATTTGCGCTTTTATTTGCCGATGGAGGGCGGCCCCGTGCACGCCCAGTGCCTTTACCGTCTGATGCAGATTTTTTTGCACCTTTACCTTTACCTCTACCGGAACCCTTTCCCCCACTCTTCTGCTCCATCTGGCCATTGAACTGTTCATCACTGCCGTCGCTTTCATCATTGCTGTTTTCTTCGTCCTCGGATTCTGAACGTTCTCTGGATTTCTTCCGCTTCTTGGATTTCTGATCAGCTTTACCAGAACTTTTCTTGGTATTTTGCTTCACAGCAGGAGTTCTGCTTTCAGGTTCTTCACTCACTGCAGGAAGAGTAACCAATTACCACCTCAAGTTCCTACAGCTTTTCACATGATGAAACATGTCTATTAAAAGATCTAAAGATGCAGGCAAACTTTCCATTGCTGAGAAGCCGAAAAGAAAAATTTACTACATTTTGCCCCACTCAGAAGGCCTAGAGATACCCTGAATGTCCTTACTTTCTGCTTAACATCACACAAATGCCAAGAACCTAATGATAAAATAAAACGGCCAAAAAATACATTTAACATCAGCATACCTCCAACTGAGGCTTTGCCATCGTGCACATCAAGCTGTTAAGAACACAGTTTTAGAGGTAGATTCATAAGTGTAATTACCAAATCTCAAAATGCTGCAGACTATGATTATTATCAGCTTAGGCTAATACTCTAGCAAAATAACAGGAAGAAAAAGCTTTCTTGCAGTATGTTGGCAATACAAAGTTTATGCAGGGATGGAGATGAAGTCATTTTTCCTTGCTATCATTGACTCATGCACAATCAGAAATACCATGGATGACTGCCACA
The DNA here is from genome assembly GCA_019804595.1 of Bruguiera parviflora. Lineage (NCBI taxonomy): Eukaryota > Viridiplantae > Streptophyta > Magnoliopsida > Malpighiales > Rhizophoraceae > Bruguiera > Bruguiera parviflora. Next base: position 8,076,857 of record CM034050.1, read on the forward strand.
TCCATAGTACACAGCAATCAAGTTTTCTTCTTTAGAGAACATGATTTCACTTCGGCAGTCTATCCTCCACCTGATTACATGACTATCAAAACTCGAAATAGATTTAGATATTTGCTTCCTCAATAAACATCTCTGCATTCCTTAGGAAGAAGTAATGAAACCTGATGTCTCTTGCAGAAGCATGATAATGGTTTTCATTGGGATAGATCACCGATGGATAATTGGGTGTTACCACAATGACTACACAATACATCTTAAATTGAAAACTACAGTTTATGTAGCATAACAATAATTTCTGGCTTCCAAAGCCAGGAACTCCACAATGACTACACAATACATCTTAAATTGAAAACTACAGTTTATGTAGCACAACAATAATTTCTGGCTTCCAAAGCCAGGAACTCCTGAAAGAATTACCTGATCAAGCTGGTCACCAACATTTGTTCTATCAACTACAACCATGGAATGACCCATGCCACATGCAACGCTGGATAGAAAGATCCATCCGTTAAATCTCAAAGATAAAGTATGAAATACTGGTGGATGAGGTATTAAATACAATAAATGCTATATTGCTTACCCAATGACATGCATGCCCTCGAGAATATCTACCTTTTTAGGTACTGCTGAAGACCTAAAATAAGCAACAGATATAAAAGTGAAAATTACAATTAACAAGAGAAAGATAAACAAAGTCATTACCACAAATTTGAAACGCATACTTCTGTCCACTAGGTCCATATCCCAGTTCGCCATACTGAGCATGGCCCCAACTGATGCAGGAGTTATCAGCACCAACAAAATGATGCATGTTGCCTGAATCCATGCACCGAATATTCCAACCACTGTGCTCCAGAATATAAACAAATCAGTCAAAAAGTACGTTGGGTTGTTATCTATGCAACTGTAACAAACACTGATTAATCACACTAAAATAAATGAATCCTACACTTTACATAAGCCACTAAATATCAAATGCACACACAGGATCAAAGCAATTACATTGAGAAACTGCAAAAAAGTACAGGAAAATAACCACCAGAGACAGCAGAAATAAGCACTTAACAGAATCAAGTACCTAAGAAAACAAAAAAACACTGAGAGCCAGAGTCACACTCTTATTAAAATTTTATCAAAAGATCAAATGATCATGATAACTCAGAATATAACAGGCCATGGAGAACTAAAATGAAACCATTTGGGTCATCTGAACGAAGTATTACAATAACTTCCCCAATTTTGCTACAGCACTGTACAATGAAGACTATATGTGAAAAAAGAGGCTGAGGAAGAGACAGATATGCGCATTGGACCATTTATTAGGGGAATGAGATTAGGATGTTCCAATAACTCTGAAGGATGCAGAAATGCACATGAATGAAGACAATTGAGAATCCTGTCAGGGGCCACTGAGAAGCCCATATAATCAAGCAGAGGGAAGACATAAAACATTGGACCAGTACAAGTAGGATTCCTATATAGCTGGCAAACAATTACCACAATGATCTATTTGAAGGTCTATTTGCATAGCATCATAACAACTAGTAAATCCAGGTCAATCAAGAGTCAATGAGAAATGTGAGCCATCTCCTTCTTAGTTACAGGCCTTTTATTTTCCAAATCAACAACATTCTTTCATATATATGAATCCATTACTCTCCCTCCCTCTCTCTTTCTCTCTCTCTCTACGTACATCCACTTAATCCTTTAGCTATTTTCTGATAAGAGCATGCTCTCGGTCTACCATACAGTCATTATAAAACATTTTTGTACTTGTTTTTAGATTTTTTATTAACTATGTGAAATATCTTGCTTCAAAGTTTTAAATATTGTTACTTTGAATAAGTTCAGTTAGTTACTTTCTTGTTAAATTTATATCTTGCTTCTGTTTCTTTCAGCAGTTTTTTCTACTTTTTAAATGTGTGCCTCATTTCACCCAGAAGCGTGCCTTGTGCCTAGGCTGCCAAGAGACCTAAGTGGTCAGAGTGCCTAGCGCCTTCGAAAACATTGATAAGCAGCTCAACTGATATAGTGTTCCATTTATTACGATGAGAACTTAAGAAAAGAAATCTCAATTAAAAGCCTTTCTGCCTTTGAAAATTCATGCAGTGCAATTACCCAAAGACAGAAGGTTCCAAATAAACAGAGAACTCTCAATCTATACAATGGAAGTTAGGAATTCATGTTTCATGATCAAAAACAAAAATAATGCTAAAAGATATCAAGCAGGGCCAATTTAGACACAAATGCACCAGAGAACACAAAAAAGTTCACAAAGCAAACAGTAACACGATTAAACAGTAGCAGTGTATAACCTTAGATCCATAAGTGGTTTGGGATACATCCAGTCATCACCAGTGTTCTTAATTTTGCCCCACATATACAACTGTCCACCTCCTGGCGAACAAAAAATGTCCACATTTTATGCTAATTAGTATATGCCACACCTCTGAACATCCCAGAAATGGGATGGTCATTGCCAGATCTAGTTCAATGAAATGGCCAAAGAAAGTCCAATCATATGACCATTCAACGAATTCAGTTAATAAATATGCAAACACCGTAAGGATACACGTGCAAGCACTCATGCATTAAGGGTCAATTCATTAAAAAACAAAAAAAAACAAAAAAAGGCAGAGGGTATGCATGTACATAAAGCACAAACACCTAAACATCTCCCATAAGCTACAATTGTTCATCAATCTACTACATGGTAAAATCCCAAATTTTAGCTTGCCATTAGTCATGTCACAATTCAATTGAACCAGGTCAATATTCCTATATATACTCCATTTTTTCCACCATATTGAACTGCAAAAATGATGTCCAATTATTATTTCATTCAAAGCACTAAATTTTCACGTACTTCTGTAATGTTTTACCAAGCCTGCAATTTCATGTTGGCCTAGAAAACATGAGACTAAAATCTTATTTACTTTCTTGTAGCTAAAACAACAAAGAAGACAATCATTACAATCTCATTTGACCCAAAAGTCCCAATATCCTTAGCACCCTTGCAACCCTAAACTTGCAACTCCAATAAACCATATTGCACCAAATCCATATATCTGAAAATAAAGTAGAAGAAAATGTGTGATTGAAAGATGCACCTATAGAAGAGAACATACAACTGGTTTTACTAAAAATAATCCAGTATTGTATATATGAATAACAATACCTGCTGTGCATGCAGAATTCACAGCACCAGCTGATATAACTGCATTAGGAGGCAAGACATTGTGCCTCTGAAAGACTTCCACGCGACGAGGAACCCACTCATCCTTTTGCTCTCTATGTCCAAGTCTACCAATAATTACATGCATCACATGAAGGCAGAGAACCATTATGCAAAGGTATAAATGTCAGTATGTTTATCAGAGTTCCTCTTAAGTGTAAAGAAGAATTTTGTTGCCCACGATAGTATGCCTGATGGAATTTCAGTCAGCTGGTGCATTACCTTCCATAGCCACCAAAGCCCCACCTTCACATGTAACATCAAGTTATTGGCATTAATTAGCACAGGAAGAAATAGAAAGATCCATCTATATTGGACAGAACCAAATAAGGGAAAACTTACGTGTAGACATAGCCGTTTGAATCAACAGCCACTGGATGCCAGGAATCAAAGAGGACAAAAAACAAAAAACAAAAAACAAAAAAGTAAATGCAACAAATATCAGGAAAATATGACCAAGGGGTGATAGGAAAATAGACAAAAAGAGAATGACTAAAAACCTGTATGGTTGGTCCCACATGTGACTTTTACAACAGTTTCACTAGAAAGTGAAGTAATTGCTCTTGGGCGTGGTTGGGCTTCATAAGCAAGCCTGACTGAGCTGTCTTTAGTATTGTACTGCAAGCACAATCTCATGCTCAGTGTCATGCCAACAAAGTTCCATATGAGATGGAAGTTCAATACTACTCCAACATCATAGAATCTTGAGACAACAATTATCCAAACTTAGATTAGGGCAGGGGTGGGCTACTAAAGTTAAGTTAGAAATAATCTCATGAAATCTAGTAATAGATTATGCATGAATCTTCCATTGAATTTTGGAAGGTCAATACTAGTCCGACATGCATAGGAATCTTGCAACATTGATAATCCAAACACAGATTAGGGTGGGCTCCTATTAAAGTTGGAAATAATCCCATGAAGTTTAGTGATAAATTATGTATGAAAACTGCACAGAAGGTTGATACATCTAACAATTCACCACAACAATAGGTGTTTCAACTCACCTCATTGTCTGTTCCATGTCCAAGCTGACCATACTGTGGAAGGCCTGCAGTTCTAAAGACCAAAAAATTATGCAAATTACTAGGAACCCCAATCAATCATGGATTTTACACCATGAAGAGAATAATGTGAAGAATCATAAAAACAATAATTAAACCAATCCACAAACCATACAGTATGGAAGCTCCTTCGACAGAAGATAACCACACAGTGAAGTCAGCACCACAAGCAGTTGTCTTGACATCCGACACAAGGCAGCGAACAGGCAATAACTCAATTTCTACAAGGTAGAGCAAACAGTGTTATCCACAAAGCTTTAACATCCGGAGAAGAAGAAAAAAGCAGAAAAACGTAAAGATACCATAAAATCTTCCAAAGCACATTGACTTTTCTATGCAAGATAAAGCCAATCTAGAAAAATAATACAATTTCATAAACCTAATATGAAAGTGTTGTTTTGTATTCAAATCCCCTAATCAAATTAGCATACATTCCACATTCACTGAAGATGATTTCCCAGATATTTCAAGAAATTGGAGTTACCATTTTTCAGTGAACCAGAACCCAGTTGCCCATGTTTGTTCCAGCCAAATGCCAGGGATTGACCATCATCAGAAACCACAACAGTGTGGCTCCTTCCTGCTCCAGCTTTAATAATCTTATACCTTCAGATCAAAATCGACATAAGTATTTTTCAGCAACAAGGAATCAATTGATATTACAGTCACTAACTGGAAAGTTTACAAACATCAGATAATCCTAAATCAACTTGTCAAACATATAACAATACAAAACCACGCATAAGGTCCACAATCACACAAATAAGGCTACTCAACATTCTCACAATAAAGCATCATATTTCCTTAATCTTTATGGGACAAGATTTTCATTAAAAGATTCCATAGATGTTTTGCCAATTTAGCAGTCCTTGCCACTTGATGTTATCCAATTTTAGAGTGCAACACTGGAAGAAAATGAGATTGATGAATGTTTGGTTGCAGCTCCAATTTTCTCCAGTGTCTTTACACACAAGATCAACCTTATCTTGGAATTGACCAAATTTCAATCCTCCAGATTATTCTGGGCCCAAAAACTGTAACATAAATGGAGTTTAGATCACCTTCTTCCCTCACAGTACCATTGAAAAAATTCTTGTAAGGTGATTGAAAACGATAAAACCTTGTGGGCAATTTGAATCATTTGAATATTTTCTGACATTTTCAGCTAGGGATCCTAAAAAGTCTTTGAAAGTCAAAGACAATACCCCAAGTGCCTGAAGCTTCACAGAACTTTATCTTCCTGATACTTAATTCTGCATTGCTTTTACCAGTGCTAAAATAAAAGGGCAGGCCTACCCAGAGATGTGAAGCTTCTCTGCTTTCCATACAAGGCATGCTTGATGGACAGGATGATATATGGTTTAAAAGCAAAGAGCAAAAATGCAGATGGTTCATAGTAAAAAGGTAACTTATACAATGCAACTATTTCTTTTTTTCTTTTCCAATAAATTTAAACTTTACAAATAACATTAACTTGACAACTTACTTCAAGAGTTCAGAAACAATTGTGGGCCTATCACGCTGAATTTTGTCCCCATGACCCAGCTGACCCTTCTGTACAAATAAGCCAGGTTGCCAGAGTCAACACAAACAGAGCATAAAACAATAACTAAGATTACCAAACAACTTCATGGGCAGTAACAGTCATGCCTCGTTGCGCCCCCATGTGTAGCAACGTCCTTCAACATCCAAAGCCACACAATGGCATGAACCTACATCAAAGATTAAACAGAAATAATCAAAAATCTACCGCAACACAGTGTTATAGAATAACAAAAAACCAACATTCCTAACCCCCCCAAGTAAAATTTATGTGGGGAGACCATATACTAGGATTATACTGGAATTTTTCTTTTTAAAAATTACTGGTACGCTTCCCATCTCATGCTTATTAGTGTGTGTGCAAATATAAATAAATAAATAAATTATATATATATATAACATCTATTCAGTCCATGAAAAAAAAAGACATTTACTAAATTTCCGAATAGTATGACATTATGCAATTATGAAAAATAAAAATACGAGTGGTTTTTCACGCGCGTGTGAGAACGCACGCAGTCGGGAAGTGAATCTTACTGCAACCGGAGGCAACAAAGCGAATGTCGACGCCGACGAGAGGACGGAGCCGTGTGGGAGAGACCAAGTTCCCTTCCTGGGCGCCTTTTTTGCGGCCAATGATATCCCAGCACGTGCCACCGCAGAACAGGATCTCTCCTCCTTTCTCTTCCACCTTCTTCTTCTCGTCGACCTTCTTCTCCGCTTCGACGTCCGCCATTTCCCGTCTACCCCGACAGTAGATCTTTTTTCTTTTTTCTTTTTTTTTAATAAAGAAAAAGAAAAACCAAAAAAAAAGAGGGGAAAAAGAATGGGGGATGATCTAACGGCTAGTATTTGAAAATTGGGGCCGATCAACGGCCGGGACAAAGAAAAATTGGCGGGAAAGGGGAGGCAACGGCTCGTTGGAGAGATCGAGCGATTGGGGCTTAAGCTTTGAAGGTGAAAGAAGTCCAGAGCGAAACCCTAATTCCGAAATGGAGGCCACCGTGAGAGGATAAAAAAAAATATAGAGAGAGAGAGAGGAGGATCGTTAAACTTTTCGTTTGCGTTTTGCGTTTTCCCGAGAGTAGCTGCCACTTTAATATCCCCATACCCCCCCCCCGGGGGATACTAATATTCTAATATTAATTAATAAAATAAAAAGCAAACAATGTTAGTATGTCGTGCACTCGAAGACAGGGGCGAGCGTGACTGAGAGGGGCAGTAGTCAGTTACATTCTTTTTTTTTTTTTGCTTTTTTTTTTAAATTTTTACACACACAAAAAAAAAGAAGAAAAAAAAAAAGAGGGTGCCCATGATTTTATGTATATATCTATTTTAATTTCCATTGTGATTTTAAGCAATCTAAGTTCTGAGCGTTTTATACTTTTTATGGTTTGGTTGGAAACTTTCTTCCCTCTCGCGCGGCTTAGAATTAAGAATCTATAGCCCCCCAAAAAATAAAATAATAAGAATAGTAATAATAAAGATTTGAAAATGAAATTTGCGCACCGCTTTTTGTAACCTATTGGGGCATGCCAATAGTAAACATCGTTTGACTTTTCTTTCTCAAGAGAAGAGAAGAAAAAGGTGATAAATAAATAAATAATAATAATTCCTAGGTGGGTGGTGGAATTTACGTCTGCCTCTCACAAAAGTAGAAAAGGATCATAATCGGCACCAACCTGAACTAGAAGCCCGTATTTGGTTTTGGTCTGTTTCCTTTGGTCTTTTTAATTTTGTTTCCATTCAACCCCACTGACCAATTATCTATTTATATGCATATAGTCTATCTATTCTTACGGCCTATGTGCGGCAGGTGTTACGCTTTTCCACAATTTTATTTTATTTTTGGATTCTTTTTGTTCAATTTTGAACGACACATATTTCAAACAATTGTCGTAAGATTAGCAATTTTAATGCTGTTTAATAGCCATTAATATTCGGAAGCTGAAGGGATACGCAAGATCGAGAAACTCTCTAGAGTTTTGTCTCCATTTTCGGGGCTACAGCCACTTTTAGAATTCTAAACTTAAAACAACACTTATTTCTAAAACCAAAAACTTAGTAGTACAACTTTATGGGGGCGCGAGTCACATGCACTTGTTCGCAAACAACAAGTGACCGATCCACTTATTTTTTATTCTTATTCTTTTTTAAAGGGAAAGGGTCAAATGATAAAAAAAAAAAAAAAAAAAGGTTACATTCATCTCATTTTGCCTTATCGTTCAAAACCAAGGTAACTAAAAATTGTAATAAATTTTGATATCAGTAAAGTTTAACAAAAATTAATATGAAAAGACATTAATTAAGCTAAAAAATAAATAATATTAAATGAGTATTTATTAGAAAATCAAATATAATTCATGCAAATTATATGTAATTACTATATTGTTAAAATTAAAGAATCATAGTTATTATTAAAACCCAAAAAATAGTTTGTTTATCTTTTCAACCTATATACAATATATTAAGACATTATACAATAATATAATTTGTTAAACATCTTTGTGGTAATATTAAAAATATGAGAATTAAATGTCATTCAGTGTTGAATTTAATTTATAAGGTATCATCTTATTCTTTCTTTAATATATTATCTTTTATAACTTGTTGTTAAATTTTATAAATTGTTACGTATTTTATGTAAGTTGTTATATAATTTTATTAAAATATTGTATGAATTTGTTCTTAATATTTTAATTAAAACTTATAATTGGTTTATGATAATTAATTAAGTATTTTATAAAGAATTTATTACTATAATATTTATAAGGAAAAAAAGACAAAAATTAATAGAGATGTCGAAATGATATGACATTTTATATCATCATATATCATATTATATAATTTAATCATTATAATATGAACATGACATATTACATAAATATATATTTCTATATGTATAATTATTAGCCCTTTAAGGTAATTTAAAATTGAGGGTAAATTGGGTTAATTTGATTTGATTATTCAATTTACACCCAATCTTAATTTTAAATAATAATAAAATAACAAATAACAATAATAGAGAACAAATAGCAAACAATTAATATTAATAAATAAAAGTAAATGAGATAAGAGAAAATAAAGTATACATAATGATTTATACTGATTCAGGTTAAACCAAAAGTATATATTCACTTCTTAAGATTTGTTTCTTAAAAGTTTAATTTTATTAACTTTTTTTTCTTTTGTAAGGTAAAGATAACCTTTTACATTAGGTTACATTAGCCAAAACCATAACAAAAGCTTTTGCAAATCTTTCACAAGTACTAATAGTTGTTCATAATTTGGAAACTTATGCTTTATAACTTTTTACTCTTAAGTTTTTGATCTTTTGATCGCTTTTCTTTTTCCATTAGATATATATAATGAATAACTCTTTTTTGTCTTTAACTCTCTTCTTCTCTTACAAATATGTCATTAGAAAGATTGATTTTTTTACACAAAGAAAATTAGTTTCTAAAATAAGAAATTTTTTCTCTGAGGCATCCATTAACTATAGCATCAGTTGATCAATTTTAGATCTCAATGATTTTTTAAAACTTTTACACTTTTAGCTTATTTAGTCACATCAGTTAGCCATAACTATTGATTAAGTTGATTAAGTTGACTGACCTAAAATCTTTGTATCTTCAACTCTTAAATTACCTTTGATCAACCAATTTTAAATTTTTGTTACTTTTTTTTCATTACTTCTATAATATTTGGTTAATTGTATACATTAGTTTAATTGATTGATCCAAATTTCCTATTTCTTTACAACTACTTTAGTGTTCAATTGATTGTAGACACTAATTTAGTTAATTAACCAAAATTCTCTGTTATTTTATACTTTTTTTTATCTGCTAATTAACTAATTGATACTATAAGTTAGCTAATTAATATTCTTTGTTCTTTGTTTTTTGTTTAATTAATCTTATAGGTTGACTTATTTTAAATTTCTATCAATTTTAAACTTTCGCGACTCTTTGCATATTTTATCAAGATAATGTAAGATTTAACTTAATAAATTTTCATAAATGTATATTTGACAAAGAATTAGATCTTTGTGTTAATATTACTCTAATAAAATTTAAACCTTAAAAATCTTTCCTTAATAAACACAAACCAAATGGATACCATCTATATAAATATAATACTTGCTTAACAAGTAATTATATCATCAAGCATGGAGGACATATCAAAATATAAAGTAATAAAATATAACATATGATCTTATTGATCTTAACAATCTCACTTTTAGTCTTAGTAATCTCAACAATAATATATACATAATATATATAATAAACATGTAATTTAATAAAATTATGTAATTAAAATTTTATAATATATAATAAAAATATATTTAAAATACAAATAATAGTCTAAAGGTTTAAAGTTTTTGTCTGAATGTTTTAAATCTATAAGATATTCATTCTTTAGTGAAAAAAGGCTTTTTGGCACATAAGTTTGTTATCTAAATGTAGTTGCTTAGTGAAATTTTAAATTCACCAATAAGTCCCTTGATACATTTTTTATCATCAAGTTATTTACTTTCTAATTATATATTTGAAATTTGCTTCAATTAAATTCATAACAGTATTGTTACTAGTACATATTTACGAACAAATTTAAGAATACTAACTAATTATATTTAAAAAGATAAAATTATAGATCTAAAATTACTTTGTCAAAAAATAAAATGGGTATGACCCATTTGAAATTTAAACATAATATTAAAAATCTTCACTGTAATTATAAATATTTTTAGAGAAGAAAATATTTTGCTTTACATAATTAAACTATCTTATAACATGATCAAATTGTTGTATAATTTTCTTAAGGTAACATATGTTTTTTTCTTAAGTATCTTTTATCTTATATATGATAATTTTATGAGATTACAATTTATTATTTCTAAGTGTCATATAATTTTGTCAATATATATATTCTACATAAGTACCTATAATTTTATAAATATCTCATATGCAACACTTTTAATAAAATATATGATAATTTTTTAAATTATATGCGACATTTTTAAATAAATTATATGATAAGTTTAAGAATTATACATGACTTTTTTATTGTATTATAAATTAAATTTGAGAAATATATATGATATTTTTAATTGAATTATATGTGAATTATATACAAACACTTGTAATAAATCATAAAACAAGTTTTGGAATTATACATGAACTTTCATTGTATTACATAATAAGTTTGGGAATTATGTGTAACATTTTTATTCAATTATATAACAAGTTTGGGAGATATATACAAAACTCGTATTGAAATATATGATAAATTTGCGAATTATATAGCTGACTTTAAAATTATACACAACACTTTTAATGAATTATAGGACAAAATTTGAAATCATATACAACATTTTAAAGTGAATTATACTATAAGTTTAAAAACTATACATGATACTTTTAAGAAAATATATGACAAACCTATGAATTATATATAACATTTTTATTGAATTATTCAACTAGTTTAGAAAAAAACTACAACACTCTCAATAAAAAGAGTGGGGGTGGTTTGTTAAAACTTACACAAGTTAATGGATAATTGATATGAGACTAATAACAATCACCATATCATTATATTTAAAACAAGACACATTTCATGAAACATTAGCAAAACGATTTATACAAATAAAGAGGCATACTCTTTTACGAAATATAACATTAATACTAAATGGACATCAAATTGGTACATATTAATACTTCTTATATTATACTCATACTTAGTTGTAAAGTAAAATAACAACTAATACACCTATACTTTCTATTAGAGTTCTCAAAATGAAAAAAAGGCATTAAACATGCTTTTTCCTCTTGGGCCATTCTTAAATCTCTTAAATATTCCATAAGTTAGGAGAACACTAGTGTAAAGCTGAATAGTACTAGATGTATCTCTCATGTCATGTTTCACTACATAAGAGTTAGAAGTTTCACTATAATCCACTTGCTTAGCCATCATTAACTCTAGCTCAACCTCATTCATAAAGCAACCTATCCACTTAAGGTATATCTTTTCTTGACAACCTTTTGAACTCTTTTTGTTGTGACCATATGTCTTACAATCTCTTATATCTCTTTTCTTTTTTTACTTTCTTCTTTTGTAGAATAATTAGGTTTAACCTTCTAAACACTTAAACTAAGGCCTTTCACTTTATGAACTATCAAAGCTTTTAAGGAATTATAGATCCATACTTATACTTGTTTAATAACCTATTTAGTGGTATACTATGGTTAAGAATAAACATATATCTATTAATTGAAGTTGATGACTTTAGGATTCCTTGTTGTTTTATCTTTATATGATACTAACATTTTACAAAGCAAGCAATTAGTTAATAGTTACAATATAATTTTTATCTTATTTTTTAGCTCCTAATTTAGTTTGTATATTTAATTAACTGAAAGTACTTTTATCAAGTAATCAATTATGACTTATTAGGTGTTTCTTCCTCTTAAATACTCCTTTGTAATCATTTAAAACAAAATGAATAGATTATCACTTACCAATAATAACTTATAAAATTAGCCTATTTTTATGATTAAGTATTATACATTACTTACCACATCTGTTGCCTTCTGCTATCTCCTTTATGCATTAATTTAGAAGTTGATTAAAATATATCTAAAGCTACTTTCCCATCACCCTTTATTATAAATGAATCTTTAAAAGTTTTGGAGGTAGATATACATAACACAAATAAGTCAGTACCAAAATAATTAAATCCAATACAAGACTTATTAACTTAACACAAAACAAACAAAGACCTATACAAAAAACATTAATAAAGTAACAAATGATGATAACTAAAAAGGAGATTGCTTACTAATCTCATAAACAAAACCAATAATTAGCTCATATATCCCACCTTTCAATCACAAATAATAAGTGATTCATACATTTGAGCAAAAGAAAGAAAAAAATACAAGTAAAAAACCAAAAAGATTTGATCTTTTAACTTTTTTTAAGTAAACTCCAAAAACAAAAATGATGAAAGATGTAAGATAACTTTGGTTACCAAGTTCTAGATGTGTCAATATATCTCTTAATAAGCCCTTGTTCAAATTGTTTAATTTCAAATTTGACAAAATAAAAAATGAAAAAGGAAATTTTTTATTGAGTCAAATCTAATAATATTAGTCTTGATCTATGTATGCCAAGGTTTATTGGCAATGTTATTTAGTTAGAAGAATTTTAACCAAAGTCAACTACCAAAAAATAATCAAATAGAAATTAGACAACATTGGTTAAACTACTTTTGACTTTTAGTTTACTTTAATCAAATAATCTAATACCTTAATCACTCTCTTTTCTTTACTCCTAAAACTTCAACACCAACTAAACAAAGAATCGTGATTAGCTAATATCAAACTAGTCCTTCCGTTTTAAAAGTAAATGAAGAAAGTGTATAATAATAAACCTACCAAAATGAACACATTAAAGGAAATTGAACTTATGACTTAAATTACAACCATCATAAGAAAGCAATAACATAAACTAATAAAGTAAAAGAACTTAAGGCCAAAAACATAAGAGAAAACCATATAACAACCTCTTTCACCATGTTCAAGCAAGAAGACATCAAACTATGTATTACACATTTAAAAGGTTGCATATCAAACTAAGACAAATGTTATGTTAACATGGCAAAAAGAAAAAAAGAATCCAACCTATATTACATAACTAAAAGTATTTGCAACTTTAAAAACAACTGAGAGAGCACATATTTGTCTTATGAAATACATAACTATGTCATTATAGATCTTAAATAGCTATTGTTTTTTGACCTCAAATTGCTATGAAAAAATGTCGTCAACTATCCACTTTGGAATACTCTTAACTTTAGAGGTCAATGGATAAAAGACATATGTAACTTATATTGGCTTTAAGGCTTCCTAGTTAGCAATGACAATTATATTAATTCAAAATGAAATTGGTTCAACATAAGTAACATGAAACCTATAAACATTCATAAGATTCTTATGTTTTCTCTCACTTAAGATTATAGTTTAATAAATTAACAACTTAAATATACTACTTTAATATAAAACCAAAAAATTAAAAAAAATGACTTGATTATTAATTTATGCAATTTAGTAACTAAAAAGTAAGAAAAAATATTATGGCACATAGTTATTTATCTTATGTAAACCCAATTATAAGAAACACAAGTATATAATTAGCAATAGAAATTTATGACACTTTAACTAATGACAACATATATCAAACAAAAGCATAAATTAAAAGTGGTAATAATCTTTCCACCAAAATGAACACAACAGTACTCTCATCATATTAGTGAAGTCGATATTAACCCTAACATTTAATAGATAATTGAAAATTTCTAAGCTTCATATGTTAGTAATAATATGTAAAAAGGTTGTTCCACTAGCATAAATATTCATATTAACAATTGCTTATATATAAAAGTACAAAGGCTATAAAATGACAAAGTTATATACAAATCATAAAATAAGATACTCAAGTACTAAAAGAGATCTCTTGCATAAACTTTGGGCTTCAATAAATAACAAACTTAAAAGTCAATTTCATGATTTGTAACTAATGTTAGATATACAAGTGCATGATACTTTGAAGTTTCAAAACCACTTACACTAGAGTTAGACTTTTGACTAAAATATTGATGATAAATATTAATAATAGATAAAAATAGAATTTTAACAAATGTTAAGTTCAAAGTATTTGTGATATGAATAAATATGAATAGTTTTTTCTATAAATCAAAGGATACCAAAGAACTTAAAACCTTTTAAGCATTATATGTCAAAAGAAATACCTAAATTAATAAGTTAACATATACTAATGAACTTGTTGCAACATATGACAATAATAGGGATATGTTATCTTTAATTTCAACATTAGGTTACAAAAAGAACACTAAACAAAAAATTAGGTAAGCATATATTCTTTGAGGTCAGTGTCTTCAAGGCTTCAATGCATGTTACATATGGGACTAATATTCCCAAATGTTTTTTTATTTTAGTTTATTTATTTATTTATCTATTATATTAAATAACTTATGTGGTTTAAAAAATTCAAGATTCTAGGAAAAGTGTGAGTAAGCTTAAGGATAGCTCCATTTTAAATGCAAAGTTACAAAAAGATTAATTTGCTAATGGTAACAACATTTAGAACTAAAAAGTCTTCTAAATTGATTATAAAATATAAACATATATATCTTAGTAATGTACTTTTTCAAATTCCTAAAATATCCTTTCAAATCATAACCATAATATTGACTTAGTGGATTTTGCACATATCAAATGCTAGGAAGTATTATCAAGAGAAAACTACAAAAAGATTCCACAAAAATCAAATCCCACACCAAGCACACTAAAGGAATTATGAATTGCAAGAAAAAATTAGGAGAAATATAAAGACAAAAGAACTAGAAACAAAAACCAAAGAACAAGTTTAGTAAAGAATTAGTAATAAGCAACTTTTAAGAAACCATTTTTTCTTATAAAATAGCATGTACTAGTAATGAGTTATCTTTGGGAGGAAATCTAAGCAAAAACTTTTTCTTTTTCACATATGAACTCCTATCTAATAAATCTCAACATAAAAAAGATTCTGAATGAAATTCCTAATTTATATGACAAGGATAAAATAAACCCTTAATTTTAACCTCAAACTTCCTTCAATTTAAGGTTACAAGGATGTTAACAAATTAGTTTCACATAAAACATTTAGTAAGACCACTTTAAACAAAACACCAAACATCTCTAATAATCACTATAACAATAATTGTCACTTTTCATATAAAGACAATAATAATGTCATTCTCATATAAGTAAGACCATAGATAACTTTTTCAGTTAGTTTCAACATTCATAAAAACATTTTTTATGCTTTAAAATTAGCACTTGCCAAACTATCCCAATGACTTCCATATTTAGATTAACATTAAAATTACAAACTTTAAGGGATGGCATTCAAAAAAATCAACACAATGAAAATCTAAACATATAAATTCTACTTTTTCCATCTAACAGTTTATAATTTTGGAACTTAATCCCTTTAAATTATGCATTTCAATAAAACTCCATAAAATAATCACTTCATATTTAGTAATTTAAGAAGTAAAATCTCTAATCTTAAAAAGAAAAAAAGCTAAAAAAAATAATAGTAGCTACATTGGTTTGGTTATTCCTTTAATGCAATAAACATAATCAGCTAAAAGATGTCTATACAAGCTTGTGTCATCTTAATAATTTTAATTAAGTTTGCTGGAGTTCTACCGATACAAAAATGACCTAATTAACTATTTTAGGACACTAACAATGCAAAAATGACATTAATGAACAAAACCCTAAATTTAAGACTTAAAAGAGTGAAATCAATCAAATAATAGGGTAATCAAGAGCTTATAAAGGAAAGATACTTGATCTAGTGGTCAAAATAGAGAGTCAACTAATCAAAAACCAAAATCTCCACATACACATAAAAAGAGTAAAAGAGACAAAGAGAAAGAAAGGTAAGGACATTCTGATATGCTTTCAAATTTTTTTGAACAAAATAAACTACTTTTTTTTTCTTTTTTTTTTTTTGGGCAAATGGTAAATCTCCCTTTTAGCCTTTGCCTAAATAAATTAATTTGTTTTTTGTTTTCTTAGTAAATGACTATTGTACCCTCACATGCATGTTTCCTTCAATTGGCTAACACCTATTTGTTCCCACCATGCATCCAATTAAACATAAGTTATATAGTTGTCCCCTTCCTATTTGTAACATGCTAACATGAAAAAAATTAAAACACGGATACACACACACACACACACACACACCCAAACATATATATACATACACCATTAATTATTTAAGGTCCATTTGTTTGCTAAAAAATAACTTATTTATAAAAAATATTTACTACAGAAAATTTTACAAGGAAAATAAATTATTTTCTTTTGTTTGACTGTAATACTAAACTTTATTGCAAAATATTTTTCTATATTTAGTGCACATGTTTTGTAACCCAATTAGATTCATAATATAAGGGAAATAAACTCATAATTACATAATCTTTTTTTAAACAACAATAAAGGTTTATTCATGACATCTCAATTAAGAAAAGGACACCCTAAAGGAAATATACAATATGGAGATAAGGACTATTACATTTCATAAAATTAGAAACATAAATATATAAATTAAAAACCCAACTACCAAAAATTAAAGGTTAAGTCAAATTACTTACCTAATCCACTTATACAAATAACAATCTACAATCCTTTTAACCTATTCAATACTAATATAATAATTACTCTACACATTTGCAATCAACAAGAACTATCAATTACCTTACTTTAATCTTGTAAAATAATAGTAAAATTAAAGCACAAATCTTTTTAAATAACTAATACTAAACCTATAGATTCTTAATAAATATCTTTCTTTTGTATATATTGTATTGATAAACTCTTAAGCCAGTAGAAAAACTAGTAGCAAAGCCAAAAATGCAATTTATTTTATTATCATGAAGTCAAATTCAAAAATTAGCATAACACATAATAATAGCCTAAAGTTAAAATGTTAGCAAGAAGAGCAAAATTGTTACTATTAAAAATTACAAAGATATTTATCAAATAAACATGTAGAAATAATGATTTAAAATTTTCAATTCTTAAGAACAGATTGATTACTTATCAAATATAATTATAATCTAACTTATAAAACATAATAATTATTAGAGTTATCTTTAATACTTCTTCTTTTTTAGGCCTATTGACAAGTTATCATAAGCTACCATTATCTAAGCATGCAGCCTCTAATGGTAATTTACACATGCAAAGAGTAAACAAATCTTGCAACTTAAAACCCTTTTAGGGAGAAAGGAAGGACAAGGTCAATAACTTTAATGTACTAGGTATACAATATTTGACTATCTTATGGGGCATTCATAGGGGTTTTAATTCTAAACCCTTTTTTAGATTATTTGTGCCAATTTTCAATAAATTGAACTTTAACTTTTATATTTTGAATTATCATATATTTAACCCTATAATTTTTAAAATTTTTTTAACTAAATCTAACTTGATCTTGTTTTATATTTCCTCAATATTTCTTATGTGTATGACTCATTATAAACCTAATATGTTGATAATGAATATGAATTATAATTCTAAATGATTAAATAAATTAAACTTCTTTAATTTATCATTAATTTTTTAATTAATTAATTCATATTTATAGATTAATATTAATGTCTAGCTAGATATTATGACCACCCAAATATTATAACTATTAAAGTGATCTTACTAATATCTTCATTGTATAATCTCTTAATGTAATTTAATCTTTTTATCATATTGATATTCTAATTAGACATAGAGTATGAAATTAGTGTTTAATATATATTGTCAAATTCTATTAGTTTCCAAACATTTATATGATCATTAATTTGATAAATGAGATTACAATTCCTTATGAATTATTATTCCACTTTGCACAAAATTTTCTTAAATCAATACTTGTTAGGAACAAGCAAAATATTTATACATGATCACTTTAAGGTAACAAATTCTTTACTGATCACTCAACTATCTCTATATTATTCATGATATGTCTAACTTTACTCCCACAAGCAATCCTTAAGTAGGACAAACTAGAGATGAGATTAAAATATACTAATTCATATAAGAGATACCTTAGTAATTTCTAGTCTAACAATCACTTACATAACTATCACATAAAATTCCTCTAACATACGAGTGATGTTTCTTTGAGAATTCTCATAAAGAGTCATTTTAGTGAATTTGTTCAACTAACAAACGCTCACATATTTATTTAAATATATTTATACTTCAGTTTATAAGATCAATTACTTTCTTTATAAGAAAGAAACGTAACATGTGTCGGTCTCACAACATTATTCATGTCTAGTCTTGGTAGCGCATCAATCAAAAATATTTAAGAATGATATTTTAATATAATAGATATCTCATAATTATGATCACATCATAATTATTTTTATAAAGTATATTTATTCTATGAATTTTATTTTTAAAATTTATCAATAATCATATTATTATATAAATAGTATTAAAGACAAATAATACCTCTAATTAGTATATTATATGTATGAAATATGAATTTATATTAGTAACTAACATATTGGCTACTAGGGCATATGTTAATAGTTTCTTCATTTATCAGCAGAAAAGGAAGCTTTGATGATTGACCTTAGAAAAAAAGTAGAACCACCATTGCAGAATCCCAAAAGATTAATCCAAAATCGAAGAGTCTCGAGGTAAATGAATACTAAAGCCCAATAACGCACAACCTTGAAAGAGAACCTGGAAAGGAAATAAAAACCTTCATCCCAGAAATGTTGAATGGGAAAACCAAAAAGCTTCCATCATACAATCTAGAAAAAAGAAACTACGCCTAATAGCAGAATCTTGAAAGTTTATATAAAGAATTCTTTGAATTAAATGAGATACCTAAATTTCTGTCTCAATACACAAGTAAATACCTAAGCATATATACGAGGAAGTTGTATCTTGAAATTGAAACTCTCGCCATAGGGAGTGACATTAGTTTTTGCTACAATCGAAAAAATCTGTCATGACTGCAATAGACATAAATAGGGCATCTCAACTTCTCAATCTGAGAGCAAATCCCTCGCACAAATTTAATGTCAGGCCTCACCAGCCTCACAATCATGGCCCCTGATAAGGTTATCTTTATTGAGAGGCCAGCAACAACGTTGTGGCTGGCCCCTCGCACCAATGATGATGCTGCAGCAGGCCCGCGACAACGCTAATGGCAACATTGTGGCAGGCGAGCGATTAATGAAGCTCACAATGGCGATCTTCTCTCTCTCTCTCTCTCTCTGCCTTGTGCACACCCCTTCTGCCTCTTGCTTTGCAACTCTTTTGGGTGAAAAATGACTAATGTTTGGTTGTTTCAAGCGAAAGTCATTTCCCAAACAAAAAAAAAAAAAGGAAAAGAGTAAATTTTCTATTCACCCAGTAATTTTTTTCCATTGAATGACATTTTTAGCAATGCAAACATTGGAAAATGAAGAAGAATTTTGTTTAAAAAATATTTTTATGGCAAACAAACGAACCCTTAAGATAAACTAATTTTTCTTTCACATGTAAATTAAAGAAGACATTTCTCTACAAAGAAACCATTTCAATAAAATTGAAATTAAAATGAAATAAAAAATCTTTCGAAATTTAATTTTTCCTTTCTCCAATTACGTCCTCATTAGAAGTATAAAATGAAAAAAAGAAAAAGAAAAAAGAAAAACTAATTCCAAAAACCTGAAAACTCAAAAAAATCATCACCACGACCTCATTGCCACCCTATCGTCACTTTATTGACTTTCTCTGAAAATGCTCACTCTCATCTTCAAGTTCTAACGCTCCATAAATTCTAATGTAGGCTCTACTGGTAACAGCAGATCGATGATGATGAGGTCGACCTTCATCGTCAAATGTCCTTTAACTCCTTTCATCTGCTAAGCCTTCTCAATCACCGACTCCACCTTACTCAAAGTTCTATATCATCGAAGAGGCCAAGAAGGTCTTCTAATTTTTACTCACTCGTGCCTTTGTAGTATAAGAGGGTTAAATGAGGCCCATGCTAAAGAGAAGATGGATATGTTATAAGAATGTGATAATAAGTCAATCTTATTTACATGATATGCTTTGACCCTTTTTTTACTTTGCATATTTATTGAAAAATAATTTATCTATAAAAAATGTTTATCAAAAAATATTTTATATGAAGAGTAAATTTTTTTCACTTTTGATTATATTGGTGAAAAACAATTTCTTAATTTTATTGTTACAAAATAAGATTAGAATAAAAAAATTGAGAATTTTAATACAAATTAAAATATTTATGAATAAAAATATAAAAAAATCAACTATTTAAAACAGATTTTGGTACTAAATAACAAAAAAAAAATTACTATGATTAGTAAGATTAACGATAGAGTTATTCAATGACTAGTAAAATTGATAATGACTCATTCTCTCTCCAATTCACTTTATCTCTCCTGCATCCGTTGCAATGTATGCAAAAAATAACTTTCATTTGTTTTAAGCAAACTTCATTTTCCATAAAAAATTATTATTTTTCTTTGACTTTACAATTATTTTTTATTGGTTATATATTTTTAATTTTTCAAATATAAGAAAACAGAAAATAAATTATAAAAAATATTTTTTTAAGAAACAAAAGAACTCTTAATGGCTAATTTTCTGCATAAATTCGTTTTTTAATTGCTTTTATAAAGTTATTTAAATGGTTATACAGTTTTTTTTTTTTTAACAAAATCAAAATTTATAAGAATGGGTTAAAAAAGTTAGCTCAATTGAATTGAAATCTTCAAACTATTGAAAAATTAATTGAATATAAGTTGTAATTGGGAACATTTTTTACTTGTATTTTCGTTACAAATTTATGAATTCAAATTTATAGATCACCACTATTATTCCTATGGTATGATTTTTAGGTACAAAATAATTAATATTTTATTCTTTTGAATTATTACAATTTATATTTACACACTTGTTATTCTTAATTTTATTTTATTTTTTTTAAATTTTTCGGAATTACTATTGTAATATTTTTCTTTGTGTTTATATGCTCGACGTGGTAAGCATCAAACTGCAAAAATATCAAACCAACCAAATTAAAATGCAACCAACTATAGTGGCTTAATTGGTTTTTACTTTCTCATGGGCCACTACAATTTTAACATTTGCCAAACTACTACTAACAATTTAGTTTGGATACGAGTAACAAATAAACAAACCAATTCAATTGCATGGCTATTAACAGCTCACAAAAAATGTTCACTCTTACTTAATCTAATTTCAAAAACTACAAATTTATTCAATCCTCTTCAATGATTTATAATGATAATAAATAGTTTAGAGTTATGTCAGATTTTAATTTTAGTTTGAATTAAAACCAAATTGCAAATCAAAATTGATTTACAATTCTACTTAGAATCAAATTTTAAAGAAGACAACCTAACTACAGTTCACCCGCGTCAAAAATCAAATCGAAAACATAACCGAAATTGATTGTAATTGCATTTGACCATGGTTCAATCAAAAAATTATTAATTATAAGAATAAAATTAGAATTAAACTAAACTATAATAAGATCTAGTAAGAGTCATATCAAAAGCTTGATGTAACACATACATGTCTCAAATCATATATATAACTGTTAAAAGCTTCTATCAAATCTGAGAAAAAAAACCTACTAAAAGTATAGACAACTCAAGTAAAACTACAATAAGAAAAAATTTGGCAAGGTTTTAATTTAAAAATTGGAATCTAAGGTTGAATTAAGTAAAGCCAAGAATTATTGAAATTTCAAACAAAAATCATTTGTTATTAGTTATTGTTTATGACAAAGAATTTAATAATTTATTTGTATATTAATGTTTTTAAAATAAAAAAATTAATGAAATTTTTATATAATAGTATTTATTTAATTTTAAGAATATATAAGTATTTAATTCAAATTATAATTTTTTTAATAGACTCACATAATTTGTAATATTTAAAATTAATTTAATAATTTATTTATAATTTTTTTTCATATTTTATTAAAATTAACATTTTACTGTGTATTATAATTTATTTAATTTATATTAATAATTTAAATAAAAAATAAATAAAAATATAATTTTTAATAAATATAATAAAATTATATACTTTATAAATTTAATACTAATATATATTATTATTATCACAATCGAGAAAAAATCAATGTAACACTTATATTATAATATTTAACTAAATTTTCACTATTATAATTTAATATATATTATAATTTACTTAATTTATATTTAAATTTTTTATATATATCTTAAAGCAATATAACATAAATATTTATGATTAAGAAAAGTAAAAAAATAAGAAAATTATATTTTTTAAAAAATAAAAAAATTTACTTTTTATTTTTAGGAAGAAGAAAAGAAATATTTCAAATTTATCTATTTTTATTAAAAGAAAAAAAACTCATAATTTTAATTCTTTTATTCATTTTTTTCAAAAAAATATTTTTTCTTTTAATTTTTTTATTTTAAAAAATATAACTTAAGTTTTTTAATTTTTATTTAATTAAAATATAAACAAAAATATATTTTTTAATAAATATAACAAATTCACACATTTCACGTTTTTAAAACTAGTAATATAGATTAAGTTGAAAGCCATGCAGATTGCAGACAAGAAATCCTAGCTTGAATGAAACAAAATTTATTTAGTAAGTTTGTGAAATCCATGGTGCGCCTTATGCCCTCTTGTTTTCTCTTTTCGAAGTGTCACCTTTCCTCAAATGGTATCGTTGTTCCGTGTGACACTCTGGAGATCTGCCCGTCCGACCCTTAATTCTGGAATCGGGCAGGGAAAATCACTCTGGTCCTGGGAGAGGCGGTGACCATTCTCAAGAACCAAAGAGACTGAGCTGGGGGAAGCCCCGTGAGCCACTGAAACGACAGCAGGAGGGCCCTTGATCTGTCATCCAAAGAGGAAGCCAAAAAAGGGCTTTGCTCCCCTTTACAATATGAAGAAAGAAAGGAAGGATCGAAGTTTAGACCGCTCACGGTAATTCTACCTATATAGAAAAGATCACGAAAGAGGCAATCACTTTTTTCTACTATTTCTTTTAAAGTGGAAGTAATCAGTCTGCTTGGTGCAACCATGGTTGAGAACACTATGCTTTGAAAACATTGCTCGCAAAGGTCAGCACTTCAAGAAGCAGGCAAGCTACAGACTCAATATGCTGGCCGGGAAGTAACGAAGGGATGTGGCACATTGCTCATATGCAAGACGGGTTTTAAATTGTAGACAAAATCGGAGGGGAAGGAATCCAGGCACCAGTTCTCCATTGTGCTTACAGGAAAAGAATAAGAATACCCCATCCCCAATAAACAAGTATACAAATAAATCCATCTTTTTAATATACACCAGGATACCATTCTGTTCCAATATATGATTGACTGCAACTTGAATCAATGACCTTTAGTTGGATTGATCAGCTACCAGTCCAACAAAACAGCAGCCTCACCGTTCTGCTGCTGATAATCTTGGTTACGCTGATAGTTTACTTCCTGGTGCTACGGCAGTTTGTTCCCCTGCTTTGCCAGCTCCTACTTGTTCAGCTGGCTGGGCTGCACATGCTGCAAGTGGAATACCTGATGATTGACCGGGAACTGCAGATTAGTGTCTGCCCACATCTCTGAGGCAGCAGCCTTCAAGCAACGAACCTGTGTGATTAATGCTTCATTCAAAGCTGCCAAATCAAACGTTGTGTAAGAATGGAGAAATTCATTTTCAAGGTACTCCGTCTTTTTCCTAGGATCAAGATGCTCTCTTTAGCTTTGAAGAAAAAGAAAATTGTGTGAGAGATGTTCTCATGGATCAATACAGCTAGTCAAGAACTAAGCTAGAACTAAATTATGGAAAACAGCTATCTCATCCTAACTTTTGTCCATTTGTTTCACCAAGAGATCGCGTGGATGAAATATATCGAGTAACGGTGACAAGCTAACGAGAATGTCACAACCT
This sequence comes from Bruguiera parviflora, assembly GCA_019804595.1. Lineage (NCBI taxonomy): Eukaryota > Viridiplantae > Streptophyta > Magnoliopsida > Malpighiales > Rhizophoraceae > Bruguiera > Bruguiera parviflora. The sequence continues at coordinate 8,101,276 of CM034050.1, forward strand.
AAGTTCCCTGAAACCAGACAAGTAAAATTCCTCGGACAGGGGGTTTTTTCTCCGGCAGTTAAATCACATGACTAGGCAAATATATGACGAGTTCCCACGAATTCCAATCAGGTGTGCAAGCATTTGGCCTGAGAGAGACAGCCAACTGTAGATATTGTGGTTTGATATAGTTGCTGTGGACAGATGCACAATGCTAACTTGATAGCATCATACCCCAAAATTATTTGTAACAGATCTTAAATAAAATTAATGATCATATACATCACTGCATGCCAGCACCCAGGCACACATTGCTAATGAAGCAAAAGCAATTTCAGTTAGTTTTGGAATCATGCTGCATTTTATTTGAAGACTTACATGAGCTGCTTCCTTACCGGCTTAATCACTAATCAGCTCCTACAGACCTAAACAGACATAGTGCATGAATTTGGTGTCTTTCTCGATGCAGCATGTTGCAGATCATGAAACTCAGGACACATGGTATCACTACTCTATGCCATGTTCAATTTCTATAGGCTCAAAGAAATTTGTAGGAAATTTCAAGCACAAGGAAATCACCCACCTTGTATATCTTGAATTATTGTTTTTGCAGTACACGCATAATTAAAGTTATATTTACAGAAGTTCAAGTGACCTGATCACAATTTGTTTAAACTCCATTTGGTCATGGACAGACTGAAATCTCAAATGACCATGGATTTGTTCAAATTTATATCCGCATGCTACCTCATAAATAAGGTTGCAAGAGATCCATGACAATAATACTTACTAAAGCAAGTGAAACTGATGCAATTACCATGTAAAACAGAACATATTATCAGCTAAACCAATAAAAATGGCCCACAAAGTAGCTAAGTATGCTTGGCCACGAAAGGAAACATACAAGATTCAACACCCAAATAAAATGGAGACACAATTCCGAGACTTGGATAGCTAGGTGATGACTACCGACCAGGGCAACACCTAGGGTAAGGCACTGCTTGGCCATGGGAATTGCTTCCCATATATGAGGGAAATGTCAGTAGCCAAGGAGGTCAATCCCCAACTTAATGGCTGGTTGGGACTGCAGAAACCATTATGACAGAATGAAAAGCTTCACTGCTTAACTCCAACTCAAGCTATTTGGCTATTATGCCAAAGCCAGCCTTGTGGCTCCAGATCTCAAGCATCTAGATGGTGTGCTCTAGAAAGAAGAAAAATAAGTGCCTCTTTTATTTTATCATTTGTGATTCTATAAATGTTGCATATGATGATTAGTAATCTAAGCCAAGAGAAAAATGGCATTTAGATGAGCCCATATGATTAAATCATACAAGTAATGGCCATAAGCTCCATTGAGTATCTCATAAAAAGGAATCAGTGTTTGCACCCTAAACCCACTCCCGGTTGGATGGCCCAAAAAAACAAGAAAAAAGGGGAAAAAGAGAGAAAAAAAAAAAGTTTGGGTCTAGGTTCACAGAAAGCCACGTTACCGTAGGTTGAGGTTTCCAAATCATAAAAAGAAGAAAAGCACTAAGAGAACATACCGTCTTCTAGTTGGGCCTGCTGTTCCAGTGACTGAATTCGGAATTTCAACTCATCGTTGTGGCTTGTGAGAGTTGCCGAATCTCGCTGGATGCAACAAGAAAACAAAATGGTGTTTTGTAATGAACTTAAAAATCAAAAAAATAATAAAATAAAAGAAAAAAAGAAAAAAGGAACTCGGAAGGAGAATACTTAGTACCCCAGGTGCCCACCTGTAACACAGTAACCTGAGCAGACAATGTGGTTGCTTCGGTCTGCAGAGTTTGTACCTTTTGCTCTAATTCTAATACGTACCTCAACTTCCTCTCTTTCGAACGAGCAGCTGATAGTCGATTGGCCAAAATCCTGGAATTGAAAAACTAGATGTGACTAAAGTTCAATAACGTAGTACTCGGCTAAAATTATGAGGCTAAAAGCAAAGAAATCACACCACCTTTTGACCCGTTTCGGGTCTAACACGGCAAGCTCAGTGAGCTTCTCATTTGCCATAATCTTTTTCTGCTCCATTTCGGTAAATTCCCCGTTTCCAAACTCCGGCTTGAACTCGGTCAATTTTCCATCCATTGAATTACTAGGTGAGCGTTGACCCATCTGAGTTCCAGCAGGATGAAACTTGAGCAATTGATCATCAAGCTGCAAACTTCCCATATAGCGATCTATTGACACACTTCCATAATGACGGATGGATCTTCCAATATCCCCACTAGCAGTCCTCTTAAGTCGTTCTCCCTTCTCAATGAAACTTGTTGCACGTACGTTGTCTCGATATCCTTTTGCTGGACTATCTACTTCCTCGTCGCTGGTTTCAGTTCCATTTATCTTGGAACCACTGCCTTTGCTATTCAAATCCTTATCCTCAGTACCAGATGAGTTCCATGTATCAATGCTGTCCAAATTGATGAACTCACTGACCAAATGATCTGCAACTTCACCTCCGGATTTTCTTTCACCCATCCCTTCAACGTCGGTATTCCCATTTCTACCCCACTCTGATTCACATTTCAACAACTCCATGGGCTTCCCTCTCCGAGGATTTTCCTCTCCACAAACTATCCTGCTCCCAATAGGTATCAATTGAGGTGAAGATTGAATCATGGATGAAAATTCTAACGGAATGCTATCACTCATGGACCGCCTATGTCCCCTAAGAGGAGGTAAACACTCATTGATCCGCCAAGGATTACCTCTAGTGTTCGGAGAAGGAACTGCCATCCCTTGAGAGCTGCCGGGCCTATCTTCCGTTTGGAAGTCAGTCCAGACATGGTCAGGCTGATTGGGTGCAGATGGTGCCGGAGCGATCGGAGGCAGGGAATCAAACGGAAACGTTCCCGAATGAGACAAGGACCTTGAATGGGATGGTCCCCGGAGCAAATTCTGGGAACCCGGCTGCGGAGATGCAGAGCAAGAAGAACCAAACAGCGACTGATACATTTGCACACGACTGCCACTTTTCACTAACAACCTCAATAAATACCCAATACTCTCAACTCACACATTCGACGCATCAAACAATCTCCTCAAAATATGACCAGAAAATTCTATAAAGAACAGAGAAGAGAATAGTACAAGGAATACAGAAAATGGTAGGTGGTGTATAATAGTGTTAACTGGGGCTTGGCGTCGAATTAGCAGCAACCCAACTGGGAAATGAAGCCTTTCTTTCTTCAGGGTGACAAACAAGGAGGCAAAGACAGTCCAATTGTGACGATTCTCTTCGCCGGCTGCGGCGACAGACGATCACATGTTTTTTACAAATAAAATTTGTTGTCCAGAATCGAGCACCTTCTCGAGCTTGGAAATCATCGAAGAGAGGCACCACGCACAATGCTTTTCCGCATTTCTTGTTTTCTTCTTCAACCAATAAGTCAAGGTCATCGGTGAGCGTTGCCTTGCCTTGCCGCCAGTGCTCCTGCCCTGGCCTGTTGCGTAAGCGTAATTGGCGGGGCGATAGATAACGCGGTTTGAAGTTCAAAGTCATTTTCCTTTTACCAAAGTACGGGTTTCGGGCTTCCTTTTACCAAAGCCATAAAATTTACGGGTTTTATTTAAGCTCTTCACGTTTGCCACTTTTGAGGATGTTAATGCGTCAAAGCTTCGACTTTTGGCCTAAAAATTGCCAGGGCGCTTCAAGGCTTGGGCTGGCGCCATGAGACCGTGGTTTTTCTCTGGTTACGCCGCCTGTACTTGAGCTCTGGCAGGCCATTCCTGTTGGATATTGGATGCAACTTAAGCTTGTTGAGCTAACTTTGTTATCCATTCCTGGGTCAGTCATTTTTCCCCTCTTACCAATTTCTTGGTTCTCTTACGTTGTTGAGACAAAGGTTGATCACGATCCGTTTGGTTATTACCTCAAATTGAATTCAATTAATGCTACCTTTTCAATTCGTTCATACATTAAGTTCATTTGATCAAAACTAAGGTGCGGTACAAATTGGGAATTGGGATTCAAGGTCAACAACTGTAAAAAGTGTTGTGATGTTGTTTCAATTGGTTTAATCTTCCTGACTTACTGCAAAAGCATGCCTGTGGAATAATTTTAATATTGAAGGGTCATTGTTTTTTAATAATGTTTTCTATTATGTATCCTACAACTGCAAGCTTATGTCACGTATTGCTGTACTTTAATTAGGTTCCAGCCGGGATAAGGACAAGCTGTGGGTGACTAAATTAAGGCGGCATTTGAACTATTTATTATAAGGTCTGAGCGAGAGCATACATGGAACAAATGGGTGCTTGGTTTTTTCTTTGGCCTGCCATGGTCAACAAAGGGCTGGAAAGTGAAATAAGAGTGTTCATAAATGCTGGGGAATAAAAAAAAATTAAATGAAATAAAAAAAAAAAGAGAGAGAGGCTAGTATTAATGAGCTTCATTGTTATTAGTTTCTTGGAATGATTCTGCAAAGAATGTGTTGACTATTAGTTTCATTTCCCAATTTTCAAGTTTGGGACAGTACTAGCAGTGCTTAATTCTATTAAGATCGTGTGAGGGCTTAGTCTTTGCTTGATTGTTGTTTAGTTACGATTGAGACATGCCCGAAGAAGATGGCTAAAGAAGTCATGGTAAGGGTGTTCTGTTCTGTTAAATTGAACACAACAATGGCCAATTTTGTTCAAATAGCATGGAAGGGCAATTGGTTACTTTGAACCAAATGTCATGGTAATAAAAGTTGACTATATTAGCCTCATAAAAGTTGACGCTTTTCGGGACAAAGATTAAGGTTTCTCGAAAATGTGCATCTCTTCATCGGACGCGGTCAGCTTGAACTGGCTTAGAGACAGATAAAACGGAAAAATCACGAGTTTCTTCCAACTTCATCGTCAAATCTGCAAGGCCGAGGCAGGGACCGAGGAGCAACTTCTTAACCATGGCTGCTCAATCATAAACAAAGCTGCAGTTTGGATGATGGGATGGTAAACAAGTTGCGTACAATGGAATTGAGGTGTCTCAGGACTTCTCTCTTTCACAAAAGTCTAATAACTGGGGTCTGTTGCGAAGGGGTGATTAATGTGTAGGACGGATTTTTGTTGTAACCATTTTGCTCGATGACTGTTAAATTCTTGATCCTTTGGTCGTAAACATGAACATGCTCGCGAGGAAGGGAGTCGGAATACTGTGATCTGGCTACTTGACACCAAGTTGAATACACGTGATATGTCACAGCCAAATCAATGGTTTATTGTCTTTTCCATTTGGTTAGAACATTGTGAAAGTGGCCTGAGGTGGGACGGGGGAGTGAGCTCTGTTCCTGGGTGTCTTGCCTTCGCCATTTGGTGAAGTCTAAGTAGTTTACTTTATTGGGATAGGCTCTGTTTCTGAGGTCATATCTAGCATCACACGTTTGACTGAAAGAAGGCGAGGACCATGGTAGAGTAGCATCGTCGAGAGGGCCATTGATTTCATGATTTAAGATTTAAATATGCTTATTCGACCAAATTAAAGAACCCCAAATTGTGTCCCCATCACGGCGTGGTGACGGTTGCACAAGAAGTTTGTGGAATTAAGGCCTCAGCATTTGATTCGTCACGGTCGTCGAGCACCACCCAACAAGATTTAGGTTCTTTCTTTCTCCTGCATCTCCAGTGATTCATAACGATGATAAAGTTAAAATATTTTTAAATAATATTTTTATTCAATATTTAATCATAATATATTTCAATTGTTCAGAAAGAAAAAAAAAACTATATATATATATATTAAAAATTATAATCTCGACAATATATTTATTTAAATTATAAAATTATATATATATAACTATTTTAATTTTTTTAATATACACAAAAATTTTACTGTGATTATAATAAAAAAATTTTAAAAATCAATTATCAGGAAAAAACTAATTTTATAAATGAATTAATAGTTTTAAATTTCTTAAATTTAGAATATTATTTGTATAAATATATTTAATTTCAAAATTTGAAAACTTAACATTTTGTGATCATAAATTTATTAAAAAATTTAACCAGTAATATTAGAATATATTTTTAAAAAATTAAATAATTTTTATGTATAATAAAAAACAACTTATATAACTGGTTTACAATTGTTCTTTAATTGAAAGAAAAAAAAGGCATTTATATTTTCACAGCCCTACAAAATTCTAAAATCGAAATTGATGATGTATGTAACTATGAAGTTTCATGGAATTATCGATTCCTTATTTAAGATTGTTCGGCTTCAATGGTGTTTACAAAAAAAAAAAAAAAAAAAGAAATCGTCGCATAAAGTCGGTCATACAAGGAGTTAAATGGTTCCATGTGAAGGGGCCGAGTTGCAAATAGGAATTCCAATTCATTTTGAATGAAGAACAACAGTGACTTTTATGACGATTATTTTAAAAATATATATAATTAATTAGAAAAAAAAAAAAGATAAAAGGGCTTACTCCATCGTTGGTTAAAGAGGACACTAAGCCCTTATGGATGCCGCAAGCCAGGGCTACAGCGGCAAAAGAAATGGCCGTAATATTGTGATACGTGGTGTCAATCGAAAGATTATGCATTAAAGAATTTATAATTTCTTGTTTCTACCCAAGGAACAACAAATTTGTCCATTGTTAAAATTAAATTTTTTAAAAAATGATTTTTGATGTATCATAATTTACTAATATGCAATTTTAACCCATAATATTTTTTGTGAAAATGTGGTAACTCTAAATTATTATGTCTAAGAAACTGTTAATTTTAGATAAATTTTAATTTATAATGATATGCTATTTTATGAATAATATATTGTATCATATGTATGTATAATTGTTATAATTTAATAGTCATCAAAATGATTAAATTAAAATATTTATGCATATGCTATGTTTATATTCTAATTATCATTAAAATGATCAAATTAGAATGTTTAAACCAACAAATATAAATTATTATTATAATTTGTTAGTTATTAAAATAGTCAAATTAGTATATTTAATGAAAAATTTAAATAGTCATTTATTTATAATTTTAATAAATACTTATAAATAAAAATAATTAAATAAATTAATATTATTAATTATTAAATTTTCAAGATTTATCTAAAAATGAATTATTATTTTATTATTAATAATATAATTAATGTATATTAATATTTTTAACTAAATATATTTATTTATCTAAAAATATTAAATATATTTGATTGAAAATATTCAATTTACTTCTTATAATACTATATTGTAGATTTTACCCAAAAAGAATAACAATATAATATGATTTTTTTAATATAATTTATAATTAATTATGAGTATTTACAATTATATACTAATTTACTTTACTTGTCTATTTTATTTATTATTTTATTCAATGAAATAAACCTCTTAAAATAATTTAATTTTTACTTAAGCATTATAAATACTATTATAAATTCAAGTAATAAGAAAGAGAAGTAATATTATAAAGTAAGAATGAAACAATAAGTCAAGTGTTATATTTATAATAACATTATTGCCAATAATATTAAGAAAACTATTCTATAAACAAAAAATGCAAAAAGTATATTTTTAATTTATGGAAAAACAATTTCATTTTATGGACAAGTCACTCGTTAATACTTACATGACAAAATTCATAACTATGAGATTTATTGAGTCATAAATTATACAAAAATACATTATTGAAATCATTAATATTACAACAAGATTCAAAAATCTTGAGATTAATTATATGTAACTCTTTTTTGGTATAGTTTATTTTGAACTTAGCACCTTCAAAATATGAGTTATTTTAGATTAATTACAACAATATAAAAGATAAGTGAAAAGTTAATAAATTAATCAATATACTTGTTTAGGAGGAAATAAAATTAAAAAATTAAGTAAATAACTTCATTAATCTTATAGGTAAGAAAGTTAAAAAAACGAATAAAAGTGAAAACTAACAAACTTATGAATGGAAAAAGCTTGTTTATATTCCTTAGGCTAAAAAGAAAGAACAAAAGAATGATAATTGTCACTTCTATAAAACAAAAAGTTAGATATTATCACAAAGATTACTTAAAATGTAAAGTTAAATTAAAAAAAATGATAAATTGAATACTTTAATATATTTTGACTCAAATTTAATTGATCTTTCTTATAATACTTAGTGGTTTTATTTCAATGGTACTACTTATGTATCCAATATGATATAAGAGATTCATAATAATTTGATTATTTTAATTTATATATGAATACAAACATTATTGGCTGATTATTTTTACAGATGATTTATACAAATTAAAACTTTATAATGTTTTTATAGATTCTTTATTTATTATATATCATAATATTGAAATTAAGTGTAATACAATAAATGAATATTTTATTTACCTATAACATAAATGTTTTAGTTATATATTAAAAAAAAAAATTGTAAGATTGGTAATAAATATGATTCTTTCAAATCTAAATTTTACTAATATTAAAATGTGTGTTAATTGTATTAATGGTAAACAAACCAAATACAACAAATAACCATAAGATGCATTCAATTTTTTTAATTATGCATATTGATATTTGTGAACCTTTTTGACATTCTAACTCTTAATGAATAAAAATATTTTAGCACTTTTATAGATAATTTTTATATTAATGATTATGTCCATTTACTTCATTACAAATCTCAATCATTAAATGCCTTTGAGATATACATGAAGGAGATTAGAGACATAAAGGTGAAAATCATAATATCTAATAAATGTAAAGAATATCATAGAAGATATAATCAAGCCATTTTTAGGTCCATTTGCAAAAGTTCTCAAAAGTTATTACATATGTGTATGGTATATTATATCAAGTACACCTTAATAAAAAAGTGAGACGAAAAAGTATAGTCAGACATTAATGGATATAATTAGTAGCATGATAAATAACTCTTTTATACCTATATTTTTGTAAACATATGTACTAAAAACATCAAATTATTTGTTAAATAAAATTTTTAATAAGTCAATTCAAAATACTAATATTAAACTATAAGTAGGAAGAAAACCTAATTTAAGGCTTATAGATGTTTAGTGTTGCCTAGTAAAAGTGAAAATGTACATGGAAAGAAATTAAATTCTTAAAAGATCAATAATTACTTTATAGCTTACTTAAAAAATTTTAACAAGTATAAATTTTATTATTTAAATCATAATCCAAAAATTGTAAAAATTAATAATGTAAGACTCATTAAACATAGTAAAATTAGTAGGAATAATAAATGTCAAAATGTGTATATAAAGAAAATTAAGGTAAATATTTCTTTACCCATAATAATAGTATCATCCACTATTACACCAAATGTTATTCTAAAAATTGAAAAGCATTTAGATGAATAGATACTCCCTAAAATAATTAACTCACAACTAATTAATGTAAATGAACTATAAGGAATAACATTAAGAAAGTCTAAAAAAATGAGATAAACTATTTTGAATAATTATGTGATTTATTTATAAAATTTATACTTTAATATTAGAATTAATAAAAATTCAATTTTGTTTCTACAAGCTATAAAAAGTATTGAATTTGATAAATGAATTGATATCGTAAAATATAAGTTGAAATCATAAAAAAGAATAATGTATAAATTTCATTGAATTGTCATAAGGTTATAAAAAATATTAATTATAAATAGGTTTTTAAGACTAAACATAACTCAAAAAGCAATAATAAACATATAAAGTAAGACTTATTGTTAAGAGTTATACTCAAAAGAGTAACATTGATTACATAAAAATATTTTTTTCCATTGTAAAGAAAGATTCGTTAAAAATAATTTTGACATTCATGATTCAATATAATTTAGAGTTACATCATATAAACATAAAAATCACTTTTCTTGGTGGAGATCTCAAAGAAAAAGTTCATATAAATTAACTAGAAAGTTTTTCTATAAAAGATAGAGATCAATTAATGTGTAAATTTAAAAAGTTAATATATAGATTGAAACAATCATCCTGACAAGATATATTAAGTTTATTGATATGATGATATCTTTTAAATTTAAATAAAATATCATTAATTAATACATATATCAAAAAGTTAATGGGAAAAAGTTCAAATTTTTAATCTTATATGTTAATTACATTTTGTTTATTGTTGATGATTTTAATGTATTACGTGAGACTAAAGATTTTCTCCTAAAAAATTTTAAAATGAAAGATATAAGAGAAATATTTTATATATTAAGAATAAAAATATTTTATGACAAATAACAAAGAATGAAGATTATTGTGAAACCATGTTAAGAAAATTTTAGAAAAATTCAATATGTTGTTTTCTTATAAAAAGATAATAAATTCAGTTTTATATAATTTTTCAAGAATAATATGTGATATAAAAAAATAAAATTAATTTGATATACTTTTATTGTCGGTAATTCAATATACTTGTAAACCTACACTAGACTAAATATTAGTTTTGCAATTAGAGTGCTAGGTAAATAATAAAGTGATCTTATAATAAATCTTTAGAAAGGTATTAAAAAAAGGTATTGAGGTACAAGGAATAAAAAATTACATATTCATATAAAAAATCTAATTATTTAAATATAATCAGATATTTAAATTTAAATTTGTTTAGATGTATTGTTAATAAAAAGTTTATTTTCAGTTATATGTTTTTATTAAAAAATTAGTATTATAAAATAATGAAAATTTATTTATCATTACTCTATTCATTATAAAAGTAAAATTTATAATAAGATTTAAAATTATAATTCATTTATTATGATTATAAAATTTTATTTTAAAACGTAAGGGTTATTTACGTCATTATTAAATAACTGAAAATTTATGTGATAATTTCATTGTAGTTTTTTCTCTAAAAATAACAAATACTTAAAGAGTACTAAGTTTTTAAGAATTAAAATATTTTATCATTATAAAGAAAGTTCAAAAATAAAAAATGTGTATAAAATACAAGTTGATCTTATGATAACAAATCATGATGAATACTTACAATTAACATTATATAGAAAATATATATTTGCAAAATGAAACTTAGTTGTAATAATAATTGATAATATATGATATAACAATATTATAAATTCAATAATATATTTTTGACACATATTATAATATAATATATTATCTTATAATTATGTACACATTATTATTTTAAAATTAATAAAAAAAAGTATTAGATTGTGTATTATTATAAAATTATATTTCATATATATACTTTATAAGTTTTGTATATTAAATTATAAATATTGTAGTATATAAAAAGGAGTATTGTAATTGAATAGATTATAATTATTATAATTTATACTAAAAAATGATTAATTATAATATTACGATAGAATTATAAAAAATTATTATTATTATTGTTTATACATAATGATTAAAGTAATAAATTCTAATTGAATCAAATGAGAGAACATTAAATATTTTTTAAATAATATTTTTATTAAAAATTTAATTATAATATGACCCAATTGATGAGAAAATAAATTATATATTATTACACTAATTAAAATTTATAATTTTTAATGTAATTCAAATATTGATATGTAACTAAATTTAAAATATAAAATTATATATATAATTAGTTTCACTTTTTTAACACAAATAAAAATTTTATTTAAAAATATATAATTAAGTTAAAATGTCAAAAAAGAGAAATTTATTATCAAATTAAATTAGATTTTTTAAATATATAATAATTTCAAATTTAGTAATATCAAATATATTATTTATGATTTTTTATAAATATATTTTATTTTAAATTTTAAAAATTTAATATTTATAAAAATAAGTTTATTAAAAAATTTACTAAAAGGAATGGCAGCACATCCTCTAATAATAGTTAATGTATAATCATAATTAATTATGAAATTATAAATATAGAATAAATAATTACAATAATATAATTTTAGCTATGTATGTCTAATGTCAAGAGGGTCCACGTTCATAAAATTGAAGGGAAGCCTATGGGAAAATGTGGGCTATTATTTATTTATTATTATTATTATTATTATTATTAATTTTTATATTTATTTATTTTGTGTGTGGGGGGGGGGGACTAAAGCCTGAGGATGGGGTGCAAATTAACCTCATCGTGGCATTGCAGGCTAGTAATCCAACGGCATCCAATGGGACCTCGGGGAATTTGATAGGCCACGTTTGGTTTGACGTAAGACTTTAAAGCCCATAGTGACGTATTTTTGGGCTTCTACGCTTCCCCAGACCAGCCGTAATCTGAGAATTTAGTCGTTAGCTAGCCTTTTTCTGGCCGTCGGATCAAAGTCGGGAGAGACAAGAAAGGACCGTCAGATCAAAAGCGGCCCTCCCCACACAACCGAAAAGGCCTATATAAGAGACAGAGCGAGAAGTAGGAGGCGTTCCTCCAAAACCCTAGTCCAAGAAATGGCCGCAGCTCTCTGCGTCTGTTGCTAAGAGTCGGTTATCGTTTACTGAATTCTTGTTGCTTCCCAGTCTTTCGAACTTGTCACCGATCGTTCTTTATTTAGACAGAGGCAAATGACGAACTGTTTTAAATTAGCTGAATGCTCGATTCTCGGGGTATTGTGACTTTTTATTCTCTTGAATAGGAAGATCCGATGCCTCTCTCGAACTACTAGTTTCCCCTTTTCCTCTTCTTTTTTGTTTTTTCTCTTCTTTTGGACACCTTCTTCTTATTATCTTATTTTGTTAGTTTTTTTTTTTTAATATCGGTTGTATTTGCTGCCCGGCCTTAAAAATTTCTTGATTTTATTCATTAATTCGATGTGTGTTCGTTTAGTTCTCGCAAAGCCAATGATGTAAAGCTTGGAATTTTGCTGAAAGCAAGTCATTTAGACTCTGTTTCATTTGCTGAAATTCGATGAACTAGGACGGTCTGAGGCTTCCAATGTTTCAACTTTGATTTGGATTTTGATTTTAACATGTTTACTCTGTCCCCCCCCTCCCTTTTATGACCAAACATACGGGACACTCTGTGTTGGATGAGAAGTGCACCTCGTGTTGTGTTGTGTATGATGAGAAACACAAACGCGACAGTTATCCCTGTCTGATTCATCTGTGATGATTGTTTGTGGTCTGACCGACACACACGTACCCTAGGAGGGTTTTTAAAAGGTAGCATCTTGCACGTCCCCGCAAATCAAACAATGGTAGGAGCAGCAAATTATCTTCCCCCGAGGAAGCATGGCCAAGCTCTGAATAATCATTCGCCACCTCTACTTCCCCTTTAAGGGAAAAGCGGGGGGGGGGTCTCTGTAATTTCTCAGTGAGACTTTTGAAGTTTGATGTTCGTGAGGAATTTGTGTATTTGATCAAAATATATTGAATCGTAATCGTAGGACGGAGAAGATATTTGGATGTTTATCAACGAGACTAATTTACGTCTAATCTCTCGGCAAACTCTGAATCTCTGCTAGAACGAGCGATTTCACGAGTTGGTTAAGCGGGGGATTTTGATTTTGGAGCCGAGAAATTAAGGGAACAGACGGATGGGATGGAAGGCAAGACTCGAGAAGGCGGATGATGAGACTTGAGAGTTGAGAGCGACGAGGGTTGGAGCCGTGTCAGCTAAATAGATGGGTCTCATTCTCGCCGCTTAGGAGGACCTCAGCATCTATACTGACGGAATTTGGCAGAAGACAATTGACTTAAGGTCACGACATCAACAAGATTGATGACCCAACTGTGAAATTATTCCAAACAGTAACTGATTATCACCGAGACAACCAAGAAATATAGCAATAATAACCATAAAAAATAAAAATCATAACAAATTATGGGGGAGAAAAGAAAGAAACAGAAAGTTAATGTTTTTTATGGTTGATCTGTAAAAAAATGAAATATAATAAAATGAAAAGGCTGCGCCCAGCATTCCGCCCATTATCTATAAGATCATAGGAGACGAGAAAAGCTGGCGAAGCAATGTAAATGGGAAATTGGCTGCTGTGGCAAATTGGTCATCAATTAAAAGTTTTTTTTTTTTGTTTTTTTTTTGTTTTTTTTGTTTTTTTGGTTTTTTAAACCTAGCTTGCCCTCATCAATTTAGTGACTAACAGTCTTATTAGTTTATCCTTTTCTCCCCTCTTTTAATTACCTAACTATATTTACAAAAAACTGCTTCAATGCTAATAAAGCTTAGATAAAAATTGGTTTACATAATTATTGTGTGTTACTGTGTATGTTTTGTGCAATGTAAATTCTATATTACTTAATTTTTTAGTTCATTTTCTTTTTCCTTATAGTAATGCAAGGGAGCGGTCATCCTTCACAAAAACATATTAGACACTGGTTAAATGGAACATGGATAAAAGGGTAAAATGACCGAACATATTTTGACTATTTTCATTGCGCTAATCCGTGGCCATGAGTTCTACATTCTGTTCCTCTTCATTACTCTACCCAGGGCACATCATAGCAGTTTAATGTCAAACTTGACAGCTACGATGAATGCAACCAGAACATCCTCTGAACATGCTAAAAGAGGAATCAATCTGAAACCGGATATGCAGCCAACACGCTCAAGTACAGAAATACGCTAATACTTGCCTCCATAGAATTCCAACAAACAACTGAAAAGCGACCGTTTACAATTTTACTAGACTTACAGGGATAAAATTGTAAGAACACCCCACTCTGCTGATCAACCCTGACAGTCAGAACAATATGCAGGGAAAACAAAGTAGTGCGGTTGGTGTCCCCTACCTAATGAGAGCTCCATCGTGGCTATTTCGGAATTATTGTTTCCCCACGGCAGATAAGATAAATTAAGCATACATAAAAGCATTCCAGAAGACTACATGCTCTTTATGTAGTCTTCCATTCAACCAATGCAATCATTTATTTGATTGTGATGTAGCGATTAGTCCCATGCTTGGCCCAATGATCTTTGAGATCAACTGGATTTGAAAGGTCATGGCCTTCGGCTGCAAGTCTGCTAAGCAGTTTGCTGAAAGCACTTCCACTCATCTTTCGTCCACCTACACGGGCATGCCGCTTGTTTGGAACAGCAGGTAGAGGATACATTGACAAGGTAGTTGTGCAACACGAAGATTGCCACCCACCATTGCCCCATTTGTAGCACTGCCTAAACAATCCAGTGCAGGAGCACACTGGAGCTGGCATGGTTGACTCATCAAATGCAATCTGGTTCAACCCCAGGTCCTGACCTTTCCAATCAGACTTAGACACTTCCAGCTGTTTGTTTAGATTGTCACCTCCACCGCTCATATTCTGCCCATTCTTCCACTCATGTGACTTGCTAAACATGATTTTATTCAGGTCCTCACCTTCCCTCTTAACCTTCCGTAGAGATTTTGGAGCTTTTTTGTTCGATGGTGGTGTCTTGGCTTCCTTTGACCGTTTACCCCGCCGTAACTTTGCAACAGGTGATACCGGAAGATCATCACTTGCCTGCATATCTCTGGTACCGTACTGAGCTTCACTCAAGTGGGGCAGATGATTTGCATTGTGATGTGACTGGTGTATGTGCTTCATGTTACGTGACATTTGGCTTCCTGATGGACAAGAGGACATATTTCCGCTTGCTAAAGAATTCTCTCGATATTGAAGGGTTGCAATAGCGTTGTCTCGCTCCATTATGGCATTATTTCGCTCAGCAATGGCTGAGTCTCGCTGCAAGAATGCCATATCCCGCTCTGCAATGGCTGCCTTCTTTTCTGAAACAGCAATATTTCTCTCATGAAGAGCAGCATCCCTTTCAGCCATGATGGCCATGATCTGCTTCATCGATGGCTGAGGCTGCATCATCCACTGGAGTAACAATAGAGAAACAAATACGATCAGAAACAGCACTTTCTGAGAGAGATTGAAAACACCAGTCAAATGAGTTCACTTATGGCAGGCCATGTTTTATTAAATTTTGTAATCTGCAGAGAGTTTTTTGAGTTACCTGACCCTGAGCTGTCTTATATTGATCTGCTTTGTGCTTTCCGTTGTCACGATGCCCACCATCATCCATTTCACTCCACAGGAGGCAACAGCTGCAGATGGTAAAAACTCTGGACAAGCAAAATTTGAACAATTACCCAAAAAAGGGGGGGTTAAAAAAAATTCACATATTCTTTTTATTACATTATGTAGGAAAAAAATGGAATAGACAGTTTCTTTTCAGTAATGGGAAATGAAAAAGGAAGTGCCATAAAATTACCATGAGCAGTTGGAATCCAAAGAAAAATCCACTCTTGTAAAACGTTCCTCTATAAGAAACAAAAAATATATCCCTTATCGACATTTAGAAAAGACCATGGTATTTTATAATGATTTCCATAAACATATAT
The DNA here is from genome assembly GCA_019804595.1 of Bruguiera parviflora. Lineage (NCBI taxonomy): Eukaryota > Viridiplantae > Streptophyta > Magnoliopsida > Malpighiales > Rhizophoraceae > Bruguiera > Bruguiera parviflora. The sequence goes on from CM034050.1 coordinate 8,117,509, forward strand.
ATTTGTTACCAAAGGGATGATAAAAAGAAATTTAACACATCTTTGGGGCAATTAAAAAGAAAGTACAAAGAGTTTACATTGTTAAAATATCAAAACCATCATTAGAGTGCTGGTCACATGGTAGTGTCCACAACATAATTACAAGTAGAATGCTGGTGCTAGAGTAGCAAAAGCCACATCATCTCCTTATGTTTTAGTGCATGGATAGTTGCTCATGTCAGGAACTAAACATATGGACTAAAATATTAGATTGTAAGCAAACTATTTTCCTAGCTCAGAAAAAGAGGCAAATTATCCCGCTCACATTTATGATAGCTTAGGGTTTAACTCAAAATCTTTGAAACACAGGACAGCAAACACATTTCAAGAATTCAATCCCTTGAGCGCCAGATCCCACATTACAGTTTCTGATATTGCACTCCAGTTAATTACAGGGTTTGAAGATAATCATCTGGAAAGAAGTCCAGTTTACAAGCAAATGGCTAAAAGTCTCAATGTTAGCTTCCAGAGATTGGTCGTGAAGCCTTATCCATTGCATTGAAACAAATGTATTGATCAGACCTTGACAATTCACATACTTATTTCAATTTTTCTTTCACTCACACGCCAAAAAGGATCGTCTTGATCCTAGTTTAAACACAACAACATTATCCCAGCCATTCATTTCCTCCTCCAACATCAATAATCAAATGAATTCATCCACAAGGATTTCACCAGCGACATTGCCCTATAACTTTAGGAGGACTTGAAGAAAACTCAATACCAAGTCAATAAGCAGATAACTGTTGTAAAGTCTCAATTATGTATAACCAACTCTTCCACCAGTCAAACAGTATGCAGTAAGCATGATTCCATAACATTTTAAATGGAGGCAAAAAAGTCAAAACACCCAATCCAATCTGTAGATGAACTCCGCCAACGTCTCTATAGTCTCCTCTACAATGATAAAAGAAAAAACCCTAAAAATAGAAACCCCATCAAGGCAATCAACACAAACAAAGCTCAACATGCACAACTTCAAAAACTAAAGACTAAATAGAGAGAACAACGAAAAGAGCTCCGGGAGCTGCAAAAAGGGACTAAGAATCCAATTTATAACTAAAAATTAGCACGAATGTGGCTCACAACAGCGGATGTGCAGACAGACAAAAATTGATCGGAATATTAACAGAATAATAACATTAAATAGAGCTGAATTAGATGGCTAGAGAGAGTTGAAGTACGAGCTTACAGTTAAGAGGGGAGAAACGGAAGAGATACAGAGCGACGGAGAGAGAGTAAAAGCCCAATCGAAGAGGAAGGAGACGGGAAATCTGTGCAAGGAAAACAGTGGAACTCGAGATGATGGTGATGAAGAAGAAGCAGAAGAAGAACCGGGGGGGGGCAAAGAAATTTTGTTTACTTACTTTTTTTCAATGGCTGGGGGCCGTTTTACCTGTCCGTCTTTGTCTTATTGCGTTTTTTTCCTTTTTTTTTTCTTTTTCTTTTTTCCCCATTTTAAATTTTAAATTTTAAATTTTTATTATTTTATTTATTTATTTATTTATTTTTATTTTTTGGGTTTGCTCCATCCTAGCTTCGTCTTGTCTGAGATTTTTAAGTTTTGATTTTTTAACGGCGAAAAAGGTTTGACGGGATGCTCTGAGAGAGGGGGGGGGGTTTGTTTTCTGCTACCAATAGCCATAGATGGGTCACTCTACCCCCTACCGATGTGCCGAGCCTCGTCGGGAGACTTGATTTTGGGTTTTCCAATTCTCTTTTTTTTTATTATTTAATTTCAATATGCTTCCAGGAATGATAATTCAGGACTGAAATCTACCGTACCCAGATGTATACACATCGGAAGAATTAAGAATCAAAGCTTAAAATGGAAATTTTGATATATATTCAAGTTCTCACCATCTATTTATCCAAGTTCATGTTCGCTTGAATGCGAACGCGAACGAATAGTCCTAAGCCATAGCTCGTAATAATATAACATTCGAAGTTGGAGTTTAGTGGTATTATTGCGACTGCACCATAGACACGACAAAGATTCAAATTTTTGCCTGCGTAAATTACAAGAAAAACATATTTGATGGTAGATGGAGCTAAAATTCAGTATTACTTATGTCTTAAATAAACAGAGGCCGTGTGAGTTCACAGTGCTCAGGCAGCAGGTAGTGTGCTTGTAGGAGAAAGCTAAATCAAGACATGGAGCCGACAGGAGAGTAATGACGTCTCAACAATATCCATTTTTCCTCCTCTTTTTTTTTTTTTTTTTTTTTTTTGGGGTATGTTAAAAAATACAGACCCCAGTTAAAACCCTTTATGAGGGTTAGAACTCCTGGTTGATTTCTGCGTGTTGCATCATTTGTTACTAATCTTCAATCAATCATTATTAAGCTCTGACATCTTAGTAGCATTCTTTCGTATCATAAGACAACCCTTTCCGTTTTATTTAGCCTGTTTTGATCCTGTTGACTATCCACCTTTATGGGATAGAGTTTTCCATCGGTTTGCAGGCCCTCAATGCTTTCCCTCACATCTGGTGTTAACAATAAGGGGAAAAATAAATGGCAAATGACGATTTAAGTCCTGTAACTCCAAAAAAATTATAAAGGGCTTAATTGGCAGAACACGTTTTAATTACAGAAACAGCTAGCAACAATTAGAATGCACATAACAACTTTAACTCAAACCTGCTTGGAGTTGCCAAACCTTGGTTCTTTGCACAAATTTCCGAACAAGCAATCAACAAAGAAGGATCTAACTGCATAAAAATGTCCAAAATTTGGACTTTAGAATAGATTCAGTGGACTTTCCTACAAAGCATTTTGAGAGCATATCCAACAATGTATGAAGAACTGCAGCTCAACTGCCTAATCGGTGTTTGCCTTTTGTTCTATACTCTACCTGCTGGGTATGACCACACAATTACAGTAAGGCACCTGCAAAAACACTGTCCAGAGGGGTCGGTGTCAAATCTCCATATATGGTCTGAATGACTGAATTAGGGTTTGGCACAAGCAACTCAACTCAATTATGTAACTCTACTGAGATGAGATCCTGAAAAAGGCGGTCATCATTGACAAGGGAAAGTAGTAGAAAAGCAGGCAATATTCGAATTAGTGAGTATCTTAGTAATGGACAGCTTAAACTCAGATGCTTTTTCTAATTGCATTTCCAAAGCATCTTAAAGGAAAGGCTACTCTATAAGAATCACTTCACTCATCCCGAAAAGTGAACATAATCCCAAATAGCTCTGTAATACCACAAATAAATGACTTCAAAGTTGAAATATTAGAAAAACAATAAATGCCCTGAAAGTGGAAACATAAGAAAAGCCAAACAGCATAAATCTCTCACTCTAATTATTTGAGAATTCAAAGCATAACTTATCTTTTGGTCACGATCTATTCAAGAAGACAAATGCTTATTCACTGTTGTTGGTGCCACTGTCGCAGTTATGTTAGATCTATATCATCTCTTAATTAATGTTTATTTAGCAGTCAACAGATTTAAAGCACACTTTAAGCGGTGACTCACCTGATAACATCTCCTGCAACAAAATAATCCAGCTAGACAAGAAGAGTGGAAATTCATGTCAAATTTTGTTACTATAGCTTGACTTAACATCCCCGCTTTGTCACATTAAACAGCATAACCTTGGCGTATCTCACCAACAGTTGAAATTAACAAAACAAGGAATTTATAGAAACAAGTAAAATCCAGGAAGTGTGCGCACTGAGTAGAAAAAAAAATTGTAATGCATTAAAGGGAAATCCCAGATGCACACCAATGCTTATGGGCATAAGCTATGTCCCTATACACAGAAGAGCAACAGACAATGGCAGAAGGTAAACATGATATGGTAGCCAAGGAACAAACAAACAAACAAATGGAAAGCCCCAACTCCCCAACCCCTTTGCCTCAAAGAAATAGAAGGACGAAAATTTAAGAAGTTATAAGCAGAAATCTAAGTGCAAATAAGCCCCAACATGAACTGCAATCTCTATGATATATATATATATATATAGAGAGCATTTTGGCGCTGAAATGACACCAGTAAGAATCCATAACGGCTAGGTGGCAAGTATTATAGAGAGATCAAAGCCACAATTGAAGTGAATCTGGAATTTACATTGAAAGAATGTAATGTTATTTTTGATTTAAAAAAAAAAAAAGAAGAGAAAAAAACTGCAACTTAATTACCGTATACGAGAAGAACTTGGCGGCGAGAGCAGCGTCGGGCCCGGCTGATATCGCGCATGCGTAGCCTTTCCTCTTGGTGCCGTCCACGGCTGCAGACAACCACTGACGAATCACAACAATGATTGCTCGCCCATTGGAATGCCACGTCTCTTCTCCACCAGTCGAGCAATACAATCCGGAGTTTCATTCCGAGTGGGAAAGGAAACTAACGAACAAAAGCGACGTCGTTACGGCCGTGTGAAAACGAAAGCGTCAATCGCATCCCGGCGGCCACACGCCCGCACCCATCGAAGTCCTGAACTCGGGCCGCGCACAAAGAGTTTCCCGAGTCACGGATCGATCAAGCTTTTCTCCCTTCGTGTGAATTACAAATCTAAAGACCAGCGATCCCCCCCCCCCCCCTTTTTTTTTTCCCTTCTGTTTTCTGTTTTTTCTTTATTGGAACAAGTGCAAAATTGTCGAATTTATTTTATTATAATTTTTAAAAAATTAAATTGTAACCAATTTATATAAGTGAAAAAGAGCACGAAGAATCCGGTGAATATTTCAATTTTCAACTAATTTATATGTTCTCCTCTCTCTCTCTCTCTCTCTCTCTCGCTGCATTTTTATTCTGTTTATCCCTGTTTTGCAACTAATCTAAATAGAAATTGAATTGCAGCTGATCTATATGGGTGAGAAGGAGCGTGACGAGTAATGCATGTATATGGCGAATATTCCAATTTTCGACTGATGTAACATTTTCTCTTCTCTCTGTATCTCTACTCTGTTTGCCCTTATTTTGCAATCTTGTCGCCCAGAGCTCGAGACTAATTCCCACTCTTCAGTCCCCTGCTCTACCGTTCCAATTTCTTAAATAATTTAAACATATCAAATTGATATCAAAGCTGGACGATCCTGGCACCACAGAAATTTGGGGATGACCTTCAGAATTAGTTCTACTGATGCAGGCATTTTTTGGGATCTCGACGGGGCGTCGGAGGAAGCTAAGGTTAAGATTGTTGTCAACCGCCTCGATTGATTTAAGCCTCCAGTGGTACGAAAATCAGCTTAAGGTGAAGTTGATAATGGTGACCCTGAAATGGGTCGAGTTCGTTTAACTCGTTTTGGCTCATTTCGGCCTCAGGGCTTTGCATGGCCTGATGTTCGAGCTACTGAGCCTCGAATAAGACTGGTCGGTGGGTAAGTTCCAGAATCAGTTCCTCGGGAAATAGAGGAAGCTGAGTGTGGAGAACCAAAGTCACACGAAGGCGAGGGTGAAGGAGAAGAGCAAGTGCATATCTCGATGCATGCGATTACCAGGGTTGGGATGGAAACATGCAAACCATCTGTGTCATCGTTCGAGTAGGATCGAAGGCTCTACGCACACTTACTGATCCGGGAAGTACCCATAACTTTCTCAATTCGGAGGCTCGTCGGTCGTCCTGGTGAAGAAGAAGTACTGTTCATGTTTTCTGGTCATTCCTTTGGAAGTTCATCCTAGTCTTCTTTGATGACGTACTGGTTTACAGCAAAATGGAAGAGGCACATCTCTACCATCTGCGCCAAGCCGTGCAGGTGCCAAGGCAGTATAAACTCTACGCCGAGTAAAGTAAGTGCTTCTTCGCCCAGCCCAGTCCAAAAATGAATATTTGGGCTACGTAATCTCTGTCGCCGGCGTAGCCGCAAACTCCAAGAAAGTGGAAGTCATTCTTAATTGGCCGACACCCATTAATCTTGGGCAACTAAGAGGATTTTTGGACCTGACCAGCTATTATCGAAGGTTTGTTCAAGGGTACGCCGAAATTGCTCGACCCCTAAACTAGCTTTCGAAGAAGAACAGACCCTTCTTGTGGATGACAGAAGCTGATGAGGCATCATCTCGACTTAATTCAACTATGGTTTCTGCCCCTATGTTGTCTCTACTGAACTTCACTCAGGAATTCACTGTCAAGATAGATGCCTCGCCAGTGGGAATGGATGCGATTCTACCCCAAAATGTCCATCCGATTGCTGTTTTCGGTGAAGTGTTCGCCCCTCGCCATCGACAGCTATTGATGTACGAAACGAAGATGTTGGCAATCATTTAGGTGATGACCAAATGGAAACACTATTTACAGAAGCGACATTTCAAAATACAAATGGACCACCACAGCTTGAAGTATATGATGGAGCAAAAGCTCTTCACTCTGTGACAATTGAAACGGCTGTCAAAGTCGTCGACATTTGATCACGAAATTGTATACCGACGGGAAAGGGAAAACAAAGCAGCGGATGCATTTTCCTGAGTTGATTGCAATAAACTTCTCTTAATGGCTATTTCGATGGTATCCACACCGTTACTTGAAGAAATTAAACAATCTTGGAGTAAGGACACAAGCCTAACGACTCTGATTAACTAGTTGCAACAGGGACAACTCCTTATGAGTTTTCTCAGGGGTTATTAAAGTGGAAAGGATGGTGGTTAGTGGTGGGAGCCAAGGCTGAACTCCGACGATCCATTATCAATAAGTGGCGTGGGGAAGTCAATGGAGGACATTCAGGCGTATTCGATGCAATTCGCAAAATCAGTTGCTAACAGGGCAGTCACCCAAGTCTTGGTTCAATGGCCTGCGGGAGCAGCGCCCCTTCGTGGGAATTCTTCTACGACCTCCAAAAAGAAGTATCCTTCTACGACCTCCAAAAAGAAGTATTAGGGCAGCGCCTATGATCTCATGTAATCTACTAGTACAATAGTCAAGCGTATCAATATAATTTCCATATTGTGTGACATTTTGGCTTTCATATTCTGATGCATTTAGAGACTCGTAACTCGTTGGGTTTTTTAGAACTCACCGAAGAAGAAGAAGAAGGGCAACTCGTCCGCGCTGGCAATCCTCGCTTTTAGGAATTAACCAATCAAAATCGATCACGCGGATCGAAGTCGATTCAAAATTCCCCCTCGGCTCTCCGCAGTGCCGTTGAACTCTCTCGAGAAAGGATTCGCGGTCTCTAATCCTCTCGTGAACCGGCGTAACCGACGGTTGACGCGCATATAAAAAGCATTCGAAGCCCGCAGTTTCTCCGTTCATAAGTCGCTCTCGCCTCTCCTGCGCAGGATTCTGAACCCTAATCTCGAAGGGGGTAAGAGCGGTCTCGTAGCCTCGTTTCTTTTTCCTCTGAGGGTTCTGATTGTTCTCTAAGCGTTTTGCCGATCATCTCGTATTGATATTTGTTGTTCGCGTCTGGCAGAACTCGACGAATATCTGTTTTCTTGATTTGATAAAGAGATGGCTCGTACGAAGCAAACTGCTCGCAAGTCGACCGGTGGGAAGGCTCCGAGGAAGACGCTTGCCACCAAGGTTTTATTATTATTGTTATTATTATTGTTGTTTTAATAATTTTGAGATAATGAAGAATTTAGTGTGCTTTGAGCATGAATTTATGTTTATTGATGAGTTTTGCCGCACTTCTGTTTGTCTAATGATGCGGATTTTCGATTTTTTTTTTTTTTTTAATGGATAAAGTTGTTTTTGGAAGTTCTCCGAATCTGAGTCTGATTAATCAAAATTTTTAATTAGGCTGCTAGGAAATCTGCTCCAACAACTGGTGGAGTCAAGAAGCCTCACCGTTACCGCCCTGGAACTGTTGCTCTCCGGTAATTATTTGCTCACCTCTTTTCTCGGTTTCTTGTTGTCTGACTTGATCTTCTCGGGCCTGGTTCGGTGCTGACTCTGTCTCGTTACTGACGTTCAGTGAAATCCGAAAATACCAAAAGAGCACTGAGCTTCTGATCCGCAAGCTGCCCTTCCAGCGCCTTGTTCGCGAAATTGCTCAGGACTTCAAGGTCTGTAGCGCCTTAGCCCGTCTTGTTCCGTACAATTTGCAGTTCTAATATTTGCCCAGGCCTCGTAATTAAAGTGCCGTCGATTTAAATTCTTGTTGTTCTTATTGCACCAGACGGATCTGAGGTTTCAGAGTCATGCGGTGCTCGCACTTCAGGAGGCTGCTGAGGCCTATTTGGTTGGTCTGTTTGAGGACACCAATCTCTGTGCCATTCACGCCAAGAGGGTCACAATAATGCCCAAGGACATCCAGCTTGCCAGGCGCATCCGCGGTGAACGTGCCTAAGAAGTAGTAGTAGTAGTGGTAGAGATTTTTTTTCATGGCTTTTTTTTTTTTTTTTTTTTCTGGATGTTGTAAGTTTTGTTTAAAACTATAGCTTAAAGTTTCAGATTTGTGTTCAACTTCTGACTTTTTACCGTAGAGACGACTTAAAACATCTTGTCATTTTTAACTCTAAATAATTTTTTTCAGTTTTTGAAATTTCAATTTAAAAATATTTAATTATCTAAAAAACATGCTTCCATCGTATTACAATAATAATAATAATAATAACATCTACAACAATATCATGTTTGTCTCTTGAATTCAACAAATCTAGAAGCAAGGTTTGGAAGAGAACCGATAATGTATAAATATGGCAAAACTTAAAAGGAAACGAATGGATATATATGGTTGAAGAGAGAATAAATGATTTGGGAAACATGTTTTCTGTTCTTCTATATTTACGATGGATTGGAAAGAAAACGAGTCAGGTTTATCTACTAATTGGGGTTAATTGTCTTTATTGCTCCCAGTAATAAACAATTAACACTGAAAATTTTGGAGTATAATATTTTTAAACTTCTCTGTACAAATGCGCATGCGGCAAGTAATAAACTTGTCGTGGAGAGCAATGGGTATTGGACAATTATACAAGAATTTATTTATTTTATTAATTTAATAAAACTCTACACATCTTGATAAAAAAAAATTACACACACACTCTCTCTGGCTATACCTGGAAGCAGCGTTTGCCGACAAGCCTCCTCCACCGATTGGAGTCCTAGCATACTTTCTTAGAGGAAACAAGAATAGGACCAAAAGTGTCTCTCTTCTCTCTGAAATCCATTGAGTAAGATCTCTAGCAAGTCGCGAAACGCAAGCTCCCTACAAGGAGCGACATCGTCTGTCCACCGGAGAGTGAGAGCCACCGAGCCGCAATATACATAATCGTCATTTCTTACTTTAACCAGATCCAATGCAAATTGAAACACCAGTCAAAGCTAGGTTTAACCAGATCCAATGCAAATTGAAACACCAGTCAAAGCAAGGTTTAAAGAGGCTGCGAGAATTGAGAAACTATAAATCCCAAATGGCTTTTGCCATCCGGCCATTTGGGAGACGATTTGCGTTGTGTATTTATTTTATTTTATTATTTATTTTCTTTTAAATAATATAAATATTATAAAAAATTATAATAAATTATAATATTTACAAAATAGACGCTAATATTAATTGTTAGATTTTTTTAAAATTTTTTTTATAAAAATTTATATTTTTATAATATAAGATCTTTTTTTTACACGAGTACTAATGTACAAACTGTAACAAAATTAATGTATTTATCCATGATGTCGAAATTCTATCCAAAAAAGAGAATCGTTTTCTAATTTATTTTTAAAAAAAAAAATTTTCTCGTATTTTTTTTTATTGTCTTTCATTTTTTCTGACGATGAAAAGAAAAAAAAGATTTGTAATAAAAAATATTATTTTATTTTCTGTGAAAATTGTTTTTTTATTAAGAAATTACCTTTATTTTTATAACAGTTTTTTTTTTTTATAAAACAGTGAGAATAAAAGTATTTTAAATCTAATGACCAAATTACTATTATACTTAATTAATTATTATATTAAATTTTTTATATTAAATTATACTTTAAATAATAAAAACCAATCATGTTAATTAATGGCCGCGTTTGCAATTCGGAATTCGTTGCATTTCCGACATTAGGGACCACATTAACTCATGGGCCTGTTCGTCTCTTTCTCTTTCTCTCTCTCTTCTTTGTGTTTTTTGTTTTTATATTATTTAAATTGAAGATTGGAGGCGTATGGTCTCATGCGAAGAGAGGCCTCAGTCCCCAGAATCTTTTCTGTTACGGAAACTGTAGCCAGTAGGTTAAATCTGAAATGAGGTAATAAACATCGAGAATACATATTTTCTATGCCCACTTCTCTGTACAGGGTGATTAGATTATATTACATGCGCAGGCTTTGAAGAGACAGTTGAGACCTACAGAGAGAGTGGCAGGAAAACGCGGCCCTAGACAACACCAGCACACCGTTGTGAAATACACCCATAAGTTCGATAGAAGATTCCATTGCACGGAATAAATACGACAATATCCCGCTGGAGCGGGAGAAAATATGGCATAATGAAAATATTTGTGTAAAATCTTTAAAAACATAACTAGAGAAGTCGATCACATGATTCGGGCCCAAATGCCTTCGCTGGGGATTTTCCGGTGAACCACAAACAGCAGATAATATCCGGAGGGTGCCAGATTACCCGACCGGGGCGTGGTTACCAGAACGTCGCAAGTGGATGTCCCCACATTGGTGACCTTCTCGGCCCCGAGTACCAACAACCTTTGATTCATGGAGAATGAATGTGTGGTGAATGACGGCGCTACCATTGTCACATATACCGAGTCTTGAGCTAGTATCCCAGTCACCTGGAACCGCACCGACAATTTCCGGGCATAGCCAATGCTGGCTGTAGAGCCTGGCGAAACAATTTTTGGCCTCAAATTGTCATATTGCGAGTCCAAATATGCAGGATGAAATGCCTCCAGTCGCAATTCAGTAGGATACGGGACCCCGGTGAAGTTGTAGAATGCGTTTGGGTTGCTACCGCCGACGAGGACCCTGCCGTCCCGGAGTAAGATTGCCGTGGAATGGTACATTCTCGGTATGGAAGTCGGGTTCTGTAACTCGAACCGTGATCCTCTTTTGTGGTCGGGTCGATAAAGGACCGGTTTGAATGCTGGTTTCCGCCCATATTCCCAGCCGGCGGTGCCGGCGCTTGCGCCGTTTATGATCAAAACGTTGCCGTTTGGAAGCAAAGTCATGTCGCTCATCACCCTGGCGTTAGGCATGGTCTCCATGGCCCACCGTGGATTCGGGTCTGTTATCTTCATCCGGGCGCAAGTATCCAGTGCTCGAACGAAGTTACCGCTTATGGCCCTTGAAAACGAGCCTTTTGGTGCGCCCCCACAAACCATGAACTCGGCTTCGATGTTTGAAGATTGGAGATTCTTCAATGGAAGTAAAACCGCGGATCCCGTGCTAGGATAGGACCGTGGATCACCTCCGGGGATCGTCGGATAAGTCCTGACAACTTTATGCGCTTTGTAGTCAAACAATATGGCCTGATTGTTGGCAAAAATGAATAAATTCCCATCAACATTGAGAAAAACAAATGGGTACAAATTGTTCTCGATGTAACGGTCATAGGTTTGCTCCAGAAATGGCAGATCGTAGGCATCTTTGGCATCATTTTTTGGGTAAAACTCGTAGTTGAATTGGCTTCTCCCGCCAATTACAATTTGTCGGCCATCTGGCAGTACGTGGTTGGTGGCATACCATCTGCTCTGCTTGAGAGCGCCGTCGATCTCCACCCAGTCGCATCCGCTACTGCATGGCGTGAAGATCCTGGCCCTACGTTCCCCGTCGTTGTAACCTCCGGTTTGGATCAAACGGCCATCCGCCGTAACAGCTCCGGAGGAGCACCACACGTCAGTCTGGACCATGAGAGGCCTAAATGTGTTCGTCAAAACATCGTACTCTGCCGAGTGTGCGGTGCAGTCAACTTTGAGCAACTGCTCCGTGGGATCATTCCGGCACCGCCCCTTCGGCAACGACAGATTTGACCGGCCAAAGTCAGTTCGGTCATAGATTATGACACGGTCATTGTGCAGGAGTTGCATGTGCATAGCCGTAATGCCAATGCTATGCTGCAGAAGCTGCCACCGGCCACCACCGGCAGCATTCGTCAGGATCCTCTGGCCTGGTTGGATGGTAAGAAGCAAGAAGAAAAATGCAAGAATCAAAGAATCAGACATTTGGTATCTCTCTCTCTCTCTCTCTCTCTCTCTCTTTCTTTCTTTTCTTCTTCTTATTATTTTTTTTTTTTTTGAAGTTTTGATTTGTTGGGGTTAATCGTACGTGGGTATATGAATGGTTGTCTGCCTCTTACATGCACATGGCGTTTGACATGTAACTTTAGCACACGGTTTTGTGATGCGAGAAATAAGATGGCGGCACTCTGACAAGGTTTGACGGTCCGAAGAGCAAAGGGAAACAGGGGCAACTTGAGGGCTATTTTTGTCTTCTTGTCGTTGGTTATATTCAGCGGCCACATTCCTCTGTATAAATATTTGTGAGTTGATTATAACGTACGATTAATTTAATTTAGATGAGCGTTAAAAGAGTCTAAACCCTCTGCTTCCAAGGAATTTTAAAACTGGGTCCAAATGATTACACCGAAGGCTTTACAGAATTGGGAAAATGAAATGATCGGCTCAATCATCGGAGACAGCCCAAGGTTTTGTATTTTTCATTCTCAAGAATTGAATATAGAAATTGAATTCCAACTTCCCATACTTCAGATGGAGTTTGGCGGAATGCAATTAAACATGGACGGTGGGGATTGCAATGGCGACGGCACGATCTCCCTCCAAGTACTGCAATCGTCCCTGCCGGGTTAAGTTTCTATCAGCGCAATCATGATGCTGTTAAAAGTGAAAAAAAGAAAAGCACGTTAACCACGTGGACTTGTGGGGAGAGAAGCGGCTGCGGCGTTCTCACTGCATGGGTGGCGCGAGCATTTCAATGTTCAATGATGAGAGAGACCGGGGTTACTTGCCTGGGCCTAAATCGCTGCTAGACCGAGCCGTTCAATTTCGGTATTGTTGGCTCGATGGACGCCAAACAATGCTCCGACGACGAGACAGAAAAGGCAGTACTTTTGTGCCCCCCCCCCGGGCCACAGCCTGACAGGGTACGGTTAAATCCAGCTGCGACTCACGAGGAAGACGATAAGATGGTCCCTGTTCGAGCGCGAGGAGACGATGCTTGCCAACTAGCCGAGTGCTCCAAGCGCTAATCCAACTTTGTCCGATGGGAACAAATGCTGGACCCGAGTCTACTCGTCCCTTGGACTGACGCGCGCAAGAAAAGAAAGATTTGGGTAGAAAGAACAGTCCACCCGCAGGGAAAGAAACGACGCCAACTTTCCCTTTTTCAGCCTTTTCTTCTTCTCTCTTTCCTCCCGCCAACTGTTCCTCATCATTATTCCCATTCGCTGCCAGATCAAAAGCTCGGATCCTCGTCGGTGCCAGTCCAGTTCGTGTTCGCTGCCTGGTTCTTTAATTAGCATCTCTTTAGCGTTGTTTTGTTTTTTTCGCCGGATGTCGTTCTCTCACTCTCTAGCATTGTTGACGACCACTAATTTCATTTATAGCCGGACACACGTGGATAAATCATCTTCACCAAGCATCTACAGACCAACGATGTCTTCCCGACTCGGTGATATTAATTGGGTGTGCAATGCAAGTTGGCCACCCCGAAGAAGCTACCACGTTCTTTTAATATCAAATAGCTCTTTTAAATAAGAGCATTCCCGCAAATGTAGAATTTGAAATGCCAAAAAAGACTCGAGAAAAGTAAAGACAAGAACTGGCGCATCGAACTAACAATGCCACCAAAGAGCAACAAATTAATTCGTGGAGGCGGAGAGTCCCAATAGAGGATAGGATCGTTTGAGTGAGCGTCAAGATACCCCATGAAGTCTGCACAGGCATATTCCCTTCTCGCAGTGCATATTGTAAGGCGACAATTCCATGAGCGCTGAAAAAGTTGCAAACAATCAGAAGAATAACTGCACGATTCTCAGCCTCTTTAGTTATTTTTGGAAGAGCAAGTTTCGAATTCGATTCTATGATGACTCCATGGAAGCCCCTCCTCTCCTCAGAGGTCTTCAATGCAAAATATATAACTCTCAGTTCTGCATCAATTGCCATGGAAATCCCACACGACCCCGAGAAACCATATATCCAATTGCCACAATCACCACTTGCACCTCCACACAACCAGCTAGCCCAGGAGCCCCTTTAGCACACCTATCCACATTAATTTTCAGCACACACTCCGTAGGCGAAATCTAGCTAATCAACCTCCAATTCCTAATGGGTCTTCAGTAGAGGGATCTCCTTTCAAAATTTCCAATTCCCAAATCTAATGGATTTCCACCGCAATTCTTCTAGTGGAAGAAACCGCATCAGCCCGAGATGATGTATCATCAGTGAAAATACACTCGTTGATTTAATAGCTACGCGATGTCTGATATCCAAATTCCCCCTTCTCCATCAAACTATTAACAAGTTAACTAATGAATTACCCCGCCCAAAGGACCAAAAAAGAAACAAAAATAATAATAAATCACGACGAGGAAAAAAGAAAAACTACCTTATTTTTAGTAATAAATTGGTGGTTTTGGATGAAATAACATTATTACATATATATTTCATTAAGAGTTTCTCAGTTTCGAGAATATTAATATACACACACATATATAAAGAGAGATGTAAATTATATCATACAAATATTTTTTATTTTTTAAAAATAAAATAACTGAAATAAATCTATTTAATTACGTATTAATATATCTCATAACAATATAATGATTATAATATTTATTATAAAAATATTTTTATTTATATTTTATTTAAATACAGATATTTTATAAAATTTAAATGATAAATATTTTCTTTGAAAAAATAGAAAATGAATTCGAGGGCTTTTTTAAAGAAAATAAAAAGAAAAAAAATAATTATGAATTATTTTTTCTTTTTTAGGAAAAAAAAAAAAAAAGCAAAACTCAACTTTTGTGATTAAATTCAACTTAGCCCACGCTTGTATACAGTTTAACCTAAAATTTGACTGAAAATTTTGAGTTTTAGGCTTGCCCTGCTGAATTTACAGTCACAGTTCTTCTCTAACGCGACCTAAATACGACGGCTTCTCGATTATCAATTTGTTATTATTTATTTTATTTTTTTATTTTTATTTGTTTCCGTTTTGGTCTGGGTCACAATCCATCGCGCCTGCTGTACAGCGTTCGTATTCCATAAACTCAACCCAGATAGTTATCAAGTGGGACTAGAAATTGGGCTTCTAACCCCAAACACTCTTAATCGCTGTTAACGAATCTTAAAGAATGGGCTTGTTGGGCTGAGTTCTACAAAACACACATTGCCATTCTTACAATGTTTTTGCTAAGAACCTTAATACACAACTGCTTCGTTCGATATATATGTGTGTGTGTATGTGTGTGTGTGCGTGTGTGTGTGTGTGTGGGGATAACTGCTCCGTCTATTCTAAAGAATCAACTTTAGATCAAGCAAAATTATAATAAAATTTATATAAATATGCAAGGTAATTATTTAGATAAAATAGCTATGCATAAATAAAATATTGTTACATTTTGAACTACAAATGCTAATAAATGTAACAATTACACTTATACTATTCTTATATATAATTGACACAACAGTTAAAATAAGTTAAAAAATAATTTTAAATTTTTAAAATTTTTTAATTATAATTATAAATATTTTATTGTTTTAATTCACATAATATTAATATATATGTGATAGTACTAAGTTAATTTAATAATTAATTTATATTTTTTTTAATATTTTAATAAAATTAAAATTTTAATATATATTTAATTTATTTTTCTTTTCATTCTAAATTAAAATTATATTTGACCTATATTAATATTTTTGATTTTTAAAACTAAATATTATCTAAATAATTTTTTTTTTCAATTTTAATACCTTTTAATTAGATTTTTCTTAAACAATATTTATTATAGATTAGTACTTATAATTCTTTTCATTAATATTAGTTGATTTTATTATTTTAACTAATTTTTTATAATCTTTATAAACTATATGATGAATTGTATAATTTATTTTTACAAGTCTAATTATGGTATCATTAACAATATGTTACTATTTTCATTAGCAATTGAGAAATAAAATATATTAAATTTTTAAAAATAAATTGTATTAATTTTTAAAAGAATTTTATAGAGATAAAAAGAAAAAAAAATATTTCTAAATTTTTATTTTCTCGTATAAAAATACTTATAATTTAACTTTTTTTTGTTTTATTAAAAATACTCTCAAATTAATTTTGATTAAAAAGAAAAAAAATACTTACAATTTAATTTTAATTTTATTTTTCTTATTTAAATAAAATAAAAAATATAAACTTAAGTATCACATTAATTTAATACTAATTTTTATATATATTCTTAAAATTGAAAAAAAGTTAAACAATTCTACTAAGTGACATTTTTTTCTCTAATTTATTAGAAAAATAAACAAAAAAATGAAAAAAATTCTCTTAAATGTTCAAATTTTAATATCTTATATATATATTTTTTCTTAAAAGATTGCTTCAAATTAGAAGATTTTCGTATTAACTTGAATAGCTCTTCTTTAATTTAAAAATATTATAAAATTTTAATAATTATTATCATAACTAAAATCTTTAATTAAGTCCATTACTTAATTTAAATTTTAATTAATTAGTATAATTAAATAAAAAAACTTAGTCATATAAAATCTTACCTAATCAATTATTATTAATCATTAAAAAATATTAAATAAATACAATTTTATGTAATCAATGAATTATTATTGAAAGTTTGCATTATGAAATAAAAAGTATAAAACATAAAATAATTTGACATTATGTATTGTTATTATTTTTAATTATTTAATTTACTTTAATAATATTTTATATTAATTTATAAGTTGAATGAAATTACGATTCAAATTGCATAAATATTAATAAATCAAATTTGTTTTTCAAAAACTTTTGAATTAACTATCGTGATAATCATAATTAAAAATTCAATGTATTTAATTAAAATCTAATACAAATTACATTTTATTCAATTTATATTATATACATTTAAAATCTATATGTTTAGTTTTTTTAAAATTTGAATTATAAAAAATTAAGTTTAATTAATTAGTATTATGAGTGTAGTTTTAATTTTTTTTATTTTAATTATTTTTATTAAATATTTGAATCTTACATAATACATAAGTTTAAATGAAATTTTTATATTAGTATATATTATCAAAATTTTAAAATATAATAATTATTTTCTTGTTATCACATATTCGATATTTAGGTAGCTTTTGAAAAATATAAATCTTAAAAATATTATTAATTTATTTCAATATAATCTTTTTAAAGATAAAAGATGAGTCAAATGTTATATTTGACTATTAATATATAAAAATAAGTTGTTAATATATATTTTTATATATATTATATATTACTTAAAGTATATAAGGATATATCTTAGTTATAAATATGTGTATATATATATATTAATTATGAAATATAACATTTCATTTATTTTTGTATTTCTAATTGTATCACATTAAAAATAATTAAAAATATTTATACTTGGATTGAAAATATAAAAAATTTAAAACTACATTAAAAAGATTAAAAAATTCAAAAAATATTATTTATCTTATCCTACAATCTTATTTAATTACTTGTGTTTATTGATTACTATTAAATAAATTATCTTAGCATTGTAATATAACATTTTTTATAATAAATTATAATGTAAATTCATATTAATTTATTATTATTATTATTATATATATTTTTATAATTTTTATTATTAATTATGTGTTAAATTTCTAAAAATATACAATTAAGAAGAATGATAATACATTGTATAGGTGTGAATCTAACCCCATAAACTTCCTTGCTTTTAATATCCCATTCTCACTCTATTTTCTTTGTCAGCTTGCCAGGGAATAATTGTTGTATCATTCGACGAAAACCTAAATAAATGCTAACTCTTAAAAAAGCCAACTCTCCTACGATATGAATGCACCAAATATAAAATTAAAAACAATTATTGTATGAGACTTCCATTATATCACGTAATAGTAATTCTACCACCGTATAACTTAGTAGGATAATCCAGTTATAAGATAATAATATGATTCAATATCAACAATAAAATGATACACATAATATATTTTAAATTTATATTAATTATAATTTCATAAGTCTTAGTATCTCTCGTGTATGCCTCTTTCTTCCCGATTTGATCGGCCATGACACCCACTTTATTTCATACAATAATTAATTTATCATAGATCTATATGTTATATGTTTAATACAATTACAAAAGTTGAGAGAAAATTAGAAGAAGACATGTGTGAAAGTATGTAATGTAATTTAAAAATTTTTATTAATTTTTTATAATTTATAATATTAAATATTAATTTAATAATTAATGTATAATTTTTTAAGTAACTTAATATAAATAAAAATTTAATATATATTTAATCTTTTTTTACATTATAAATTACAAATATATTTTATTTATATTATTATTTTTGTATTTTTTAATTAAAATTTACTTGAATAATTTTTTTAAAAATTTAATGCATTTTTAATTAAATATTACTTCAATACTTTTTCTTCCAAGTTAGTGATAGTTTTTTTTTTCTTAAAATCTTAAATTTCTTTTTTTAAAAAATTTTATAAAGAGGAAAAATAATTTTTTTATAAAAAAATAAAAAATTTAAATATTTTGATTCTTTTTAAATACTCTTAAATATGTGTAGTGATATTTAACTAATTCTTATAATTTATAATATTTAATATTAATTTTATACTTAATTTATAATATATCTTAATATTTTAATAAAATAACAATTTTATTATAAATTTAATTTATTTAAATTTACGTAATTATAATTAAAATTATATTATTATTTATTTAATTTAAATTAATAATTTTTAACATACATTTAAAAGTCACATGATATAAATATTTATGATTAAAAAATAAAAAAGGTAATTTTAAATTACTCTTTATATTTTTATAATAAAAAATTTTTAAAAAAATTTTTTAAAAAATTATTCTTGAAAAAAATATATATTTTAAAAAATATATATAATTTAATTTTTTATTTAAGTCAAAAATAAATAAAATTAATTACTTATTGAATATAATAAATTGAATATGATATGTTAGTTAAAATAAAATAGCCGAGGCCTCCACTCTCTGGGTTGAATTATTCTACTAAAATTTCCATATGTATGTATGTATGTATGTATGTATGTATGTATGTATGCATATATATCCATCAATACCACCGTATCGCAGCTTCATCCATCAGTCGAAAAAGGCCTCCCGATTTCAATTGTTTCTGTTGCTTTCGGTTCGTCTGCCTCTCTATCTCTCTCTATCTCTATCTCTCTCTATCTCTCTCTCTCTCTCTCCCCCCGTGGATTTGGGTAGGTACTGCAGTTCTATATCCAATCTTCCTCTTTTTATTTAATCTTTTTTCCTTTCCAATTCTTTTTCATACATATGCCTTCTTTATTTATGCTGCCTGTGCCTCAGCAAACTCCTTTGCTCTGGCTTAGCTAGCTAGCGAGCATAAGAGGGAAGCCATTGACAGAACTTGTATTGGAGCTCGCTATTATTGAGGGGGGAAAGTCCGTTTCATTTTGTTTTGCGTTTCCGGTTCTTGCTCATATTCGTGGCGGAGTTTTTTTTTTTTTTTTGTGTTTTGCACATGTATTTTGCTTTGCCGTTGGAGTTAATTTTTGGTTCTCTGTGGGTTTAAATTGTAGAAAAAGAAGAGCAGTTAGGCGAAATATGAGCCTTAATTTCTTGATGATTAAGGAATGGAAGGCGACGATTTATCGAGTTTTAAACCTTTTCAAGCCAAGCTAGGGTTACATAAGGGTTCCCCACTGAATTTGTCCCGACCTAGAGCGGGGAGAATGGAAGGGGAAGAGAAGAAGCCTGCTATCAGGAAAAGATCCAAGTCTATTGGGATTACTCTCAATTCTGATGATGACGAGCCCATTGGGTGTTTTCTGAAGTTGAAGAGAGCTAGGAACCCTAAAAGGGTGAAGGGGGACGTGGGCCGGGATGGTAAAAAGGGAACAAAATCGGTGGCCGAGCACGAGGATTTTGGGGGCATGGATGATACTTTGGCTAGTCTTTGGAAGAAGTTGAAAGGTCCTAAGAAGGATGTTGGATCCGCTAGCGCAAGGCCTTTGGATGATACTTCTACTGCTGATAAAGGTTGCAATAATGAATGTAATGATGCATTGGACGTGACCATGAATGCAGGGTTAGAAACTAAGTGTAAAGGAAGGGTGAAGCAATCAAAGGCTGGGATAAAGAAAGCCAGATCTGTGAGTGGTGCTGTGGGTGATGACGATTCAAGCTATTTGAGATCAGATATTGATAAATTATCAGATCACAAAGATAAAGCTGTCTTGCATGGAGAGGGGTTAGGCCACTTTTCGGACGATAAGTTGGAAGATTCATTCTCACCATGTTTTCCGAAGGAACAATCTGGCTTGACAACAAAGTCTTACCCTAATTCAAGTGCAAAGCAGGCTGATAAGACCCAGATTCTGGAGGATGGTTTAACTCCCATCTTAGAAGGTATATATGGGTTTGTTGAGCCTATGCCTGAAAGAAGAATCAGATCTGTTTCTACCATTGATTGTGTTTCCGAAGATTTAAGAGCTGAAGATAGCTCCCAGCAAGTTGGTGTATCTAATCAGTTTTATTCATCCTCTGAACAATGTAGAACTGGGAAGATCCAAAGGTTTGATAATGGTTCTTGTCCAGCTTCTAACTACGTGGAAGAGGGTTCTGATCCTTGTAAAGGTTTGTCTGGCATCGAAAGAACTACAGAGGAATGCAATGGATTTGATGACAAGAGACATGTTTCCTTGCCGGAAATTGTTCCACAGGTTCTAACTCATGACTCTACTCCTTTGTCGATTCATAATGAAGGTATACAAGATGATCGTGTGTTAACCCCTTGTGACTCCAATTCTAAAGAGGGACTTATGATGGATTCTCGTAGCTCAGATGGAATATATGGAGAAATTTGTTCAGTTTCTGGCCAAAGGGATAACTTCCAAACTGAAGCTTCAAAGAATGGTTTAAAACTTTCTTCCGTGCATAAGACAAGCGATGTGGTCCGTTACATTACAGAAATGCCAAATACCAGTTCTGGCTCAATTCTCGATGATGAGATACCAAACAAAGTTTGGCAAAATGCATCAGAGGAAATTCGTAAATCATGGTATGAAGGAACCCAAGTTGGCTATGTGAAATTACTATCCTCTAAGTCTTCTCCATCCTATTTGAATATGGATGGTGCTACTAAGGCTGAAAACAAGCTTGATATTGGTCAGTGTCCAAAGCCTTCCAACCGTGTTGAACTTCATTCAGTTGATACTGCATTAGTTCCACCGGAGATTCAAGAAACATGCAACAATCGTGATGAAGATGCAAATCTTGCTTCAGTTTCTTCTGAAAAGGAAAATGCTGGAGCTTCTGACATTGAAATTTGTGCTCATCATAATGATTTATCTATATCCATCAAGAAATGCAGGTCTTGTTTACAGCCAAATCAATCTTCAAATGATGCAATCAGAAGGACTTGTCCTCCAAGTCATATGTCCATCAACAATGAAGCTAATAGAGACTCCTCTCCTACAACCCTAGATGAAAATGAAAGTTGTGCAGAAGATGCATTGTCAATGCCTGATTCTGAAAACAAAGATGGTAACTTATCAGCTATCCAACGAGCCATGCGTAAGGCCAAAAAGCGTAGATTTGGAGACATGGCTTATGAAGGCGATGCTGATTGGGAGATGTTGGTAAATGAGCAGTTTTTTCTGGAGCATGATCAGGTTGTTGACAGTGATTGGTCTCACAGAACAAGACAGAAGTCTGATTCCTCTTCAATTAGCATCACAGAGGCTGAAAATGGTGGAGCAGCTGCAGTGTCAACTGGATTGAGGGCTCGTGCAGCAGGCCCTCTGGAGAAGATAAAATTTAAAGAGGTTTTAAAGCGTAAAAGTGGGCTTCAAGAATATTTAGAATGCAGGTTGGTAACTTCTGTCATTCTAGTAGTGTGCATGATTGTCCTTTCATGATCCAGTGTTAAATGAATCTGTTGAAATTTAGTAGGTTTATGTTACACTATTTGCATGGTTTTGGAATATCAATTGGACACTACTTTCAACTTTGGTTGCCAAAGTGAATGCCTCTTTTTCCACAGGGCTTGTGATTAAGTTCCTTGAGATATTTTATGTTATGTTATTATTGTTTAACATATATCAGCATCACATTTTCTGGCACTTTTAAATGAAGTTGCTTTAGGTGTTCTGACATTTGTTTGGTGCATTTGTTTTCTTCTTTGTTATCAAGCTCCAATTCTTGCATCTACTATGCAATTTAAATGGTATCCTACATGTTCACCTTCAAGACTACCTTGCACTTCTGGTGTTGGCAGCTTCATGCCTTGCAAAACCATCCATTTCGTTGGCTTAATTC
Source organism: Bruguiera parviflora (assembly GCA_019804595.1). Classification (NCBI taxonomy): domain Eukaryota; kingdom Viridiplantae; phylum Streptophyta; class Magnoliopsida; order Malpighiales; family Rhizophoraceae; genus Bruguiera; species Bruguiera parviflora. Next base: position 8,139,986 of record CM034050.1, read on the forward strand.
ACCGGATGTTATTTGGGTGATGGATAACAATGTAGTGAATTTGTCCCATAGCAAGAATTACTGCTGATTGTTAGTTTCTCCCTTTTTTTATTTTGGCATTTTGTATGTGTTTCTCTTTGTTTAGACCTATTTATTAATTCTGTGTTTCTGCAGGAATCATATCTTGGGCCTTTGGAGTAAAAATGTTGGCCACATATTGCCTCTTACTGCCTGTGGTGTCACTGATACCCCGTCCAAGGATGAAATACCGCGTGCTTCTCTAATTAGGGAAATATATACGTTTCTCGATCAGTATGTAAGTTTGTTTGGAAAGAAATTAAACATATATTTTCCTTCATTTCTGTTGTATGTGTTTAAATTTGATATGCCTTCCTGCTGCCTTTGGCTTGGTCTGCTTTGTTGCAGTGTTGACTGTTTATTTTCCATATTGCAATTTTTTATTTTCTTGGGTTAGACTTATCTTTGCATTTATTTTGTTTTGTATTCACAGTTTGAATGCTAATGAAATTTTGACAGGGCTACATAAATGTTGGGATTGCTTCTGACAAAGATAAAACAGAAATTGTGGTTAAACATGGTTATAAACTTTTGGAAGACAAAAAATTTGAGGGGAGTCCTGGGACTTCAGTTGCTGATTTAGAAGATGGAGTCTGCTTTATTCTTGGTCGGGTTAAAAGCCCTGAAGCCTACTTGGAGTCAAAGAATGGAGTTGCAACTAGTGATGAAGGCCTGGCTTCAAAAGGGACAGAGGGTGGGGATGTTATTATGTCAATGACATGTGAATTGCCCAATGTGAAACAACCTGAAGAATGCCTAGCTAATGATGCTAGGCAAAATGATTCCACCAATCTGACATCATCCATCCTGCCAGCCTCTTTGGATGTTACAGGTGCTGTTCCCTTGTGTCAATCACTTAATTGCATGACACCACATGCTATAAATTCAGAGACAAATAATGAATGGCGGAATATGCAGTCTTCGTTGGGTGATGATGATATTGCAGGGGCTGACAACTTGAAGTGTGATTCTGTAGATGAAAAGAAAATCATTGTTGTTGGAGCTGGTCCTGCTGGCTTAACTGCTGCACGACACTTGCAACGTCAGGGTTTTTCTGTTATTGTACTCGAGGCTAGGAGCAGGATAGGTGGCCGTGTTTATACAGATCGGTCATCTTTATCAGTTCCGGTAGATCTTGGTGCTAGCATTATTACTGGTGTTGAGGCTGATGTGGCATCTGAAAGAAGACCAGACCCTTCCTCATTGATTTGTTCTCAGCTGGGCCTTGAGTTGACTATACTGAATAGTGATTGTCCTCTGTATGACATTTTGACCGGAGAAAAAGTTGCAAGAGATTTGGATGGAGCATTAGAAGCAGAGTTCAACAGCCTTCTTGATGATATGCTATTGCTTGTTGAGCAGAAGGGGCAGCATGCCATGAAGATGTCTTTGGAGGATGGCTTAGAATATGCCCTTAAGAGCCGCCGTATAGCACGATCAGGAATGTTGGACACTTTATCGGATTCAAGAACTTCTGTTGATGGCAGAGTTCTTGAGCAAAGTTGCTTCAAGGAAGAGATTTTGACCCCTCTGGAAAGGAGGGTCATGGATTGGCATTTTGCTAATTTGGAGTATGGTTGTGCTGCTTTGCTTAAGGAAGTATCTCTTCCACACTGGAATCAAGATGATGTTTACGGAGGATTTGGGGGAGCTCATTGCATGATCAAGGGGGGTTACAGTAATGTTCTTGAGCCTCTTGGGGATGGACTTTCTATAAAATTGAACCATGTAGTCACTGATATTTCATACAGCATCATGGATGCAGGAGCAGGTGAAACACCATTTAACAAAGTAAGAGTGTGCACATCAGATGGTAGTGAGTTCGTTGGAGATGCTGCACTGATCACTGTGCCACTTGGGTGCTTGAAAGCAGAAACCATAAAGTTTTCTCCTCCATTGCCCCAATGGAAACAATCTTCCATTCAACAACTTGGCTTTGGTGTTCTTAATAAAGTGGTCTTGGAGTTTCCAGAAGTTTTTTGGGATGATTCTGTAGACTACTTTGGAGCAACTTCTGAGGAAACTGATCATAGGGGCCACTGCTTTATGTTTTGGAATGTCAGGAAAACTGTTGGGGCTCCTGTTCTTATAGCCTTAGTTGTTGGGAGGGCAGCCATAGATGGCCAAAGTATGAGCTCATCTGATCATGTAAGCCATGCACTAATGGTCCTCCGTAAAATCTTTGGGGAGGCTTCTGTACCTGATCCACTTGCATCTGTTGTAACTGATTGGGGCAGGGATCCTTTCAGCTATGGTGCATACTCCTATGTTGCCATTGGATCATCTGGAGAGGACTATGACATATTGGGCAGACCTGTTGAGAACTGTTTATTTTTCGCTGGTGAAGCCACCTGCAAGGAGCATCCTGACACAGTTGGAGGTGCTATGATGAGTGGCCTCCGTGAGGCTGTCCGTATAGTTGACATATTAAGAACTGGAATTGATTACACTGCAGAAGTAGAGGCAATAGAGGATGCACAAAGGCGATCAGAGAGTGAAAGGGATGAAGTTATGGACATAACAAGGAGACTTGAGGCAGTTGAGATCTCTAATGAACTGTATAAGAATTCTTTGGATCGGGCCCGAAATTCAAATAGAGTTGCTTTACTAAAAGACATGTTCTTCAGTGCGAAAACCAGTGCGGGACGGCTGCATTTAGCCAAAAAGTTATTGAATCTTCCTGTTGAAAGCTTGAAGTCCTTTGCTGGAACCAGAAAAGGGCTCTCCATGCTCAACTCATGGATTCTGGTAGGTTTGATTTTACTGTTTATCATCCATTGCTGATTCATATTTAGTTAATTATCTGAATCTTGTTCTCATGCTTTACAGCTACTAATATCTTTAACTTCATTTTACCTGAAATTCTGACATCCAGACCTACTCAATTTATGACAGGACTCAATGGGGAAAGATGGGACTCAACTGCTGCGTCATTGTGTTCGACTTCTTGTGCTTGTTTCAACTGATTTACTTGCAGTGCGCTTGTCAGGTATGTATATCTTAATTGTTGGTTTTTGTTTTGTACCATCTAATCATGCATGTGTGCAAAAAAAATGTGTATTTTAAGTACAAACTAATGATTTAGTTCTTCACCATTTCCTTTTATATATATTGACACTATTTGTAGGATACCGTTGTGGGTAATACAATGATGAGTAATGCATTTTACTAAGAGAAGGCAATTAGATTTTAAAATCTATTACATAGACACAAGAATTTGCACACTTTCTACAAAGGCAGGACACCATTAGATACACCACACTTATTAACTTGAATGCATTTATTCATCTGATGGTTGCATATTTTATATTCACTAATTTGTACCTTTTTTTAAAAACTGTGCATACTTGTATGTATTTTTCTATGTATATATTTATATTCGTTATCATCACTGTTAGTTGAGCATTTTAGTAAATATCTTGAATTTATTATCAGAATAATGGTTCTAGAATCACTGGTTCCTCCTTTATATTCTTTGAATGCATGATCACTACAATTGAATGCATATTACCATGTCACTCATCTCTTTGTAACACTTCCCCTAGATTTTTTAGACTCTTAGTATGTTTGAATTCCTTGGAAACTTAAACTGCACTAGAAAACTGAATTGGAGCATAACCAGTTAATTTTTCTAATGTATGAAGAGAAAGGATTTTAAATGAGATTCTCACTGACTTGAATTTCCTTCAAGGAATAGCATTTTGTTGCCCCATGCCTGTGTTTGGCCTTGTGTCTTTTCCTTGAAGTTATGTAGGGTCACTGTCCTTGTAGAGCTCAATCCATGGAATAATGGAAGAAATGTATTTTATTTCTGTTTACTGCTCATTAATTAATTTTCACGTGCAGGCATAGGGAAAACTGTGAAAGAAAAGGTTTGTGTGCACACAAGCCGTGACATACGTGCTATTGCAAGTCAGCTGGTTAGTGTGTGGCTTGAAGTATTCCGGAGGGAAAAGGCTTCAAATGGCGCACAAAAGTTATTGAGGCTGGCATCTACTGTGGACTTAAAGAGAAAAATTCTGAACAATGCTGTCTCAGGGAAGCCACCACTGTGCACTCAACATGGTGCTGTGGAGAATAAAGGGAATTTGCAAGTTCCTACATCCAGTGGAAACATTTTATCTGATGCAAACATTGAAAAATTGAATGGGAAGTTGTTTAGGTCTGGTACCAGCAAAGACTCAAAATCAGAATCCAGGTCTCATGTTTCTCTGGGAAGATTGGATGCCGAGATAGAGGACAACAATCATGTATTGTCTGAGGAGGAACAGGCTGCCTTAGCTGCAGCAGATGCAGCTTGTGCTGCTGCACGTGCAGCTGCTGAGGTTAGTCACTGCCACCATTTCCCTTGTCCCTCTAACCAATGGATATACTTGGTTTGGGTTTAAGCTATGTTTGTTTTTTTGTGGTGTTCTCTTCCCATCACTTGTGATGAGGCATTTATAAACAAATTTATTTAATATAATATTGCAGGCATATGCATCATCAGAAGCCAGGTGCAATTTACAACATCTCCCTAAGATACCCTCATTTCACAAATTTGCTAGGCGAGAACAATATGCACAGATGGATGAATATGATCTTAAGCGAAAGTGGTCTGGTGGTGTTATTGGAAGGCAAGATTGTATCTCAGAAATAGACTCTAGGAACTGTAGGGTAAGGGATTGGCCTGTTGATTTCTCTGCAGCATGTGCTAACCTTGATAGTTCAAGGATGTCAGTTGATAACCTATCTCAGCGAAGCCATTCAAATGAGATTGCATCCCATATGAATTTGAGAGAACAGTCTGGAGAAAGTGCAGCTGTTGATAGCAGTCTTTTTACCAAAGCATGGGTGGATACTGCTGGTAGTGTGGGGATAAAGGACTACCATGCCATTGAAAGATGGCAATCTCAAGCAGCTGCTGCTGATTCAGAATTTTTCCATCCAGCCATACGAATAAATGATGAAGAAGATTCCAACGCTGGTTCAAAACGATCCACCTGGAAGAATGATGGACAGGCAAATGGGAGCTCTGTCTCACAAGGCACTATAAACAAGGAACCACTGAAAAATCATCCTTGGGGTGCAGACCATATTAAACAGGCAGTTGTTGATTTTGTTGCATCATTGCTCATGCCAGTCTATAAGGCAAGAAAAATTGATAGGGAGGGATACAAATCAATAATGAAGAAATGTGCAACTAAGGTTTGCCTCTTGGTGTTATATGGGCTGCAATTTACTAATCACAGACTGACCTCCTATAATGTGATTATCCTGTATGCCACAGTTTTAACATTGATATTGATTTTCATTAGGTCATGGAGCAGGCCACAGATGCAGAAAAAGCCATGGCTGTTACTGAATTTCTTGATTTCAAGCGCAAGAAGAAGGTGAGCATGCTAGTTATCCTCTGAAATTGTGCCCATTTCTGCTCTAAAAGTAGACATTCTCATTAGATTCAATAGCCTGGTCTGCAACACTTGTGCTGCTGCCAGGCTTCTTCCCCATGAGATTCATTTCTTTTTCTTGGTAATGGAGGGTTCACATTTTTACTTAATTTTGTTTGAATAAGTTTTTTCTGGACTTATTTTCTTAAAAATTTTGGCTTTCTGTTTGGTGTGCATGCCTATACGCTATATAATCTTAAAAGTGTAATGAACACATCTTCCTCCTTTTGTATGATATTTCTTTTCTTCCTTTCTGTAAGGTAATGAAACTTGGGTGCTATTGGATGTAATTTGATATGCAGATTCGTGCCTTTGTTGACAAATTGATTGAGAGACACATGACAATGAAGGCAGCCGGGAATCATTGATGGTTGTCCAGGTAGCCTGTGCTTCTGGATGCACTTCTGTGCAGCTGTCACAGCATCACATTCGTCCTTATTTAATCTGCTCCTGATAATGGGGGCATCCAGAATTCCTGTATTGTCTTTCCATGTAAATGCTCATTCTAGCAGCCAAAAGCTGTCAGTTGTCCAGAAAGTGGTCATGAAGAAACGAGATGATTTTTTGTGGGTTGTAAGTGAAGATTGCTCAATATTTGGCATTCTTGAGATCAGAAGTGAAGCTGGAGCGTGGCAGGGAACACAAAGGATCTTGATGCAAATGTTGCAGCTTGCTTATCTGGATCATATGCATCAGCACCTTCCATCCAGCGTTGGGTATAGGAATGTATCCACCACCCATTAACATTGTACTTGCAGAGGGTGGAGGGTTAATGTCCAATTTTTCTTTGTTTTTTTTTGAGGGTTCCCTAATATGAGACACAAATCGTCACTTTTTCTTTGTTTTAGATGTACATTCTAGGATTATTATAGTGTTGACAATCACAGAGAACAGTTTTCTCATCCTGCAAAAAGTCTCTTAAATTGCTGTCCTGATTTTCAATTGAACATTAATTGCTAACTTCTTTTTCTGCTCTCTAAAATTCTGTGCGTGGGTGTGCGTGTGTGCATGAGTCTGAGCATGTGAGTGTGAGTCTCTGAGTTTGTGTGCATGCGTGTGTGCATGAGTCTCTGTGTGTGTGTGTGTGCGCATTTGTGAAGGTGCATCAATGTGCCATCGATGCATATGGACCTTGACCTATGGATTACTCTACATCTACATTTGATACAGTCTGGGATTTGATGCATGACGTTTGAATCTAAAAGTAAAGGGATTACTTTCTTGCAGTGGATTAGCTGTCATTTACTGGTGGAAGTTTGTGCCACATGCATAGGTCATCAGCGTTTCCTCTTTTTTCTTTTTTACCTGATTCAATCAGAAATGTGGACTTACATCTTTGCCATTGTTGAACCTCATATATCCTTTTGAATTGTTGCCAGGTTGGAAAAAGCAACATGGTTCTGCGAGTGAGAGAGGTATGACTTTGCTGCTATTGTCTTCTTTTTGTCCAATGAAATTTTGTCAAGTTGCACACAAGTTTGAAAATTTCAGCTCACTTGGTTTTATACTGCAATGACTCTTTATTTGATAGCGGCATAGTGGACAGATAAGCTAAATCTATATGGTTCAAATCCAGAAAGCAGCGTCAGTATTGGATTTTGGCATATTTATGCAGAGGTGAAGGAAATGCCTCCACCATGGTGGAGGGAACATGGTTTTTTGGTTTGCAGATTAGAGATCATTCGATGCTCTTTCCAATTGCAGTCAAATTGTGCATGGATGATGGCTGGCATCTTCTGCTTGTATGTTTCGATGTGTGCGGTACCAAGTGCCTACAGTTTCTTGATAATCTGTTTTCAGAAGCCAATAACTTTTTTTTTTCCCATCAAATGATCTCCAAAGTCCTTGTGCTTTTCCACGAGCCATTATCCCATTGATGATGAGATGTATGATAGTTGGATTACATTATTTTAGCGCAAATGCTTGTGACAGATGAGGATGGCCGGGTTCCTGTGTCGGACCTCAGGCCGGGCCAATGCATAAATTCAAAACTCATGATGAACACTCGCCAGGTTTGTGTTCGGTTTCATCCAGTGCTCCGGGAAACGCAAGAGACAAAACCAGTACTAGCTGACCAAAAAAAATTTAGAAAGAGCAACGGGATGAATGTTCCCAATTTGCTGGGAAAGCTTCGTCTGGTGGCGGGGGTATGCTTTTCGGATGACAAGAGGATGAATTTTCAGTCTAATAGAAGTGAATGGTCATAAGATTATAGAAAGGCCCATCAACGAAATTGTCCCTAAAGATTGCAGTACCGCATGGCTCTACCATCCCTATCCGGCCTAAGTAAAAGCCCAATTGCATTCCACCGAGACGGTAGCTACTTTCGGCACTCGTCTGCACTTCACGCCTGCACTGTCCGTCACCATCAAAACCCTTTGTACATTAGCAGAAGAATGGAGGAAAATCGCAGCAAGACAAAAGCCAGCCAGAAGCCATTCCTTCGATGCACTCGTGCCCATGAATGCATGCGGTTGAATCACCCCCACAAGCACCGCGGGAGCATGTGCAGATCGTAAATGATACGAGAAGGAAGTGTGGCGAAGTAACGTGTTGGCAGATGCCCTAGCAAAGATGTGTTTTTGGTTTTTGCTCGGTTGTATACTAACATTTGGTAGAAATAATAATAATACTAATGTTTTTTTATTTTTTTTATAAGTACCCTAGCCATTTTAATTTTACCTTACTATCCTCACTTCTTCCTCCTCCCCTATCTCTATCCATCCCTCTTTACAGAATCCCATTCATCTTAATTCTACTTCATTATTTTCACTTTTCAATTTCAAATTTGATAGATTTTCAAACTCGTTCTTATAATATTTTAAACGAAACTCAATCAGGGGAAAGGACAAGGAAGGAAAAAAATTACTAGCTAAAAAAGAAAGGAACGTGGGGAAGATTGAAGGGGGAAAAAGAGAGGAGCTGCTGACCCTAGATAAGGGGTCACTTTAGTATATATATAATAGTATATATAATATTTACTTTAGATATTTATTATAATATATTATATTATATTTATATTTTTTAACTCTTTATATATATATATATATATATATATATACTCAAAATAAAATTACTATAAAAAAAAAAAGATGATTGTCATATAAATATTTATTATTTTCTAAAGTTAAAAAGTTTTCAACCGAAAGCAGCTCGGGAATTATAAGAGGGCTGTGGGCAGCGCAGCCGCCGTCCCCACTTCCGAGAAACAAGTCCCAGAGAAAAACAAAAAAACTTAAAAAAACAAAAGCTTCTAGACGGCGTGGCGCGCACTCCACCAGTCGCCGTTTTTATTTTGATTTCCCTAATATAAATTATCTCCCTTCCAACGACTGCCCACGAACTCCTTTTGTTTTGGGGGGGGGGTCTCCTTATTATCGCACGGCGTTTCTCGTTTGTTTACATGAGCCTGCCTCGCCCCTTGTACAGAATGGCCGAAGAGCTTCGATCATCCGCTGCCGCCGCCTCCGCCGCTAATGCTACGGCCTCACCGTCATCTTCGTCAACGTCATCATGGGCAAAAACAAGATCATTGTGGCCGTCTGTTCTCCGTTGGATCCCCACTTCTACCGATCATATCATCGCCGCCGAGAAGCGCCTTCTTTCTATAGTCAAGTACGTAATTCCCCCTCCCCCTCCCCCCGCCCAAAAAGAACTTTAAAAAAAAAAAAAAGTCAAATTGTACAATTGTTCATTTTGTTGGAATTGCGTTCTGCGTAATGAAATGGAGATCTTTGAGGTCTTGATTGGGAAATTAAGAGATTAAATAGGTTTGAAATCGGTCTTGAATTGGTTGAGGGGAATTTTCAGGACTCCGTACGTTCAAGAACAGGTGAACATAGGCTCAGGTCCGCCTGCGTCTAAAGTGAGATGGTTTCGCTCCTCAAGTAATAAGGACAGGTTCATTAATACGATCACTTTTGATAGCAAGGAAGGCTCCCCTACCCTTGTGATGGTCCATGGCTACGGTGCTTCTCAAGGTTTCTTCTTTCGCAATTTTGATGCGCTTGCCAGCCGTTTCAAGGTCATTGCTATTGATCAGCTTGGGTAAGCTTTTCCTTTGCATTTGTTTAACTGGAGTCATTCCTTCTTTTGTTTTTATTTTATTTTATATATATTTTGTTACCTATGGCTCGCAATTGAAGGCGGCCCATTTATTGACCAATTTCAACATATTCTCATAAATGAACCGATGGTAGCCTGCAAGGCCTGGCCCCCAACGTCCTCCCACCCCCCCCAGGCCCTCACCCCCAAACAGGGTGATGTTCTGTGATTTTGTTTTTCTTTTTTTTTTTTTGTGTTTTTTGTGGGGGTGGGGGTGTTGGGATGACCGGTAGGTTCCCTTGTTTTTCTTTTCTTTTTAAGAGAGAGTCGTCATTCTGATTATCTTTTGTGTGTGTTTATTATTATTATTTTTGTTTTAACAGTTGGGGCGGATCAAGTAGACCTGATTTTACGTGCAAAAGCACCGAAGGTTAGATATAGTTTTACATTGCTTTCGGTGGTTGATGTTGAAAAGTAATATAGTCATATAGTTTGTATAACAACAGCCGATGTTCTATTTTACTTGTGTTTGATAATGTAGAAACTGAGGCATGGTTTATTGACTCCTTTGAGGAATGGAGAAAAGCAAAAAATCTTAGTAACTTCATATTGCTCGGGCATTCTTTTGGAGGCTATGTTGCAGCAAAATATGCACTCAAGGTGACTGCTTTGCCTTTCATATATGAGCTTGGATGGTAATTTGATGTCATTTCAATCACTGCCTAGTCTCTGACATTGGACATTACATGTGGTCCAGCATCCTGAGCATGTTCAGCACTTGATTTTAGTTGGACCTGCCGGATTTTCTTCTGAATCGGACTCTAAGTCTGAGTGGCTTACCCAGTTCAGAGCAACATGGAAAGGAGCAATTATAAATCATCTTTGGGAATCTAATTTTACTCCTCAGAAGGTCATCAGGTATAATAATCCCCATATTCTGATTATGTTTCCTAGATCAAGTCTTAAGGCCAGCTTTTAGTCATAGTATATTTTAGTTTCATGATTATGCATATCAGTAATTACATTGTTAAAAATTTTGAGCTTTTTTCTAGTAGATCCTTGCATGAAAACATGTCTAATTATTTTCCCTGTGGGTTTTCCCTGAGGCAATGTCATTCTAGCCCATGTGTTCTGAACTTGAAATAAGATCAAGTTTATAGTTCATTTGTGTTTTCCATTGATTTTTTTTTTAATCCTATCTCCTTTGTACCTTGTTATCAGTTTCTAATATTTCTCAGCCTTAATATAGAGGTTTAGGTCCTTGGGGTCCAGATTTGGTGCACAGGTACACAACTGCCAGATTTGGTGTATATGCAACAGGAGAAATATTGACAGAGAAGGAGTCAAAATTGTTAACAGGTCCAATTCAAATTCATCTATATGTATACACAACTACCAGATTTGGCATTCATTAGCTGGTATCTGATTGTTTCTTTGTTGATGTCAGATTATGTGTACCATACTTTAGCAGCCAAAGCAAGTGGTGAGCTGTGCCTAAAGTACATATTTTCGTTTGGAGCATTTGCTCGGATGCCTCTACTTCAGAGGTTTGATAATCCTGCATATTGCAAAATTTTTCTTTTACACTAGTCTGTCAAAATATATTGCTGTATCAATGTCTTCTATGTTCTGTTAAGTTGTCAGTGTCTATTTCTCTGGTTGCCTTGTTGTTTGTCTGTGTGAAAACAAAGTCCATTGCTGTGTGTTTCTAGAGTGAAGAGATGTTTCATGGCCGTGAGGATTTAGTGCATAACTGAACCTGATGGTGGCTCTTGCCAAGCTCTGCCCCCATTTTAATGCTTTACTGACCTCTTGGTGTTGTGGGAACTTGATATAACCAATTTATGGTCTGTAAGGTGGGCTAGGGAATTCTTTTATGGGCCATAAGGTTCCCCATGGATTATGAGATTGTTTACCTAGGGTGAAACAGATAGGCTCTTAAGGGATCTTATTCTGGGTGAAGGTCATTTAGGAAATAGTTAACAGTACATCTTCCAGAGCTTGCCTTCCATTAACATGTGCTGAAAATCAAAGATCTTCATAATATGAGATTTCCGTTTTGATGTACCAAAAATGTATTACACCCTGACTTGCATGCACACACATGAAAGAAAGTGCATTCTGTCATGAGGGTGCATTCTTGTCCTTTGGGCATGAAAAACAAAGCGTCCTCGGAATAATTTCAAAACTTTGATCTCAGTTGTCCTTGTGACATTATCCTGCTCTAAGTTACATCTAGCTGTTCAGCACACTGTCTGAGATCAATGGCATGGCCTGTTTTAGCATAGGCAGATGCATGGGTAATGCTACTGCCCTCATCACAAAATGACTTTCAGTTCCATCCTACAATGTTTCAATTGGTCTTCGATCCAAGCTAAAGATACTGTACAGATAACAGGATGAAGTCAAACAGTTTCTTATAATACATTAATAGTCTTGTTGTTTATGCAGTGCATCAGAGTGGAAAGTACCAACAACCTTTATATATGGTTTCCAAGATTGGATGAACTATCAAGGCGCCCGAGAAGCTCGCAAGCATATGAAGGTCCCATGTGAAATCATTAGGGTTCCTCAGGTCTTTCTTACACTCCCTACTTTGATACGGAAATACTGCAAGTCTCCAAATATTAAAAAGAAAAAAGAAAAAGAAAATGGTGTGATGCATGGATCAGTAGGGCTGATAAAATTTTCTGTGCTTGATTACAGGCTGGGCATTTTGTCTTTATAGACAACCCAACCGGGTTTCATTCAGCTGTGTTCTATGCTGGCCGGAAATCTCTCCCGCCTAACCTTCCCAGTGAATTACTTCATGAAGGTCTCGTATCAATCTAGGAAGTTATGCTGTAATTTTTTTTTCCACCCATTTGTGTGCAATCTTATATTTCAGTCCCAAAACGGTCCAAATCAACATCCATGTTAGTGGAAGCATCAACGAGACATTCTTTTTACTTACAGGTATCAAAATTTTTGTTGTACAAGAATATTAATAATAGTAGCCCAGTAGGCTCCACAGATTGCACATATTTAAGGAGGAAAAAGGTCATTGAAAGGAAATGATGAATTTGAAAGACTGATCCCGCGATATTTTAGCAGATTTTTTCAAGTGTTTATTCTCATATTGTTAACATGTTAGTTATTTGAATTGCTATTGTGATTAAGATACACTCCTCTTAGGTTTCATGAATTTGAGGAGCATATTGTAACGGGTTACTCGCTGGTTATTCCACTCTTATATCGTCAAAAAAAAGGGAGAATCTGGGTCTTATAAGCGGGTGTATTATACATCTCAATAGATTGCCTTTTGGGGAGAAAATAATAACCTCCTAACAGAGTAGTATTAGAGCTTACCTTTCCTGCCGTGGTACCTTGACTTAGCACGGAATGTCAAGAACTCCCGGTCTCACCGGCTCGATGTATGTCTAAGAACATTAACGAAAATGTCGATGAATTCGATATGAAAAAATATAACGATATGTATTAATTTTATATTATATGCTTTGTTCTTTGTCTTTTTTATATTTATAATATTAATGAATTATATATATTTGTTTGTGCATGTACGTGTGCTTGTGTGCCCACCTATGTATATGTTTGTATTGAACGTATATGTAAATTTATGATATTTGTTAACTAGTATTAATATAAGTTATTATTTTTTATTTTTTAAGAAAATAAAAATAAAAATTAAAATTAATTTAATGAAATAAAAAATAAAAAAATTAAATTATGTATTTTTATTAAGAAAATAAAAAAAATTTAAATAATTTTTTTAATTTAAAAAATTATGAGTAATTTTTATGAGAAAATAAAATAAAAAGAAAAAACAAAAAAAAAATTAATTATGATTTTTTTTCTTTTTAAAAAAATAAAAATGAAAATTTAGGAATAATTTTTTAAAAAATAAAAAAATAAAAAATAAATTATTAATTATGTGTACTTTTTTTAAAGAAAATTGAAAGAAAAATTTAAAAGTAATTTTTTTTCTTTTGAAGAAAATAAAAAATTAAAAATAACTTCTCCTCTTTTTTAAATAAATAAATTTGAGAGAAATTATTTTATTTTTATAAAAATAAAAAAAAATGGAAGTACTAATCTCTCTAATACACTTTCAAATTCAAAATTAATAAAATGATCTCTAAAACTCAACTCCAACAATAAAAGTGGCGATCCTCCTGAGCATCACAGAAGGGAGGGGTTGTTTGGAGAGAAAAAGGTTATTAATTTATTTGTGGGTGCCACATCATACTATGGAGATGACGTGGATAATTGATTTTTTAAGTAATAACGAGTTGACGGGCTGAATTTTAGACAATTGAATAATAGTTATTCTTGATAGAATTAAAATTAGAAATTTGTATCGTGAATGTAGTCTAACAAAAGTGACTTTAATTAGATTGTTTTAAAGGTAATGGTTTGAATTTAAATTTGTCAAAAGTTATTGACCAGAAAATTTTTTTCTTTATCTTCACAAAATTAAAATTACGAAAAATTTAGTTTAATAAAAATAATCTTAATTAATTTTTTTGAAAGTCACTTATTTTAATTTAAAAATTTTTAAAAGTTAATGATGAAAAAAAATACTTAAACTTAAAAATAATTTAATTAAGAATTACTTAAATTTTGAAAAAAAATATTTTTATCTTACTTTTTTTTAGATATATTTATTTAAAAATTTACCTAATCATTAGTTGAATTAATAATGGAATCAAGTCACGGGAGAATTGTCGAAAAATATATATTTTTTATATACTAAAAAATTTATTAAATTATACACAATATAATAATAATAATTTTTTATTTATATAAATTTTACGTTCTTAATTATTAAATGTTTCATAAAAATTACGATAATTTTTCTTTAACTATATCATACTTAACATTCTAATTATTTTTATTGTCTCGGTATAAATAAGATGATATGATCATTTTTTTTTTCTCTTTGAGATAAAAAATTTAAAAGTAAGTTAATACTTTTAGTTTTATTAAAAAATTACGATTAATTTTTATAAAAAAGACTCGAGACCAAAAATTCAAAATAGAACAAAATAAGTATATGAGTTTTATAAAATAAAAAATTATTTATTTATTAAAAATTACGTATATTTTTATAAAAAAATTTAAAATAGAAAAAAAATATATTTTTCAATATAAAAAAGTCGCATGTAAATATATCTTTGACGTGAAACTGTACCCTTCTTTTATATAAAATTATTAAATTGGGTGCAAGAAAAGTTACTTAAAAAAAAAAAAAAAGTTACTCGGATTAGGATACAATAAAATCAATCAATGGAACCCTAAACAGAAAAATTAAAAAAAAAAAAGAAAAAAAAAAAGAGAGAGAGAGAAAGAGAGGGGGCGGGGGGACGTTGACAAAACACTTACAATGACAAGTAGCGAGCGATCTAGTTATCGCCTACCGGGCCAATGTAAGGGTTGCGTGGGCGGGGAAAAGACCGTCAAGTGTCTCTGGTAATTGTAATAAGCTGAGGAGTCGGGAGGCAGAGGCGCGCGCGCAATGGAGGCACTCAAACAGACTGGCATTGGTCCCTGTACTTCTGGACTAATTGCTCCGCGGCCAGGACGGCGCCTGCGGGGAAAAGCCCCCTCTACCACCACCTGCTCCGCCAGCAGATGGGCGGATCGTCTCCTCAGCGACTTCCAATTCCTTACTGCCACGACGAGCTCGGACGCTTCCTCCGACCTCCACCACTCTCTCTCCTCTTCCACCGCCACTCTCGCCCCTCCTTCCCCTCCTCTTCTTGCCCCTCCCGACCGTCACATTTCCATTCGTCTTCATTTCTATCAGGTTCTTCTCTCTCTTCTCTCTCTCATACTCCTCTTTTTGTTTTTTTTTGGTTAGTTGTGAACTGACTATAAAATTGGAACTACTAAAAAGGTCCTCGGAGCTGAGACACATTTTCTTGGAGATGGCATAAAAAGAGCCTATGAAGCTAGGGTTTCCAAGCCGCCCCAGCACGGGTTCAGTCAAGACGCATTGGTCAGCCGTAGACAGATTCTCCAAGCCGCCTGTGAAACCCTCACGGATCCCAAATCGAGAATAGAGTACAATCAAGGCCTTATCGACGACGACCCCGACACTCTAATCACTCAGGTTCCCTGGGACAAGGTAATATTACTCATTTCCATTGTTTTCCGCTTACTGTCGTCTTGTTATTGCTGGTTTACTTTAAGTAAGAAAATGGAGTGGGAAAATAATGCCAGGTACCTGGGGCTCTATGTGTGTTACAAGAAGCAGGGGAGACTGCGGTGGTTCTCCAAATTGGAGAGATTCTTCTCAGGGAGAGGCTTCCCAAGTCATTCAAGCAGGATGTCGTGTTGGCAATGGCACTTGCGTATGTGGACATGTCAAGGGATGCAATGGCCTTGAAGCCTCCGGATTTTATTAGGGGTTGTGAGATGCTCGAGAGGGCTTTGAAGTTATTGCAGGTACTTAATTGGCACTTCTACTCGTGTTTATTACTCAGCCTGATTGCATAATGAAGATTACCCCCTTCTGGTTTTCTTAATTGAAAATTCATATGCAATTTGAGAAAAAATATGTGGTGCTTTTGCTCTCTTATTTTCTATGCAGCCCTGTGTATTTAGTGTTGGTACAAATTGTTGTATAATATCGCTTCCAAAATTTGTAACTCTGCACTTGGCTTTAGTAATGAATGGAATCACGTAGATCCTACTGAATCTAACAAAGATTTGGGAATTTTCTCCTCAACTTGTGGATGTAGGAGGAAGGGGCCAGTAGTCTTGCACCAGATTTGCGAGCACAGATTGATGAAACATTGGAGGAGATCACTCCACGATGTGTCCTAGAACTTCTGGCCTTGCCCCTTGATAATGAATTTCGGACAAGAAGGGAGGAGGGTCTCCAAGGAATGCGCAACATATTATGGGCTGTTGGAGGGCAAGGAGCAGCACCTGTTGCTGGAGGATTCACACGTGAAGATTTCATGAATGAGGCCTTCTTACGCATGACAGCAACTGAGCAGGTAGCACCTAAAATTACTTTGAAGCAATCTGCATTTTCCCTCGTTTATGTCTGCAGATCATTGCCTTTTGTTTTCTCTTAATTACTTTTTTTCCTTGGAAGGTTGATCTATTTGTAGCCACACCAAATAATATCCCGGCCGAAAATTTTGAAGTTTATGGAGCGGCACTTGCCCTTGTTTCCCTAGCTTTTCTGGGTAAAAAACCCCACCTCATCCCTGATGCTGATAACCTCTTCCAACAACTGCAACTGACTAAGGTACGATTACAAGGGAGTGCTGTTTCTATTTATGATCCCAAAGAAAATCGTGAGATAGACTTTGCTTTGGAGAGAGGTCTTTGTTCCTTGCTTGTAGGGGAGCTTGATGGGTGTCGTACATGGCTGGGCCTAGACAGTGATGATTCACCTTACAGGAATCCACCCATTGTAGATTTTATCATTGAAAATTCTAAGAATTATGAAAATGATCTTCCTGGCCTTTGTAAACTGTTGGAGACCTGGTTGATGGAAGTGGTCTTTCCTAGATTTAGAGATACCAAAGATTTGCAGTTCAAGCTTGGAGATTATTATGATGATCCTACTGTCTTGAGATACTTAGAAAGGCAGGAGGGAGCTGGCCGCTCACCCTTGGCTGCAGCAGCAGCCATAGTGCGGATTGGAGCTGAGGCTACCGCTGTTATTGGCCATATGAAAGCTAGCACAATCCAGGCATTGCAAAAGGTATTTCCTCTTGGTCAAAAAGACAAGATTGCAGGAGGCCAAGAAGACGGGATGGATTATTATCTTCCTTCTGCTGAAAGTGTTGAACCTGTCGAAAAACTTGACCAAGAAAATCCAGCCTTTGTGGCTGAGGCTACTGAAAATGATATTGATGAAATTGCTGAAAAAGAAGAATCAATTACTGACAAAATAAAAGATGCAATCATGAAGATAACTTGTGCTTCTGTGGCAATTGGAGTGATGGCATTAGTTGGCTTGAAGTGTTTTCCTTCTAGGAATGGCATCTTCAATCGACAAAAAGAAGTTGGTTCAGCAATGGCATCTGACATCTGCAATGTGGGTATGGTGCAAAAGTACATTCACAATATAGTTTGACATAAAAGAAAAAAAAAAGAAAAAGGGATTGGCTATGTTTGTCTTAAATTCATCTGATCCTATTTTTGACTTTTTTATTTCTTTTAAGTGCTCCTACTGGTTTTTAACAGCTGTGGAGAAGTAATTTCCATGGCATGCTTTCTGTATGCAGTATTAAAATTTTGATCAGTCCTAGCAATTGATGCAAGGAGAATAAATTAATACGTAAAATTACAGCTTCCTGAAATTTTATAGTTTTCATTTTCACAAACTTCCTGCTCTGTTTTCTATGCTGCTCTTTTCTTTATGATTGACTGCATGGTCTGCTCTTTTTTGGTCACTTCTCTATTAAAATGTGGGCACCAGGCTGCCTGCTCCTGGGAAAGTTGATTGCCTCCTTGCTATGTGTGGTTACATGTGTCCATGTGTGTGCATATCCGTGTGCTTGAATATTTTCTTAACTGACGATATAAGCCCCAACTTTTTCTATACAACCTCTAGTTTTTCACTTTTCGAATTGATGAAATTAGGTATTGGTTCTCTGTAGATCTGATTGTGCTGTAGGGCTGTAATATTGCCGTGGCAAGTTTGAGATTGGATGTGTGATATGCAGAGACCTCTAGAGCAAGAATTTTCCAGAAGAATTACCACAGGAAGAGATTTAGGAATTAATTTTGAGATTTTCTTTAGAGATTATTGACTCCTAGGCTTTTTGTGGTTTTTTTTTTTTTCCTGCCTTAAGGGTTTTAGCAGCACTGTATAAGCTATAGAATTGACTGAAAGACATATTCTGTGATATTGAGTTATCAACATTGATATGGAATTTAGAATTGTGTTTCCCTAGTCTTTCTGTCTCTTCTTTCTATTTTACTTGCCTCTCCTCCCTTTTCTGTCCTCTCTCTTAATTGCTGTTGCCCCGTTATTGTCCTACATCAATTTGCTTGGGCATGCTCTTTTGGCGCTGTACCCATATTGACAAGGGGTACACTTGATGATGCCATCATTCAATGCTATATATACTAGAAGATCATTTGTCTCTAATGAAGAGCCAACTTTGCTGGTGTCTCAGTTGATGAAACATCACCAGAGGAAATACCCAGAATGGATGCAAAACTTGCAGAGGATATAGTTTGCAGGTGGCAGAACATTAAATCTCAGGTTTTTGGACCTGAACGTTGTGTAGGAAAATTGCCAGAGGTAAGAAAACACCTTGCACCACTCGGCACTTATTACATGATCCCTACTGTTGGCAATTCTATTTTGGCATCTCTTTTTAATATTAAGTGCAACTTTTAGGTTTTGGATGGTCAAATGTTGAAGATATGGAGACATCGCTCAACCGAAGTTAACCAACTTGGCTGGGTCTATGACTATACTTTGTTGGGCTTGACCATTGACAGCGTGACTGTCTCCTTAGATGGACAACATGCTGTAGTAGAAGCAACTCTGAAAGAATTTGCCTCTTTAACTGATGCAGTTCATCCAGAAAACAATGCCTCAAACGTGACAAGCTACACAATGAGATATGAGATGTCATGTTCAAAGATGGGATGGAAGATTACCGAAGGGGCAATTATGGTTTGAAGCAAATACTGTCTCCATTGTAGGTATGGTTAATAATTTCGTTGGAGGCACTTTTGGCACTAGTCATGTATATTCTTGTTGCAGAGCTGTTAGACTGGTTGTAATGACTTATCGAAGTTGCCTTTCGTATACAAAGCTCAATACCCTTCTTTTAGCTCACTAGGTGCTTGGACAACCCTATTCTTCTCGGCTTGGGTAGTATTTGGTTCTGCAGCAGCAATGATTTTTATGGGCTGTAATGTGCTGTCTCTCCAACTAAGCCAAGGTTCATTTTGTTGCATTTGTTCTGCAAGCTGGCTCTAGACCAAGGCAGGCGATGTCGAGTTCTGTAAAACTAGATGTAGCTAAAGCCCATCCCCGTTAGAGAAAAGGTTTAGCTTTCTCGAATGTAAATAATGCGTGACCCTGGCCAGAAATTGATTATGGCACTAAATCAAAAGAAAATATCGCTGTGCGACTGCGAGTTGAAAACCGCAGGCTGAACCCTGAAGGACAAGCAATTCAGTCATAACCAGAGGTTTGAAGCTGTATAGGCTTGTATTCAAGTCGGGACGAAATAAGAGGAATGGGGGCCCCCAACTGTGTAGTCAACTAGAAATTTATTCAAGCTGCAGTCCATACATTTTATGTCGCATCTTTGATCGAGATTCTCGTACATTCAATCGGCATACAATAAAAAAGGCATACTGACAACACTCTGTCTTGCCCTGGATATGATAAAGATTCTTTTGGCTTCTTCTACGTTCCTCGTGTTACGGTCTTTCAACAGAAACAAATTCCATCTCTACAGATGGAAACTAACGCCACGGTACATGCGCAAGCATGCTTGTAAAAATTCATCTTATACAAGGGAGGGATGCATGTCAAGCGCAACAAGCAGCCGGTGATCAAAGAACTGCTATGGTTACCTTCAGTATATCATAATAGTGAAGACATGTTGTCTCTCCAGCTGGACGGTCTCTGAGAGGGGGATGGGTTCAGGAGACTGAGCCCAAACAACTCCTTGGGGGCAGAACGTGGCTCTACAAATCCAACCAACTTTGCTACGAGGACAGAACTATCCTTAACATGCCTCATTTCTCTTGTATCTGACCATAAACGGCGTGCCAACTGTAGGCTCCTCTGCTTTGTGTCTAACTTGATACCCCACTTCTGGTAAAGGTCCTCTCTTTCCTTTTTCCCATACTTCTTCTGTATTTGCTTTGCCAAATATTGCCTTTCCCTATTGAGAGCCTTCAAGCTATAACTCACCAAAAAAGAACGGTCAGATTCTTGTGGGAAGTAAAAGAAAAATGATTCCAGGGCATTGCTTTCAACTAGATTTCCTTAATTGAGATTTATAGCTTCTGCAGTTCATATAATTCTGGTATGAGACCTAGATATAGGATTTGGATTCCCTTAACTTTCCTCTCTCAAACAAACCTAGTCGGGGACCGATGGTAAATAAGCAGATTTTTAACTCTTTCAGCTAATCAAACACAGCGGGAAACCATTTCTGCAATGGAAAGGGGATTCAAATCACATGGCCAAGAATCTCATTGATGGATGAATTAAAAGTTGTCTACAAATGTATCAACGTTTAACACTTTATTAATCAAGAAGAACAAAAATGACTCTTTAGTTTTGTTATTCTTTCTAGTCAGAAAATATAAAATGGAAGTTTAATATACCATGTTTGCAAATAGAAATTTGCAATGAACATAACTAAATCAAAAAGGTAAAATACTGTCAAACATCAACCATTTTGTGACACATGACATAAATAGTAGTAACTATTTTGTTTGATTTGAATTCTCAAACCCGTAATCAAACACCAAGTCAAGCTCATTTCTAAATTACCATCCACATTCAATCCATTTTTCAATGGTTTGGTAGTTTTGACTTTAACTGAATTGGTTTGGTTGGATTGACCGTTTTGAGCATCTTGGTTAACACCCCTTCATTTGCTTAACCACTTAATACTAGCCTCGAACTTGTCAATATTGGCTGAAATTGATTTGGGCAGGACAGTTCAACCGGGGAAAAGAAAATTTTGGTCATGTTCTTAATAAGATATCTTATGTACCCAAGTTGCATCGTCGAGGATGAAATCCTAAAATGGGATAAAAGAAAAAAAAAGAAAAAATACCTTGTGGCAAGTGAGACGATTTTCCCATCTATCACTGAATTAGTTCCCTGAGAAAAGGTGTCCTTGAGAAAGTGCAATCTTCTGAGCTCTACCTCCATGTAAACACTGTCTGAATGGTCGCCTTTAAAGAGCAGGAAGAAATAGCTCCTATGGACCAATGGCACATTGCATCTGGTCCAAAGATCAATTATCTTTCTCCGATGTCTCTCAAATCTTAGGGGCCAATCTGTATGGTGCTGTCTCCCACCGAGCTCTCTTTCTGTGTCTACTGTGCTTCTCATTGACTCATCAATCCTAGTTGCTACCTCCAAGCCCTACAAATAACCATCAGAGGTCAACCAAAAGTTCCCGTAAATACAAGTCAATGTCATCAAAGAAGCACAATGCAAGATTCTTTAACACTGCTGCATTATCACTGGAGAAAGAGAGGTTTGTCTTCTCACCTGAAGTTTTGCTATTTTGTTCACGCCTGCTACAAAATCCAGGACACTGGTAGTATCCTCTACATCAACATCTATCTCCTTGACGACTTCTTCTTCTTCTGCAGAAGTACTATTGAGGAAATCTTTTCGAGCCACATACTCACTTTTGGGAGAGTCTTTTTCAGAGAGAGGTGGTTCGCTTTCATTTTCTTCTTCCTTTCCGGACCAAAGATCAGACGGGATAGTCATGAGAACTGATCTCCTGCTCCTGCTTCTAGTCCATTTTAGCCCTTTAGAATTCAACGCAACTTCTTCCGAGTAAGATGATTGATCTAATTGGTTGACGGTCTCCTGCAGTTCTTGTATTCTCTGTCTCAAAGCATTATAGGTGTTGTTTGTATCAATATGATTCAACACCAGATCTTCCACCTTTATGATCGGCACCACGTCCTCATTCATGTCCCTTGTCACGGCTAATTTCTCTTCTTTTTCTTCAGAAACAGGCAACAAAGCTTCAGCTTCTCCTTTCACACCAGGTTGTTCTGATTCAATACATTCCTTGCAGATGCCTCTAGATTCTTCACTTTTTCTATGGGCAATCTCCTCCCACCCACGACATGGATCAGGCCCAGAAAATTTTGGAGTGCTATCATCCAGCAGAAAATTGTCTTCCTGACATTCTGAAATTGCTAGGATTTGCTTAGTACAAGGATCCTTGTCACTATTGCTTCTTGTGAGACCTATGTCAGGACAAGGATTATTCATCATGTCCGAGGAGCCTGAGGCTGAATGTTCATCTCTTAACGGTTGATTTTCTCCAACTGATTTCAGCATACTCTCGAGGCGAGATTGAGCAAGGTCACGTTGCCCAGTCAATTCTTTAATCTTTTCACCCATCTGTACATTAAACAGGAGGAGAAATGATTATAACTTAGACAACCGTATGAAAATGCAAACAAAGTTCCAATGTTTTTGAGAAGGTTGGTGAAAGCGAAGTATTAGTGATAGCCTTTTCAATTATAGATTTATGATTCATCGATGCCTGCTGTAATATGAGCGAATACTAACCTAATGGCAAATTTTCTTAGTAAACGTTCTTCCCGTCATAGGTATATGGCTGTTATGATGAAAGTCAATCTCATTATAATTGCTTTAAACAACATCCACAATGCCAACAGAATTGTACGCCACAGACAAATGACTAGGATTTTCTGTTTGGTTTTGTTTTGAAGCAGCTTAGCAGGAATTTTCACCTTTTCAATCAGGTTGTCTTTCTCCCTCAGTAATGCAGCAGAATCACCTGTGGAAATTGATTCAAGGCTTGACAATTGACTCTCCAGCCTGGCAAGTTCTTTTTGCAATTGCCTTACCAATGCCTTATCTGACATCACCAAATTGACCTGTGCATTGGTAGCAACCTCTTTCGCACAACTTGCAAAAGAAAGAGTGTTCCTTGATTGGTCAACATGACTGCGTGCAGGGCTCATTGTGCAAATGATTGCTGTTCTCGCATTGCCTCCTAGGGAGTTCTGTAGAATGCGGGTTAGCTTAGAGTCTCTATAAGGTATATGCCCACTTCTTCCCTTGCTGCACAAAATCATGTTGCATATAGGAGTGAACATACCATAATAATATTTTTGCAAGCCGAGATTCAATGTGGGGGAAGGGTAGTTTGGCATATTAATAGCCCCAAGAAATCCCCTTCACATATCCACTCCACATATGTCCAAAGAAGTTTATAACTATTGACTGCTAACTAGAAAGATTTGTCCTACCTCAACTTACGAATCACGGTTCCCAGAGTTAGTAAGCTGCGATTTATGTGGGAACCTTCTTTCAGTCTCGCACCAGCTGCTAGTGTTTGAGAAGCACGTTCACTCCCAGCAAGATCAACAAAATTCTGTTGTGAGAATAAAAAAAGAAAAATGGTATTGGCATTTTAGGGGAAAACATTGTATAGCCCTCAAATGAGAGTCCTCATGGGATAACTATTTTTTGAAAATAATAGCTAGTCATACCACTGCAGCTGTGAGAGTGCTAAAATTTCCGGAACCTGAATGCTCATGGGATGAACTCTCGACCGTCTGAAATGTAACATCATCGGGGACAAAAGGAAGAAGAGAAACAAGTAGGAAATATCTCAATTGGAAGGCAGGGGGAGATGGTTTTACTTTAAAAAATAAAATAAAATAAATTGGAGTACATACTAGTCGTAGGATTTGATGGGATCTGGAGCTTGTTTCATTCAAAGATGTTTCTCCTGTTTGCCTTTGAGCTGCAGGAATTCAACAAAAAAGTCAAAGATTTATTCTTTTGAATTCAAAATGAAAATAAAATATAGGTAACCTTACCCTCACATATGGAAAGGAGATCCTGCAGGTGGTTAAGGTCTATCAGGGTCTCCTCTATCAGTTTTTCAACAACAGTGCCTCTCTGTAGAAGCAAAATAATGTGATGGTGGTTTTTGTGTTTCACAAAGCCATACAACAGAATAATATTATGACAAAAAGAAAGGGTGTAATATGTACCTCGGGATCATCTAGGAGTCTAAGTGGACTATTATCCATGCTAAGGAGGTCTCTGACAGCTTCATTGTAAATCTCCATAGCAGAGAATTTCAACACAAACTCCCTTTCTTTGTGCTGCAACAGATACGGCAATTGAATTGTCCTTTTAACGATACAATTAAGAGGAAAATGCAAGCTTAAAAGAAAAAGGGAATCCTATCAAGAATTAATATATTCTCTTCTGTGAATTACCTTGTCTATGTATTCATACATATCAGCAACTGCATGTTGAGTAATTCCAATCATGGTGTATGTCTTTCCGCTGCTTGTTTGCCCGTATGCAAAAATGGTGGCTGGATATGTTTGTTTGTGTTTTTTTTTTTTTTTTTCAAGTGAGTAAAATTTCACCAGGGTTATGCACGTATTAGAAGATTAGGAAATTGAAAGCAAGGGCCTCAAATCACTCACAGTTCATGCCACCAACAACCGAAAGAGCAACCTCTTTAGCTGCTTCCTGGTACACCTGCAGTGTGGAGCATTCACTGCCAAATACTCTGTCTACACCCAAGAAGCACGAAGAAGATTTTCATTTATCATCGCAATGTAATTGGCACATGAAAGTTGAGAATGGGAAAATTGCTTGAACATTAAGAAGGTTTATTGGTCCGTGTTCAACACATCATTTCATTTGTCCGCACAAAACATTTTTAACATTCCAAGTTCAGAAAGAGGAAAGCTGGAATGCGACCCGCCGGCAAATGCAAGCATTCATCAAGAGGGATAAATGTTCATTGGAAGAATTTCCCAAAATAGTCACGTATCTCTTGGATTGGATTGGATTGGAGGGAGGGAGGGAGGGGCCTTTACGCTTGAAGAATAGCTAAAAAAAAGAGAAAAAAAGGGAAACTTTCATGAGATGCCTTGGAGGGCGGGGCTTACCAAACTTATACGCTGTAGGGAACAAGGAGGAGCGGTCAGGCATGGTGGACTTGAATATGATGGTGTTGTTGTGAATGCATTCCCAGTCAGAGACATCATTTCGAGCAATCTCTCTTTCGCTCGGAGGCCTCAGCCTAACCGACACGAGAATTCTCTCGTCTTTCCCGTCCCCCGCCGTCGCCTCCTCTTCCTCCTCCGCCATTAATGATACCACGCTCATCCCGTCCTCCTTTCCCCTCGCGTCCATTTTTCCGGGCAAGCGCTAAAAAGAGATGCAGAAACCGTCTGCTCTTTTCTTTCTTTCTTTCTTTCTTTTTACCGCGAAAATGAATCCGAAGCGGAGGGATCAACGTGCGGGACGTGAATGCCAGGGAGAGAAGAGAGAATTAAAATGGCGGAAAGGAGCTTAAGAAGGAATGGCTGCCGGGACGGAGAGCTTCTCTCCCTTCTCCTCCCTCCTCTGCAAAATGGGTTCTATTTTGGAAGCAAAATATTGGCCAACCTCTTTTTACCGTTTTGGCCTCCGGCCGATTTTGCCGCGCTCTTCCGCTTCCCTGTCCGCTGCCGTTACCCTTGTCCCCCCGTTCGGTCGTTTTTTTTTTTGGTCCTTTTTCTTCTTTTTTTTTTCTTTCTCTTTTTTGTACGTCGGGAATTTAAATAAAACAATACTATCCACAAATTTTATATTAAAAACCTAAACTTTTGTAATCAGTGGTGAGACCTATTAATAATTATTTTTTTAATGAATTTTTTAAGTGGTCCAAAATGCTCGTGCTTAGTTGCTTCAAATAAGGTTTGTAATTTGCACAAAATATAATTTCTCTCGATAAAAATATGAAAAATTTAATTGTTTTATATTGTCTGAATGCGACCTTAAAATCTGCCAAAACAAAGTCTCTTGAGAGGTTCATTTATTCGCGGTTCATTTTCATTCATTAACGCGGTGGCCCACTAGCCCCGCCGCTAACGAGTCTGTCCCCACCCGCATGCATCCAGCGGAATACCCGTCAACGTCTGTAGTTATTTCAAAAAAATGTCGGGGCACGGTTGAGATTGTATATATATATATATATATATATATATATTTATATATTTATTTTATTTATTTATTTTTTTGTGCGTCGCATACAATTTTTTTTTTTCTTTTAGGAAAAAAGATGGACAAAATTTTGTTTAGGAAAAACGATGCCACACCATGTTTACCACAAAGTGTTTTTCTCGTAGCAAACAACCATCACAAGCACCTTATCATCTTTTAATCTTTCTCGAATTCCTTGGACCTTAAAGCCCAATGTCAGTCACTTTCCTGAGTTGTCTGCTCCTCCTCATCTTCTATCAACTTGTTTCTCCTTGCCTCTAGATTTTCTTTTTTATTAATTTTTGAGTAATTTAAGGAGAGAGTAAATTAAATTTATTTAGTTTAATCATTTAATCTACACTTAATTTTAAATTTAAAAAGTAATAATTAATATAACAAATAATAAAAAAAAAGTAATATAAATAATTGAAAATAAATAAAATAAAAAAATTATGTATAATAATTTATAATAATTTAATTTAAATCAAAAATTTATATTTATTTTTTTAAATTTTTCTTTTAATAATTTAATTTTATTAATTCTTTCTGTTTTTAAAATTGCATGTAAATTACAATTAATTTTTTTAAAATTTTTTATAAAACTAACTATTTTACATAATATAAAAATTTATATTTTATTACTATTTATTAGAATACTCTTATTCTTTTTATAATTTCAATTTGAGTACTTTTAATATTTTATAATCTCAACTTTTTTTTTATTAGAACCTTATCCTTAGTATCTCTTTCTTTTTTTTTTAATTTTTCATATTAAATATAATATAATTTCTCAATGTTCTATTTTCATAAGAATTCTAGAACTTTTTATAGATAAAAATAATAAACTAATTATTAAAAATTAATTTTTTTAATAAATTTTTTTAATAAAAAATACTAATTTTTTTTTTTGAAATATCAATTGATCATAATATTTGAATCAGTTAACTATAACATTTGAATCAATTGACCATATCAAAATTTTTATATCTTTTTTATTTTTTATTTTTATACTTTTAACTTCTTTAATCTCATTGGTTAATCATAATTATTGGTTGGGTCAATCAACCTAAACTCTCTATAACTTTTGTAACAGTAAAATTTTTAGTTCTTAAACTACTTTTAATCAACTATAATCTTATTAAGTAGATTAACTTAAAATTTTTATAATTTTTTTTCTTAATTTTTTTAGTATTTAATTAATTGAAATTATTACTTCGGTCTATTGACTTAAATTCTCAATTTTTAATTTTGTTTGTAACTTCTTTGATATTTAATAAACCATAATCATAGATGCAATTAATCAAATTAATTTCTTTATGTTTTTTTACCTTTCTTCTCTTTTCTACTAACTAACTACTTAATATTATAAGTCAATCCAACTAAATTTTTTCTTTTTTACCTTTCTTTTCCTTTTCCTTAAGTTGTTTAGTCAATAATGCAAGTTGACTAATTCTAAATTTTTACTAATTTTAAATTTTTATAATTTTTTTCTCTTTATTTGAAGTCACTTATAATTTTATTTAATATTTTTCATAAATAAAAATTTAATATAAAATAAGATCTTTATATCATTATTAGTTTAAATTAAATTTGAAATTTAAAATTTTTTTCATAATGAATATAAAATGAATAAAGATTATTAAAATAAAAAATACATTTATTTAATAAGTAATTAAATTAATCTAATATAAGAGATACATCAAAATATAAAATAATAAAAAATAACACATGATTTCACTAAATTAATAAACTCTTTGTTAGTTATAATAATATCCCTATTTGTCTTAAAATTTTCTTTGAAAGTTGGTTCTCATCTCCTGCTTTTAGCCTTTGAATTTAAAGTGTAACATAAAAGGGAGTAGTAAGAAAAAAAGTTACGGGAAAGAAAATAATTTTTTATTGATTGTTTGAATAAAATAGAAATAAGTAAGAAAGAAAATGAATAAAAAGCATATATATATATATATATATATATATTTTGTGAGAAAGTAAAAAAAATAATTGATATTTATGAAATGATATTTATGCCCTCATGTAGAGATTTATATATTTTTTGATAATTTTTTTTTTGGGACATCAAAGTGAGAAAGTAAATAAAATAAATGAAAAATAATAAGACAATTTAAAAAAGAAAGTCTAATTAAAAAAAATTGCAAACAACTTAGTCAAGTGGAAAATGAGTTCTAGATGCATAAACGGACTTTTTTTTTTAAATTTCTCCAATAAAACAAAAGTAAAACAAATTAAATTCTTCTAGAAATATTTTAGTAATTAAAATCATAAATTTATTTTTTTTAGAAAGCTCAAGTTTTAATTCAAAAAAAAAAAGTAAGAAATTTATGGAAACCTGGAAGACTATCTTCGCTTCAATCTCTTGTAATTGGAACAGAAACTCGCAAGTGAACTTGAGGAAGTCTTAAATCAAGAAAAATTGATGTGGTTTTAGAAATCAAGAGCACGATGGATCCTGTGGGGTTACCGTAATACCAAATTCTTTCACACTTTCATATAAGGTGATTATGGAGTGTTGGAATAGAGAGGTGTCACTACCCCAGGCGCTAGAGCAGCTTACTCTACAACTGAATTGCTGGAACCAAGAAGTGTTTGGAAATATCTTCCAGAGAAAGCAACAGTTGTGGGAACTTTGACGATGAAGCACCATGGCGAACAATCTCAAGTCAAAAGGAAAATTTGTCTCCAAAGGCTCTCAGTACTATACCAATCTCTCTCATGTCCACTCTGATCTCAACTACATCATTTTGTAGTTCTTCAATATTTATCTTTATTTCACTGATGTCTGAAACTTGTGACTTACATCCTTTGGTCGATTTTGCAACTATCCTGGGAGGTATTCGCTAATTAAACTCTATCAATTAACATAAAATCCATCTGAGTAAGTGTCTTAGTACTCAGCATAACTCTATCAATTAACATAAAATCCATCTGAGTAAGTGTCTTAGTACTCAGCATGGTTGCATTAGACATAGGTATGGGAAGCTCATCTCCATCCAGCACAGGTAGTTTCCTTAGTATCTTTGAAAGAGTCATACTAGAAGGAATAAATGTAATACTCTCAGAGATGGAATACCAGATCAGCTTTATCATATGTTTCGGAAGACTGAAAGGTACCCTTTTATCATTTATGCCAGAGCACACATATCTGAATAAGATATATGACCCATACGATAAATGAGTGAGAGTGCCTATCATTATCCTTTGCATGAGACGTGATTTATTCGATAAGGAGCTTGCCTTTTCAGGCTTCTGACCTGCTGGAATTGGATTTTCACCTTCATTTCCATTTTCATCCAAGATAATTGTTCCACTATCATCAACCATCAATTGATCAATGGCAGAAAACTTATCTTTAATTTATCCTTCATTGAAATTAACTTTTCCGCCAATGAGATGGACCAAAAAAGTTTCAGAAACGATCTCAGGTGTCAACACAACGTCAGTCCCATTAACATACAACACTATAAGTTCATCGTAATATTCTTTAATATTGGCAAAAAATAATTTCATCATGTTAGGATAGTAATCACAGTTCAAAATTGATGAAACATAACCGTCCTCATGCAATAAATCCATTCAGAAAATTTTGAGAGAGGGAGAGAGAGAGAGAGAGAGGGTTTTTTTGATGAATCCTTTATCGGCCTTCTAGATATCACTTCTCTATCCTTGAATTTCTCTTGTGGAGAGTTTGGCTGATTAGCCTCATCTTCATTAACTTGAGGTTCAATTGAACCAACAATTGCATAAAAGCTTTAGGTGGAGGTGCTGTTGGCCTAGGTGGAGGCGGTGGAGGTGACAACAACTTCTTTAGTGAACCAGGGGGCGAGGGCGACACCATGAGATTCACTACTTAAGGTGACGGGGGAGGCATCATGTCTTGTGCTGACAGCGAAGACGGCTTCTTCTCCAGTGACAAAGGTGCCGCCTTTTGCGTGATTTGTCTCTTTTGAACTATTAGGCTTGGAGATAGTTCCTTTCTCTCTATTGTGCCTTGGGAAGTGAGAATTGGAGGATTTGGGCAATGGGTTTTGTGATTTGATAGTTAAGTGGATTTTGGAAGCATTTTTGGAAGATTTTGGAGGTGGTTGCCAACGGTTGGGGTTTTGGGAATTAGGGGTTTTGAAATTTAAAAGGATATTTGATAATTTGAAAAGCAAAGAAACAAATGTGGTAAAAAAAAGTATCTATCTTGTATTTGATCTAACATACTCTAATTTAAATACAGCAATGACCTATATCTTGTATTTTAAAGTATAACAAAAAATATATATATTTATATTTGTTTTCAATTACAGTTCGTCTCCACCATTAAGTGCCTCTTTAAAAAATTGTAAATAATTACAAAAATATTATTATAAATATCAAAAGAGATTAAATTATTATTATCTTATAGGAAAAAAAAAAAAAGAACTTTTGAGGCCTTTGGCTACGTTTGATGGTTCTATTTACCGATAATTTTAGTCAGAATTCATTGGAACTGATAAGTGCACGTTTATTTTATACAACAAAAACTAATTTCTCACAGGTGAGGAATTTCACATTAACCAATTTCACATGTGATTTTGCCTTAAATTTGTGGAAAAATTAACGTTCGCTTGTCTTTGTCTACGCCGTGTTAAGTAGAAAAGTGAGAAAAGAGAAAATTTAGTGAGAGGCGAGAATCCTACATTTTATTATTATTATTATTATTATTATTATTATTATTATTATTATTATTATTTCGTCGACGCATTAAAAGTCGTTTTTCAAGAATTCAAAATGTTTTTTTTTTTTGGAAATGATAAAATGAGCGCTTGATTCTTGGTATTGGCAAATTAATTAGAGGGGGGTCGAGAAAAGGGAGATAATAATTGAGTTAATAAGAAATTAAATATGTTTGTTTTTTTTTTTCCTACTATTTTCGATTACTTTGACTAATTAGTGGGTCCAAATTAGAGCCTTGTAAACCTTAGAATAGGGGTGGGATCTTCGAGTTCGGTATTTATGCCAATACAATCATCATTTGATCGCGATTGGGTCTAAGCGCTGGTTTTACAAATGTAAACACAACCCCAGAGGAAACCATAACGTTCCCGGTCTCAAATGATTAATTGAACGGGGGATTATACACAATCTTTTCCCATGGCGACCAAATTTCACTTTTAATTGAAAGGGATATGAGAGAGTTTGAAGCCAATAAGAGGGAAACTGCTTCAGCCAATTGGCAGAAGAAACTGCCATACGTTATGAATCAAAGGGTTAATTAACATGCACTCAACATGAATCCAATACCAGGGACAAGGCCTTGTATGTCCTGACGGGGCATCGAAGGCCTGAGTTTGTGAAGGAGCATCTAGTTTTTAGTAAATGGAAATCCATTTCAACTCATCTTTTTAAGCGAGTCAAAATAACTCTATATTAAAAACTACTACTACTTTATCGATGCTTGATATCGAGTAAAAAGGCACTTCTGTGGCCACTTTTACCATGGATTTTGGGCTGCACTAGATGTTTAATCAAGTTGCAGTTTTCTTCCTTTTTGGTGGGAATGTTGCTGTTAAAATTCTAAACATGCATAAAGCCAAGAATTCTTTTGCAGGCTGGAGAACTAGTGGTGCGAGCTTGCATTGGCAGCTGGACGAACAGCCAGCCTGTAGCTTAAGGTGCCCCGGCCGATTTAAGAAATTTGTTTTCTGGGGAGAGGGGAAGCATGTTGGCACCAACGTTCCTGCTGCAATCCAGCTTTATACATTTTGCACGGAACCATGTGTACGCGCGAAAGTAAACTCTAGCCCCACGTACTCCCACCAGTACTCCACTGGCTACGAACCCACTCCTTGTACGCAATTCAATTCGTTCACAGACTTTACAGTCAAGCAAGAGAAAAAGAGTTAAAAATTTAGGCAGAGCAACATCATAAGCACTGAGAAAATGCTGAATGGCTGCCTCTAATTCCTATAACATGCCGCACTCTCCTGGCCATATGAAAGTAACGTCTGCTATAAAAGATACGTGCAATCCATTTTATCCTAATTTTCGTAGAGCCAAGAACAATGTCCCTGTCCAAGTAGTTGAGAGTAGCGCGTGCCATGTAGTTGGGCACATCCGGTTGGCTGCTGGGCGTGCCAATTATTGTGGGGGACTAAGTGTGCGTTAAGGCACGTTTTCCTGGCTTTGTTCGAGAGCTCAGTTATTTTATTTTATTTTATTTTATTTTTTATTTTTAAGTTGGATCAGGTGGGGGCCAAAATCCAGCTGCCAAAAAAAAAAAAAAAATTATATAAGGGTATTGCGAGATGTAATGTCTCTGAGGGATGCCAAAAGATGCAGACAATTCCAGGAAGCTTTTGGGTTCTTTTGTTTCTAGCGATGGTCGTCCTTGAACGGAGAGCTGAAGAACTGATAAATAGTACTGGTGGTTCCCAAGGCACTGCAACAACTCTAAATGTTGCCAAGCTGCCTGGAAGCATGGCACGGGGTAAACATAATGGTACTTCTGACACTGAAGTTGGGGCCGACGACAACAAGAGTAGGTATAATAGCTATCATAGAGGAGGAGTTGGTGGCAACGGCGGCGGCAGCGGCGGAGGTGGGGGTGGAAGTGGTGGGGGCAGTTTTGGATGGGGATGGGGTGGTGGTGGTGGTGGTGGTGGAGGTGGAGGAGGAGGAGGAGGGGGAGGGGGAGGGGGATGGGGAGGTGGACGTGGAGGGGGATGGGGATGGGGAGGAGGTGGTGGCGGTTATTATAAATGGGGATGCGGTGGCAGAAGAAAGAATAGAGGAGGAGGAGGAGGAGGAGGAGGAGGAAAGGGGGACATTAACCACAAGCAAGTGCATGGGAGGAGAAGCTTCAACCGTGATGATTACAAACTAGGAGAGTTTGCACAGTGCACGAAAAAAGGAAGGTGTAAAGGCATGAGGTTGGACTGCCCCCTTCACTGCAGTGGACCTTGTTTCTACGACTGCCAATTTATGTGCAAGGCCCATTGCAGACGCTCTTGATTTGCCAATTAACTCTTTAAGCTTTCAACCATTGATTTCGGAGCCACAATGATCAATGATCTTCCCGAAATAAGTTTTCGCTTTGAATCTGTACGTCGATCGATTAGCACTCTCATACAGTGTGGGTGTGTTCTTCTCACAGGTGCCGGGTATTGGATGCGTTATGATCCTCAACGAGACACCTTGTAGTTTCTTTCTCTGCGTCTGTTTTTTTCTTCTCTCTCTCTCTCTCTCTTTTTGTGTTTCCGCCGTACGCTGTGTAAGTTTCCACCTCGCCTGTAATTGATGTTCTTGACAACTCTCTCTTTTGGATGTTTGGGTCCGTCTCATTTTAATCAATCTGACGTTGGGTTTCATTGTCCAAATTGGAATGAGCTTGGTGGGTTAATTGTACATAGCAAGGTGTGCTGGATAATGCTTAATATTTTGCACGACCCTCAAGAGAGCTTTCATATGGGAGAATAGGCAGTCAAATATACCAAATAAAAAGGTTATTGAAATAAAATTAAAAAGAGGAGTTTACATAACAAATAAAATATCAACTTATTCTTGTGTATATAATCGCGTCAATTTTTCTTCTTTTTTTTTTTATCCTTAAAATGTTTCTAAATATTTAATGTCCTCCTTTCCATGAAATAATGGGTTTGGAAATTATATATATATTGGATCTATCGGGCTAAAGCCGATTGCTAAATGGCTTGTTTGTGCAAGGTTATTTACTATTTTTGTTCCCTCTTTTTTTTTTTCTTTTTCCTTTAAGTGTAGAAAACGCCAATTTTATGTTTCGGAGATTAAAGTTCCACTGAACCCTTTTTCAACTGAATTCCACTTTCTTTTAGTCTTCACTATATTTGACTCATCCGGTGAGTTGAGAGAGAGCTTTCCGTCTGCTTGACACGGGGCGAAGGTCTTGTCACGATATCATTACTCTCTCCTAAAAGATTTTCTTTTAGTACTCACATTTTTATGTCTCAAAATTCGGCTCTTTTTATTCGATACGAGACACGGATCTTATACATCCCTCCGTCCGCCTCACACTGCATGCAATCTTGAATATCTAAAGCTGTAAAGTCTATTCTGGTGCTCCTGGTATTCTGGCCCTTTTACTTCCATTTGTTTTGGGTTGCCATGGAAGCTAACCAATGGATACTTTAGAGAATTTATGGGCCATGGGCCTTACTGGCCCTTTTATAAAGACTTAATTGTTCTTTAATTTTTTAATTTTAATAATTAAATTAAAAATTTAAATACAATTTATTATTCAAATGTAAATTGAATTAAATTTAGTACTCAATTATAATTCAAATATAGTTTTGGAGTTAAGTTAGAATTTTTTATTTAAAGCCAAAATCAGTTTGACCACGAACTGAACCAATTTTTTTAAAAAATTTGATTGATTTTTGACTGCTTTAGGTTTTGTACATTTTTAAAATTGAATTAAAATGGTGACTTGAGCGATTTATAATTGAATTGATCTGACTAGTAAATTTAATTTAATTTTTCAAAATATTATTTAAAATAGAATCGGTCTAATTCAGTTCAAAATATTGTTTGAAATAGAAACAGTAGTATTAACCGCATGATACTTATACATAGCAATGGACAACTAACATTGCATATTTGCATTTCCAATTTTTCAAAAAACAAATTGTTTCACAACAAGGGATTGGGAAACGGTTACATCATAAATGCGGCAATTGTCTTCATGACTTAAAACCATGGCCCCTGATCCAAGCGAAGCAGCCATAGGTTTTTTTCAGGTTTGTTTCTTTTAGATATGAGAAGTGCTTGTTCTCCCTTTCATTTTAGCAGTATGGAAAAAAAAAAAAAAAGAGGAAAGGAACCAAAAAAAAAAAAAAAAGCCTAAATGAGCTGGGCCCATCATCTGTAAATCCTAAAACACCAAAGATCTAAATGGGCTAATTTACTTTCATTCTGGATCTGGTCGACCTCTTTAACAACAAGTATTATATTAACTAACGTTTGGTTCGTTTTCGGTTCTATCGAAATTCTAAACTTTAACTGAATAGTGATCAGATAGTTCGATTTTAGCTTTGTTTTATCCTTTAGCCAATTATGGCTTAGTAATGGTCCGAACAAATTTTTTGAAAAAAAAAAAAGTATAAATCATTATAGAATTTTTTTAAAAAAAGAAAGTTAATTTGGGTATTATTAATTTAAGTATAAACAAATAAAAAAATCAAATTTAATTTTTACTTAATCAAGCCGTTTGACATAACTTATAAATTGGGGGAACCAAAACATATCTATTCATTTACTTTATCAAGACAACTATCTTTGGTAAAATATCTTACTCGCTGTTGATGTCGTTAGTTACTATTATTATTCCTTCAATTATAAAATCTTATGACTTTTGATTGACTTCATGAACCATCATTTGTCATCGAATCGTCGCTTTTTGGACAAATATTAATGCACGTTTCGGCCTCCATTGACTTGGGGTCATGCTCCAAGTAGTTTAATAATTTCAGCTCCTCTAATGTAAGCCAATGTTTTGAAGATTGAACCGAAACAGTAAGAGATGCATAATTTAATCATTTTAATTAGTTTAATTAAAATTTGAATCAATAAAATTGATATTTAATAATGAATATTTATTTATTTTTTAGTAATAAAAAATAAAAATAAAATTATATATGATATATTTTGATAAAAATTATCTTAATTAATTAAATTTAAATATTTTTGACAAAAAAATTAATATATAAATAAATTCTTAACTTTGGTAGTTATAACAAATTTAATTTGACTTTTAACATATAATTTTTTTTAATTCTTTTTTATAATAAATTTATCTCACCATCCAAAACTACTAATATTTTATGTCAACTTTAATGACATATTATAATGATGTGGACAAAATTACGTTATTAGGTTTAACATGTCATCTTAATATGTTACTAAAATTAATGAAAATATTAGTAATTTTTTTAATAATTTTTATGATAAGATATATTTGTTATAATTATCAAAATTGAAAATTTATTAGTATATTAATTCCAAAATATTATAAAAATTTTTAATTATATATGAATTTTTTAATTTTAGTGATTAGTTTAGAAGTTTAGATAATATTTATAATTTAATTATAAATTTAAATAAAAATATATAACTCAATAATAATTTAAATAATGCTTTGGGGTTAAATTATACTTTTTGATATTTAAATTCAAAATTAGTTTGACTATTAATGGAACCAAATTTTTTATTTTTGTTAGTTGCTTTTGACTAATTTTCTTGACTTCGATATATTAAATGCTACCCAATTTTTTTTAAATTGAACTAAAGTAGTGATCTAACTAATTCATAACTGAATTGATCCAACTAGATAATTTGATTCAATTTTGAAAATACTATTTCCAACACCTTAAAGCCCTTAATCATTGAAAATACTACTTTAATAAATGTCCTCTTATTTATAAATTTAGATGGGTAATTAGTTGGGCGAATTTTATTACTTATTTGGGTGCTAACAACATGAATCATATGACCCATAGAAGGCTATGACTGGGCTCAGTAAGCTTGACTAGGAGGTGTTAAGCTCAAGTTTAACTTGTGGGTAGGGGACCTAAAAAGGATTGAGTCCTAAAGTTTAATGGGCTTAATTTGGTCCTTATCAAGAACAAATAATTGTCTTTATGTATTATATACACTTAAAATAGAAAATTTTATGTGTACTCTTAAAAAGTGAAACTTAAACCTTAATAAGATTGCTACGGTTTAAATATAAATGATAAATCACTTGCTCGAGAGCATTATGCAAAAGTATTGCAAAAGACCTATTATAACTTCAGAACAAAAGTTAGACTTTAATGAGTTGGTCAACTCAAAGTGTAAAATGGTTGGAATTGATGGACTCATTGATCGCATAAGTAAATAGGTAGTTGAATATAACCTTAACTATCTCCTTTGTAATAAGCACTTCGCATAACTTTTATTTTAATTAAGATAGGTCAACTTTTTGATTGACATTTACTTTTGATGGCAACCCTAACAACTATGCCACCAATTGACTAATTTTACAATTTTTATTCTTTCCTCATAATAAAATTTCAATTATATTTTTCAGTTCTATTTTCATGGCTACAGTATTATTATAAGAAAGTGATTGAGATTTTGTTACATTCAAGTTAGAGCTTGACTAAGTGGTTGAAAAATATTTGCACCAAAAGAATGTTAACATATGTTTACATAAAGCATGTAGTGCTATTCATATAAGGTACCTAAAAAGGGGTAAACATTTGATTTAACTTAGATAGAGTGACATTATGCTAATGTCATGATGTGAATCCTATATATTTAAGTTTTTCATTGAAAATCACATGATTTGTTATAAATATGACAAAATGTACAGTAAACATGAAAAAAATATACATATAAGGTTTGAAAAAAAGTATAATAAAAGATATAACTAATATTGAAATTGTAGTCATAAATCGTGTACGTAAGTAACCATGTATCTAAGACCTTTCATTTAAAGGGCCAATATGTGAATGTCAATAAATTAGAAAAAATTTATCAAAAATACCAATTCTAGTCAATAAACAAAAGAAAAGTTACTCTTTTATTATTATTTTCCCAAAATGTTATAGTTTAAGATGTGAAATGTATTTTGTAACAAATCTAACATTCTATTATATTTCATTAACAAAATTTGTTTGCTCTAATAACAAGACAAACAAATATAGTAAAGACATTGATATGTAAAAAGAATAATGGTTGATTATGCACCACATTAAGTGCCAAAATGATTAGTGGACCTATTGGGCTTGGTTTAGAAAAGGTTTATGTAGAAACTATTAAGTTAGTCAAACCTAAATAAAGTAATATGGTAATTCAAACTATTTTAATTTAATTGAATCAATTAAAATAAAAGCAAAAATTAAAAGGGAGAGACAATAAATGAAAAATCTAAAACATTAAAAGATTGTTAAAAATAGAGAAAGTGAAAGTGGCAACATAATGGCAGAGAGGCAAAAAGTTGTTTGAAAGTGGGAGAAAGAGATAAAGTTGAATGATAGAAAGAGAGAGACATAAAGAAAAGCTTTGAACCAAAAAAGGATATGATCTTTGGGAATAGTTTTTAATACTTATCTTTAAAATAGACATTGGTCCATATGAAACAAAACTAAAAGGAGACATTGTTCTACTTATTTAAGTATATCGTGGCTTTCAGTTAAACTATTATTTATATAGCCTTTCAAGGTCGTGAAAGTGAAATTGAGGTTTGTCAAATTAAGACTATCTTGTTAATTTAATAATCTAGAAAAATGTTATATATTGGGTGGATTATAAGGTTTGAAAGTGAAATTAAGGTTTGTTAGACTATGACTTTTATTGTTATTTTAATAATCAAGAAGGAAATTATTTATAAGTTAAATTTTAGGCTTTGATATCAAAATTAATGTTTATTAAATCAAATAATTTTTTTGTTAGTTTAATAATTAAGAAAGAAATTTTTTAATTAATTAGCATTAAATTATCAAATATCTCAAATTTACCTTTTTATACAAACTTTTTTTATGATATAATAATAATTAAATAATCCATAAAACAATGTTATGTTCCTACATTATGTAATCATACAATATGTTTTATTATGCATTGATAATTATCATTGAGTTAAACTAAAGTTATTATTTAATATTGTAGAATACTAATTAACGTGATAATTTATTACAGTGAGATTATGAAACTCAAATCGAAGATGTAATATGTAGTGGTGAATGTAAAACATGTAAAGTTATTAGTGTAAAGTACATATTTATACATAATATAAAAGTTACAGTAAAAAATTATGGATAAAATAACACTTCTAATTATATATATAAGTTTTTATATGAAACAATTGAGAATAGCCACTATGTAGGACTTCAAATATGCCATTGATATTAATGGTAACAGAGATGGATGAATTAATAGAGTATAACATTTAAATTTATATTTTACATAGGGTGGATGAGGTACAAATAGTTAGTGACACTTCATCGTTATGTTATGATGGTGAAATTGAAACTGTATTTTGAGGTTAGAGATAAGGTGTAGAAAAAGGTGTGGAGAAGCCATAAAGATAGAGGTAAATGAAGAAATATGGAATGAAGACTGTGAATATGTTACTATAGATGAAGATTTAGATGGATTAGTCACAAAATCTTGTAAACATATTATCATTAACTGTGTTGAATAAGTGCAATGAGCAAAAGGAGAGAATATGATTGACCAAGAGTCTATGGTATATGAAAAACCTATTATATAACCAAGTGATATACCTTAACATGATTAGTAGTATAATAGTGACAAAGAAAGTGATGTGACAAAAAAGGGCAACTCAAACAAAGAAGGTCCTGACTTTATTCCTACAAAGGAGAGTGTAACTAATGATAAGCTTACGGATGATGATCTATTAATAAATAATGAAGAGTATGTAAATATAAGGAAGAAAAGGATAAGAATAAGGAATAAAAGAGCCAATGGCTATAAAGCATATGCTAAACCAAGATACCATATGCCTTAAAGGCCAAAAAATATTGTTAGAAATGATGATCAATACATTGACAAGCAATTTGAATGATAGAGTGAATATGAGAACTCTAATGATAAGGTGGATACTCT
The DNA here is from genome assembly GCA_019804595.1 of Bruguiera parviflora. NCBI lineage: Eukaryota > Viridiplantae > Streptophyta > Magnoliopsida > Malpighiales > Rhizophoraceae > Bruguiera > Bruguiera parviflora. The sequence continues at coordinate 8,179,880 of CM034050.1, forward strand.
TATGATTAGTGAAAAAGATAATCTAGATATTATTAGCAAAAGAATAAAAAGAAGAAAGAGGTATAAAGTGTATGAGTTAACTTATGATCATATAACTTTAGAATTTAGTATTGAGATAAGGTTTGAAAGCCTTAAATAATTTAAGGAATGCGTTTAATGTATGCAATTCTTAATGACTGTGCACTTACATGTCTTTGAACTGATAATGATAAAATAAGGGCTAGATATGTAGGTTATACATGGAGAATTTATGTAAGTTAGGGGAGGAATGATAAGACATTTATGGTGAAGTCTTTGTTTAATACACATACATGTTATAAGGTGATAAGGAACAACTAAGGTTTAGTTGAGTGGTTGAAAAAAAAATAATTGTATAAGTTTTAAAGGAATCCAAATTAGCCTGTGTGTAAGATACATGTCGATATTAGTTAGACATTAACACTTACCATTACCAAAATACAATGCTATAAGGCCAAACATAAAGCCTATAACATGTCGAGAAGATCCATAAAAGAACATTACAGTAGGTTTAGGTTATACAAGGTACAACTACATAACATTAATTTAAATAGCCTTTTTAAGTTAGAGATAGATCTTTGTCTTTTGCAAGTGCTTAAAAATAGGTATTGGGTTTGAGGCATTAAAGATTGGCTTTTTAAATGGTTATAGACCAGTTATTGAATGGGATGAATGTTTCTTAAAAACATTTTTGGGTAGAGCAATATTGTGTGTTATAAGAAAAGATATGAACAACTAAATATATCTTATTACTTGAGTTATGGTGACCAAAAGAAATATTGAAAATTAGGGTGGGTTTCTCAAATTATTGGTAGAAGAATCGAATAACACAAATGTTTTTGGCTAGATAATCATAAATGCTTAGCAAAAAGTGTTAAACTATTGTGCATTATTATTTATATTATAATTTGATCAAATGATGTGTTGCTTTAAAAAAAAAAAAATCCTTGTTGCTCATTTTTATCATTAAAATTATGTAAACAAGTGACCAAATTATTGCCATTAGCTGAGTATAAGAATTGTGCCAAACATATATATGCAAATTTACACAAAAATTTTTAAAGGCATTCTTTCAAAAAGTGCTTTTAAAGAGCAATTACAAACACAATAACCTATAACTTTAGACAATTATTAGAAGAAATGAAGGAATTATCTCTATAAGTGCATGCAAATTTCACCATTAAAAAGGCCTATAAGTTTGTAAAAGCTTTTATTAATATAAGCCTTAAATATGACATAGTGGATAACATATCAAAGTGCTTTAATAAATATGTAATAAAGGTAAAGACAAAAAGTATAGTCAACATGTTTAAGGATATAAGGGTAACATTGATGGAGAGGATTTGAGAAAAGAAAAAGTTGATTGAGCAATCTTGCGATGAAATTTGTCCTTATATAAATAAGAAGTTTTAAAAGATTAAGTTTAATTTATAAAGTATAAGGTCTCTTTTCATGATCATAGGTTCATTGTTGTCTTAAACATTTGAAGTTATGATTATAAAGAGTAAGATTTGACTAACATTCCTTACAAATATGATATGACATGTATAAATTACAAACAGTTAAAACTCGATAACTTTGTAGATCATCATTATAAAAGAGAAACATACTTAAGTGTATAAGCTTATTCAATAAAGTCATTAAATAGGTATAAAATGTAGCATACAGTTAAGAACTATATCATATTACCTCTACCCTTTAGAATTATGCCTAGTAGGCTAAACAAGGCAAGGAAAAGTGATGGAAATAAGTCTCCCTAGAGGTAGGATATATGTTGAGGGTTAAAGTAAAAATGCAATGCAAGTGATGTATAGAGTTTGGTAACAACATAAAAGGATGTTTAAGAATTTATCTTTGAATGTTTAATTGCACCAGTTGGTAAATTTGTAAGTAATCAAGCCTATAATTTGTAATATTAGTTTTAGTGTACTTAATTTACATTAAAATATAATATTTTATAATACTTTCTTCCATTTCTATTTATAGATGTAGTCAAAGAAAAGAAAGACTAAAGAAGGTTATTGATGCAAGAAGTACAACACAAATGGGGCATATGGTACAACACATACCAATATAAGTCAACAAGTACCAATAAATAAAACAAATGGTAAAATGCACATTAAGTGTGATTAATAAGTGAAAGTCCATAACTTTCTTTTTATTACTTTTTTATAGGGTGGTTTATAAAAAATAATTATTATTTCTTTATTGCATGATTACAAGCCAAGAAACGAGGAAGATTAAGGAAAAACACTAATTCCTAAGCAAATAGTTTAGCCTCGCCAACCTTTTATATGGACTAAAGGAAGAAGGAGAAAAACTAATATCTTTATAGAGACTAATCCATTATCTATGACATATAATAAGCAAGTTGCAAAAGAAAAAAGACAAGCCAAATAGGGATTTAAAGTTCATCATGCAAAGGTAAAGCTACCTTTAAATACGAGGCTTAAGATTATGTTTCTTTAATGTCTATTGATTAGCTTTTTTTGTTGTATGATCTATATGTTATCCACTTAACTTACAACTATAGTATTAATATTTAATTAGATCAAGACTAATGCTTCACAAGTAGCTGATCATGCAAATGCATTTATTAGAGACATAACAAGTATGTAGGTAAAGACTATTAAGTAAAGTCTAAGAGTTCCAAGATTAAGTAAAAAAACTGTTAATAGTAATTTTTAACAATGATGAAGAAGACTAATTTTATTTAAACACCTTTTTTGGACTTTTTGGACAACTTTTTTAGTGTATTGTTTTCTAGCTAATAGGGCAACATACATGATGTTCTTTTTTTTTTTTTTTGTTTAGGCTAACTTGGTTAATTATGTAATATATGTTTGTTAGAGATAATAGGTTTTTTTTTTGGACTATTTATTGTAATTGTTGATTATAATGGATGTATGAAATATTTTATTGCCTTTAATGACAAAGAAATATATTTATATGTTTTTATGCTATCATAGTTATTAATGTCGTTTATTTAATAAGAGATCATAACATTGGTTTCATACAAATTGAAAAAAAGTTAGATTGAGGGTCTTGTGTTTTTTTTTTTGTTTCTTTATGTTAATTTTAATTTAATTATAAGTTATTTTTATCTCTATTGTCATTTCTCCTAATAAATATAGGCTTTGGAGCTTTTTGGTTGATGCATAGTATTGGTATTGTCATTCTAAATTATAATTATGAGATCTTTGTTCTTTTTTCCAATGAATATACCATAAGTTACAATAACATTAACATTTTTATAGAAACTCTCATATTTCTTTATTTAGAAAGTTATAATAGATATTTAATTTTTTCATTATCACTAACCTTGAATAAATAAGAGAAAATAATGAGAACAATAAAATTGTATAGTACAACACACAATGTATATTTTTTATAGTATCAATTTCTTATTTTCCATTTACAACTTAATATATTTAGATCTTAATTTATCTATTTTCTTACTTAGCAACTAGACTTCCTCCTTCAAATGTAATTTTGGTTTTTAATTGTATAATCTAGTTGTTTATTTCAACAATACCATCAACTCTTACCCGAACATCTTTCTTCTTACTTCGAAGAGAAAAATAATAATCCATTAGTCACATTTTTTTATTTCTAGATTGACTCATCTTAAAAATCGGCAATCATTGTACTTGCATAAGTGGCATGTCAAAACCTTCTCTTTAAATTATTTTAACTCCTTGAAGTATAAATTTGAGTTACAACTTTATGACGGCAAAATACATGATGTATACTATTTCTTATTGCAGAAGATGACCTAGGAGAAATCTCTATACTTTCACTTCTATCCATGGTGTTAATCTCAACGGAGAATGGGACCACTTCCTCTTTTGCTTCAAAGCTTTTTCTCCATGTCTCCCTCCCTCTGTCACACAACTTTATCTCTCTCTTTCACTTTCAGGCAACTTTCTGTCTTTCTCCTAAGTTGTCGCAATTTTTTCTTTTTCTCTCTCTAATAATCTTTTTAAGTTTTTAAGGTTTTGATTTATTGTCTATCTCCTAGTCGGTGCCGCCCAATTGGGTACTTAGATTTGTTATAAAGAAATTTTGTAATGGTAAACTGTTATTTTTTTAAAGTTAATACTAAATTTATGAAATTATGTAAAATTGATAATTATTTTATATTAACTTTTAATAATTTCGTTACATTACACAAATTAATTAAATTTACAAAATTCATTTATTCTAATCTTCCTTAAAAGAACCCCAAAATTCTCGAAAGAAAAAGATTAAAACTTACCGATTGAGAGATGTCGGAATGAGAAATATCAATCGAGAGAACTCAATTCAAGAATGCTCGACTTAAGTGGCCAATCAATGTAAGAGTTGAGAGTGTAAGTTCAAAGATAAAAATTTTCAATTTATACAAAGCTCTGAATTCTGAAATTTGTTTTCTCGGATTGAGCACCTGGCAAGCCAAGAACCCCCGAAGTCGAGAGGGCATTGACAGACAGATGGAGACGCAAGAGGGGTCGCAGAGGTGGGTGGCGCAAAGATTGGCGACGAATAGCGTGCAAAGAGGGGTTCGAAGAGAGAGTGTTAAGAAACAAGTCGTAGAGAAGAGCGGAGAGATCCGTGGAGGAGCACAACGTGTTCCTCAGATGGAACGACAACCACGGCTCCAGTGAGGAGTGCGAGAGGATTGGGGGTAAGAGGCAAGTGGGTCTAGCGTCGGCTTTACCTACGAGGGTGCTTCTCTGTAAACAGAAAGAGAAGTCAAAAATCCCGAGGGAGAGGATAAGCCGGAGCGTGAAGATAAATACGGAAGCGCAACAAATAAACTTTCCATTTTGACGCTGATGGATTGGACAATGCGTTCGTGGCCATTGGGAAATTTGTAGATTAGAAGACAACCAGATTCGCACTTTTCTCCTCTCTCTGATCTTTCTCGTCTTCTATTCCTTGTCCCATCGCTCGCTCGCTATCCTCTTTGTTATACCCAACATCCCATCTTCATATATAGCAAATCTTATTATCCTGCCATTAAATGCTCATAACTGGACACTTCACTTTCTTCGCTTCATATTTATAGAAGGAAAGGCTTCATGGAAAGCAATTTCCCCCCTCCCCCCCCCGTTTTTTTTTTTTTTGGGTCATATGAAAATAACACAAATGATGTGGAAATAAAACGCCAAAACTAGATGGATTGGATTGGACCGCTTGATGATGGAGAGTGCTATGTACAAGAAAGAAAGACCAGTTAGAACGAAATGTGGGGAAAAAAAAAAACAAAAAAACAAAAGAAGAAGAAGAAGAAGAAAACTTGATGCAAGGAGATGCCAAAACTACAAAGCAAGAGGCCTTGTTCTTGTTGATAATACAAGATCGGAGAAGACAGCAGGGTCCTATCAGAAGGGCCTAGATCTCTTGAACCCAGCAGATGGAGGACTGATTTGCGGAACGGCAAATATTTCATCGGTCCAACATCTGTTGGCTTTCGCGCTTGCTGGGGCCTCCTTTGTCTCCTTGAACCCATTCTGCAATCCCATTATTTGAGGCGGGGGAAATAAAGGAGTTGGTGCTTGAGGGACCCAAATGCCCGTGTTTTCTGACGAGAACGACACCATATTGCTCTCAAGATCAGCACCCACAAACAGCATCGTACCATCATCATCGGGCTACAACAGACAAAGCCCACCACAAATTACAATTCAGAGATCCGCCAGCAAGATCAGAGATATACACGTTCTGATTTGATAGTAAAGAGAAGGTCAAGAATAATAAAGGAAGATGAACAGAGAATAGAAACAAAATGCAAACCTTACTGAAGCCGAAGGGCGCAGAGGTGGAGTCAAGGAAGTCCTCCACGTGCCAGCCTGGCAGCATCTCTATCAAGTACTCAGATATGCTGCTCGTGGAACCAATCTCTTCGCATGTCACCGGATTAGTATCCCCATGACCCTGGTTCACTTTCTTGTTTGAAGACAAATTCTTAGAAACTGATGGAGTCGGAGTACGAGATTTTGGTGGGGTGACCGTCGCAGGTTGTTGTTTCTTGACCGACGGCGGCTGCTGCTGTCGCTGCTGCTGAGCCTTGGAATCAGGTACCAGATCACCGCCGTCGCCGTCGGAGGAGGAATCGTAAAGCGAAGGGACAGCAGAGAGCTTAATCCCAGTAAGAAGAAACCTATTGTGCTTCTGGGTATGCTGGTTGGCCGTGTGAATCGGAAGGTCACAGTCTCTGCACAGAATCGCTCTGTCTTGTTGACAGAACAAGAAAGCTCGTTTCTCCTGTGCCCACAAATAAGAAAATAAATAAATAAATAAATAAAAATAAAATAAACAAAAAAGAAAGATTAATTTCTCAAACAATGAAAATGATTCGAAGGAAGGAAGCACGCAAACAGGCAAACACCTGGCAGACATCGCAGAGAGGGGATGTCTTGGATGAAGGGTGGAGAAGAGAGATGCGCTGGTGCTTGAGGGCGAGCTTGTTGACGTGGTGGACGCGGTGGTCGCAGCCATCACAGAGGGCGGCCTCGTCGGCGGTGCAGAACACCGCCGCCTCTTCTTTGTTACACACGTCGCACTGGATCTTCATATCTACTAGCCCCGGCCCTCCTTACTCGATCTCTCTCTAAATCCAAATTATATCCCCAGAACCCAGAAAATTGGAAGCTGAAGAGAAGGGAAGTTATGGGCTGATAGAAGGACTGGGTGAAGATGCGCCAGAGTGTGAAAGTGGAGGGATAGCGATAGTAAACAGTATAGCGTTCAGCAGCTGAAATCAGCACCCAGGAGAGAGAGAGAGAGAGAGAGAGAGAGACTCCAGATTACAGGATCGAGTGCTCTTTCTCCGTTTTGACGGTAAGTACCCGTAAAATTTAAAAACAAAGGAGTGGTTGGCGATTGGCTTTGGTTTCATTGTATCTTTTTGTTAAAAAAGATTATAAAGTACATAAAAGTTGTTGCTTTGATTTGGAAAATATTTGGTGTCGCTGTTGTGAGATCACTTTTAACCAAAACTATCTTGGCGAGACTCTTAGAACGAGTTGATGTTCCTGTTAATAAATTATTCATATTTAATTTTAAAATATCATGTATAATTAATTTAAAAATATATTAATACTATAAATAATAAGTTATATTAATAAAACTTTTTAACTAATTATACTAATCACACATTTTAGCAAGTTAGACTAATAACATTTATTAACTAACTAAGTTAATCACATTAATAACATTTATTGATTAATCATATCAATCATATTAATCAATTAAAATATTCAAAATTTTATATAATAAATCATATTTATTCATGATTTAATAATAAAAATATATCTTAATTATTTAATTTTTATTTTAATATTTAATTTTAATTTATAATAAATTTAAATTAATAATAATAATTTTTAGTATTAATTTAATAATATAATTATTCATAATATTTTTTTCAAACTTTAAGTGATTTATTCTTTTTAACCTTTTCATTTGATTTTATTATCTTTAAAAATTTCATCTCATCAATAACTTTGTAATTTTATTTTCATTTGTGATTTCATTTATAGGATTAAGTTCTTTTTCTTCGTTTTGATAATAACTACTTGTAAAATTTACGAACTTAGGATTGGTTGGAGATTGACTTTGGTCTCATGTATCTTTTTGTTAAAAATTAAAAAGTGCATAAGAGTGGTTACATTAATTTGGCAAATATTTGGCATCGATCTTGTGAGACCAATTTGGCCAAAATTAACTTGGCGAGATTATTAAAGCAAAATTGCATGGATATTATTATTACTAAATTATATTGAATTATATTTAAAAAATATTTGATTTTATTAATTTTAAAATATCACATATAATTAATTAAGAAGTAAGTTAATAATATAAATAACAAATTATACTAATAAAATATCTAACTAATTACATTAATAATACTTTTGGGTTAATATATAATTTTATTTCTAATTTTACGTACCATATTAAATTTAATATGACTTTTAAAATGTAAAAATTTAATAATTTGAAGATTTTTTTATAACATAATAACCAACCATTAAATCGAGTTGTCGAAAACTATCTAGATTATTAATGTGGCATATCAACATAGAAGAGAAGTTAAGGTGTATAAAAAACAAAATGGTGATAAAGAAGTGTATAAATTTAAAATTTTTTAACTCCTTTAACTCTTATATAACTTATATAATTGTAATAATTTATAATTATAAACTAATATTATAACAAATGAAAAAACTAATATCATAAATCTACCTTCAATGTCATCGGTACGAAATAAAGAACTAAAATAAGAAATTTTAATTGTTTTGGCATTTTCTTTTCCATATTTATTGTATTCCTACTTTATCTATTATTTTGCCTGAAATTTTGATTACACGTGCTCTCTTTTGGTTAGATGAAAAGAAATCTTGGTGATTGGAACAATGGAGGCCATTAGATTTGACAAATTCACTAATAGGTCATCATCTTTATAGACAAGTTCAAGAATGGGTCACATCTTTTGCAAGCATAAAGTATTAGTCCAAATGTACACATTTTGGAGTCAAAACAATCTAGGAAGAAGATTTTAGAATTATCAATTTTAGAAGTAAGATGCTTACAAATTCTTTTAATGGTATGATCTAAATGTTTGTGAGGTTTATAAAAGGGTTATTAGGTCACTTTGAAACAAAAATAAGGAATTAGAGGCAAGATCTATTGATATTAAAGAAGAAAATACTCTTTATTTAACCTAAACAAAGCATTTTGAAGAGGATATTAAGTTTAAGAAGGAAAAAATTGACATTTTGAGTGGGGAAATGATTAAAGTGTTATTTTATTGTGTTGAGCTTAGGAGAAAAAATGAGAGTTTATTGGAACAACTTGCATTTCTAAAAAGTAAATACAAATTGTTGTCATGTATTTATATACTATGCACTTATGTTCTTTTGATTAACATTATGTTATGTACTAATGTAAATGGAAAATGCAAAACCATGTTTTCAACGTAATGACTCCATTATTACGAGGTCCATCAACTAAATGGTACATTTGTTATTTATATTTATAATTGGTTATATGAAGTTAATTGGTTCAATTATAGACAATGATTATTTATTGATCATGAATTAATTGAGTCGTCAGTTGTTCTACTTTTATTAAATTTAGAGAAGGGTTAAACATTTGCCATTAAAGTTCATAAAGGTCAATAAAAAGGAAAAGGAACTCTTTTCAATTTATAGTTGCTAGATTAGGAAGAGAAAAGTCTAAACTCTTCGTTATACTTGAAAGAGTATTGTTGACAAAAAAGTTAATGATTTTTAATGTTTTTTCTTTTTTCTTTAAAGTGCTTCGATAGTGGAATTTAGGATTAGAAAATTTTACATTCTATAATTGTTTCAACAACATAATCCTAAATTGTTACAAAAGCATAATCAAATACAACATAATCCCTAATTATGAAAGAGCATAATCCTTAATTATTGCAAATGCTTAATCAAACACATTATAATCCCAATTGTTTCCAAAGTACAATCCTAAATTTTTTCAAGAGAACAATTAATAATTATAGCAAAAGCAATAACTAATCACTAAACAAATAACACATTTTAGTCATGGTTAATAGATGATTGATTCCCAACAATTATATGTTGTATATCAGAGTGTTGCACACTACTGATCATGCTAAAAGGGTTAATATTTGTCCACGAATTTTTGCAACAACTACTAGGATCTGGTTGGGACTAAAAAATAGTGTCTTGAGATGATGTGAAAGTATATGAAATAGCAATACATAGTTATTACTTAAGTATTTAATAAAAGCATTTAGTTTTCAGTTAAACTAGAAAAGAAATACTATTAGCAAATGTACTTTTATATAGGCATTGTTAGTCTTTGTCAAAGTCATAACTTTAACACCCTTTTTAACTTGTCTCATTTATAAGGTAACTTTTTTCTTGTATGCCACAAATAGTGGATCAACCTGGGTATTCATGTTACTAATCCTTTGCCTTTTAAGATTAATAACAAATTTGTTTGGTATTCATGGTTTTTTCTCTCCTTTAGCTTATAAACAGAATCATATAGTTAAAGTTAAATGTTTGTTGAAATAAACAATTAAAAAATATAATATGTGCCCAACTTTTTTGCATTAAGTCCAACTGAGTTTTGCAATCTTTCCCCATCTATTTGGCTTTTTTGTGCCTATTGAGTTGTATTTAGTTCTTTCCATAGTCTCCTCCTCTATCCTACCTTGTATTAGATATAAGATTAATACATTATGAAAACATTTATACTCTTTGTCTTCATATACACTATTTTTTAGCACTGAAACTAGTATTGGGATGTTAATTCTTAGAAAACCTATTTTTTTATACCGATACTTATAACACCATTAGTATTGCATCTCATCTTTAGCTTTAAACATCTTTTTATACCTTTTAGGTGACTTATTCATGTCCTTTCTCTTTACTTTCTTTAGTTTACCAGAGATTATGATGTATAATGAGAGTAATATGGTATCATTTTCAACTACATACCATATCTTCATGTCATTCGATGGCTTAATGCCTTTGTTATAAGCCTCCAAATATGTTATATGCTTGTAACACTCATCAATATAGTTATCTACCTTTATTCTTTGGTGATTTATGCAAGCAATTGCATATTTGAAAGGGATTTTAATCAAATCTCACTTTTTACAACTTTAGTTGAAGGAATGCAAATTAACAATATATATGTCATCATAATATGAAATCTTAAATTTTAATGTCCCATTTGACTTCATAATATACATTTTTGATTCAAATATGATATTCTTATACTTCTTTTATATATAAGGACATATGGCATCCTTTGATTGCTTTATTAACTTCTTTTTCTTTCCAATCCTCTTTACCAATGCCATTTGTTTATCTTTAAGTATGTTGATAATACTTTTTGTCCTTATCTCTATAATATAATTATTAAAACACTCTAAGATATTATTGTCAATTATATCACATTTTGCTTATCTACTTATGAAAGCTTTCATAAGTTTATGGATTGGCTTATTGGTGAAAACATTATAAGCTTTATAACTTAAGTGTTTCATCTTCTTGAGTGCACTTTAAAAATCATATAGAGTGGTGCTTCTCACTATTTTCCAAAAGCACTTCTTTAATGCATATCATTTAAATTTTTTGTGCCAATTAGTATAAATATGTTTTGCACAATTACAATGTGTACCAAGCAATAGCTTTTCTCAACTACATCACACAAACCTTTCAATGTAAGAACTAGTAAACATGTTGGTAACATTGAATGTTTGCAATTATGTTTATTGATTAAATAGAAAACATTGATGGGTTAAAATACATTTTATTAGTTAATTATAATAATCCACCTAAAGTCATTAGAAATGTTATGGTAATCTAACAACATTTCCAAAAATCAAGTCTAATTCTCCTTATTTTCCTCAATAACAACAACCCATACTAGAGGATACATTTAGTTATTTTTGTCCTTTTCAATTGTATTTAATAATGCTCCCCCTAATAATATCTTAAAAAAACATTTATTAAGACCTATAACTTGCTTAAATCTAGCTAAGAAGCCAATTTTTAAAGTAGCAAACCAAATAAAAAATCTAGAGAATACACATTTCTTTTCATTTGTTGTTGAATTTGTCTTAAACTAAAATAAACTACTTAGATTTATAAACTTAAGTTTAGCCATATGATATAAGTATATTATAATGTTCTTCAATGTATCCCCTTAACATTGAAATTGTTTTTTTTTTCTTAGCTTTGGAACATTGTATTTTAGTGACAATTAGGGCAAATTTTTCATTGATATTTTTAATTACTTCCTTTAGAGACTAGTTAGGCCTCTTTTGGAACTTATACAAATACTTTTTAGCCAACCAAACCACAATTGCTTGTTTATTCCTTTTAACCTGACAATATGTACATATATCAAATATTAATTTTATCATGAAAGTGTTCTTTTTTCTTTCTCATATTGCATACACCCTTCATGAACAACCACTTGTATAACCCTCTATTCTTTAATCAAAAGTCCCTTTCTAACTTATTGTATACCTATTAACAATAGTGCATCTTTGAATGCACTTTTTAAATTGGCTCACCCCCTCAAATCTCATCTTAGTTGCAAATCTTATATCTTTATAGTCATAATTAGGTTTATACACTTTGAACTTTTTCCTTCTTCTCATTTCTCTATTATGAATTTCCAAATCATATTCATCATTGCTTTTTAATGTGTCAATGTTGGCATCATAACCATCATACTCACTATACCATTCATTATGATCAAAAATTACATTAACCTTACCCATGGACATATCAGTAGTCCATTTCCTTTTATGCCATTATGGTTCATTATAAGCTTTATATCTAAATGCTTTAATATGCTTTGTACTTTTTCCTTATTTTCTTGCATTTACATACTTTTCACTATTAGTCAATAGATCCCCATCATCAGTGTCACTTTCCTTACCTAAAATGTAGTTAAAGCATTTTTCATCTGAACTTAGATTTGCTACAATAACCCCTTCAGTGTTACCATTATATTGATTCTTAGGGTGTTGTTTCAATACATTAGTATCATAAGAATGTTCTTTTTACTCTTCTATATTTCTAGCATCTTTTGTACATTATTGTTCATCATAACTAGCTTGATTTAACTAGTGGTTCAGTTGTTTATTGATTTTATGACAAACAAATGATTATGTCACCATTCCATTAATAGGATCATTATCTCTCTTAACTTTATTTTTTACATTCCTAACGTTATCTCCCATATTCTCAATTGCACCATTAGACTTCTCTTTCTTAACACCACCTATATTTGGAGTATCCTTAACAGTGGTGATCACAGGTTCATTAATGACATACAAAATATATATGTATATAATATGCTTTCTTGTCTTAACCATTTGATTAAACATATCAAGCATTGGTTTGTCACTTATTTTGTTAAGATACTTCATTAACTTATATGATTGGTTAAAGAACTTATACATGTAGCAAACTACATTACTATATTCATGCATCTTTACTTTTGCATCTAAGCTAAGTATAATCAAGGTATCTATTATGATGGCTTTTTTGACCTCCACTTCTCCCCTTTCGTGTGCAATCTTACATTACAACATCATGATGGTATCTTTGATTTCATTCTCCACAATACTTATCAATATGTGGTATTTGTAGAGCATTATTATGTAAATATTCCAACTCTTAGTTTTTCGTTCTTATAAAAAAAATTGAATTAAATTAATTTTAATTTTCAACTTAATAAGTTTCTAATTTTGAATTTTTTCTTTATTCCTCTTAAATTCATATGTCTTTATGTTTAATCTTTTATAAATTTCGCTAACTCAACACATCTTTATATCTAACACTTATGTTTGAAATTTTTTTTAACTCTTAATTTAATAAGTAATTCTTTGCATATAAAAAATCAAATGAGTTACTTGTAGTTTTAGATTTTAATTCAATCTTGAATTCTTTTACAAGTCCAAGTCTCTCTTTTTAATTGACTTTTTTATCATTGTCTCTTGTAAACTAAATCCCTTTATTCTTTCTTTTTTTCTTGTGCCAAGAATTATATGATCAACAAATTGCATTTTATCCTTATTTTTTTAATCATATGTTAATCCCTTTGATTTTCCAATCTTTTTTTTTTTTTTACTATTTTCCTTTTGATATTTTTATTTTGACTTATTTTCTTTTTTTTTCTTTTTACTTATACTCTAAACATTTTCTATTTTCTTTTTTTGCCCCCTTTTCTTTTACTTCTCTTTTTATTTTCTTCTCTTTTCATTGCTCTTAGCTCCTTGTCATTCTTTATTCTAGCATTGGAGTGCTTCTATTTCATTCTGCCTCAACCAATTCTTTTCTCTTATAACTAACACCTTTAACAAATGGAGGAGAAGGACACAACAACAACTATTGGTCACTATAGAAAATTATTGAAAAATCAAAATGGTTGAAATATGTAGGAAAATAGATATAATCAAATTTACTGATATAATAATTATGGGTGCTAAGAAAAAGAAAGAAAATAAAAGCTAGTAAAGAGATCTAATTTATAAGAAAAAAAAGAGTCAATAAAAAAAGGGAGACATGGAGTTATTAAAGAATTTAAAAGTTTAATTGAAATCTAAAATTATAAACAACTTAGTCGATTTTGATATAAGAAATTGCTTTGTTAAAAAGCAATTAGTTCTAATACGTGTTAGAATGCAATAACTTTGATACTATTATTATAAAACAATTAGTTTTAATACAATTATTAGAGTGCAATAGCTTTCATATAGTGTTAATAAATTGTATTGACTTATGATTGACCAATATTGAATTTTATTAATTTCAAAATATCACAAAATTAACTAAGAAATACATTAATAACATGAAAATTAAGTCATGCTAATAAGATCTCTTAACTAAGCACACTAATAACATCTCTGAATTAGTCATAGCAATAACTTCTATTAACTATTGATAACATTTATTGATAAGTTACATCAATTATACTAATAAATTGAGACATTTAAGTTTTTATATAATAAAATACATCTAATATTAATATAATGTTGAAAGTATATACCAAAAGGCTTAACTATTTAATTTCTATTTGAATATTAATTTATAGTATATAGTAAATGTGGATTAAGTCTAACAAAGATAACCAATAACAAATTATTATGCATGAAAATTTTTTAATTTAAAGTAATAACAAATTTGTTAATAATTAATTAAAAAAAATTAATTAATTTAGGTCTCACTATTTGCTTTTATTTGGCAGGTCTTATCAATCATTGATATTATATTATGCAATAATAGTTGATTTGGGGTCTTTGCATGTTGATAACATTAAATAATGCCACGAGTCTATGGCACATTGATTCCACAATTTCGTCACCCCCCCCGTTACAACTAGCAATTATCTTCAATTATTATAATTGATATTATTACTTGCTTTTCTGATTGTAGGGCTCGACGAGGCAATTTTTGAGGAGCCCAAGGACGGATCACGGTGCAAATCCTAAGTTGTATGATTAAGCATCTTAATCTCGTTTGTTGAAAGTGGGACCGAACTCTACAAGTTGGTTTTATTGGTTGTCGCTCTCCCCGTTGCTCTTCAACTTGGCCTAATTTGTTTATTTGCTCCTTCTGTCGTGTGACCCCATATTCCTATGATGCTTGCCGACCGTGTGGGTCTGCGCTGGCGCACTCATGGCAATTGGCGGAGGAAACCAAAAGGTGGGATACATATCTTCCACAGTGGTAAAATTTTTAAACTTGGTTTCATCATACACGTCCCCTGTGCATGTATCCATGAACGATTGGAGTGAGAATAACACAGAGTTTCGTTATTCGACGTACTATATACCATGTGAATTGTTTCACTGAGTCTGCCAAAATTGACAAAAATATAATAGCCAGGGGCGGATTTTGGGGGGGTGGGGGCAGGGGGACACCACCCCACTTGGTATTATATGTGTGTGTGTGTGTGTGTGGTTGTTTATTAAAATTTATTTAAATTATTATTTAGTTTAACAATAAAGAGATTTTGTAAAATTGGGATTCAAAACTCAAGTATTTGTAATTTTTACTTTTTTTTTTAATTTCACTTATAAATTTTACCTCTTTAAAAAAGTTATTTTAGATTTGTTACTGAAAATAAACCTTTAAAATTACACCGTACTAATTAAAAAAAAAAAGAAAGAAAGAAATATCATCCACGGAATTATTTGGATAAATATATAGAAAATGTCAGCAGGAAGTGGGGTGGTATGGTGCAGTGATGGGGCCTCTATTTTTATGAAAACGAAAATATATGATGCGTGAATAATTAAGGTACAATAATTTAATAGAGATACGCAATAACTACTAAAAAAAATAATAGATGTATATTGTATAATACTTAATTATACATTTTATTTTAATTATTTATACATTATAAAATTTTTTTGTTTTTACAAAAAAAAAAAAAAAGGTGAGACCTACGCAGTCTCCACAAATCACTCTCTCTCCCCGTCTCTCTCCACCGATCATCCCCTCCTCCGCCTAACAACGCCCTAAATGTCTATTGGTTGCCGCGAACAAAATTCATCAATTCTTAACCATTATAACAGTCAATCTTTAGATGGCAATTCTTTAATTACATAGACACAATTAATTCAACATATTTTAGATACAAATTAATATAATAATATTATAACCATTTAATATAATTTTACAATTTCATTGTTGCAGTAAGCGATTAAAAATATACTGGTAATAATTATAATAATAAAATATGCATTCCTGTAAGTTTTTTAAAATTCCAACGTAATTGAGGGAGAGTGAAAAGGAAGTGCCGAGGAGCCCGAGACCATCCGGAAAGTATTTTCATGTCCTATCCTCAAAGATAAACGAGGAAAAAGCTCCCGATTCCTATGTTAACACGCCCACCATGTGCTGATCTTTGTTGCTTCTCAGGAAAAACAAAAAGGGAGAAGTGGAAGAGAATACCAGGAACCCAACCCTTTGTTGTAATTTTATGCTCTCTCGGAAAACGAATATTAAATAAATATTATTTTTCTCTTTATTAACAAATTGGGACCACACGGACGGACCACTCTGCAGGAGGGGTGCAGCGGATTGATGACTTTGAGGTGTTGTTTTGGGTTAATAAATTTAAGCACAAGCCCCCGCGTGCTTCTACAGTTGCTTGGAGAGGTTACCTCGACAAAGCCTATGGTAACCTTAGGTTACGCGATTTGGTTAAATGTATTATCTAGTTTATTGCATATATAAGGCTACTAATTGCAAGTAAATATAATATGCATTTCATCTCTTCTTATTCTAAGTCATTATAAGGATATTAAGTGAGATTGGATTTGTTTCCTTTGACTATAAGTTTTATAATAGAAGAACAACTTTTCATTCTAAATATTTTGAAGACTTTTTTAATATAAGCCTTCTAAGATCTAACATTTATTAGGCTATCTTTTTGGAAATTTCTATATCAATGACATATAAAGCTTTAACCAAATCATTCATTTCAAAGTTTTGATAAAGAAATTTTTTAATTTCATATAACAACACTAAATCATTGCATGCAAATAAAATATTATCCATATTGAGGACTTAAATAATGTAATAACTTCCATTAACCTTAAGGTATATACATCAATCCATAATATTCTCTTTAAAGTTATTTGAAATTATAATATTATGAAATTTAATATATCATTATCTAAAGGCTTACTTGAACTCATATATAAGTTTTTTAAATTTGCATACTAAGTGAATTCCTTTAATACTAGTGAAATTTTTAGGCTAACTCATGTATATCTTTATCTTAAGATCCCTATTAAAGAAAATTGTTTTCAGTCATTTGATGTAACTTTAAGTCTGAGCCATCAAAGTCATAATTAGTCTAAATGAATCCTTCTTTAAGACTGGAGAGAAGGTATCATAAAAGTTAATGCTCTATTTTTTAGTGAAACCTTTAGTTATAAGTTTAGTCTTATACTTTTAACATTGCCAAATGATTCCTTTTTAGTTTTATAAAATCACTTATAGCTTTTAGTTATAATTCCTTTTAGTAACTTAACAAGGTCTTAATCTCGATTATTTTCCATAGATTCCATCCATTCCTTAATGACATTAGACCATAATTCAATTTTTCCACATTGCATGAGAATGTGGTAAGATCATCTTCAAGATTAATATCAATCTCTTAAATGTGTATGATATAGTTATTACAAATTACAAATTTCTTTATTCTTAAAAATCTCCTGAACCTTCATTTTGTAGATTCTAATGTTTTGGTTCACATTCCACAAGTTCCATTATTATTATTGGTTTACATAATTGGTTGTACTTCATTAGGCATTTGATTTTGAATTGATTGCTCTTTATTATTATTATTATTATTATTATGTGAATTTTCTTAAACAACTAAATCTTTAGAGTTTATAGGGCACTTAATTGAGTTTATACTTTCCTCAAATTAAACTTTATAAGGAGACTCACTTCCACTAAACTCAAAATCTATAAATAATTATGCATTCCTAACTTCAACAATTCTAAATATATTTAAAGGATAGTAAAATCTATATCATTTAAAGTCCACTATATAATTAATGAAATAACAACTAATTTTCCTTGGATCTAATTTCTTTAATTAAAGATTATAAATGTTTACTTAGACAATCTTATATATGTATATGCCTTAAACTTGGTTTCCATTCATTTTATAGCTCAAAAAAAGTATTAGAAATAACCTTTGAGGGAAACTTATTTAAGATATATACTATAATATTCAACATTTCACTTAATAAGCTTAGTGGATATTAAAATTATTGATTATACCTTTTATTATGCCTATAAGTGTTTGCTTCCTTCTTTTAAATAAACCATTTTGCTAAGGTGTACTCGGTGTGGTATACTATACAATAATAACCTTTTGCTCAAAGAACTTTGCAAATGGACCTTTCATTTGTTCTACTTCTATATATCTTTCATAATATTCTTTATCTCTTATAATGTTTATTTTTGTATCCTTTTTGTTTTTTACTTTAACTTTATATGTTTTAAAAAAAATTAATGTTTTAACTTTATTAAACAATAAGTAGATGTTCATAAATCTTATATGATCATCAATCAATGAGATAAAATATCTCTAGCCATTAAAATTGAGAATGAAAAATGGTCTATAGATATTTGTATACATTATCTTAAAAATTTCTAATCTTCTCTTGACTCCTTTAGTGTTCTCCTTACTTTGCTTACCTTTTATGCAATCTATATAAGTAAAAAATCTATAAAACCAAGAGTTGTTAAAATTTAATCATTTGCTAGCCTTTTTATTCTCTTGAGAGAGATATGTCATGACCTTTTGTATGAAAATGAAGAATATTTTTCATTATTAATACATATTTTCATGTTAATACTATCAAGTATTGTAACAGTTCATTCCTTAATAAGGTCTAAATCAAATATATATAAGCTATTAATCAAATAATCAAAACCAATGGTATATTTATATAGGAAAATGCTAAAACCGATAAGTTATATATCCTAATTAATAAATGAAAATCAAAATTTTTAAGAAAGATAAAACATAAAAGGTGTTTCCTAGATCTAAAACAAAATTAGATTTTAAAATTAAATAATAAGTCTTTATAGTTTTAACATGAGAATGGATCTAAGTTCCTAAATAGATACCTTGCTCACTTGCCTTTGACTTCCTTAGGTTTAGAAAGTCTTGCATATTAATAGTGAGATAGATTATTGCACTAGAATCAATTCACCATATATTGCTTAAAACATTAAGTAAAAAGGATTGATAGCACACTAAAGATATAAGAATATCTTTAGTTTTTAGCCAAACCTTATACTTAAGATGATTTTTCTTTATGTGTTCATGTTTTTTGTAAAAAAGGCATTTATTTTTGTTGTCACATTTCTTCATTAGAACCTTTGCATCTTTCTTCAAAGATAAAGCACCTTTACCCTTCTTGCTATTAAACTTTTCTTTAGTCATAAGATAAGCACTTTCTAGATTCTTATGTTTCATTCTTTCTTCCTCTTAAACACATATATCTATATATTAAGCCACATACTTTTTTTTGTTTAATCTTAATTATATATATATATATATATATATATATATATATATTATCTCAATTATTTATATCTATATATGTAGGTATACAATTAGCCACTAATTAACCTTGATATTGTGTTTTCTATATTACACAAATAGAAGCAAGCTTATACCATAAAAGATGAACATGGGATTTCAATCAAAGCAAGTAATATAAAAAACAACTAATAATGTTTTATTAAAATACTTGAATTGAAATGATTATAGGCCAAAGATAAGCTACTACCATAAACAACAAAGACATGTATGTGAAATAATGAAAATAAATCCAAATGTGCAATATCATAATGTACAAAAGACCTAATTTTCCTTAAGGGCTCTATTTATCAGAAGAAAGAAATCACATCAAACAAACATTAAGAAACATACAACACTCTAGTTGTAATCGATACAACTAAAGAATTAGACCATATTACCAAATGAAAGTATATAAAGAATTGTAAGCTATAGATGAATTTAGCAAAAGATATAGTTCCAACCATGTTAATCAAAAATTTCTTGCAATCTCAAAAAAAGATTTGAAGTAGTTTTCTAACCTATTATCTTATATACTTTTATTAAAGTATAATATTGATGGTTCATACACTTTTTTATATAAGATAGATTAAGGACATTTTAGTTACTATCTTATGGCTTTATCTCATTCACATAAGTCTTTTGATATTTCCAAATTTAAACTTGAATTGGCTTAACTTAAATGTCATTAAGAATAACTCAATTATTATTAACAATAATTTAATTGTCATTAACACTAAATAGTTACAACTTAATTATCTTTTTAAATAATATTTAATCCTTTTTCAAGCAATTCATTTTAAAAGATATTATAAAAATTTAAAAATATTACAATAAACATGGCATAGGTTATGAAAGTATAATAAAGTTACAACAAAGCTAAGACTACTTAACTAATTATTCAATTTAATAAGAGTCTCTTATTTTCACAATCCATCCACTAATAATTCTTTATGAATGTTATTATAGTCTAGCTTTATCCCATTCTGGATTATTTAGTAGCTTTTAAAGTCTCTTGGACTCTTTTTAATATCAAAAAATGGGGATAAAGAAATTTAATATATAATATCAAAGATACATAAATAAAGAGAGAGTAAAAAAATGGAAATTTGATTATGAGAATTTTTATAGATTTTTGTTATATAAATATTGTTAATTTAATAAGTCTCACACATGTATTACATTGTATTATCATAATTATTACATCTACATATGTCATTTCATCATTATTTATAACTATAAATTAAAAGACTAAAAATATTTAACTAATAATCATCAAGTTTATTTAATTTTATCTTTTTTATTTAGCATGTTAGTGGTAGCGCTTTCATAGAATATGTAAAAGATTTTGTTTGACTGACCCCTATTTGGGTGTTGATAAGTCAGACTTGTATTAATAAAATTGATGTATAGCTATATATGTCATTACAAATCAAAGTAAGAACAAGTTGATTGATTAAGAGTTTATGTCATTATTAATGATATATGGGGAACCCAAAAGGTCAATTTAAGTCATAAGGCATGCCACAAGACTTACAAAGATTTACCAAAAATATGGATAAGTTTAATTTCAAAGTGATGGGCTTTGACATAAGAAAGGCAAAAAAATATGTTTTTCTTTCTCTTTTTAAAATGGTATGATGATCCAACGAATGATATTATTTACTTTCTATAAGATTCTTAAAGGAACAATTGTATTTAAAAAAATAAAGTCATAAGCTAGCAAAAAATGTTGTTGGCATTCTTAGTAATTGGTAAGTGCTATTTGATAAGGCAATAATATTTGGCCTATGTCTTAATTCTATAACCATTCACCTAGATGGATTTATGAAAAGTTCATTACTAATAATATCAACTGTTAATTAAGAAAAATAAAGATTTTACTCATCTCTAATCTTTATATACTAGAAATCTAAAATCTCTAAAGGATTATTTTTATCCTACCTAGTTTAACTTACATCTTATGAGAATTTTTGATGAGCTCTAAATATATCATGGTCCAATTAGGCTATAAAAATCTTAGTTCAACTGCATCCCTATATCAATTATCTAAAAATTAAAGTTATTTCTTACTCCTAAAATCTAACATCCATTTTGACAAATTTCATCTATAAAGACCAAATTGAAAAGTTAATATAGTTAACAATAGTAATCCTAATATTTATAACTATAGGCCTTTTTTAAAAATATTTTAAACACATACATGAGTGTTGTTGTATGTTAGGATGTGAAAGATTAGCCTATTATAGGTGGGTTAACTTAACACATAAAATAACATTTCTCACTCACACATAATAGGCTGAAACAAACTTAATTATCACTCAAAGATTCTTAACATTGGATTACTAATAGATTATTCATACTTGCAAATGGATTATGACTTACAAGTACACTTACACTAAAATTTCATTCATACACCTATTAAGTATACATAATGGCTATAACCTTTTAAAAATATAAATATATGAGCTTTATTATAAAGATTATTTCTCATTGTATCACATATGTATTTCGTTACATTAATTTCAACTTACTTTATCCTTTTTGGGTTAAGTTAGACTTTTTTTCTTAAATAAGCATAATTAATATACTAGTAAAACATGTAGTAAATGCTAGACAATAATAGTCTTTTTTTTATACTCATATTCTTTAATTGTAATCCAACCACTCTCCTTAGATATATTCTAGAAGGTCAAATTAATCATAATTATAAGAAATATACTAAAGTAGCAGTCATTAAACTATAACCTTAGAACATGGTCAAAACCACATAAGGCATCATTTAAGGTATATGACATCTTAAGTGACTAACACAATGAAGAAGTAGAAATTTATTCTTCCATTTTTCTTATTAGTCATTACACATATATGATATAAAATACATGTTATGATGATCATTCTCTTAATGTGCATAAGTCTTTTTTTTTTCTTACAACATTACTATATAGATCTTAACTTAATTGTTACTAAGCATTTAATTTGGGTTTTTTAAAGGACTCCTCAATTTTAAGTGTTTAACTAAGATCTTTTATTTAACTTTCAACAAATTGTATAGAAAGTGAGACTTTATATCAACTTCTACTCATTATAGCCTCATTATGATCCTCTCAAGGTGATCATTTTCATACTTATATATATTTGCTTATAATATGGTCTAATCTCCATACACTCACCTTATATTAATGGTGATTATTTATGTAAATGGACCAATCTCAACATATTTGACAATTTTGACACAAACCTTATATTTATCTAATATTCCTACTATTTATTATAATTTTAAAGATAAATTTCATTTTCAAAAAACCAAACAATACTAAATGTGGCATAACTTCATTCACTAATTGTCAACCACTTGTACTACATGTCATCTAATCATTTGATGGGCCAAAAAGTATAGTAATGTTGTTGACCATTTTAGGCCACCTAGTAATATGTTATCGAAGATGGACTTTATTAAGTCAACAACTTTTTCCATACATGTTGTGTGTTTAACTTTCAATAGTTGGAAATGTTTTTTTTGCCACACATTAGCAAATGTAACCTCTATCCCTTTCACTTGTAAGCATTAAAGAGTGAGTGTCACTCACCACTTTTTGGCCATTCAATGGCTTTGAAATTTAGCCAAATGTCATATTTTAATGTCCCCAATTCATTTATCAAGTTGGTTTCTCCATAAACGGAATGAAAATTAAGGTCTTCTTCTTATTTTTAAGAACCAATTTTAATGTTGCAAAAACTTTTAAAGGCTATATCTCTTAAATAACACAACAAAATTTGATGAAACATAATACATTGGAATGCTCATAACAAGATCTTTTCATTTATGTAAATTTCAAGGTTTCATTTAATGATTTTTTATACCAATTTTGTGAATTTTTGCAATTAGAAACTCATGCATGTGTGAGAAATAATTTTCACTATTTTCTTCCTTGAAAGAAAACAAAAAAAAAAAAAAAAAAGGAAGAAGAAATATGCATAGGAAAAGACTAAACAGATCACAAATGAAATATACTTGAATACTAATGTAAAATAATATAGAAGAAAGGAGAGAATTATTTCTTATACCAATTTTATGAAAACTTGTACAAAGAATTATAATTTTCTTGCTAATTATATAACCAAAAATCACAAAAAAAAATTATAGGGCATTAAGCATGTTATAAGCTATTTACATGTAAATTTTGTAATAAAAAACTTATGTATGTATAAGAAATAATTTTCATTTTTGTCTACCTCAAAAGAAAACAAAAAAGATAGATAAAATATGCATAAAAAAAGACTAAACATATCATAGATGAAATATGCTCTGTTACCAATGTAGAATAATATAGCAAAAAAGAGAGACTTATTTATTGTAGGTCTCCATGCTTGAATTAAAGATTGATCATTGAAAGGATATCTGAAAACCAATTTTTCAAAGTCAATATGGTATCATAATGCAACCGCAATCTAATTACTAAGACCCAAAAGCCTCTAGCCTTAAAGATTAATGAATTGATCTTTCATAATTAGTTTTTAAGGAATATGACTTTAATGTTTTACTTTTTGTAAAAATATCAATATCTCTTATGGGAAAGTTTTTATAATGTTCAAGACAAAAGAGTTGTACTTCCCCTTTATCATCCAAGAGGAAGTTACATCTATCTCCAACTCCTCTTAATATATCTTTTTGGGCTATCTTGGGCAAGTTAACCTAACCTATAAATCAATAGTTTTATATTACAATAATGGGAAAAGGCATTGAGAGGTTAATAGGTATAACTTGCTAGACTTAATGTCTTCTTCAACATTTCTTCTCCTTAGTCCTGTGTCATTAAATAAATTACTCTAAGTTTTTTAGATAACACCTTAATAATCAAGAACTTAGAACTATGTAATTATGGTTTCTAATTTGAATTCTAAAAAGGGAGTTTGAGGCATATAAAAATAAAAAGAACTACTCTCATTATGTAGCTTATGACCTAATGGATAAAAAAAAGAAAGTACCTTAACAAAGTCAATTTGAACATTATATAGAGACTTGCGAACTACAAACTTAGATAATTGGTTTTATTAATTAATGAGTTCTAACTTAACTTAGTTTTTCTATTTGGATCGAAAACTAAAAGGGGGAATATTCATATAATAGTTCATCACAGATATTACATATTATAAAAATAAAATGTTATGGAAAATCTTATTATTCAAAGTCAATACTACAAATTCCTTCGGAAATTTAAAGATTAAGCAGAAATCAATCAAGGAAGACAAGGAAAAATTGTTAAGGAAACTTTAAATAATCCTATTAACGATAATGAGAAATTTTATTATGTTTGTAAATTGTAAATTTGTGAAAAGAAGAGTTAAAGTTCTAAATGAGTAAATGTCATAAATGAAGATGAAGTACAAAGCTTTAATAAAAGTGATTTTTAAAGATAATGAAGTCAAAGTATAAGGTTAAAATATGAAGAATAAATTATTAAAATATAAAATTTGTGTTAAATTAAGATAAATGTTAAGAATGATAATATCATTAAACTAAGATTAGGGAGAATATATGAGTTGATCTAAATTCATAACAGACAATAAATTAATATTTAAGTAAAAATTAAATAATTAAATCATATTTAATAAGATTTTAATATTAAATTGAGAATAAATATGATCTATTATATAAAAATATAGATATTTTAATTTATTATATACTTAATAAATATAAATTTTGTTATGTCACTAATTGAGTTTAATTTGATGTCTTTGTTATAAGTATGTACTTATAAATTATTGTTATAAGATGTTTTGGAATTAATAAAATTTAAAATTTATATATAATTAGTTAATAATAGTAATAGAATTAATTGAATTCTATTAATGACTAACGAATGAAAGGAGAGAAATTAAGACAAAAATGTTTGTATTCTCATTTTCGTTTTTATTAGATGCTTATAACTATACCTTAGAATATACTTTATGAATAACTGCTAAATATATTTAATATATGAGTGGTTTTTTTTATTATTTTTTATTTTTAAATTATTAATAGGAGTTCAATGTAAATATTTAAAAATTAAAAATATTAAATAAAAATATTATAATAATTAAATAATTTAGTAAATGATATCTATTAGAGAAAAAAATATTTAAAAATTATTATTTAAATTTATAATAAATTTAAATAATAATTTTTAAATATTTCAAATTGAATGGATTGCACTTTCATCGAAAAAATAAAAAAGATACTTACAAGGACTTAAATCAAAATGTCCAAAACCAATTAAAAGTTATTGTCAAATGATTCATAATTTGATGGATGTCCATGCATTTTTCATTCTTACAAAAAGGAGAACTCAAAATTAAATTTAGTACTCCCTTCCGCCAACAAAATAAAATAAAAAAAAGAAAACTTTAAGTACCTAAATTTATTTTTTGACAATTTTTATGTTTAGAGGAAATATGTATATAGAAAGAGTGTTATACAGATAAGTTTATCAAAGATGGATGAATGAATTTTTTTTTTTTTTTTTACTTATATATAAGGAAAAACCAAATAAAAGGAAGAGGAATATTCTTAACAAGGTCGAAATTATATCTATTGCTTAGTCATTTGAATAATTTGGACACATTCAATATAAACTTAGAATTGCATCACCAAATCCTCTTAAATATGGAGTCTAAATGTGTCACTAAATATAGGTGATCCAAAATGATGTCAGAGTCTTTCATCAAGAACGAAATAGAAGAATTCCATCTAAGTAGTCATTTTACTTCACAACAAAACAACATAACGAGTAATATACATATATAATTGATATTAATTAAATTTAAGATTAAAACTTTGTTAAGTTATTATTAATCTCATTTTTAGAAACAACTAAATATAAAATGAACATACTTATAGTGAAATTGAGATGACATTATTTGAGAGTTGTTTAAGATTATTAGGACGTACTCATCATAAACATAAAAATGTGAAGGCAGCCAAATCCTAGAGAGTATAGAACATAAAGGCAATAAAAGGAGGCTAGAAATACTGCAATAATCTTTGATTAAAAATGATATGTAACATCTCAAGCTGGGGGTGTAAAAGAAACTGTCCACCCGAGTCAATCTACTCAAACCAACTAAAAAAAATTGAAACCATTAAAATCGTTGATAATGAATTGGCTACAATTTGTAATTTTGTTAAATCACATTTGAAAACCTAGTTGGGGTTTTAAAAGGCCAAAAAGTGTAAAAATCAAACCGATTTTCTTATAATACCAAAGCCTAAAACTTCATTTTATGGAGCCAACGACTAGATATATATATATATATAATCTCCCGCACGCTCTTTGAAGAGAGACGTATAATTCTTCTTATCAAGTTTTCAATCACTTATTCTCAATCTCAATCTTTGAAAATTCACATTATCTTTATATATATATATATATATATATATAAAATTGAGAAGTCTATTTTTTTTCAATCTTTAAAAATATACTCTCCCGTTTTTTATATTTAAAAAGATCGATCTTTCTTTCAAGTGAACTCAATATCGTTTTCTTGGATATGGATGACTTTTTTGGTCGGACAAGTTGACAATATAAAAAGGTCTAAAGTTCAATGCATGCTCTTAGGAATATACATTAAAAAAAGACACAAAATCCTCGGGAAGAGAACTCCGAAACTAAACTCTTTACGAAAGCTACCTTTCGAGATAAGCTTTCATGTAAAAGATAGGGAAAAGGTACCATGCACGAGCACGAACACCCAAATAACAATATTCTTGAGGTGACTGACAGGGAATGGGCTACTCTGCGGGGAGGGGGGGTTGGTTTCCATACTAAAATACAGTGAACATGGGATGGGATGCGCTGGACGAGCATTATCTACGGACACCCCACTCGTGGCCACCATCTCCTGTCGTTTTAGCCTCTTAACGACACTTGTTTGCTTGTCCAGTTTTTCTTTCTGGTAATTATCAGTTAATAGTCAGTAAGAAACTTGAACAGCGCAGAGCCGTCGAATTATAATTGAAAACGAACGTGAAAATGAACCGGAATGCAATCGTGCCTAGCAATGTGTTTCTGTTATCCAAGAAGTATTCCACAGAGGGAGGCTGGAATATCTGGTGGCAATTTTCACTGGCAGACCCTGATCCAGAAATTGTAGAACGAATTTTCCCGCGGCATTTAGAAACGCTTTCTGATATTTGAAATGTGAGTCTCTTTTTCTTGAGAGGGGCAGTCATACATATACTCATTGGATGGAACATAGCTTACAAAATCGACCCAGAAACCACAGAAAAAACAAGGATAGCCACCTCCTGCTGGCATCCTGATTAGTGAAATTTCTGCGAGAATTCAAACTTGCTGCCCCTGACTTTGATGGTTTTGGGCTGTGCTATCCAAGTAGCGCTTCACACAACTTTGGTTTGCCTCAAATATGAATGGCATTCCCCTTATCTGCAAATTCACGATCATCACCGCATATCAGCACATGAATTCCGATTTTATTGCTACAGTCGACTTCTAGGAAAGACGCATGCATTATCCTGGTGGTAATTTATGTCGTTAAATGTTCTTTTGTTTTTCAAATTTTGACCAGCTGACTTACCCTGGGAGGATAGCAGACTGCTAGTTTTGGGCATTAATTTAAATACTTGGCAGGTGTGCTCAGAAGAACCCCAATAAACAAAATGCCCAATTGCAGTTTAGGCATGAAGAAACTAATATGGCAAAACCAACCAGGCCAACGATAAGCAAAAGCAGAGGAGGAAAGGGAGATTTGACAGAATAAAGTTGCATGCCAACAAAAATACGGAGAGCACTGCTTATAGATTTTGCCTAGCACATAAGAAGTTTCCTCAAAATAGAGCAATAATAAAGCAGTAAGGAGCCATAGGAACACACCTCAATCAAGCAGCCGGATGTTAGGTTCAGATGCTGTCTGGGGGCTATTTCTTTGTCATTCACTGAGATAGAAACCTTGCCAAGGTTTTTCAGATGAAAAGAACCACTTTTATCCAGATTTAGAAGTGCCTAAACCAACAAACCAAGAAGAAAAAATTTACATAGAATAAAGAGGTTTAGTGCTCAGAAAGGTAATGCCCAGAAGAAGCTTATAAAAAGGTATCTACACTGTTATTAGCAATAAAGATGACCTCAGATGGGTCCTTAAAGTTCTCCACTTAAATATAGTTCTCAACCTAATTATGTGCCAAAGTGCAGAGTGCTTGACTTGGTTCAAATTTCAATAGAGGAAAGGGTTTTACAAACTTTGATGTGGATGTGTGTATTGCATAATTAAGCTAAAATTCCCAATTAAACAGATGCAGGTCCCATATTCAACCCACTACCATCAAAGAATGTCATACTTCACAGGAAACAAGAATTTGATCTTTTTGCTAGCTGATAGGCCCATGTCTAGAACCCAGAAAAGACTGGACATTGTTTTGGTTTTCTTAAAAAAAAAAAAAAACCCAATAGGCCCATGTCATGGAGAAGGCAAACTCACCTGCCGTCGAGATATTTTATTTGAGCGCCCTTCTCTACCCAAATCAATGTCAACAACAACATCTTCTGTTGCTCTACCAATTAGAACCTGTTGATTCACAAAGATAATATAGGCATTGTCATCTGAGATAAAAGCCAGATTTCATGATGAACTCTCACTAGCATGATGTGTACATCAAAATTGAACTTCAGAAATTAATCACTTACAGAGATAAACTTTCATCTTATTCAAGTTTCATAAGCATCAATATGATGAAAAGAAATATTACAAACAATTCTATGTAGCCTGTCACAAAACAAATATATTGTTCACTCTAACTGATTAGTTCAGTCATCTCATTGATTATTTGGATGAACTTTGCATCCAAAATCTAGAGTTATTGCTCTTTTCGTGGTTACATATTTAAAACAGAAAATAGGGGATCAGGAAAGTAGATTTGAAATCCTCTGCAGCTCAAGCAGTAATGCAAGTGTTCTGGTTTGAAGTACCTCAGGTTTTTTAATATAATGCTTTGAATGGCGGCCATATAAAATGGCTAATGCTCCATGAGATGCAATTGCTCTCTGCATGTATGAATGAGCACACTGCTCGAGCCTGATAATTGCCCTTTTTTTGTCCTCATTCCGATATCTTGAAACTGCAGTTAATGACCAAAAATCCAAACCCACATTAGGACAAGTGTACTAAAAGAAAATAGAAAATTTACACATGGATGCCAATATAATAAGTTGTTCAGTTCCATTAGCAAACATGTCCAATGGAAGATGAGAGAAACTGAAATACCAGAAGGTAGTGACCATGAACATTTTTAAAAAAACACTACCACATCATCCTTTCTTCATAAAATCAAGATTCTGAAGTGCTAAATCAGACCAGCAACTGCACCATCATTATTGGGCCACAATTGTACTTGTGGACCATTCCCATTAACAGATACACAACAAAAAATAACAGTAATACTTAGTAGGGTTGGACAACCTTCCTCACTGGAGCATAAATGCT
This sequence comes from Bruguiera parviflora, assembly GCA_019804595.1. Taxonomy (NCBI): domain Eukaryota; kingdom Viridiplantae; phylum Streptophyta; class Magnoliopsida; order Malpighiales; family Rhizophoraceae; genus Bruguiera; species Bruguiera parviflora. The sequence goes on from CM034050.1 coordinate 8,210,015, forward strand.
GATCCTCTGGAACCAAGTCCATGTCAAGAATCTGATGGTAAATGGTTAAGAGAACTTATTCAGGCCCCAAAACAAGGAGAACTATAAACACAAATTTAAAAGAAAACAATATAATCACCCATATTGGAAAACTAGTGAAAGATCTACCATTGCTTCAATATCTGAAAATTCTGGTACATCGTCATCACTGTCAATCGGTGGGTCTTCTGGGTTTGATATAGACACTCCTATTTGCTCTGATGCAGTAAAATCTAAGATCCCCTTATCTGCATTTGATACTTGAAAATTCTGAATTCTTGCTGAAGCATCAAATTCTGATTTAAAGCAACTGGCACTTGCATTGGGAAAACATTTAAACCCATCAGAACCAATAGGTGGCTTTTCTGTTAAAGCATCAGCAGAAGTGTGTTGCAACTGCTTTGTCAATGCAGTAGTTTTATGTTCTTTGAATTCAGCAGGAACCAGAGTTTCCATGTTACTAGTTGAGTTTATCTTAGTTGAATTTCCATATGTATCACCTGCAATCTTATGAGTAGCTGCACTACCGGTAAAGTCAAATTTAACCCCAGAATTAACTACCTGATAACCAACTGCATGGGTTAAACTAACTTTTGGCAGCACCTGTGATTTTACCATCTGAGAAAATGTGTGAAAGATTCCAGGATTTTCAGGATCTCTGTGCATTGGTATTATATCTCCATCACTGACTTTTTGAGTGCTTGGGAATTCTTTAATTGATGAGCATTTTTGTCTATGAGCATCTTGGAAATTCCGTCGTGCTGGGGAAGAAACTGATTTACAGCAAAATTGACTGGTAAAAATGGCATCATCATTGCAGGGGATCTCTGGATCCTCGGTGTTTAATGCACAGCATATAACTCCATTGCTTAGTTCCGGATGTTGAGGGTCAAAAGGTGCTGCAGATGACAGAAACTGAACTTCTGAAGTTGCATCAACACTGTGGCAAGAGCCCTTATCATTGTCTAGCTTTCTCAAACCATTAGACTGATTTGTAAGACGAACTGGAGCAACTGATGGTTCTTGTTCAGTTTCATTAGGCAAATGATCTTGATTGGCATCATTTGGTGTGCTCAACAGACCATCATAGTAAGACTTATCAATTACATCTTTTCCATCAACATCCATGTATATAAGATCATCATTTGTACAGCCCAAAAGAGAATTGCAAAGTCCAGCCAGATAACCTTCTTCACTAGAAGTTGCATCTTTTAGCTCCTCACTTGTTATGTCTAGTTTTAAGTTGGAGTCTGTGTGGATGCTGTCATATCTGTTCTCAGTATTGCCATTACCAGGAAGGGAAAATACATCCCCAGCCAACAGATCTTTTGATCTTTGGCTGAGGACAACAGGGGCACCTGGCTGAGAAACACCTTCAGCTGCTCTCCATGTGGCCATCTCAGTAACTGCTGATGAGTACTCTGAATCATGAAATGATGAACTACACTCAGCAATTGGTGAGAAAAAGACCTGGTCTCCATGGAAATTGGGGCAACCAGCTGCTGGGTCACCAGTAACTGCCAATTCATTTTGTTGACCTAAGTCATCAGCAGGTTGATTTTGATACTGATTCTCTCCATGCAAATAAGGGATCTCTCTATGTACAATATCTGGCTCCATCGAAAAATCCTCTTGAATTGTACCCTCAAATTGTGTATGGAAGGCACCATCAGCTCCATCATTGCCTATTTGTGGAAAAGCATGACACATAATATCTAAATCAGATTCCTGCAGCCCCAAATGATCCGAGACAGCACTGCCAAGCATGCAACATCCAGATAAAGACTCGCCTTCATTTCCAATGTAATTGCTATTGCTGGGTGCAACAAGAAAACTCAAATCCATGGAGTCAAAAGGTTCATTCCGAATTCTTTTGCGAAGAGCATAGTAACAACTACGAACAGTGGCATCTTTTCTCTTCCCAGAACTACATTTGTTTTCTTTAGGATTTCCAGCCTTGTTGGATTTAGACAATGCAGACTGCTCAAACTGAATCATGTGAAAAGCAGCCTCTGCAGAAACAATAGGATCATAGAGGAGAGAATGCCAACGCTCTTGCAGCTCTCGTACAGTGAATCTTCGGGAAAACCGCACTGCACCTTTAGCAAGTGATTCTAATGAGGCACCAGCCTGAAAACAGAAGAAATCAACAGTAATTTCAAAAATATTGTTGAAATCAAGGGCTCCACAGCAACAAGACTCGTTTGACTGAGTGACAAACCACATCTTTGTACCAGAACAAAAGAAGAAAAACATAGGTAAGGGACAAACATAATCCTTGGGGCATGAATTAGCCAAATATTTGGCCTCTCCATCGCCAATGCCATGTCAGGACTATCCTGCCCTCATCCATCTATGTCTAGCACTAGCTACCACTAAAAGCTAGCATAAGGACTTGTAATTCCTCGTTCAATAGAACTCAAAAAACCAATGACCCTACAGCTTTCTTGGATTAGTCTGAATTAGGTGCCTGAGATTTTCGTCGATGGACTATTTTGAGATACTCTGCTATGACCAATGAATAAAAAAGATCCAAGACTTCAGTTAACAGCTAAAAAGAACAAGAATTTGATAGAGCATGCTGAATCCTTAATTAGTTAAATAACACCAAAAAGTCAGAATATCTGGTTGTGACCATTACATATGAGAACTTTCTCGACTTGGCAATGCATGTGTTGTTGACGTCCAATGTCCCTTGCGAATTAAAACTTCAAAAATGGCATCTTATTTTCAACTCCGTGAAAACTTCAGTTAAAAGTTATTGCTGATCACTTGATCAGATCGAACTGGTCATCTTGTTTTCAAATCCACAAGAAGGATTCCAATACATAATTGGGAATGCATTCATCACAGACAGTCCAAACACACCATGTACTGCCAGAGTTAATATTTTGGTATCCTTGTAAACCAACTACAAGTCTCCTGACAATTTCTTGTAAAAGGCCATGTTCAACATCTAGGGAAAAGGTGGAAGTCGTGTTAGATGGCCAAGGCAAGACCCCCATCAGTTTGCTCCAGGTGTAACAATTCTATGTCTTTGACACCAACATTACTTGATATTCCAGTTTGTGAATCAACGGTATCTACCCGCATGGGCCAAACCTCTTGATTCTCAAACCGGTTAGTAATGATCGACACCTTCAATGATCGCAATGGCAGAAGCTCATTTAATATGGGTCAAATTCCCTTGTTCCAAAGCCAAGAAAGAAGAATCTCTCAACAGTAGCCTCGTATTACTTGCCGAAGGATATATTTATAAAGAGGAAGAAAAGGCACAAACAATCCCTACTTCTTAGCTCATATGCATGCAAGAAATCCTCTATCACAAACTAGCACTCTAGAAGTGCAGATAGTCAAAGTGCATAAAAAACAAGAAATAAAATCAGTTCAGTAATTAGCTAAGGGTTCTTTCCATACGAATTTTCCCTTCTTTTTTCAAAGAACCCCAGAAACCCATATGATGCAACTCCCGTGTCAACAATGAAATAGTAGAGAAGAAAAAGAATGGCCCAAGAAGAAGAGAGTTAGAAATAACCTCAACAGAATTCTTTAACAAAACATCATCCTCCGCCATCCAAGAAGATAAAGGAGACAGAGCTCCCATAATCACTCGAAGATTCTATACAAAATTTTCTCGCGCTTCCTTCCAACTACAATGGTTCTTCATCTGATAGCAGCAAACTCCAATTGCTGGCAGCCATACATGAAGAGGCGAGCAATTCAGAGAGACTGAAAAACAACTCAACGAGTGCCGGTTTTTGGGTTTGAGAAAGAGGGAAACAAAAACAAAGAAAAGAGAGAGAAAAAAAAGAAAAGCATGGGAGAACGGCACGTGCCAAGAATTTTAAAAGAGATCTGCCTTACTCGGTGGCAGTCCCGGGTGACGGGGAACGGAGACCGCGACTTGACTGGTCTCTCGTGGTGTTACCTTTTTGGCCTTTGACCATAAGACAAAGGGTTGTTTTCCTGTCCTCCACCCGACAATGAATCGTTAATAACAACCCTTTTTCTTGTTTTTATTTTTTTAATTTTTTTTAATTTTTTTTTTTAGTTGGGAATGAAAAATATTAGCATTAGTCCTTAGAAGGGATTGGAGGGGATGAAAGTGCTTCTTTTTTCCTAATTTGGGTATATTTGAATATATTGGAAACATTAATTTTATGAACCCAACTTCATAAACCGAAACCAAATTCATTGGTCCGGTTGATTTTGTGACCCTACGGATGAGGGCAATGCTGAGACTCGACAGAGTAGAGAGGCACAGGGTTGATGGGTCGAATGGTCAGGTCAAATGACTTTGAATGCGAGGATTTTAAATTCTTTTTTTTTTTTTTTTTTTTTGGGCCCGACGAACTTTGATTATTTTTGGGGTTAGATCACCCAAAGTTCGTCCAAGTTAGAATCAACCCCTTACTAACTAATCAAATTCTTAAAAGGAGTTTTTTTTTTCTTTTTTTTTTTAAACTAATTTTTTATTTTTTACATTAAAATAAATAAAAATGCGTTATTATTTATTTTTTATTATTTTATATATAAGTATATAAGATCTATGATCGCATAAATCACTTTTTGATCCCTCGTGTTAAATCCCTTTGTGAATTATAAACGCTTGGTTTTCTTACATTGAAACTGATTCTTATCGTTTACGCCGTTAAATACTTTAATCATTTATCATTAATTAACCGTTAAAATATGCCCTGTGATATACGGTCGTACATCACATTAGATATTGTAAAACACGTTAAATACTATGTTATCAAAAATTGGTAACATGCCATTTTAAAACGAAATGAAAAAGAATTAAAAAAAAAGTTAAAGAAAAATCTTAAAGTCGTTTTAGGAAAAAGGAAATTCCAAAAAGTTCAAAAAAATTCCGAAAATATGTCAAGAAACACCAAATTTTTTAAAAATTTTAAAAATTCTAAAATTTTAAAAAATTTAGAAAACTCTGAATTTTTTAAAATTATCAGAATAATAAGATTGCTAAAAAGGAAAATTTTAAAATTAAGAAAATTGCAAACTCTAAAAATCTGAAAAAATATACAAAAAATATAAAAATTCAAAAAAAAATCAAAGGATAAAAAACCAAAAGAAAGAGACAAAAAAGCTTAGGATTTTTTGAACTTTTAGATTTTTCTTTTCATTATTTCCAAATTTTTTAATGCTTTTATAGATTTTTTAACTTTTCTAAAGATTCAAAAAATCTCAAACTTTTTTTCCTCTTCTATTAGCTTTTTTTAAAAAAAACATTTTTTGAAAATTTTATTTTTAAATTTTTTATAAATTTTTGTAGTTTACAATTTTCTTAATTTTGAATTTTTCTTTCTTATTTAGAAATTTTATATTTTTATAATTTCTTACAAACATTATATCTTTAAAATTTTTAAAAATTAAAAATTTTCAATTTTTTTAGAAAATTTTACAATTTTTTTTAGAAAAAAATTTGACTATTTTTCTTATACTAATTTTTGGAATTTTTGAAAATTTTTAAACTTTTTTTATTTTTTTTCCAAATGTTTATTTTGTAATAAACTAATGATATAACATCTTATATGATGTATGACCATATGACACCTGACATATTTTAATGGTTGATTAATGGTAGGGAATTGAATCATGTAATGATATAAATGATGAGATCAATTTTAATGTAGAAAAATGAAAATTTGATAATTCATAAAAAAAAAAAAGTTAAACTTTGGGAGATCAAAAAACAATTTATGTCATATATGGTTAATTAATATTTCTAATTTACACATTTTATTGTATGTAGACAAGTGTGTGTATTTAGGTATATTTATGTATATAATATATATGCATGTATTTATTTATATTTATATAAAAATTAAAATTATCATAATTAAAAAAAAGTTAATGAAATTATTATGTAGTAATATTTTTTTTTAATTTTAAAAATATCTAAATATTTTTATTAAAAATAAAAAATACTCATAATTTAAATTATTTTTTTGTATTTTATTGTTTACTTTTTAAAAAAATTATTCTTAAATTTATTTTTTATTTTGAAAAAAAAACTCATAAATTATATTTTCTTTTATTTTTTACATTTAAATAGAATATAAGTAAAAATATACTTTTTATCAATAAAATAACTTAATTCATCATGCGAGTCTAATACTACTATATATTAGTATTATCGAAATTGACAAAAACTATTAATTATTCTCTTTGTTACATAATGATTTTTTTTTAATTCATAAACTAAGACTGTTATATGATGATATCTCTTTAATTCATAAATTAAGGGAAATAAAAAGAAAAAAAATATTTTCCTTTTATCTTTTTAAGAAAAAAAGGAAAAAATATTCAAATTTTAATTCTCTTTATATTTTTCTTTTTCTTTAAAGGAATACAATTAATAATTTAATTCATTTTTTAATAATTTAAGATAATAAAAAAATTACTCACAAATTATCTTTTTTTAGAAAATTAAGTAGAAATTTGTTAAAATCTCATTTAATCTATTTTTCTTTCATTGTCTTTTCTTTATTATTATTACTATAAGATAATTACAATACAATAGAAGAAAGAACCCTACAATGTAATTTTTTTGTTTCTTTTACATTTTGCACATTTTCCATAAATTTTTTTCTTTTTCTTTCTATCTTTTTATGTGTGATTATACCTCTCAATTTAAATTTTCACACTTTCTAAACTTTAATCTTAATGTAAGTTTTTACTATTTTTAAATTTGTTATTTTTTCTAGCACTAGATTTTAAAATTATTACATTTTTCTCTTTTTCATTTAAATTATAGAAGTATGAAAAGTATTTATTATTAATTTTTATAAGATTGTATTTATATATTTAAGTTTTTTTAATATTAATTGTATTATATTACTTAGTATTTATTTAAATATGTCACTATTATTTTTTAATAGTAAAATAATTGAAATTTATTTTAATATTTAATATAGTCGATATTAGTACTCTTTTAATTATTTAATTATTTTATTTAAAAAAACATATTACTCTAAATTTCTCATCTGTTATCTCAAAAAGGAAAAAAAAAAATTACTCCTTAATTTCTATTTTTATTTTCCTGTAAAAAAGAAAGAAATCTATTAAATTCACCTAATTCTCTTAAGAAAAAAATTGCCCAAATTGTCTTTTTTCTTTTTTAAAAAAGATAAAAATATTATTTTTCATTTCAACATTTTGCTTTCTTAAAAAAAATACTTATAAGATAAGTTTTATTTATATCTCTTTTAAATAAAATATAATTAAAAATATATTTTTAATCAATATTATAAACTTGTATATTGCATGGATCCAATATTAATATATTAATATTATTAAAATTAAGAAAAAGTCTCAACTATTATTTCTATAATATATCGTGATTATCCTCAATTCATAAATTAAAAGAAATAATAGAAAAAAAATAGTTTAGATTATTTTGTTAGTTCAATTTTAATTTAAATTTTTTATGATATCACAATATTTAGAACCCTTTTATCCATAAAAGTACTCTCTAAATCATATATCTGTAATATACACACATTTGACATTCTTTTTTTTTTTTTTTAAATAAGAGTTTTGTTACATACAAATATGAATAAAACTTTTATAAATGTTAGATGATTATATTAATTTTTTTTAAGTTTGATTATTATGACATTTATATTATGAGATATCTTTATCTGTAGAGAATTATTACATCTTACAATATTGATAATATATAAAATGGTACATAAATTAATTTTTGATTAAATAAATAGTCCAAAATGTGGGACTGACAAAATGAATAGACCATGGTCATAAATATTAATAAATATATTTTAAATTATAAAAATTATTAAAAATTTCAATTTCTTTATAAGTTTCTTACATTAAAAGTGAGTATCAATTTTAATATATAATTATATTATTGTTACATTATTTTCAATAATAGAATAATTAAAATTTATTTTAACATCCAATTAAATTCATGTTAACACTTTCTAATAAACTATTACAAACTCATAAATTGTGCAAGTATGACATTAGTATGTGTGCGTGTACGTATAGCCAAAATTAAGAGAAAACTTGGTTATTTTCTTTTAGCCAAGTGTCATTATTGTTTATCTGGTGTCTTTTCCTAATTTTTTAAATAAGATAAATAAATAAATATTTTCCTAAATACTTAAAATTTATATTCCTTAATGTCTTTCTTTTCTCTAAAATAGAAAAAAATTGTTCTTAAATTAGAAAATTTTTACATTAACTAGATTAACTTTTCTTGAATTTTAAAAATATTATAAAACTCTTATGCGAACTAAGTAGCATTCATAACTAGAAGAATAAATTAAGTATATAACTTAATTTCAATTTTATTCAATAACTAAAGAAAAAAAAAGGGACTTAATCAAATAACATCCTATTATATCAATTAATTATTAAAAAATAACATTAAATAAGTAGAATTCTACATAACTAATAAATTATTATCAAAAATTAGTATTAAATAATGAAACAAAAAGAACACAATGTAAAAATAGATATATTATTATTATATTATTATTATTTTTAAATATTTAATTAAATTGCATAGTATTTCATATTAATTTAAAACTTTCTTAAAACTATAATTTAAATTTTATGAATATTAGTAAGTATGATTTTCTTAGAAAAGTTTTATAATAACTAATATAACAATTATTATTAGAAACTCAATTTACTTAATTAACATCTAACACATATCATACTTTACTTAATCAATATTACATATATTTAAAACTTGTACAATGCATAAATTATATCTTAATATGTATATGGTATAAAATTATGAAAATATTATAAATATGAAAAATAAAGATAGATGATTATGTAAAATTAATTATATATAATAAATGAAAAATAATATTAATATTAGTGATCTATGCTGATTTTTAGAATTTGGTTGGTTCATTTGTTTATCAATGATCTTTCGTTTTAATGTTTAGCTTATATTTATTTGACAATTGTCTTGTCTTATTTTTGATTTGAGGATAGATGAGTTAGAGATCTCCAATCTCTAGCAAATATAGGGATGGTAACTCAAAGTTCGTCCCCTTTGGATATTGAAGTCAAGGATAAAGATTAATTATAATTTGTAGGTAAAGATTAAGATGATAATCCTCATACCATGCCATTGTCATTCTTACCACTAAGCCAATGTCTAGCGATTTAGTCGTATTTTATATCTTAACCCTTTTAATTCATGTCAATTGGTGTAATGCATTTCTAATATAAGTATCTTTGTAAACTTCACATTTGATTTGTAGTTTAATGGTTAGAATAATATGTTACATTCTTATTAGTTTCAAGTTCAAAAATTGATAACAATATTGGCTTCTGCCTACTTAATACAAAAATATTACCACTAATATAAAAGGAGAATAATCACTACATTAACATATAGGAAACATTGGGCTAAGTTTGATAAAATGATGTAGAATAGGTAGCCTAAGACTTCATGGACTAAAAAAACCATCAAAAATCTAGAGAAAAATTCTAAAAGGCTTGGTTATGAAATATAATTCCACTATTTAGACATTATACAAACTATTCAAAAATTATACTACTATTCAAGAATTCTTATTTTTTTCTATTTTTAAAAGTTTCCCTTTTTAGTTAAATATTTTTCCAATTAGATTATAAAATGTTTTCTCATTTAGTTAAGATTTCTTCCTAGTTAGTTAAATGGTTTTATCTATAAATACATGTAAGCTAAAAAGTTAAACTATTCTCATGAATAAATATTTTTAATAAAGATATCAATTTTATTACCATTTTTCTTTTCAACAAATTTTATATTCTTACTGTTAATCGAGTCTTAGTTTTATTTCTACTAAACATTGTGTCAAATGGTTTCAAAACATTTCTCACCTATTTTGATGGCAACATAAGATAGAGTGAATAGCAATCATCATTCTAATGAAGATCAAAGGATATAGGTCATCTGATCAACCATTTGTTGATAAGAGGTAACACTATAAAAACTTGGGCAAAGGTTTGACTAATTAGAATGTTAATTGAAAGTCATTAATAATTGACTCAACTCTCCAAGTAAGAGGTACCAATGGGAACTAAAGAGATGAAAAGAATTAAGTTAGAGATTTTGCCTATTGTCAACCTTTTGCTTGACTAATCTTTATAAATTTGCATATGCATCAAACTTATATAATGGATTTTGATGAAGAAACAAATTCATGTATACTTTAAACTTATGCAATGGATTTTAATGATGATGGTGGTGGTTTTAATGAGTACTCAAATTATACTAAGTATAAACAATAACAATCCCAACATCCTAGAAGGTTAAATGAATTTTAGTTAAAGATAGATATCTCTATCTTTAATAATGAATTAAATATTAAAAGTTTTATGGATTTTTTAATCAAAGTAGAAAAGTTCTTTGATTACATAAAAATACTTAAGGAACAAAAATGTATATTAGTAACTTATCAATTAAAAAGAGGAGCTTTTACTTGGTAGAAATAAATAAAAGACCAAATGATAAGAGAAAGGAAACCTCTAATTAAAAACTAGTATAAAATGAAACAACTTTTTGAAGGAATATTTCTTCCTCTAGATTATAAGCAAATTTTTTTCTAGAAATATTAATGTTATAACCAAGACAACTAATTAGTTTATAATTACTTGACAAAATTTTTCAGATTGTCTAAGTGCAACAACCTAATGGAATCATAAAGCTAGCTAATCTCAAGATACCTTGAAGGAATGAAAATATTATTTGGGATAAAATTGAAGTTTAAATGTTATTAGACATATCAAAAGTCAAAAATATGACATTAAAAGTTAAAATGATGTAATAAGAAAAGAACAAAGTTAAATCTTCTTGTAAGTTTTATGTTGATTCTAACAAATTTATTACAAAAAAATAAAAAATATAAGGCCTTAAACCAACCAAAAAAGGCAATAGTTAACAAAATTATAAGTAAATAACTATTTATAAAGAAAGCTGTAATCTAAAATGATAATTTTTATGAGAAGCCTATACTTGGCAAGTATCATAAGTGTAACAACATAGGCCATTATTCTAACGATTGTCTGCGTGAGAAGATAAGGAACGTAATAGAGTAAGATGGAGAAACTGGTGTTAAAGATGATGAAGTCTATTGTTGCCTAGATGACAAGGAATACAAGTATAAGGATGATAGATTTATGTATGTGGTAAGAAAGTTACTGCTAGCTTCTAAGTAAAAGGATGATACTCAAAGTTATTTTATATTAGATGCACAATCAATAATACTTTACTTAATTTGATTATCCATAACAATAGCCAAGAAAATATTATTATGATAAATACTATTAAGAAATTATAGTTACCATTAGAAAAGCACTCGAGTCCATACATTATTAGGTAGGCCAAAATAATTAGAGAAATTAAGTGATAAATAGTGTAAAGTTTGTTTTTTAATTGGCCAATACATAAAGGAGGTTAACCATGATGTTGTAGATATAAATGTTTGCCACCTATTGTTCAAGCGACCTTAGTAATTTGACATCGATGCTTAACACATAAGTTGAAAAAATATTTATAAACTCAAGAAGGATGAGGTAAAATAAACATTATTACCTATAAAAGGAGGGTCCTAAATCAACACTTCTAATAATCACCCATTCAAATCAAGAAATTAAGGCTATCATTAAAGAATTGAAAGAGATTTATAGGTTAGTGGTGAAAGGCAAAGTAACCAACAATCTAAAGATGAAGATTCCAAAAACACTCAAGCTATTATTAGGAGAATTTAGTGAGATTGTATGAAGGGAGTTACTAGACAAGTTGCCACCACTGTGTGACATCCGATATCATATTGATTTAGTCCTTAGAGCTAGTTTCTTTAACCTGCAACATTATTAAATAAGTCCCAAAAAATAATGAGGTCTTAAATAAAGAAGTAGAAATATTGATGTAAAACAAGCATATTAGAGAAACCTTAAGCCCATGTGTAGTACCAACCTACTCACTCTAAAGAAATATGGTAGCTAACAAATATGTGTTGATAGTTAGGCAATCAATAAGATCATCTATGGGTACAAATGACATACTAGACTAATTAAATAGATTTAAGGTGTTTTTAAGAGATCAATTTTCAAAGTGATTATCATTAAATCACGATTAAATAGGAAAATGAGTGAAAAATAACATTCAAAACTCAAGAGAGTCCCTTCATATAAATGCAAATCAAATGGCTCCTCAAGGTTTCACTTATTTTTAATTGGGGGATTTTTTTTAATTTTTTAAAATAGTTCACTTTTTAAAAATATTTTAAAAAAAATGTTCCTTTTACTCTCGATTTTTTTATTAAATATCGTGGTACACGGGATGTTGATTGGGATAACACGTGAGATTTCTTTTCGCTAAGGTGGAATTTTTTTTATAAAAGAAAGAAATCTAATTTTAATTTTTTAAAAAATAAAAATTTGATTAATAAATTCAATTTTCTCTGCGTTCACTCCCTCGTCTCCCTTACTTCTCAGTAATCATTATCGAAAACCAATGCCGCACAAAGCAAATCGTGAGGCTGACGATACTAAGTTTGAAAAGTGTCCGACCTCAATAAAATCGTCGGCGAAACGAGTGAAAGTGTTTGGGCGGAGATTTATGAAACGACAATAGCAACAGCTGTCTGACCTTCCCCGAACTTCCCCATGATGCTCTTGACCCTAAACGTCCCTTCCTTCACGTCCTTCTCTTCCACGCTCACCCTGGCGCGCGCCAGCACTCCACGGCCCTCGCTCGCTCTCCATATACTGCGCAACCATGCTTTGAGCCACGAACCCGCCGTAGCTCAGCCCCGCCACGTCCATCTTCTCGACGCCGTGGCCGTTCATGAGCGCCACGGCACGTTGAGCCTACAACAACGCAGATCTTTCCGGCCTGGTCATGCAGGAATCGCCGAAGGATAGGGACGAGAGAGAAGAAAGAGAGCGCCGAGAGAGAGAAAGAAAGAGAGAAGGGGGGAGATAAAATGAATTTTGTAATTAAAAAACTTATTTTTCTAAAAAAAATTAAAAATAAAATTTTTTTAAAAATTTCATGTCAGCCAAAAATACTGAAGTGCCGTTGTCAATCAACATTTTTAATTTTTCATGTTGCTTAGCTTAATATTATGTGACGTATTTACTAAAAAAAATAAAAATGAAGATTATTTTTAAATAAGAGCAATTACTGACCAATCAGAAAAAAACAAAAAAAAAAAAAAAACAGAAGAAAGAAACATGGCAAAGCAATTTCTGATTTAAGCCTAAAAATAATAAAAAATAACGCGCAATTAATTATTCGTCTTATTTATTCAGAAAAAAACAAAAGAAGAAAACAGGAGGAGACTCGCTTCTCTCTCTGGCTAGTTCGGTAGCACCGAACCGAACCGAACCGAACCGGATCTCCATTTTCTCTTCTTTATTTAAGAGTACAGAAGCACGCATTCTTAATCCAATAGTTTCGGGTCTAGCTCTCTGCTTGGTCCGCGCCAATCTGCAATGCCAGCTTCTTATCCTTGTTGTTGATCAGCTATCCCCCAAGTATCAAGATCTCAGGTCTGAATATGACACGATCTCGTTTCTAATTGTCCTGAAATCCAACGTCTCAACGTAGTGGTTTTGAATTCTTTACTGCATTCTCTAAGGGTATTCTTGGATCGATGATTGATTTTTGGGGTTGGTGATTGGTAGGGAGATTTGGTGATTGGATATATATATATATATATAAAGATGCTGACGAAATTCGAGACGAAGAGTAACAGAGTGAAGGGACTGAGTTTTCACAGCAAGAGACCATGGATCTTGGCCAGTCTGCACAGCGGTGTGATCCAGCTCTGGGATTACAGGATGGGCACTCTCATTGATCGATTCGATGAGCACGAAGGCCCCGTCCGTGGCGTCCATTTTCACAGCTCCCAGCCGCTCTTTGTCTCTGGCGGTAATCACATTCTGCCTTTTTGGTTTTTTTTTTTTTTTTCTCTTCGTTTAAACGTTTTAATAATTGTTGATGTACCGATTTCTCCTTTTATTTCGCAAGTTGGAAATCTCTGGCACTTGGATGTTTGTCTTGTTGAAGTATTTGTATCTGGTACCGTCATTATGCTCTTCTTTTTTTCGCTTTTTGGAAAAATCCTTTTTGGCTGATGAGATAGACTTCGGATTAAGCTCAGTTAGTTATTGTATTCATTGTAAGACTAGATCAATGGAGCTCATTTTCTTTTCCCATTTTTTGTTTTGTTTTTGTTTTTTACTCTGGCTCTTATCTCGGTTGTTTGTATTTAGTTTCTTTTTACTTGTGAGATCTGTGAATGCCTGACCAATTATCTGGAGAGCTTTGGAGGAAGTCAGTTTTGGTTCATGGAAATGCTGATTTAATGCAGGGGATGATTACAAGATCAAGGTGTGGAACTACAAGCTGCATAGGTGTTTGTTTACCCTTCTTGGACACCTTGATTATATCCGCACTGTTGAATTCCATGGTGAATCCCCATGGATTGTTAGTGCAAGTGATGACCAGACTATTAGAATTTGGAACTGGCAGTCTCGGACTTGTATTTCTGTACTGACTGGACACAACCATTATGTCATGTGTGCAACATTCCATCCTAAGGAGGACTTGATTATGTCTGCATCCTTGGATCAAACTGTTCGTGTTTGGGACATTGGTGCCCTGAGGAAGAAAACAGCTGCGCCAGTTGATGAAATGCATTTTAGCCAAGTGAGCACAGATTTCTTTGGTGGTGTTGATGCCATTGTTAAGTACGTCTTGGAGGGTCATGATCGGGGTGTTAACTGGGCCTCATTCCATCCCAATCTACCCCTAATTGTCTCAGGAGCAGACGATCGTCAAATTAAAATTTGGCGAATGAATGGTATGTCTATTAATATTTTGGTGGTGCTCACTTTTTCTGGTTCTGATTCATAATACGCATACCATTACGTTAGTGTCTTTTTCTTTATACAAAGGGAAAAAGGAAGACAAAAGAAAAAAGACAACCAGGCCAACATTTGCAGACATGGAGTTTGTGGGTAGCCAAATTCTAAGATTGGTTCCTAATTTTTGAGTGATTAAACTACATTAATCATTGTTCCTAATGAGATGACCAGAAGAAATTATAATTTTCTGAAGAATTTTTTAATAAACTACAGTTTGCTCCCTGTACCCAGAGCACTTTTTTTATTTTTATTTTTATTTTTATTTTATATGTGGAGGAGTTAATGGTCATTAATAACTTTCTAATTTCAGATACAAAAGCTTGGGAAGTAGACACTTTGAGAGGACACATGAATAATGTGTCATGTGTTTTATTCCATGCAAGGCAGGACATTATTGTGTCCAATTCAGAGGATAGAAGTATTCGTGTATGGGATGCCACAAAACGGACTGGCATTCAGACGTTTCGCAGGGAGCATGACAGATTTTGGATCCTTGCATCACATCCCGAGATGAACCTTCTGGCTGCTGGCCATGACAGTGGTATGATTGTTTTCAAATTAGAAAGAGAACGCCCTGCTTTTTCTGTAAGTGGAGATTCCGTGTATTATGTCAAAGATCGTTTCCTACGCTTCTACAACTTCTCAACTCAGAAGGACTTTCAAGTGATTCCAATTCGTCGACCTGGTTCTAACTGCCTTAATCAAGGAGCAAAAGCAGTGTCTTATAGCCCTACAGAAAATGCCATTTTGATTTGTTCGGATATGGATGGGGGAACTCACGAACTTTACATTATACCTAAAGACGGCAGTGGCAGGGTTGAGATGGTTCATGAGGCGAAAAGAGGTGTTGGAGGATCGGCAATTTTTGTGGCTAGGAATAGGATTGCAGTGTTGGAAAAGAGCAGCAACCAAGTATTAGTGAAAAACCTTAAAAATGAGATTGTCAAGAAAAGTGCCCTACCTGCTACTGTGGATGCAATATTTTATGCTGGAACAGGAAACTTGCTATGCAGAGCAGAGGACAAAGTGTTTATTTTTGACCTCCAGAATAGGGTTATTCTTGGGGATCTTCAAACTTCTCTTGTTAGGTATGTTGTTTGGTCAAATGATATGGAGCATGTGGCACTGCTGAGTAAACATTCAATTATAATAGCCAATAAAAGACTTGTGCATCAGTGCTCTCTTCACGAGACAATCCGTGTGAAGAGCGGAACCTGGGACGACAATGGTGTCTTTATATACACCACCCTAAACCACATCAAATACTGCCTTCCAAATGGTGATGGTGGAATCATAAAGACACTAGATATCCCAGTGTATGTTACTAGAGTGGCCGGAAATACCATTTATTGCTTGGATCGAAATGGAAAAAACCGTGTCATTGTTATTGATGCAACTGAGTATATTTTCAAATTATGCCTCTTAAGGAAGAGGTATGACCAAGTTATGAGCATGATTAGGAACTCAGAGCTCTGTGGGCAGGCAATGATTTCATACCTTCAGCAGAAAGGTTTCCCTGAAGTTGCTCTACATTTTGTGAAAGATGAGAGGACACGTTTTAACTTGGCACTGGAAAGTGGCAATATCCAGATTGCTGTGGCAGCTGCCAAGGAAATTGATGAGAAAGACCATTGGTACAGGTTGGGGGTGGAGGCTCTCCGTCAGGGTAATGCAGGCATTGTGGAATATGCATACCAGAGGACAAAGAATTTCGGGAGGCTGTCATTCCTTTATCTCATCACTGGAAACATGGATAAGTTATCAAAAATGCTAAAAATTGCTGAAGTCAAGAATAATGTAATGGGTCAGTTCCACAATGCCCTTTATTTGGGGGATGTCAGGGAACGTGTTAAGATATTGGAGAATGCTGGCCATTTACCGCTTGCGTATATAACAGCCGCTACCCATGGGCTCCATGACATTGTTGAACATCTATCAACTGAACTGGGAGAGAGCGTTCCTCACTTGCACAAGGAGAAATCACCATCCCTTTTGATGCCGCCGAGTCCAATCTTGTGTGGTGGAGATTGGCCTCTGTTGAGGGTCATGAGAGGAATATTTGAAGGTGGTCTTGATAACGCAGGAAGGCATGCACAGGAAGAATATGAAGATGCTGCAGATGCTGATTGGGGTGAGGATTTGGATATTGTTGATGTGGAAAATATGCCAAATGGAGACGTCAGCATGGTATTGGAGGATGAAGAAGTGCACGAAGAGAATGATGAGGGGGGATGGGATCTTGAAGATATTGATCTTCCGCCTGAGATGGATACCCCGAAAGCTGCCGGCAATGCTCATCCTTCTGTATTTTTTGTTGCCCCAACTTGTGGCATGCCTGTTAGTCAAATTTGGATCCAAAATTCATCTTTAGCTAGTGAGCATGTTGCAGCTGGCAATTTTGATACTGCAATGCGCTTGTTGAGCCGCCAGCTTGGTATAAAGAACTTTGCTCCCTTAAGGCGGTTATTCCTAGACTTGTATATGGGCAGTCATGCTTATCTGCCCACCTCATTTTCAACCCCAGTGATCCCAGTGGCAGTTGAGAGAGGATGGAGTGAATCAGCTAGTCCTAATGTGAGGGGCCCACCTGCTCTCGTGTTTAATTTCTCTCTGCTGGAAGAGAGGCTGAAGGTGGGCTACAAGGCCACTACTTCAGGGAAATTTACGGAGGCTTTACAGCATTTCCTCAGCATTCTTCATACCATTCCTCTGATTGTGGTTGATTCCAGGAGGGAGGTCGATGAAGTGAAGGAATTGATCATCATTGTAAAGGAGTATGTTCTTGGCCTGCAGATGGAGCTTAAGAGGAGGGATATGAAGGATGACCCAGTCCGCCAGCAGGAGCTAGCCGCATACTTCACGCACTGTAACCTTCAACTGCCACACTCGAGACTTGCCCTATTGAATGCCATGACTGTTTGCTACAAGGCTGGCAATCTAAGCACAGCAGCTAACTTTGCCAGGCGACTGTTGGAAACCAATCCCACCATTGAAAACCAAGCAAAAACTGCTCGACAAGTCTTGCAAGCTGCTGAGAAGAACATGAAAGACAAAGCTGAGCTCAACTATGACTTTAGAAACCCTTTTGTAGTTTGTGGAGCAACATATGTGCCTATATACCGTGGACAGAAAGATGCATCATGCCCTTATTGCAGTTCGCGGTTTGTTCCATTGCAGGAAGGGATGCTTTGTGATGTATGTGACCTTGCCATCATTGGATCAAATGCATCTGGGTTGCTTTGTTCTCCTTCCCAGATAAGGTGATCTGCTTCACGCAAGGTTTTGGCTACAGCAGTTTTGCTAATTGTCCTTTTACCCCAAATTCCCAAAAGCAGTGGTCACCACTGTAATGGGGCAAACTATTCCTATGAAGATTGTACTTCTGTAATATCTAGTTTCAGATCAATTGACCCTCCCTCTGTCATTCATTCTTTTCATGGCAACGAATTTTTTACAGTAATAAATTTCTTGAGAATTTTGTTGCTATTGTTTTGACTCTCAGATCAGTGTATTACGTTGTGATGGAAAATTCAATGCTTTCAATGAGCTTTATTATGTTTGAAATTTCATTTGGTTGCCATTAGTGCAGCACGCGCTCCATGGTTGCTAATATTTTGCATTTTTCACGGGTGCCCGCGGGCATCAGTCGGGGCGAAGACTGTTACTGGGAGCAGGTATTTCGTCAGGCATGTTGAGCCATTCGTTAGAAAGCTCTTGATATTCTGAGGGCATGGGTTTAGTAGTCCCACCGTCCGAGCAGGCAGATGCTTTTTGTTTGCCAGCGAATCCCCGCGCAAAAGGAGCCCGGTTACTCTTACGGCCGTAGTTATGCCTCCGCATCATTCAGAAAGAAGATTGTGAGGACACTGTCTTTTCCGTTTATTCAAAGTCCACTGAGTCATGAATTACGCAACATAAATTAGTTCTTGTTCTCACGTTTGCTCTTTCTAACGCTTGGACTCCAACTTCCACCCTTTTTCTTTTATGTTTCAAATTCGAGTCCACTGCAGGTGCACGGATGACATGGGGAGTGCATCTGTCCCACGTCTTCCCCAATTTCTATCACGATCATCATTACGAATTTTTCTCTTTAAGAGATGCCAAAGAGTAGTTGTAAAATTCAACTGAGAACTGAACTCCTACATCTCTTTCAGCTATCAGCATGAGCTTTATAACTTGAGATTAAGAGTCTAGGCAGCCCTGCCACAAGACCGTATGATTGTTTTCTTTTTGCCAAGCGGTCAGCAAACCCATTTTTGCCTGCTTTTTGGGACCTTCGGCAAATTGGAAGAGAGTTAGCCAGTGACCACAAAAGATCTCGGGGCTCGGGGTTGGCTGAGAACGAAAGGCCCAGGGGCTTCTACTTGTATCGAACTGGGTAATCCTTAGGCTTGTCAAAAAGCGGGCATACGCGACAGCCAGTCCTGCAACCTTTTATTGAGACATTATGTCCAGGTAACGGCCAAATTATCCAAATAATATGCTTAAAGGTAAACCTAATGCCCTATAAATACAGCCTACGAAAACCATATCCTCATCATGTCCCTCACATGCAAGTCCGGTGGGACCCCACCCTAAGTCCGAAGAATTTAATGGACCCACGCCCCTCCCCCTATAATATTAAACTACTACTACTGGAGTCGGGACCATCCCATCACATATTCACGATGCTGTTCATCAAATCGGTATGTGCCCAATATAGAGTATATACGTACGTATTTGATGACATGTGAACCTAGCTGTCTAACAATACGACGGTGCGACTAGGGTTAAATATATCGTGGGGAGGAGCAAACACATAGCAGAGAAACTAGTGGATAGGCTTCGATAATGTTCCACCAAAGGTCCAACAAATGCCAACTCAATTGTAACCAAAGACTTTGGTCTTTAAAGAGGTTCCCCTTATTGCTGGAGTATGCTGCCCGTCCCCCTTATTGTTTGGGACAAGTAAGGGTAAACATGTGTGGACATGAGAGTCGGGCTTTGTCGTGTGGGAGGAGAAAGTGAGCGTACGAGGAGGAGGAACCAATCTAAATTTGCTTGCATGTATGTGTATAAGCCTGTGAGAGAGTGGAGAGTTGATAAAGCTTTGTAGGGCTTACAAGAAGATGTAAATGGAAAAGGCATGCACCAGTTGTGCAGCTGTGCCTCGTAGACAAGACCTAAAAAGAACCTTATAGTGCCTCAAACCCCAAAAGCTTATCGGACCTTATACGACATCACTATGTACTGCTTCAATTCAACGGCTTTCTTGGGATGTAACCCCCCACAAAGAAACAAAAGATTTAAAAAAAAAAACAATTAAAAAAAAAAAAAGAGCAATGAAAAGAAAAGGCTATTCTTGGGACCTGAATTTCTTCACCCTCAGGTTGCAACGGAAGTTGCTGTCTTTTCGGAAGACTAAACTTTACTAAAAGAGATTTGTAAGTAGCCACTAGCTCTGACCATTTACACCATAGAGGATTTAGGTAACTTCGATGACAAAGCCTGCTATAATTAAGCACACAATTCTGTAGTTATTTATGGTATTAATAGACAATTTTCGAGGTTCTTTCAACTATATAGAAACCCATTCGGGCAGCTTCTAATCATTATACAATTTCTCATCCGCAAGGCTACGCTGCTCTCTCTTGATCTTTGGACGCATCAAAATTTGATTGACCTAACAACCTCAAGCCATTCACTCTCAATCATTTCCATTTGAGTGTGGGAATGCTTCGAGATTGAAAATGGCCAGTAAAATGACAATTACCACTCCGCTTTGCAGACGAGCGGTTCATGAAACTATATATCGTTTTTGACGTTTTAGAATAACTTGTCGCCCATGTACCCAGAAGTTGTGATTGCATTATTTTTGCGCGACAAACCACACTAGCTAGAAGTCGGTTGTTTTCTTGTTCTTTAATCTACCAACGGGGAAAACAATTTACAATTTTTGCAAGAGTCTACAAGAAAATTTGAAAAAGAGTATAATTAGAAAGCAAATGGTTGTTGCGCCACGATCGGCAGGTCCAAAATTTTTTAGATTTCAATGCAGAATTCATGATGAGTACTCGGAGGGTGTCTGCACTCTTTTGCATTTCGGAAAAACTATACTATCAGATACCCTTTTTGGATTTCGTAAAAATTATATTATTATCGCTATGATTAGTTGAATATTTTCAATATTTTGATATATAATTTAAATTAATTAAGAGACATTATAAGTATATATATTAAATATAAATTTGCTTCTAAAAGATATTAAATTAATTACATTCATCTAACGAAGCCGTTTGCGTTTTGAGTTTATAGTGGCTCGATATGTATGAATATTTAAGATTTAATTATTAAAAAAAAAAAAAAACCAAAGAAAGTGGAGTTTTTAATGCACAGCCGAGACACGGGGAGAAAGGAGGAGAGTCAACCTGACGAAAGAAAGGAAAGCACATGGCTCGAGGGTGAAAGACAGCGACACAATTATTGAGACTTCCAAAGATCATTCCCCCGCTCAAATTAACAACCCCCCCCCCTCTTTTTTTTTTTTTTTTCTCTCCCAGGAAAACTTTATTACATGCCCCATAAAAATCATTAGCATTAAACATAGGTTTACTTTTCACAGCCGAACATGAAAAAGGCCCAGGCTTAACCCCCCCCAGCCTCAAGAAAAAAAAAAAAAAACAAAAGGGTTTTACTTTAGCCGGCCGGGGAGGATGGTTTCTTGCTTTCACTAAATTTGAAAAGTTATTTGATTTAAGGGGCGTTTGTGGTAGCTTTTCAAGTATACTATTGTTATTGTTCGGTTTTTTTAATAGCATTTATGAAAGTTTTAATAAAGTTTATTTAGAGTTACTGTTTATCGATGAATAGGCCCAAAAGTAGTTAATAAAACATAAGGTATTTTTTCTATAAAATAATAACGGATTGATTTTTCTTAATAATAATAACTAATTTTAACAATAATAAATAATGTTAATTAAATAATAAATCTTTTTATTCATTTTCTTTTATAAGCCGTGTTCAAATTTTATTAAGAGAAATAAAATTATTACCAGAAACGACGGATGGGGGTGAATAGTTAAAAAAACAAAAAAGCGATAATAGTTAAAAATAACAATCGCCAATCAACAATAAAAAAACAATTGTAATAATCAATAATGAGTAAATCAAATACCCCGAGACCTAAACTAAGCCAGCTGTTAGCTACGCGTCATCCCTTTTGGCAAGCCAGGCCTCCCGAAGGATTCAAAAGCAAACTGGTCGGCTTCTTCTTCTTTTTTTTTTTAAATTAAATAAAAAATTATGAAACAAATTTCGAATTGCTGTCAATCTCTCAATCTCCTTACTTGCAAACTGATCAATTTTGTTTGCTGCATACACATCATGGTCACGTCCTAATTTGACTAGTGCCCAATGGACTCTCTCTCTCTCTCTCTCTCTCTCTCTCT
>CM034050.1:8232487-8242558 GCA_019804595.1 Bruguiera parviflora
TTCATGCTACATCCCCTGAAGGACAATATAATAATAATAATAATAATAATAATAATAATAATCATGTCGATCGATACCACAGAGATTTTTTTTTTTTAATGGTAAAACAAAATCTACGCAGCCTGGTTGTTCAAATTTTATTTTTTTTGTTTGGATGAATAATTAGGCGATCGTCGAAACGACGGGGCCTCATATATTCCATCTATTTCCGTGGCTCGTTTGGACAAATTCAATTCATCGTACCAACCTCGAAAGGCGAATAATGTTTTTATTCACTCCAGGCAGATGCCATTGCTTGCATATCACAAATCATGGAAAGCAATTCATCAGAATTGGGAGCTCCGTGCCGTTGGTTAATAAACAAATCGACTGGATCACGCGATGACAAGCGATGACAAAGATCTCGTTCGAGTCAAATCTAAAGAAATTGAAAATTTCTCGCCTCGGGCCCCTAACTCCAAGCGTACTGATTAATAAACTCTCTCGCCTTTTCAACGATGCTGGCCGGGAAACCCATCCGGAACCATTCAAAGTTGTTTTTTTCTTTTCTTTGTTTGTTTTTTTTTTTTTGACCGAATTGGTTATTGGTCATTAAGAGATTTAATTAAGAATATTATATTATAGATCTTTTATTTGATTTGGCAATGCCGAGCATGTTACCTTTGTCAAGGACTGCGGGTACGGTGGGGACAAGCCAAGGTCTCCATTAGTCCGTACGTGTATTAAATTATATTAATCAAATCCAATAATTAGCGGCTAAATGATCTGCGGTTCACGTGATTGTTTTGATAGAGAACTGTTCGCCAGTTAGCATCTATAAGAGCGGTTGTCTAGTCTGGTCTAGTCGGACTAGGGATCATTTCTCTGAGGACCAACACGCACAGATGAGCTGTATTATTCTTTGGAAATAATCGAGCCATGACATTAACAAATACGAGGTGAAAGCGAAGCTTCTTTACTAGGATTTCTGTCTTTTTTTTTTTTATCTCTCTCTCTCTCTCTCTCTCTCTCTCTCTCTCTCTCTCTCTCTCTATATATATATATATATATATATATATATATATATATATGATCTCCAGAGTTCGGCAGCGAGCCCATGGAACTTTTACCCTAATTGATCGCTCGTGTGTATTCGACTAGCTCGAGTTAACTTCGAGGATACTGCTATGGCTATGGGAAACTGGGTGGGCTTATACAGTTGCTTGGTCGTAACTTACAAGCGCAATAGACACTACAGTGGACCACGTCCACTCACTGTCACCCCGCAAAAGCCTAGCGAGTGAAAAATTCTTTTCTGCTCATGATCCTTCCAGTGGAACCCCCCCCCGCATTGTTACCGCCCATCTCGTCGTAGCCGCAATTCTTACTTCTTTCGTGAAACACACTTGGGTGGATTTTCGACCCCGAGATTTGTATTTTCATCTCTCAAAATTGGATAATGGACCGGATTTGATTCGACACTTTTTATTTTTAAAAAAATTTGACTCCTACATGTTCTGAGTTCAAAATTTGTGCATTTTTTAAAATGTGTATATAAATATATATAATCTTTTTTTTTTTTGGTGAAATTTGAGTGATTTTAGTTTTAGATGACGTAAATTTACTCTTATATTTTTACAACTCTTTTATAAGATAATAAATGACGCGCGCACACACACACACACACAAAAAAAAAAAAAACAAATTAAAAATGACGAGCATGTCCAAGTCCAACTCTCTTTTAAAAGACAACCGGAGCCTATTTTTGGTAAAATCAAAGATGGCGTAAAATGTTGCAAATATTTTTTCTCTTTATTTTGTAGAGATTCTTAGCATGTAAATACATATAAATCGTGTTTGTTTGTTAGAGGCATTTTAATACTTACAAATTTAATTTATATTTTTAAAATTTAAAATTTTGAATTTTGAAAAAGAAAATATAAAATTTATGATAATTAAAATTTTATATAATTTATAATCTAATACAATTTTTAATATATATATATATATATAGTACGACTCCCGCTTGGGTTGGTGCTCTTGTGTACTGATCACCTACGTGATCAATTAGAGGCTAAATGTGGCCAGTTCATGGTCGATTTGAGCCTCCAAAACGAGTCTCAAAAAGGCCCTCTTTTTTACGGTTGGAGCGAAAAATAAATGCAAGTCCTCGTAGTCACATTTTCAAGCGAACGTCCGTTGCCTCCAAAGTAATTGTAATAACAACGACGATGATAGCAAAAACGTTTAGTGGGCATAAAAAAGAAGCATAAAAGTTTTTATAAAAAAAAACAAAAAAGAGTTATCACACGATGTTTATAAAATAAAAAATTATATATATTTTGATAACAAATTTATTTTTTTAAAAAAAATAAAAAAATAAAAAAATATATATTTTACACCCTCGAACCTATGTATCAACTAATTTACGACTCATTTTTAATTTTTTTTTTCTCTATTCAGGAAACCACGTCCATGACGATGATAAATAAATAAATAAATAAATAAATAAATAAACAAGTTTGCTGCACAAACCGAGGAGATGAATTAGAGTTAGCGTACAAAAATTGCGTGGCAGTTTCTTCACTCTAGCCCTGCCGCGCCGCTTCAATCTCAGGGGTTGGACGGCGAGGAATTACACACAATATTCTTTTCTTTTTTTTTTTAATCTAAAATTCAATTGAGAAAGCTATTACGTAAATGAAAAAATATTTATAAATATAAATATACGCAAAATAATTTTATATTATATATAAAATATTTAATATTATATTTATAATTTTTATTCGATGTAAATTTTTTAATAGTTTTAGATTATTTTAAAAAATATATATTAAATATTATATATATATATATATATATATATATATACTCATTTACATATTTGAGATGGTGGTCATAGAGAATTTTCAATTTTCCTTCCCAATTAAACTAATCGAAATTATTTGTTGAAATAATTTATGGTTTTAGGGGTCAATGGCTAAATGATTACAGTGAGAGAATTGGAATTGCTGGTAGTGGGATACACAGAGAATGCAGTATACAAAACCCCGAAAATAAATTAAACCGCGATCCACGTCACACAGGATTTATTAAAGAAAGCATTATCGATACTATAATACTCGCGACACGAGGACCGCTGATTTCAGTAGGCGATCCCATATGGCGTGACAGGATTGTCTGTCGTATGTGAAACTAGTGGACTGCTGTGACGCAGAGCGTTCTATTTCGGGTATTCTTGGGAGATTAAAAACCAGCGACGATCAATTTTTAATTGCGGAGAGGAAAAAAAAAGGGGGGGGGTCAGAAAAAGTACTGAGCGGGTTTTCCGGTGCAAAAGGACGAATAAGCAAAAGCTGACGCTTGCCACGTGGGACCTCTCTCGGCCGCAGGATAGGAGTGAACGGCTGGGATTGGAAACATCTTCGATTAGATTCATTGAAACTGGAAGAGAACTGTAGAGAAGTGCCCGGAGATAGATTTTCTGGTTCCCTTCTCATTCTGCTTTTTTTTATCTCTCTCACTCACTCACTCACTCACAAAGTCACAACAAAGAACCTGTACGCAATTAGTCATTGAAGAGAGAGAGAGAGAGATAGTGACTCGGATACTCAGAGAGAGACACAGAGAGAGAGAGAGAGAGAGAGAGAGAGAGCGAGAGTAGGTTTGTCTTAAATGAGGAGGGGGTAAGAGAGAGAGAGAGAGAGAGCGTTGGGGAAGGGGGGTGGGGGGGAGTGCAGTTACCATGGCGGCGTTGCAGAACTCTAATTCCGTGCCATTATTGCTTCGAACAACGAAAGGAGAATTGAAGTAAAGCTGGCAGGCAGGATGGCCTCCCCCAAGTCAAGCCCATCTCCCTCCTTCTTCTTCTAAACTTATCACGCTTCTCTTCTCTTTTGTGTTTTCTTTTTACCCTAACTGGGTATAGTTCTTCATCAAACTAATTATTGGAAATTTTCCCTTTTTTTGTTTTTGTTGTTTATGTATAATTAGCTAGCTAATTGCCCTCCCAAAGCTGCAAAAGAAACCAACAGCAAGATCACAGTGATCAGAGAGTCGGAATCACAAAGAGGATTGAGTATATATATACATATATATATATATATATATATAGCCCAACGCAAAACAACAGTCACTTATTAAAGAGGCACCTGGAAGATCTCCATCCAAAAAGAAGGCCACCCAAAATTCAAGACCCAGAGACCAATTAAAGCCAACTGGTCTGATCAACGATTCATCTTGCGAATTCCCGTATTGGCAGCTTCAGGATACTAAGTTCTTGATATGGATATATTGTCGAAATTGGGGTGCAAGAAATGGCTGGGTGGTACTATCTAAGCGGGAGAGAAGGACTATCTAGCAAGCAAAACGAAGAGAAAGAAGAGAATAGCCTGTTTTTGTACCGAAACGAAGAGATCTACAACAACAACAACAACAACAACAACAAGGGGACGTTTGAGTTATGGCCACAGTATTACCACCAACTCCAAAACATGAGCAACTACTCCTCCTCGTTTGGAGTGGGTCCTAGTCGAAGAAGCTTCTCTGATGACTCATCATCAAGATCAGGTTTTACGGCGATGAGACAAGGAGGGGGATTTGGTGGTACTGGCGGCATGAACTGCCAAGATTGTGGTAACCAAGCCAAAAAAGATTGCGTCCATTTGAGATGTAGAACTTGTTGTAAGAGCCGAGGGTTTCAGTGCCCAACCCACGTCAAGAGCACTTGGGTCCCTGCTGCCAAAAGGCGAGAGAGGCAACAACAGCTAGCTGTTTTGCAGCAGCAACAACAACAAACTCAAGAACAACAACGTCCACAACAACCGTTTCGAGGAGAGCATCCTAAAAGGCAAAGAGAGAATAATCAGAGTGATCTTATTACCACCCCGTCAGGTAAAAGTTTGCACTTTACATTTACGAACAAATTGAGCAAGACAATTTACTACCACAACATACTGATCTCTCGAGAGGTCTATCATCTATCAAAAGGAATATAATTTTCAAGCAACTATAATGCTAGCTAGATATACATATGTGCCATATGAAACATGGTCATCGTGAGGGATCTTCAAGAACTTTTTGCACTTTCTGTTCTTACTTACCAGTACCTGACTACCTGTGGCCATATCCAACAAACAAGGCCGGCCATATCGTATCATTTGCGTGTGTGTGTGTGAGGCTGTGAGCAAGTCCACTCGCATAGTCAGTCACCCACCGCATGATTTCCTCTCCCTTTTTCTTCTCTTTCTTTCTTTTCCATTCTAGCTAGCACTACTGTTTTTTAGTAAAACTGACGAAAAAAAGAGGGGTCACGTAAAATTGGCAAAAAAAATTCTCTTCTTGTTTTTTACTTGCTTATCTTTTTCCTTGATTTTGCATTGCACTGATTCCCGTCGAAATTTGTCATAATAAATGCATTATACCTATAGGGCTGGAAGTGGGACATTTCCCACCCCAATTGAATTCGCCAGCCGTATTTCGCTGCGTTAGAGTCAGCTCCATGGACGATCCAGATGAGCAGCTTGCATACCAAACAGCAGTCAACATTGGAGGCCACGTTTTCAAGGGCATTCTCTATGATCATGGCCCCGATAGCCGTTACAGCGCTGGTGGCGGAGAGAGCTCATCGGGTGGACCACAACAGTTGAATCTTATAACCGGAGCCACAACTACTAACACCGCTGGAGCCACAACAAGCGCTGCCGGCGACCCTTCTGCGGGCGCATTGCTTGACCCATCTTCTCTGTATCCGGCACCTCTCAATGCTTTTATTGCTGGTACGCAATTCTTCCCACCCCCAAGGTCCTAGCAATCTTAGGCCCGAGTTACTAAGTTAGCCATTGTACTTCGTTTCGCATTCTTGCTGATGAGCAACTCTTTGGTACGTCTCTTAATTGTTGTTGCGATTCTCTTTATAGTCTTTTAACATGCACCCATTTGAAAGTAGAGAGCATAGGGAATTAGAATTTAGAAATGGGAAACTGGAGCGAGCTAGTTTGTGGATTTTGTTTCGAATTTCAATTCGGATTTTCTTTGTTATTTTTGACTTATCGATGTCCCATTTTCATTCTTCGTTTTGAGTGCAGTTTTTACGTAACATGCGCTTGCGCTTGCGCGCTATATGCCCCCCCTTTTTTTAACGTATTTCTTTCTTTTTGGCTCTTTTATGGTTGGTGTTGAATTTGCTTTCTGGTTGGTGTTGAACTCGATGCGGCTTTTTTTTCCCGTTTATCAGTTTTGTTGCCGTATTATAATGGGGAGAAATTTTTTCGTGCCTTGCTAAGCAAAGAATTTAATAGAACCTTTTCTTGCTAAGCAAAGCTCCCCATGTCTTCCCTTTTTGGTTGGCAAGATATATATAAGTTGGCATTTCCGGCCCTATGTAGTGAACCCTTGTGTTTATGAACAGCAATCTCTCTCTCTCTCTCTCTCTCTCTCTCACACTCACACACACACACACACACACACACACACACACACACACATTGTGTCCTTGAGTTGAGCCTACATGCACTGGACTGATTGACACTGTGTAAATACATAAACTTCAGAGGCATTTGTATAAACCACTTATCTGCCGAATATATAATAGGCCATTGTTAGGAGTCCACAGGATCTAAGTACACTAGAGACGCAACGCAATTTAGACCGTCAGTTTGCCTAATTTTTGTCTTTACAACGGACAATCTAAATCGTGTCCTTAAATTTCATGTCATCTTATCTTTCTTTGTATCTAATAATTGTTGGCTATATATACTTGAATTGACGGGCATGGATGTGACCTAAAATTGCAAGAATTGTTAAATGCACCTGCAAGACTGTGAATGTGATAGGGGTTGTATGTGGCCTAGAGCCATTTATGTCGCTAAAGTAACTTTGTATAAGTAGGATTAAAGATGCTTCCATAGATTGCCAGATTTGGAATATGAGGGAAGAAATAGTAAGTTTTTGAAGTTTCCCTGCTTCTGTAACATCTGACCCTTTGACATGTGCTTCCATCCTTTATCGATTAAGACTCAACATTGCGCGTAATCCTCCCTTGATTCAAACAATATTCTGGATGAAAGACATTAATAAATATGCTGTACTAATAGAGACCAAACGTGTAAACGTGTATGGATGAGCTGACATTTCCTTACTCTATTGCCTTCTTAAAACCAAGAGGTTATTGTACATTTGTTGGTGCTTTGTTTCAGAACTAATTAAAACAACTATACAAAATATTTTCATCAGAATCATTACACAGGCTTGACTTATTGTCTATAAGTTTCTGAGTACCTGGAAAAACAGGAACTATTGAGGAATTTCTTTGAACTAACCGAACTTTTTATGGGTATTAGTGGGTTTTGTTGATGAAAGAATTTGACAAATGACCGACACCTAATTTTGGTTTTGATAGGTAACACGACCAAGGCAGGATTTACGTTTGTTTGTACTGACATTTCAGTCAAATCAACTACAGGTTGAAATGCATAGCGCATGCTCCATGGAAGGACCACAAATGTTGAAATGAGTTTCAAAAAGATTTTATAAGCATCACGCATTCACGCTAAAAAGTTCATATATAAATAGATTAGCAAGTTGAAAACTAGGTATATGTGGATTTAATGATATGTCGATGTATAATATAATTTGAGGTGAAGGAGAGAGAACTCGTTCTATTATTTTCTTAGCTGATTTGACATTTACTATTTAAATTAGGAAAGGATAAAGAATTCTTGGAGGAACTTAGTAATGTGACATGCCACTTGAAGACATGTATCGATCTTACTAAGAATTCGATATACTTAACAGTAAATTAGATATATCTAACATAATACCATTAAATACGTGCGTTTAGGCCCAAGTTCCCATCCCAATTAATTAAATAATCTCTCTCTCTCTCTCTCTCTCTCTCTCTTTCATTTTATTTGTACTTATTTCCTCTTCCTAAGTTTATTGTTTTGGTTTCTCTCAAAAGCTTGCATTCCTTCTTTCCCCTAGATTTTGGTAACTTAGGAGTATATATGAAACCATCCAACTTGATCGAAATCATCACAACTAATAAAAACGGCTCGACTATAGTTTGTAATTTAAGCAAAAATCATATTTAATATTTAACTCCAATTTTGAAAGTAGACGAGAGTCATTTGAAAAAAATTAGTTATTTTCATTGAATTAAGAATTTTAATGTATTTATATTTATATTTAAATATTATTATTTTTTGATAATTTATTTAAATATAATTTTATTTATGCTATTTATGTCATTTTTTCTATTTAAAACTTTTTATATTTTATAAATATAATTTAAATTGTAAAATTAACAAAAGTAACTTGTAATTGTTAATAATTATTTGATCAAATTTATTTTCTTATTAGTCTAATTGTAATTTTAAAAATTGTCAAATTATTACTAATAATTTGATTTGAATGTATGTGTCAAATTAATCTAACCTAATTTAAATATACTTTAAGTTGTTTCTTATAAATTTATTTTTTAATTAATTAAATACAAGTAAGATTGTACAATGCATAGGGCTCTAGGACTTTTATTTTTTTATTATGAACGAGATAATGTATACTGTATGCGTAGATACATACACATTCACACGCATCCCCTAATAGCATTGCTTACTGAATGTTTGGTGCCATGTCTTCACGACAAAAACGTAATGGTTGCATTCGTTTTATATCGGGGTACATCGATCTCACACACACACACGCACACACACACACACACACACACACACACACACACGTACTTATAACGTTGACTAAGGTGGCAATAAGGCACCATTTTACCATTAATTTAATGTACTGCCACATATAGGCAGTTTGAAAATTTGGTGGTTCATGTTATGTATGTTTCTAAATAAGAATTTATAAAAACCTTAATATGCTCACATTATTCTTTCGAAGTACATGGAGTTCAGTTTTAAGACTCCAGCTTGCCCCACAGATAATATGAGTGACATCCTATAAATTAGTTAATGAACAAGAATATGGTTACCACTTGCGCGGCGCGAACATGTTTGTGGACCATGGCCATTGTTAATAATGTGACGAGCAGTAGCAGTTGCTTTAATGGTTTAGTCTTTTCAATTTGCTATGTCGTAAACGTACCTGGCATCTTTTCTAGCATATGGGTCGAAGAGGATCATCTTGCTGAATCCAGACGCAAGGGCTTTAAAATATTAATAATTTCTTTCGTAATTGATATAAAAATTATATGGCGTGCACGAGGACATATATAATATGTTCAGAAAAATAGGGTAAGATATACTGGAGAATATGTAAAATGCGTAATAACGATGGCATTTTAAGGTATTGTATTTTTTATCGTTCTCTTTGCACATTTTATTAATTTTAATGTATATTGTGTAATTTTTATCCGAAAAAAAAAAGTTAATATATATATATATTTTAATCTTACGTCCACCTTTTTGAGGTTCAAAATAGATATCGTATTTTATCTGTAGCCACGTTTAGATTCTTGCCGGTTGGATGGACGTGAGATCTAAGATGGCAAACGTAATTCGATTGCTTAAGATTCATTGGATCTTCTAATTAATGGTTTGAAATTTTATTTGTACATTCGAAGATCTTGTACGTTCGATGGGATCTTGATTATGTAATTTCGTGTGTGTGTGTGTGTGTGTGTGTGTGTGTGTGTGTGTGTGTGTTGGTTGGTCGGGAATAAAACCTAAGCTTGAGGACAGACATCGCAGATTATCTTAGCTGAGAACGAGAATACGCTCCAATTTTGTTGACGAAAGTTAGATTTTTATAGACAGACGCCTGCAATTTTTCTTTTATTTTTTATTTTTTTTCCCCCTCATATTCTTACAAAAATGTGGATTCTAATTATGAAAAATCCATTGGTTGACGAGAGATTCTGTTCTTCGACGTTTTGGATCGTTGCACGCCGCATCTTTTCAATCCCTCTATATAGATCATGACATTGACTCGTTGCCTCCAAGTTAGATTCATTCATGGAAAATGTATACCTAATTCATGGTTGACCGTAGTAGAGCCCGCAGGATAAGAACATTTAAATAAGGCGTACAACTCCCATAGTAGATTAATAAAACATAAAAAAAAAAAAAAAAA
>CM034050.1:8250389-8546736 GCA_019804595.1 Bruguiera parviflora
CAAATGTATAACATTTTGACTGTGACAAAATAGAAAAGTAATACCCTGTTGTAAACCTAGATCATCAATGAGACTTTGCAACCATAACACTTTGCAACCATAATCTAGATCATCAATGAAAAGATAATTATAAACTATAAAATTTCCTTTTAATTAATGACATAATTAAAAAGAGTGAAAACGTAATTTGTTGGGATCTCTTTTAATAGTCAAAATTAATGTATTTAACTATATATTATTAGTGTTACTATTCTTAATGTACACAAAACTTACATTTGTGGTTTTTATAAGATACCTTAAAATTCATTTCATTACCTCTTAGCAAGTTTTATTAAGGTTTTCCATATATCTAGAAATAACATCAATGGTGTGTGAAATATTAGGATGAGTATAAACCATAATATACATGATGCTACCAACTACACTATTATATGAAACTTAAACCATTTGCTTTATTATTGCTTTTGTTTAAGGTGATTATATGACATATAGTTTGAAATGAACTACTAATGAAGCGCTTATAGGCTTACAATTCTGTATATCCAATACTTCCATAATGTTCTCAATGCATTTTTTTAAGACAAGTATAAGGTTTTAATGCCTTAATTAATGTGAATTGCCATCCAACATATTCTTTTTCACTCTTAAGTCTTTCATCTAAAACTCATCATTCAATTAAACCTTTAACTGGTTGATTTCTGACATTTTATTTGTAGTTATTTACATGTTATTAATATAAAGTAATAAATAGATGAATGAACCATTTGATAATTTTTTATCATAAACACAATTATCATAGTTACTCATAAAATATTTGCTTTTGATCATAAAGTTATTAAATTGATTGTATCATTATCTAGTTGATTGTTTAAGACCATAAAGTGACTTTTTTAATAGACACAAGTAACCTTTTTTTGTTAGATTTACAAAACTCTTTAGCTGATACATATAAATCTTCTCATCAAGATTTCCATGCAAGAATGTTATTTTAACATCCGGTTGCTTTAACTATAGGTCAAATAAGGTAACTCTTACAAGTAACATTTTAAAGAAACTATGTTTTACTACAAGAGAAAATATTTCATGAAAGTTTATAGTTTTTCACTATATAAAATCTTTTACAATTAGTTGTGCCATATATTATGCATTTTTAGCTTCTAGAATGCCTTCCATTTTTAGAACCATTTGGACCCAATGATCTTCTGACCCTTCAAGAGCTTCATTAGCTTCAAAGTTTGATTTTTATGTAAAGGCTTAATTTCTTCTATCATAGCAATAAGCCATTTATAAGATTTAGAAATAACAATAACCTCCTAATAGAAATTAGGTTTTGAATCATTAATCTCTTTAAATATAAATAAAGCAAAAACAACTAATATTGATATGTATCATATAAGTAGCATAATGTTTCCTTTTTCTTTGCTTTTGTGATACTATAAAAGTCCTCCTCTAACTTTGTAGCTAATGATAAATTTTATATGAATTTGAGTTAGTATACCATATCTTGTATATTTTTAACACCTTTTGTATGGCTTAAGAATATAGACTTTTTTGTCTTTAGCCTAAGCTTGTCTTCTTTTTCATATGTGTAAGTAAGACAACCCAGCACTCTAAGAGTAGAATAATTTAAAGAAGAACTAGATCATACCATATTTAAAGTCTTTATTTTAATTTCTATTAATGGCAATTGATTAGCTAAGTAATAAGTATATTGACAGCTTTAGCCTAGAAACCTTCAATGGTTTTACCTAAGAAAGCATACCATGAGTTATCTCTAAGAATGTTATGCTTATTCATTTTGTAATTCTATTTTGTTGTGGCATATGCTTGATAGTGTAATGTCAAATGATAACTTTGTTTTTGCAAAACTTATCAAACTTACTAAAACAATATTCTAAACTATTCTTAGTCCTTGTTAAATCCTTATATATATATGCTTTTTAATCAAGACCTTTTGTTATTAGAATTTGCTAAACACTTCATTTTTTTATTTAAGAAAATACACCCATATTTTCCTTAAAAAGTAATCAATAAAAGTGAATAAATATCGTTTAATGCCTTTGGATGGAATAGAAGTAGCTTATTATAAGTTAAAATTGATATAGTCCATCATTTTTTGGATTCTATAGGCTGTTATTATGAACTTAACTTTGTCTGTTTACTTTTAGCTTGCTTATTTTTTATCTTCCAAGAAAACCTTGCTTGCTTAATTTGATCATATGCTATTCACTTAAATGACTTAATTATATGTGATATAACTGAGTAGTCTTAAAACTTGATTTTGTTATTGAAATTTGCATTTTGAAGATAGTGAAAATAGTTGTTTAGCTTTCCTTTCATCATGATCAAGGTGCCATATAGACTTTAAGTACTTAACCTTTAGTTGAGCACTAACAACTATAATAGTCAAAAATACTTAATGGCATGAGATTCCTTCTAAACTTTGGAATGTATTAGAATTTTAATGTATTAATAATGTCATTATGCATCTTGACTTGAAGGCTATTTACACCAAGAAGTAGTGCTTTGCTATTCCTTAATAAGATTATTCCACCATTTATTGATTTACATATAAAGAACTAATGCTTATTGAGACACTTGTAAAATATGTAACTTAAATCAAGAACCCACTCACTATTTGAGTTGTCAATTGATATCAGTAAGAGATAATCACCATTAAAGCTTTTTACCTTATTAACTGCATTTGTTGTATTAATAAAATCATCGACTTTCTACCTCCTTTTACCTTTGCATTTTAGACAATTTCTTTAAATATGTCCCTTTTATGACAATAGTAATAAGTCACCTTTAATACAAACTCCGTTTATATGTAAATGGAACCCAATACAAATGTTAGTATGAGATTGTTCGAACAAAGGTTAAGGGATTTGGAGTTCTGACTCAATGATTATAAACAATCAAGAACCAAAACTATAAGATTTAAATGCCACTCCTAACAATAATAACATTAAAGAAGATAAGTCTAGTGAACCAACACACGCAAGTATGAAAGTTCAGAATTAGTTCTCAAAGAACGAAAGAAAATAGCTCATACACTCATGAAAATGGGTATGCCTTCTCCAGCCACCTTTTCTGCCCTTTTTATATGTTAACCCTCAAAAACCTTAGCTAATAAGTTAGGGTTAATAAGAAAATTCGTCTAACCCACTAAATAATAATAAAAACCTATAGAAATAACCCGTTTAAAGGCCTAATTATGGGCTCCCAAATCCAACTTCCTTCCTAAAGCCATAGTTCTCAAATTCCTCCATAAATGACACATTCGCAAGCCCTGGTGAAGCCTCCATCATCTTTAACTCGTACTTAGCAACTTCCTGATAGTAAATGTTGCACAATAAGTTGTTAAAAGGTTCTTTTATTTTCTTTGACCTTGGCCTTATTATTGGTCCTCCAAGGTTTTACAAAGCATTAATTTTCTTATTGATTTGAGTTGGTATAATATGGCTTCCATCAACTTTATTGTGCCTAGATTTAGACCTTAACTTACCTCTTTACTAAATCCTTTTTAAGCTAATCTACCAATGATATTTAAGTCATTTACTTGATTTTCTACAAACTCTTTTGTCATTCACTTCTTTAACTTTCTTGAATTTAATAATGCCTTAAACATTATATAAGGAAATAATTTCTTGTATGTTAAGCATCTTGTTGACAAAATTTTTATGAAAGGTAGGTAACTTATGCAATGATATGATAGCATGGTCTTTAACATCAATCAATATATATATATATATATATATTTATTTATTTATTTATTAAACTCAGTTAATGAATCTTAGATGAACATTCCTTCTTTTATCTATAAAGTATAAAAATGACTTTTAAGTACATTTAATTAGTTAGAGACTTGGTCTTATATTGAGACTCTAATTTGGATGACAAATCATTAAGTGTGATTTGATTAGCAATTTTGCACAAAATCTCATCTTGTAAAAACAATAATATTATATTATGTCTTCTCTATGAGCTCTTTCCTTTTCTTTTCTACCATAATCTCTAATAATTTTCTTTTTCCTTTAAGTCCCCTAACTAGTTCTTGTTAAACTAATAAAGCTTACATTTTGATGAATTAGATGTTGAAGTCATCTTTATCATTAAAATTTTCCATTTTATATTTATTTGTTAACCTTTATGTCATCACAAAATGTATCTAGAAATCAATTAAACTACAGTACCATTTGGCATTTAGCTTACATTTGCAGTAAAAACTACTAAAGAATATTTTACTATGAAAACAAAAGATTTACAAGTTGCATTAAGTATGCCTTTTTGTCTAAAAATCTTATATACATTTAGCTACACTTAACTCATAATATTTTACTCATAAAATACTTTGTATTGTTTTTCTCTGGGTTAGGTCTTTAAAGCCTTGCAACTTATAACTATTTAAGGTGCTTATAATACCATTATTATTAAATCTATAATTTAATTGCTAATAGGTATGTGTGTATTAGTTCATAACTTAATACAACACTTGGAAATTAATGAGCTGTAAGCTAAAAGTAACAAATCATATAGATAAGTAAAAACCGATTGATGAGACCAAGGAAATTAATTTCCTTACACCTTTAACTGCATGAGGCAATAATACCTTTTTTATTATTTTTTTTAACCATCCAAATTGGTTTTAGCAAACTGAGCCTTAAATTTAAGGCATACATCTCAACAAACTTTAAGTTGCTTAAATAATCTGTTATTGAAACAAATTAATATTGTGTACATATGATTATTTATAAGCTTTACAATATAGGAGATTTATACATTAGCCCCTGCGTATATAATCATAGCTTGGGGAGCTTTTTCTTATTAAATTTTATTAATTCTTGAGAAATAATAAAATTGGAAACAAAATTCAACTTCTATTTTAGTAATAGTACATTTATTAAGAAACTTTTAAAAACCAATTAACTTGAAAAATTTTTAGACTAATATTTTTTATTTTATTTTATTTTTTTCATATACATGTTTTTTTGATAATCTATTCAATTGTTTTATTCAAGCAACCTCATTATTAATGGGTTGTTTCATTTTATCTTACAAAGCTTTTGATTTTTTGTTATCATAATAATGTTTTCCATAAAAAAGAAACCCTTTAAAGCAAAGGATGTTATGTACCCAAGTTAATAGCAATGATAAAAAAGGATTATGATAACATAAAGTGAAGAATTAAAGAAGATATGAGATAAAAGAGACATAAAAAAAGTAAAAGAAAAAAAGTCTGCATATTATTTCCATTCTAGTTACAATCATCTTTAGGAAGATATATATATATCCCTTAAATACATCCAACAATTAAGAATAAACATCTATACACGATGTAGATAAAACAAAGTCAACTTTTTCTTTTTTAACTAATAGACCTCAGTAGGCTAATAATAGATTGGACATATAATTAAGCTGACCTAATTCCAAGTAAATTAAGATAGCAACTATAACAATAAATAACTAAATGCCTAACAAGCTCTCCCCTTTCATATTAGGCTTGTCCTTAAGGAAAATTTCAACAATGACTTTAGGCTAAGTTTAAGGAAATTGAGAAACCAAAAAATTTCAATCTTTATGGGTGACATCTTTATGAGAAAGATTAGACCAGTGCATTGGGACATGTGTCATAACTTAGGTGTTACATCGAATGATACTATGATCTAAGATAGTAAGAGGCTCCATCAAGACTTATGCATATGCTTTTATAAGAGGTAAGTGAGGGAGAAGTTGGTCATGATATTGTATAGAGTTTTTTAGGCAAAGATATATAAAAAATAAGGTGAATTTTAGATTCAATTGGCAAGGATAATTTATAAGTCATAACTTCTACCTTAACATTAATGGAAAAAGGCTTATAATATTTGAAAAAGAGTTTCAGATTTTTACGAACAATAACAAAAGCTTGACAATATTGATTGAAGTTTTAAGAAGATTTAGTCACCAGCAATAAAAGATCTCTTACTGTACTTATTATTCATATAAGCCTTTAAAAGTTGTTCCTTGAGTAAATTATTTAGTTATTGACATTCTAACAAAAATTCCTTTATTAAAGCTACTTTAGTTGAATTATCAAGTGAGGTCACTAATTATAATAGAGGTAGTCCATTTCATAGGTTGTATATACTATCATTCAATAAAGTATAACTTAAGAGTTTAATTTATTGGCTTATGGAAAGTTATTCAACATAAGTAGCTTTTTAAGCATTTATTCAAACACTCTTTTTAGCCATCTATTTGTAAATCATAAGTAAAGCTAAGATGTAGTTTAGTTCCAAATAACTTGAAACTTTTTTACCAAAACAAACTAGTAAACACTTTATTTGAATTAAAGATCACTATTTTTAAAAAGACTATGTAACTTGTAAGTGTGTTTTATGAACAACTTGGCAATAATTTGGATAATATATGGGTAACTTAGTGATAGAAAATGATTGTATTTAGTAAAATGATTAATGATTCACATCTTTCCTTTCATATTTTGATAAGCCTTTAATAAAGTCTATAATCACATTAAACTAGACTTGAGAAAGGAGAAGGAGGAGCTAAAGAAAACTAAGACATTATATGGTTTTTCCTTTACACTTTTGACAAGTTTCATAGGAGGATATATATTGTTGAATGTCTTTCTTCATACCAAGCTAATAAAATAGTTGCTTTCTTTGTGATAAGTTAATTTGATGTCAAAATGTTTACTTATGGATGAGGAATGTAAGGTTTCCAATACTAATGCTTTGCAAAAACCAAATTCTTTTAAGTATAATCTACAATTATACCTTAAAAGTCCTTTAAAAAGGTTATAAGGTTGTTTAGTAGTAGAAGAGTAATATAATGTGGTTAGAAGTTTTTTTACTTTAAGATCTTAATCATAACTTACAACAACGTTCTTGTATCCATTAGGGAATGATAGTTAATGATACAAAATAGTGCTATTATGGAGAGCTTACATTTACCTCTTGATCTTTTCTTGATAAAACATCTACAACCTTTTTATTTGAACTTTTCCTATATTGAATAATGTGGTCCAATTTTATAAACTCATTAATGCTTTGTTATTAAATTTATATATGAAGCTATAAGTTTAATAAGTATTTAATACTTTCATAATTTATCTTATTATGAAGGGTTGACACTTTAAGTATTATCTCAACTTGCTACCTACCATAATAATGGCAAAGAACTATTTTTTTTTTTTAAATGAATAGCCCTTAATGTTTATTATGTAATGGTTTACTCAAGTAAAAAATTGGTTTCCCTTTGACAACACCCATTCTCAATTTAAAGCATCAATTTCCAATTCAAAAGCCCTTGTGAAATCTAATAAGGCAAGTCTAAGAGTTGTGGTCATGACCTCTTTAAACTTTAAGAAAACTCAATTTACCCTTAGGCTCTAATTAAAGTTTCTTTTTCTAAGTAATTTAGTTAGCAGATGGTTGATGTACCATACCTTTAAAATGAATTCCTTATAATAACTAATTAAGTTCAAAAA
Organism: Bruguiera parviflora; assembly: GCA_019804595.1. NCBI lineage: Eukaryota > Viridiplantae > Streptophyta > Magnoliopsida > Malpighiales > Rhizophoraceae > Bruguiera > Bruguiera parviflora. The sequence continues at coordinate 8,257,882 of CM034050.1, forward strand.
TCTTTTAAGACTTTTCAAGAAAATAAGAACTAACCAACTCACCAAAACTTTATTTTTAGAAGAGTCAATAACTACTCTTTTTCCATTACTTGTCTTAGATATTCAATTTGAATTTATCCAAAATAATACTAACCTTTTGCATATAATTGTTATAATTTAAGACCTTGAAGAATCTAAGATAAATATTGTATATAGAACTTTATGTAGAGGTCATAAACTAATATATTGGCATAAAATATTAGTACAAATTTGCTAAGGTAGGGAGCAAATACTCTATTCATGAGAGTTTGGAAAATTGTGAGGGCGTTAATAAGATCAAAAAACTCATAGTGACTCTAAAAATAATTTTAGGATGTCTTCTTTATACATTTTGATCAGATGATAAGTAATTCAAATATTTATTTTGAAGAAAATTGAGATCTCACATAATTTATTCATTGAGCAGGTTATTTATAATTGAGATTACAAATTTATATTTAATAATTAAAAATTTAAATTAATTGTAATTTATATAAAAATTATAAGATTTTTTTTTTTTTTGTTTGGGAGCACTAAAGAAAAAAAGTGACTATATTAGGTAGAATAACTGAAGTTTTTATGATCTTAATTACTGATTTCTCTATTTCAAAGTCAACAAACAGCTATATGCCAAATATAGGACTAAAAATAGATGTAGAGTTCTAATGAGTTCTCACAACATTAAATAAAAAGAAAAACGAAACAAAGAAAATGGATGTGGGGTTCTGTAAGACAAAAAAGCCCAATTCTCTCTCTCTCTCTCTCTATACATATATATATATACGGATTGACTGTTGAAACCGCACTATAAGAAAACAACACCGTTCGTCTCGACTATATAAATCCCATTGGTATTAACCGCGTGTTAGCGTTCCTTTTTCAGAAAAGCGGTGAGTAACGGATACAAAGCGAAGAGAAAACAAGAGAATTGGGAGGAGAGTTTCATTCAGGACCATACGATTAATCGCACCGCCCGGCGAGTTTTACATTTTACGCGCTCATTAAAGGTACACGTTTTGTATTGGAACCGTAGGTCCGTGGTGGTTGGATTGATGAGAATGGAGGAGCGGTGGCGCTGCCCGGCGATGGATCTGCTGCGCTCGGAGACAATGCAATTAGTGCAACTCATCATTCCCATCGAATCAGCTCGCCGTTCGATATCGTATCTCGGAGACATTGGCCTCTTCCAATTCAAAGACGTGAGGCATTCTCTCTTTTCTTCTTTTACAAGATTCTTCTCCAGTACATTTTGTTAAATCGCATCTAAATCGTCGTATTTTCTGATTTCAAAATTGGAGTGCCGAGAAGAAAACGATTTCAAGATTTTAGGAGATTATGTATGTATTTGAGTTGGATTGATTGTATGGATATAATGTGGACGCAGATGAGCAATTATTTTGATCGCCGCGAAAACTTGTGCGTGATTTGCTGAGCCTTTGGATGCGAAATGGTCGTCTAACAAATGAATGAGGGCGTGTTTTTAATTCACATGGAACGAACATTTTACGTGCGAATCTTCAGATCTAACCGTTTTTCACTAATTCAAATGAAACAATTGTCTGTGTTGATTAGTGTCTCCTAATATATTTTCTACCAAGAGCCAGAAATACTAATACATGATGTCTGATCTTTGTGACTTCCAGCTCAATGCTGAAAAGAGCCCATTTCAGCGAACATATGCTGCTCAGGTGCATTTAGCATTTAGATGTTTATAACCATATCAACATCCTCACTACAATAAATATTTGGGGGTGATTTTCCGTCCATTATTAATTTCTTTGGTTTTCTTGCCTGTGGGCTGGTATTGTTGTAATGTGCAGATGAAGAGATGTGTGGAAATGGCTCGTAAGTTGCGTTACTTCAAGGAGCAAATGAACAAGGCTGGCCTGTCACCCCCAACAAGAAGGTCTGCAAGAAGTGATGATATTGGTTTGGATAATTTAGAGGTATTAGAGAATCGTCCACTTATCTCTAGCTGCCAATATGTCTCATCTTATATGTTTTAAAGTAATTTTTTTTTTTTTTTTTTGGATTGATAGGTGAAACTAGGAGAACTTGAAGCAGAACTGATTGAAATAAATGCAAATAATGATAAGCTACAGAGAACTTACAATGAACTATCAGAGTACAAGCTTGTTTTGCAGAAGGTAAGGCTTGCTTTCTGGTAAGGCTGCTGAATTGTAAGAGCATTTCAGAGTATGCAAAAGAATGCAGTGCATTCTTGAGACTAAATGTTCAGCTTCTTTTTATCTCTGTTCTTCTGTCCTGCCTGTTTAGCTGTATGATGCTTGAGATGATAATCTATCTCTGTGCCTGAGGCCACAGGAAACTCAAAAGACATGGATTCTTGGTCAATTGGGCTGCTTCCTGAAGAAAACATTTATTTGTTTCCGAACTTCATGAATTAGCAATGTGTCCAAGCCATAATTTCTTGGATTGTAGAAAGTAGACAGCCAATCTGCTTTACAGTAGATTAGCTTTAGAATTCTTGAGATGTTGAATGCCTCGCAACATATTTTTTTGCCTAATTTCAGGCTGGTGAGTTTTACTATTCTGCTCAAAGCAGTGCTGCAGTTCAACAGAGAGAACTTGAAGGACACAACAGTGGTGAAGGATCCATTGATAGTCCATTATTGTTGGAGCAAGTATAGAATCTTCCTCTTCTTTATTTTTATTGATTTTTTTAATTTATAGCAGCTGAAATTTTGCTATCATTTTTTCTGATGCTTAGAAATTAATCTTGTGTAGGAAATGACAACAGATCCATCAAAGCAAGTCAAACTGGGCTTTGTCACTGGCCTTGTTCCAAGAGAAAAATCAATGGCTTTTGAAAGGATTTTGTTTCGTGCAACTAGGGGTAATATGTTTTTGAAGCAATCTGTAATCGAAAACCCTGTGTCTGATCCTGTATCAGGAGAGAAGGTCAATCCCTGCAAATTGCTTTGTCTATTTACATCTAGATCTCTGCCTTCATCTTTGAGAAGCTAAAAGGTGTCAATTCACAGGTTGAGAAAAATGTATTTGTTGTCTTCTATTCGGGGGACAGAGCAAAGAACAAAATTATGAAGATTTGTGAAGCCTTCGGGGCAAATTGCTACCCCTTTAGTGATGACATAAGCAAACAGTTTCAGGCAATCACAGAGGTACGCATTATATACTTTATGGCTTCTGACTGCATGCTTGTGAGGTAAGAAACTTACATGCTTACCACATCATTATATGCTGATAGTAACCATAATCTATTATGAGTGATGTCACATTGATGGAACCCCGATTTTTTGAAAAGCATTTTCTGGTTATTTCTCACCATTATCAGAACAACATTGGGACTTTCCTTTACTACCTTGTGGGATCCAGCAGTGGCTTTTCTGTGCAATTGTATACAAGTGGATGGTTCACCACATGACAGGAATCTTGTTGTTTGATGGATTTCTAGGTGTCTGGAAGACTTTCAGAGCTGAAGACTACCATAGATGTTGGCTTGAAACACCGGAGAAATCTGTTACAGATGATTGGCTTTCAGTTTGAGCAATGGAGTCTTCTGGTATTTTTAAGTAAATATGTTTGACACAACATGCTTTTATTTGAATATCTCTTCAAGATTCTTTGTAACAGGGGTGCATGTTTGCATGTTGGGATTCATTTTCTTAATATTTTAATTCACCAAATTTGGCTTTCTATAGGTGAAGAAGGAAAAGGCTATTTACCACACTTTAAATATGCTGAGCATAGATGTGACCAGGAAGTGTCTCGTTGCTGAAGGCTGGTGTCCTGTTTTTGCAAGAGATCAGGTTTGTTCGTTGAACTAAGAGCTGTGTATTGTTTATTAAAAGCTTTGTACAAATCTTATTCAAATCATAAATGACCATTGAATTGCATATGGTCTTTATCTGTGCAGATTAAAAATGTATTGCAGAAGGCTACTCTAGACACCAATTCGCTGGTTGGAACCATATTCCAGGTTTTGGAGACAAAGGAGTCTCCGCCTACATACTTCCGCACAAACAAATTTAGTTCTGCCTTTCAAGAAATTGTAGATGCGTATGGGTGAGCAATTTATATGCAACCTTTTTTATATCCAAAAGCAATTTTGTGGTTTGAAAACTGGCTACAATTGCCTTAACAATAATTTCATAATTCCAGTTGTTATTACATGATAGATATTTGTAATTGAGTTTGCTGTTCATTAATGCATTAGCTATTTATCCCGCTCTGTTTCCCTATGACATGTATCTTGATTTCCCCTTTGCTAGGCTAGAGAGTATTGATTTCTTTTTTCCCTGTTGGTCCCTGACGTATGTGAAGATAGAATGTGTTGCTAAGAGAAAGAACCAGAAAAGGCAATTGCATGACTGATTTAATTTGTCTGCATGAAAAGATAAATGTTGACATGAGCCAGACAATTATTAGGAGAGCAATAACATCTTATCATATAAAGTATTGGAAAGAGAGTATTTTGTTGCTAGCATCTCATGTTGCAGTAGTCCAACCAATTTCCAGTGTCAGAAAATTTGGCAATGTAGACTTATAAGTTTTAAATTTGTGGAGATTGATCTCCTTTTGTCTGTGTCTTGAACAGAATAAGAGACAAGCTGCCCTCGAATTATCTGGAATACACAAACACGATTAACACAACAGTTTGTTTGACTAAATTTAACTTACTGCTAATAGATCATATTACAAAGATGTTAACCAGCTTAACGTTTTTCCAGGGTTGCTAAATACCAGGAAGTAAATCCTAGTGTGTATACAATTGTGACCTTTCCTTTCCTTTTCGCTGTGATGTTTGGTGATTGGGGCCATGGTATTTGCTTGCTGTTGGCAACTTTGTATTTCATTATCAGGGAAAAGAAGCTTTCCTGTCAGGTAATTGTCTCTTTTTATTGGGTTATACAATATGTCCTTTTAATTGTTGTGCTTCAGCTCACTTGATTTTGTAATAGCAGAAGCATGGAGACATCATGGAAATGACTTTCAGTGGTCGCTATGTTATTATGATGATGGCCATCTTTTCTATCTATACAGGATTGATATACAATGAATTCTTCTCTGTCCCTTTTGAATTATTTGGGCCCTCTGCCTATGGTTGTCACGAACCCTCTTGCAGGTACTAAGGACAGAATGTTAATATCATACGCAGATGCCAACATATATAATTCACCAGTGACCTATATACCCAATTTGGATTGCAGGGATGCTTCTACGGCTGGTCTAATCAAGGTAGGAGCTACTTATCCATTCGGAGTAGATCCTAAGTGGCATGGAACACGGAGTGAACTACCTTTTCTTAATTCATTGAAGATGAAGATGTCAATTCTGTTAGGAGTGACCCAAATGAATCTTGGAATTATAATGAGTTACTTCAATGCAAAGTTCTTTGGAGATGACCTCAATATCTGGTAATCCATGTCCGTCCTATCTAATAGCATTCATATGAGTACAAGCCTTGGCGCAACAATGAGGTTTGCTCCATTGTGGCTGGAAGGACATAGTTTCAAGCTGTAAAAACCTCCTCTTTGTAAAATGAAGGAGAAAACTGCATATTGTAGAGGACCCTTCCCCAACTCCTGCAAAGCAGGGGGCCTTGTCCACGACTAATTCCTTTGTGTACTTTTCAGAAAAGTTACCAAATTGGGTTGTTGGATCCCTTTCGATTATGCCTGGATACACTCTAATTAATGGGAATGCTCAATATTGTGTGCATTTGCATCTTAAATTGCTTTAGAATTCCACTTTTCATGAGAGAAGGGGCAACTTAGGAACAAATTCATAGATGCTTAGGTGGTTTTCCTTGTTTGTTTCTACTATTTTAACTTATTGTCTTTAATTGCAAAGAGGCATTTGCATTGATTTGGATGTGTTCAACATAGACCTACAAATACTCAAACTAAGAGAGGTAACTAAATCCAGGTGAATAGTGAGAGGAGAGGGAGAGGATGACCTAGATTGACTTGGGAATCTTTGGTCAGAAAGGATTTAGAGCTATTTGTTCTTACACTAAATTTTGTTCATAATAGAATGGAATGATAGCAAACTTTAATTCAATTTGTGATTAAAGTTTTGTTATTGTTGCCTTTATTTGTGAAGAATGTGTCTTGTGCATCTTCACATGTTTGACTTACAATTATATGTTGTTGTAGGTACCAATTTGTTCCACAAATGATTTTCTTAAACAGCCTGTTTGGCTACCTTTCACTCCTTATAATTGCCAAATGGTGCACGGGTTCACAAGCTGATCTTTACCATGTGATGATATATATGTTTCTGAGTCCTACTGATGATCTAGGTGACAATCAGCTTTTTGTAGGCCAGAGAATTCTTCAGGTTTAATATCTGTTATGGTGACAGCTTGGATTTTCCTTACATTATAAGATGTACAAGCTAATTCTTCATGCCCCATGTTATGCTACCAGCTTGTGCTATTACTGTCAGCCCTTGTTGCTGTGCCCTGGATGCTGTTTCCAAAGCCTTTTCTCTTAAAGAAGCAACACCAGGAAGTGTGTGGCAATCCTTTTCAATTCCATATTATGGCAGGGGCACTCATTTATTGTTTTTATGAACCTCTGCCATTTCTCTTTGCATTCAGAGGCACCGAGGTCAGTCCTACACCTTGCTTGACAGTGGTGATGATCCCCTTGAAATGCAGCCACATGATGATTCTCAGAGTCATGAGGAATTTGAGTTCAGTGAGGTCTTTGTTCACCAACTCATTCACACCATAGAGTTTGTGCTTGGTGCAGTGTCTAATACGGCTTCATATTTACGATTATGGGCCCTCAGGTTGGTTCTTATCGAAATCTGCCTTTCAATCTGAATTGATATCATGTATGATCTGTGTTGCTACTTGTTTATTAGAACTAAGATTACCCATTATTTATTGTATGAATGAGACAACAATGTGTACGAAAAGCAAAAGACACATACACAGAGAGCTTCTTTGATTAACATACTTTTTGACAGGTCAAAAGTGTTAACCTTTTTCCTTTTCTTAATTAAGGACACGAGTATTAATTCAGCCAGTCAGATGGTTGCAATCCAAACTGTTCCAGGACTCCAATATGGATCTCATAATTTTGAACTCATCTAATGTCACTTTCTTTGTATTTTAGCTAGAAATCTGATTTTGCTCTGATTTTTGCAATTTTCAGTCTAGCTCATTCAGAATTGTCAAGTGTATTCTATGATAAGGTTCTACTTCTAGCTTGGGGGTAAGTTATTTCGTGAATTTCTTCTCTTGAGTGGCTGTGAGGTGGGATTGTAATTGAACTTGCTGGATAACATTCGTTCTTTGGATGAATGCAGGTTCAACAACATCATAATTCTTATCATTGGCATAACTGTATTTATCTGCGCAACTGTTGGGGTGCTACTAGTGATGGAAACCCTAAGTGCATTTCTTCATGCTTTGCGGCTTCACTGGGTAGAGTTTCAAAACAAGTTCTATGAGGGAGCTGGGCACAAATTTAGCCCATTTTCATTTGCTTTACTTGGTGAAGACGATGAGTAACACATTTAGTGGACGGTAAAGTGTTGAATACCATAGGAAACAGAAATTGATCGTTGGTGAAATATATTGAACTATAGAAAACTCACAATACTTTGAAATTTGAGGAAGTGGCTCGCAAGCTGGGAAGAAGAGCCTACTGCTGGTTGCTTTTTACTGCCTTCAACATTTCATACTGACTGATTCATGAAATATAGAGCCTTGAAGATTTCTCAAAGGTCAGTTACTGAATTTGACTCTGATCAAGGGCAAATCGAACGTTGATCTCTCGCAAACTCGGTTTGCATGCGAACCAGTGCTACTTTTATATGTTGTATCATCCATTGGCCTTTGTCATGGTAATTTTCCTTATTACGGTGTGCTAACCCCATTTGCGTGTATGAGGCTATTTTACTTTGTATAAATTTCGCCGACATTGGATGATCAAATAGGCAACTGCTCAATGAATTATTCTTCAGTGAGTTCTGAATCAACCAACCTTCGCTTGCTTGACTATAAAAGCAAAGTTCTGGAAAGGAAGTTGAAATTTTCAATCTCAAGTTCTTCAAGTTCTCAAAAAATGCAGGCTTTAGTCGGTAAGAATCATTAGAATCGGAACTTTGGGGGAAGAGCAATCTAGCTATAATTTGTGCCTGCAAAAGAACCAAGAACTGAATTGGAATCCATAATTAGGAATCAACGGTTAAAAAAAGTTGCGATGGTAATAAATCTTTTTTCAAAAAAATGAAAAAAAAAAGTGGGATGGATTTAAAAGCGAATCAGTTAAAGATTAAAATAATTAAAAGTACTAGTTATATTTAGTCGTTTTCTTTTTATAAATATAAAAATTTATTATAGTTAATTTTATATTTATTTTTATATCGATTAAATTTTATTTAAATTTTTATTTTTTAAAATATAAAAATAAATTAAATTAATTTATTTTTTAGGTGAGTCAAATCAAATAATTAAAATTAAAATTAAAAGGTTTCAATTATGGTAATACTCATGTTGCAAAATATATATAACTAAGATTTACGAAAAGAGAGATGAAAGGAATGAAAAAATATTGTAAATCAAAATTTAAAGCGGCGGGGAAGCAATGGATACCCCTCCAAACCCGATTTCTTTCTGGACCCCCCCCCCCCCCCCCAAAAAAAAAAAAAAAAAAGAAAAGCAAAGAAAGGGCAAATGAACAGCACGCTTTACATGGCCTTCCCCTTCCCTTGCTTGTTGATAATTTCTATTTCTTGATACGAAGTAGTAGACATGGCTTGGCTCGCACTAAGCAGACGGCAAGGAAGTCAACCGGAGGCAGCAGCTGGCCACAAAAGCCACTAGCAATTCCCCCCCCCCCCCGGGCCACCGGAGGCATGAAGAAACGCCCGTTTTAGGCCTGGAGCCGTTGCCACGAGGGAGTTAAGGAAGTACCAGAAGAGCACAGAGTTGCTGATCCGGAAGCTGCCTTTCCAGAGGCTGGCGAGGGAGATTGCACAGGATTTCAAGACTGATCTCAGGTTCCAGAGCAGTGCTGTTGCGGCCCTGCAACAGGCTGCCGAGGCTTACCCTTTGGGTCTCTTCGAAGACACCAATCTGTGCGATATTCATGCTAAGAGGTTCAACATTATGCCAAAAGACATTCAGTTTAGCACGCAGGGTTAGGGCTGAAAGGGCTTAAATTGTTGTCTATATTCTGGGGGCGAGTCTGTCTTCCGTGTTTTGGACTACCAGGCTGACATAAATCTAGCTAAGATCTGTTCTGGGTATGTTGATATCTGGGATGCTTGTAGCTTGTGGAATGTTGATGAACGCCATATTTCTGGTTTTACATCATTTTTATACCAACAGTGGCAATGTTTTTATAAGCATACTACGGGGAGTGAAGACATGGAACCCAAGTCCCAAAAGAAAAATTCTTTTCTGTGCGCCTGTTTTGCGTTTCTCAACATAAAGTCAATTTTAGTGCTTGAACAACATGTATGTATCCAGTTATTCACAGTGAGTAGGTGACCACTGCTCTTACTGGTTCCAACTCCACCCAAGATATGCGTTGACAACAAATAATATGTTAGCAAATACAAACTAATGGTTTTCCTGTTATGGATATGCTGGCGGCTACAGTTTTTTCACTGATAAATGGTGATACTAGCGAAGGCAGCTCAACTGTCCATCCGCTCAAGAAGCTTCCCGCATACCTGTAAATTGGTGGTGGTGCGCACTGCATACGATAAAAGCTTTGGTGTGCCCCAACATGTCCGTAAACTCTTTGGCCTCTATGTAGAGCAACTAGGCTAGTTACTAATTAGGGTTTCTGTTGATCTGATGGCTGTGAACGCAACCCTTTGGAAACTTCGGTTCATATCTGTTGTTGTGAGACTGAGTATTTCTGGAGCTGAAAGTCACTATTATTGCTATCAGATTAACATTTCCTTTGAAGCTTGCGTGACTTTCATATTTTGGATTTGATCTCGAGCACAGCTGTGAATGGAATGATCAATATATGAAGACATGGGATTCAGGTTGCACTTAGGATATGCATTTTGGATTCAGGTTGCACTTCGCAAGCCTCTCCCTGTTTTACAGTAGAAAATCCTGCTTTCCCGGACGGTTGTACTAGCCTGCCCCATAGTTTTGCTGCCAATAGGTGCAATATATTCTTTTACATGATAGTTGCGCAGCGAACAGACATTGGATTGGGCAAATCCTCTCCATCCTTTCTGGGGGCCTTCAATTTTCAGTGTAGTCCGAGAGGAGGCCCAGGTGCTATGTCCATATCAACTTTGGCTTGTAACCTCAGTACCTCACGGGTTTATCTCTCTAAAGAAGAGTGGCCTGTAGTAGAGATATAAGATTGAACCTTATGATTAAGATATAGAGCCTCATTGTCTCTCGACAGTTTGCTTTAAATATTAAATAAAGAAAATAAACAATACATTTGTTTTAAATATTATATAAATGAAAGAAACATTAAGAAAACCCTAGTGTAGAAATGGCTATACTCCTGTTATTCACGAGGGTAAAAGAGACTAGAGATTGGTTTGTGCGTGCAGGATTTTGACAGGCAACCAGCTAATCCTATTTTATGTCAAAAATATTGCTTTTGCTTTAAGTAAAGCCAGAGAAATTTGCGTGAGAACATACATAACGGTATTTCCATCTCTAGCATTAATGAATGTTTTCTATGGCATGATATGACTACACATTTCTGGGAAGTTGAGTAAGCCTGGATGGAATTGAAGTTGGAAGCATTAATCACGCGAAGAATGTAAGGAAGTGCCTTCATTGAGTGGGATAAAGAATATAAGGAAGTGCCTGGAATGAGCACTTGTCCAGCGTGAATGACCTCCGGAATGTCGCCCACTGGTTCCGCCAAGGCAGGCCCACTCAACCAGCGAGGATCTTGAAAGTGACCAACTAGGAATCTTCTTTGTCAGCTTTGAGAAGATTTTCGCAGCATCTTCTGCCCCAAAGATTCCAATACTGTCTTCTGAAAATAAATGAGCATTTGATGTGGAAAGGCATTATCAACTTCAGCTAAACTTTCTATGCTATTGGTGCGTGTACCCCGCGTCAAGGGACCCCTTTTTCTATCTCTCTGGATGGTCCAATTTAAAGGGGAATGGTAATGGGGACTTTGTTGCTCCCATGAACGTGGATAGTTAAAGTGCCATGGCCATAAATGATCAAGAGAGATGCAGAAAGAGAGTCAATGACGGTTTTGATTAGAATTGCTAGAGTGGTCCAGCAACATATATCTTACAATCAAACATCTATCCTTCCTACCTAACGAGATAAACATTGCCAGTTAATTTTGTGTTTTTATTATTCCTAGTGCAGATTCTGCTAATTTTTCTTTTTTTTTTAACATATATCTTACAATCAAACATCTATCCTTCCTACCTAACGAGATAAACATTGCCAGTTAATTTTGTATTTTTATTATTCTTAGTGCAGATTCCGCTAATTGTTCTTTTTTTTTTTTTTTTTGTCGAGACAATATTCGAGTTAATTGAGACTAAGGTATTGCCGGGAGAATATTCAATTTGACTGAGACTAATTCCCTTTCCGGACGACCTCATTTTTCTTGCTCTCGTTGATATGCGATGTGGGGCAACTGAGAAATACTCGATGCCTACTGGTATTATTTTTTGATAGGGGTAAGTATAAGCGGAAGGATAAATACAAATCCAATGCAGTAGGGGAAGTCAGCAAAAATCAAGGCTAGAATTAGGCAATAAGATTTATTTGTCTAGTGATACCTTGTTTCCTAAATGGTCTACAATGAATTTAGAGCTCTTCTTAATATGCTTAAAATACCAATTATCACTAATACATAAAAGTTTAGATGCTCTCTAAAAAAAAAAAAAACAGCCACTCTCAAATTCCAAGGGTGTTGATCCTTTAGATTTAGTCAGGTAAGTACAATACTTGAATCACTCTAAAATGAAGATCATATATGCTCGAAGTCATCAAATTCTATAGCCTTTAGAATTGTCAGCATTTCGGTATGATTAGAGTCAATGGCATCTACTGAGCAGGAGAACAAGCAAATAAAGTATCCATGAGAGTCCCTAGGAAGTACCACCAACGCTGCCTGGGTCTGGTTTTCCTTTGGTCAAACTATTAACATTCCTTTTGAGAAAATCCATTTGGAGGGAGTCTAAACTTGTATCTGTTTTGTTCGTCTGGAGGCAAACCTTCGCATCAAGGCATCAACAGTTAAGAGTGGGATTGGGATTCTGCCGGTGATTCACCATCCCTCGGCTCTAGTCAGAGATCAAGCTTAATCGGAACAAGATAGAACAGCGTGTCCTATTTAGGAGACTCATCCTTGATGACTAGCTACTTATTTGGTTGAAGCTCAAAAGTCCATTTCAGCAGAAATAACATAATAATCCAAATGTGTTGTTGAGATTCGCCAAAAACCATACCAACCAGATAATTAATCAATACGTACTATGGAGAAGGGAAATTTATGGGGTCAATACAACATGCTGTTTTATTACACAATTAAGTGAGAATATAACCGTAGGAAACCTATATAAATAAATTGAACACTACCCCCCAGGGTACGAGCGAAAGAGATAATAAGCCATTCTGGTAAAATTAATACACTTCACGCTGAAACACAATACAAGAGGAGGGATATCCTTAGCAAAAACATTTTTTTTTTCTTTCCATATTTCATTTTCTTTTCTTTTTTTTTTTTTTTCTGAAAAGAGTGAACAGGTGAAAATGACCATGAATCTAGACTTCCGTGTCACAGGTTTCAAAACTTTTGCCATTAAGCTAAAGTTTAAGTTTATTTGGTTAGGTAATATTGCATTGCTAACTTGCGTATCTTGGTGAGTTGACCCATGAACTAAAAACTCTAATCAGAATAGACTTATTTTATTGAGATGTCTTTAGCCGAATTCTAAAGCTAGAACACAGCTGCAATCTTTTTGTATAATAGAAAAACAAAGGCATATTATATATATACTTCTAAACTCGATGGATTCATTATTAAATTGCGGTTATATATATCCTTGTCTTAGGAGTATACTTTGCACAAAAGTAAAGCTAAGCAAGCATGAAGAACTTGTAGAATGATCAATTTAGTCAATTCTGATGACTCATAAAATGTTTGTGTAATGATCATCGGGATAAAATCTTCGGTCAAAAAGGTTATTTACATAAATAAAGCTTCTTTGCCCAACGAAAAAGATAATAATAAAATCTTCGGTCAAAAAGGATGGAAACTGATAAGGCCTCGATGCATAACATGCATAGATTGGATTGCCTCACCAACTGGCGAATCAAACGCGAGCTCCTCTTCGGACCATTGTTCCTCCATCACCTTTAATACTGATGGTCCATAGCACATGCAAGTTGCGAAATTACACGGGCCAATCTAATCATGCTGGTTATCTTGAGAAAAGCATGCCAAACAATTTTCACCAAATATCTTTGTCTTAGCATCTAGTATGGTGAGACGTGGTGGGTGCAATCGCTTTATGAGCCAAAAGAGCCATACAAAAGCAAAAGTCAATAATGCTTAATGTGTTCACTTACTAGAGAGTGAAAACCCTGAAATGAGCCAGCCCATGTAAAGCTGGATAGATCTTTCCAAACCAAATGAGATCACAGCATACATGTGGAGCTACATGACCGTGCACTTGTTTTTTTTTTCCAAAAAAGCATATGATTTTTGAGAGAAAGGGCAGTGGTAACTATAGCTACTTTTGGATTTTTTGTATAAATTTTACATGAGGCCACACCCATCCTACTCGCTGATTGGCACATCTCCTAATTTAGCCGTTAATGACGTCTTTGGCAGTTTGCTGATCGATCAAAGAATCTCCAAGTAGTTCACTCTTAATTCCACGAACTTATGCGTAGCGCTGCTCCCGCATAAACTTCAAATCGGGCAACGAAGAGGGTGAAGGGTGAGGCAAACCTCAAGTTTCGGGTGCACTCTATTCATGAGCGAATAGTCTACTATTAATCGACATGTACCCAAAAACAATTCACCAACATATATGGCATGCCATCGTACAATTATTGGAGAATTTGCATATCTGCAACGTGCGAAAGAAAGGACAAGGAAGGGGGTGCCTGCACAACATGATGTGCGAACCCTGGCATTTAGAGCCGGTAACATTTACTCTATTTGAGGCTTATGTCCCTCCTAATAAAAAAGAAACAGCAATGAAAAATTATTGAGGTGGATTCTACGACTAACTCGTGTAGAACGGAACAACTGCCTAAGATGGAAGTGGGATTTATTGTTATATCAATATCAATATATCACACCCGTCTCACAAAAGTTAAGTGGCCCTCACACCATATTGTGCTATCTTTCTACATTGTTGGACTGGGTGAGTGATATCCTATGTAACGTTGCAATCAGCAATTGACCCACCCACCAGTGAATTGGAGGAGGGGAACCCCGATGAGTCTGAGAAATGAAATTTATCTTCAACTTTCATGCAAAAAGCTCTGCTTAGAACCTCGATGAGTCTGAGTCATAAATTTTTAAACCTTTTGAACTCCACCAATTTTATTGCGGATGTTTTAGTGCAATAAGACACTTACAGGCAAACAATCTCGTTGTCTAGCTCTACTCTTTGTTACGACTCACCCGCTCTACTGTATTGTACTTTTCTGCTATATATCTAACCAAATGCTAATGGAAAGATTCACTCTAGTAGATCCATGGATGCAACATTGAAGGCGACTTAATACGATCGAGCAGCCATTGTGGTCATACGCAAATGTCAAGGGAACACAACATTTAAGTTGTCTACAAAGCGTTCAACAACGTGTTATGTACTTCTATGGCCTGGAAAAAACTGATCATTCAACGTGTTAATAATGGTTTTGCGTGGATCAAAATCATAATTATGGAGTTTTAACGTGAGATATATCTCAAATTATTCATTTTCTGAAACAATTGCCGCCTTCTTTTATCTCTCGAGTGCATGCGTTGAAATTTGGTATCGATGGTCACTAGACCAAAACCTTAATAATGTCGATAAACACTATAATTGATGCCTACCAAATGCCAAGCATTCGTTGAGGCGATGCTATAAATGCTTTTGCTACGTGCATGATGCAATGTAATCATAATTAAGCTGGCATTGTTAAAGATTTGTTTACACCAACCATAATCTGACTGGATCAATGTTACTACTAATTAAAACGAATTGTTTTATTTATTTATTTATTTATTTTAGAGAATCACTATAGGAGAGTAAGTGAGAAAGATAGAAGTGAAAATAAGATTTTTTTTTTGTTTTTTTTTTTTTTGACTCATGTGACTTTTTAAAGTTAAGTCAATTGATTTTATTTTTATTTTTGTTATTCCTAAAGGAAACTAAAGTACTATTCAATCAAATGTGATCACAACTCAAAGCTCAAATTGCTACTCGGTTTTGTGACAATGAAGTTAAAAGGGTGGTCCACATGGTTGTTGTACATAAGCTGGCAATCAATGACCAAGGGTTGGTCTTCGGAATAGAATCTGCTGGTGATGCGATTTTGGACCGCCATAGCCCTTGGTAAGCCACGTGTCCTTCTTGCCCATGCAGAGCTGGCGTCACCAAGATGGCAAATCTTTTTATTTTTACTAGGTTCATTTCTATTAAACAAATTAAGGACCATGAAAATTATTTACTTTGTACGCATCTCTAATATTTTTGTAAAAAAGCTTGATTAATATTGCATGTATTTAATGTAATAATGTAGGATTTTGATGTTAGTTTTTTAGTAGATTGGCCTCTATTTTAAACACTATAAAATATCGTGATTAAGGAAATCAATATAATACCATGATTAAATTTTGGAGTCCAATTATATAAATTATATAAAAAATATTTTATTTTACAAAAATTGAAATATTGAAGAAATTTGATATAAAATAAGATGGAAATTCTCTCAAATTTAAGAAAAAGTGAACTAAGAAAATTTTTGAATTGGATTAATAGGATAAGTTGCAAACGTAAAAATATCTCAGTAATTTTATTGAAATTAATTTTTTTTTTGTTTTTCCCCTAAATTTTAAGAAATAGGTAATAGAAAGCAAGGCAACGCATATAGTTTTCGAAGGTATATTTCCGCCTTTTCCATATAGATGCAGGAAGAATCCTGGATACAATATAAAATTCATTATTTATCACCAACCACTTGGAATATTGGGGTCTCGTGCTTGCCCCGAAAACCAAATAAGTTAAGGTGATTATCAAGCAAAAGAGAGGATCAATTCCTGTGCCCCTCAACTTCTTCTTCCTCTTCTTCTTTTCTGTTTTTTTAAAGAAAAAAAAAAAAACTGGTTTAGTTTCGGCAATAGTTAACAACTAAGTAAGAGAAAATTCATTGGCACTGGCAACTGAAGATAAAGCGACAGTTTTATTAGTTAACAAAATCAAAGAAGTCAACAGTTGTTGAACATCTTAGTGATTAACGACTTGAACTTCCCAGTTAAGGATCTTTAAGCTCCAATCCATTGATTAGTGGAAAAATAAACAAATTTGTAAGACTTTTCTTGTGTGTTTTGGAAACAATTTGAAGACACATTATCAATTAAGCTAGTTACAACCTACAAATGAACTCAGTCTCATGGTGACCTCTTTGTTCTCTCATTCTCCGCTGAAGAAAGACGAGAAAAAAAAGGGAAAAAAAAAAGGCAAAAGAAGATTTTAAATTGGGGTCAAACGAGTGGAATCAAAACCTCGACCAGACACAGGCTTTGAAGATTCTGTCGTGCGAACAAAATTCACTTGGTTGTCAGGCAGGCATGTCCAAAAGGGAGCAAAGCTGAGCGAATGCAATTAAGATCACAACTGGACTGGTCAGGGTGGTGTCCAACCGGTTCATGCAGGCCGGGTCAAACTCACCTCTTCTCTTACAATACAAGACCCCTGCTTTTATTATTGCTAGGGAAATTATTATTGGTATACACTCATATTAACAGTTCAACTTTATAAAAGCAATGCTGTCAGTTGGAAACCCTTTTTAAAGATGGAAAGGCTGAATATATATTCTTCTTGGGAAGGCCGTTGTTTTCTTTTTCTTTCTTTCTTTCTTTTTATCTTTTAAATTTTAGAATAACGGTGATGTCAATTGACGGGGGGCAGCATGTCTCTTAAAGCAAACACTTCATTTGAGCAATCTTTGGGAGAGTGGGAAACCTTAGTGGAAACACTTCATTAGGCTCCTAATAGGAGGATTAATAAACCTCTTTTAAAACAAATTAAGGTCATCAAAATACGCTTTACTTTGATTAATTAACTTTAGCCAGTACAAATAAAAGTGTTGTTTCCATTTTCTTATGTGTATTGCAGGATAGAAGGACCCAAGAAAAGGTGGATTCCTCCTGTTGGCTGCTACTTTATTTTTATACTATTGGTCCTTTGGTTAAGTATGTCACAATTTTTTTCCTTCTTTTCGGAAAGATAGTGGGACCAGCATCTAAAAGCATCGCTCCCACATAGATGAAGATCTTATACTTGAATTCGTTTTGCTTCCAAAGAAAAAAATGGAAAATTTTGATTACATATTTTTATTTTAAATTTTGTATCTTGCCTGAGTAATAAAGTGGTAGCAATATTATGCCATGTTTTCCTTGTTTGATTAGGCTAGTTCAATTTCCCCGATATCTCAAATGAAAAATTCAAATGTGTGCCTAGGAAGAAATTGGAAAAAACCAACCACACTTGTCTTGTGATTTCAAATGATCCTTCACTTCCAATGGATTTCAGGTTCTGAGTGTCCTGGAAGTGGTCAAATAAGGCATTCTGTCTTTTAATTGTGGATATATGTCAAATAAGAGAATTTACTGTGTCTATAAAATCTCTAAAATATTTCGTTCCAAAATTCTTATATGCTTAATCATGAGTATACGAAGATTCAATCTAGAGTTTAAATTGTTTGAAAATATTTTTTATATGTACAGAATCATGCGGGGTATGTATTTACGGGGAAGCGTAGAAGAAAGGTAAAGGTGATCGGTAGTGTGAGTAGGGTGGCAGGCAAGGTGGGGTAAAAGGCTCGCATGGGGGGGGATGAGAACGCATGGAGTACCCACCTCCCCTCGTGCGCGCTATCTATCAATGGCGGCTCATCTCCTCCCTTCAATTATCATCATTAATGGCATGGTGCCAAAACAGAGCTGTTAGCTTGATTATTATTATTGTCATTATTATTATCATCATCATAATTATTATTATTATTATTATTATTATTATTATTAATAATGAACATCGTCCATATGCATGTATATTCTCCCCTCACATTCACTTTCACGCTCTCCCACAGTCACTCACACACACACACACACACTTTCACTGTCCCCGTGTTTTGTAGTGCTAGTGCGATGCGATTGGGTTGTCTTGTCAGCCAAGTTGGAAAATAGAGGAGAATGTGGGAGACAGCCACAGACATTTTGAAGGCTATTAACAGTTGACGTAACTCCTCTTTAGGGCCCACCGGAGGGCCCCTTCCAGGAAAACCAGGGCCCTTTGTGGGCCATACTGCTCTCCACATTGCGCTTCCCTCTCGACTCCTTTCGACCATATTTTTTATATATACCGTCAGCAGCACCCTTTGTTCTACACGGCATCCCTTCACTCAATACCCTTCTTTTCTTATTGTAAGTAAAACCCTTTCACTTCTGTTGTGTGAGTCAATGGCTGATGTTGGGGGCTCAGTCTCTGCAAGAAGAATGTGGTGCTCGGTCCCCGAAAGGGTCCAGCTGCACCTGGCCATGTTGGCCTTGCAGTTTGGATATGCTGGCTTCCATGTGGTCTCCAGGGCTGCTCTTAACATGGGCATTAGCAAACTTGTGTTCATAATTTATAGGAACATCATCGCCCTGCTTCTCCTCTCTCCTTTTGCCTACTTTCTGGAAAAGTAAAACCATAATATTCCAATATTCCACCCTCGGTTTTATTTTTCGTTTATCTGAACATTCTTTAATTAATACTCCAATAATCAAAGGTTGATCCAAGTTCTTTCTCTGCTCAGGAAGGAGAGGCCAGCACTCACGCTTAGCTTGTCCGTTCAGTTCTTCCTCTTAGCGCTTATTGGGTATGAACAAAATTGATGAGCAAAAATATTCGAAGGATAAAACAGAAAAAAAGAGAGAGAGAGAGAGAGAGAGAAAAATATTTTACACTTTTCATCCCATTATATTTTGTGATTCTTACCGTTTGAGTACGTGAACAGAATAACGGCGAATCAAGCATTCTACATCCTGGGCTTAGACAACACCTCGCCCACCTTCGCATCAGCAATTCAAAACTCCGTCCCAGCCATTACCTTTGTCATGGCAGCCATACTCCGGCAAGCCCCACCGCCGCCCCCTCCCCCTCGTGTCTCTTTCTCTTTCTCTGTCTCGGCCAGACATTTATATACATATATATATTTGACTTTTTCATTCAATGCATTGGTGCAGGATTGAGAAAGTGAGACTGAACAGAAAAGACGGGATCTCAAAAGTAATAGGAACTATCTGCTGCGTAGCAGGGGCATCAGTGATCACCTTGTACAAAGGTCCAACAATATACGCCCCAACTAAACGCCTTAACGATGAACCCTCAACGACCATGTCTCTTTCACTTGGAGACGCGGAGGGAAAGAACTGGACCCTGGGCTGTCTCTTTCTGGTCGGCCATTGCCTGTCCTGGTCTGGCTGGCTCGTGTTGCAGGCACCCATTCTCAAGAAATTCCCGGCCCGTCTCTCCGTCACCTCATACACATGCTTCTTTGGGCTGATGCAGTTCTTGATCATTGCTGCCTTTTCTGAGAGAGATGCCCAGGCCTGGGTTTTTAAAACCGGCACCGAGATTTTCTCCGTCTTCTACGCAGTGCGTAACTCAGTCCTTCTGCTTCGTATTTAGTAGTTACAGTTTCCATTTTCCCAGTCCATTTAGTTTCCTGCTTTTCCCCGCGTGCATGTGTTTTTTCGGTCTTACACCCAAAAAAGACCACCAAAACAAAGGCAGATAGTTACTCGGAGCTCCTAATTATAAGGGGTGATAGCTCAGGCCACCCATGGTCATAGGCTACTAGCTTAGTCCAAGTTTATTATACAGAACGTAAAAAACAAAAGGGTTTAGGCGGCGTACCGAAAGGAATGTCTTGGGTGATATTCTTATGGGATCATTAATTTATAAAGGGGTTATATTAGGTGGAAATTATATACAGACATATTAAATTGTTAATTTTGTATAAAAAATATATTAATTATAATTAATAATTATAATGTGCTGATATTTATTTTATTTTCAGATTTGATATTTTCTTAACTTTTTATTTATATATATATAAAAAAAAAGAACAGGGAAAATTTTAGTCCTAACTATTTATATGAATTTTTTTTTAATGAAGTCTTATTTTTTTATTTTATCATTTTAATTATATATATTTTTATTTCTATTTTTACTCAAGTGTATATAGTTGGACAAAAATTGTATTTTTGGGCAAGTACAATTTTGCGTAATCTATTTGGTCGATTGCAATTTTTTTAATGAGTTGGCCAGATTTTGTCGGTAGTGGATTTGACTATAACAAAAGGTAAAGGTATTAGCCTAAAATGATAAAGTAAAACGGTGTAATATCATATTAAAAAGGATTTTAGAACTAGTTTTAGGCATATCCCATTCATAAAAAAAGGAGCATAATGAAACTAGACACGAAAAAACTCGTTTATTTTTATATATTTGCGAGCGCGCGTGTGTATTAGGGTATGCATTCTCATTTATAGGAAAAAAAGGACTACATGTACATTACTTTCAATTAAAAGGTTTTCCATCTTTGTAAGCTTCATTGTTAGCGGACATTTGACATGATACGATGGAAAAGGGTGGCCGATGCAATAATGCGGGAGTGGTGGGTGTCTCTGAAAGTGAAAATACGCAAGAAGCTTCTTTTTTGACAATTCGTTTGGTGGAATGGAAAATTGCAGGGAGTGGTTGCATCGGGGATTGCCTTCGCTGTACAGATCTGGTGCATTGACAGAGGTGGCCCTGTCTTTGTGGCCGTTTACCAACCGGTACAGACTCTTATTGTCGCCATTATGGCCTCCGTTGCCTTGGGCGAAGAGTTCTATTTGGGAGGGTAAGCGGGTCCTCTTCTGCCATTTTATTTTGCCATTGCCATTCGGGAGAACAATATTTTCCATCATAAATCAATCAATCAATCAGTCAATCATGGTCTCCTCTAGTGGTTCGGTGCCTGCCCGTGCATTCCGAGCCGTAGGATTAAAACAGATAAAAAAAATGAACTGTTTGACTATCCCTTTTTTTTTACGAGCCCAAATGACGGAAATGCCCATCCCGCCGGAGCGTACAATTTTCGTCGCCTATTGTTTTTACCTGTTTGTTACGATGCTTAATAAGAGGACAGAGGGCACGAGGGCACTGGGATAATGTTCTGGAGGCAGTTATTACTTGTTGTTAGCCGGTGGACGGGAGTGTCTGGAAACTTTTCCATTTGTCCGTTTGCTCACCGGTTTGCGGGTTCTGAATGTACAGGATCATTGGGGCGGTGCTGATCATAATTGGGTTGTACCTGGTCCTCTGGGGCAAAAATGAAGAGAAAAAGCTGGCATCAAAGGAAGCGGTTGCAATCCAGTCCACAGCGGAGCAGGGAAACAGCCGGTCACAAGCCCGCATCAAGACGTCCCTCACCCAGCCACTGCTCCCTCCGTCGACGGAAAGTGTTTGACCAGCCCAATCTTCTTGACTCTTTAACTGCACATGAGTTGAAAAGGGGTAGTAAAAAGAGGATCTACGACATATCCCATCGAGAAGGCTTTTGTGTGCACGAAGAAGTTCTTTTAATGTAGTCCATCCCTTTTTTTTTTTTTTTTTTTTTAATAATTGGTTTTTTCCTTATTTTGGTTCGGTCGCTTTCTATTTGTAGGAGCTAAGGAAAAGGGAGACTTTGAGGGGTTGAGTCTGAAATCATTGTGACTAATGTGGCCCCGTTCTTTATGTTTCATATAATATATATTATGGTTTGTTTTATCCCAACCCAAACCTCCCCAACCCCCCCCCCACCCCTCCACCCTCACCCCCACCGCCACCCCTCCCCCCCAAAATTGAAGGGAAGATATGGGGCCATCATCATCACGGATCTAATGCTTAATGGTCATTATTATGGCTCGAAGTGAGTGGACCCAAAGTTTTCTAGTCATGACCTCCTGCTTGCATTCGATATATATATATATATGATAAATGTATATATAACTGGCTAAGCACAGCTGATTTGCATAGTGCACTCCCATAACTTTGCCGGTTCTAATGATTCTGGTCGGTAAGTGATTTGTCTGATAAATGATGATGTGTGTACAATATCAAGCACTTTCCTCTATAGCAATGTGTTGGTATGGCGTGTGGAAGCCCCTCTAGGGTTTCGTTCCCGTTTGTCACATTTATATACATGCTGGACAATATGGAATATATTTCAATGTGTTGTGTGCGAGATTATTGGTATGGCGTTAGTACTGTTGCTGAGCTTTTTTTTTTTTTTTTTTTAATCTTTCGGTGAGTTGCATTTGGGTCCAAAAGCTTATTGTTGAAATACTACAAGAGTTGAACCGCGAGCAAGCTGATTCTTTCTACGGCACATCGGATAATAATAAGCTAGCTGATTCTGGGTGTGGTAAACCAGGCAGACACAAATGTATTTCTGTGGTAAAATTCTTGACCCTTAACCACGCAACATTCACTGTAACTTACAAGCCAGAGAAGCAACACAAAATTCCGCCGAGCACAAACAACCATCTTTCAAAGTCACCATTAACGAAAAGGAAAAGTTTTGTGACACGAATGGATGGGGAGGTATTAGTCTCAATCCGCGAGAATAAAAGTTGACTATTAACCAGTTCAAACAGAAAAAGAAGAAGAAGAAAAAAAAAAACTAACGTAATCACGAGAAAAAGAAAATCTTGAGAAAAATTTGATGGTTTAAACCTTTTAACAAACGTGGATTTTGATTATGATGTAGCGAAAAAATATAGTGGCTAATCATCAGCCATTCAATATATTACGGTGGATCAAGAAAACTTTTTCAGATGGGCAATTCATATATTCAAGTATAACGACATGCATATATAGAAAATTGAAAAATAATATTAACTAATCCAAACAATAAATATTACAATTATTTTCTAATATTTTTCATGTTTTGAAACCTTTCGATGATATTTTCAATTCCTATATTATCAAATATATTTTTTTATCAAAAAAAAAACATTTATAAAGATAACTACAAAAGAAACTACGGGAACACAAAAAATTTGGTTGGATAACTTTGAAAGAAAATGGGAATAAAAAATTATAAAGACAATTTAAAAAATCTATGCATGCATATGTATTGACGGGGGGCCATCACCGTCCCCTGGATCCACCCCGAATAAGACCTAGTTTCCTACAGTAGAAGTTTCGACGAGCCAAAAATAAAGGAGGTCCACTGTATAGTCAGAGGGAAACAATTGAGAAAGGCCGGAATTAGGCGGAAAGTGGGTTTATTTTCAAGAAGATTATTATTTTTCATTTTAAAATTATAAATATTTTACTTAAAAATATTTTGCAGGTAAAAAAAATAATAAATTATATAATAAATATAAAATAATATATCTTGTATATAAATTTTATAATAATATTTATTAAATAATACAATAAAAACAAGATGATGTTAAAATAATTTTATTGTATTATTATTATTTATTTGTAAAATTTGATGAGACGTAATTGATTTATATTTATTATTATTATCACTTAATTTTTTATTTTTTTATAAATTTATTGTATATATTGTCATTTTTGTTACATGTTATATTTTTTTATTGTAAACTACTAATCTCTTGAATGGTAAATTAGAAATTAAAAAAAAAAAAATGTGAGAGCTGCAGGTATCACATCGACTCCAGCTTCTCTCCGTCCCATTTTCTTCTCCAGCTACTCCAAGCTACGGAACAGCACCTATATTCGGTCAACGGTAGTAAATAAACCCCAGATTCTTACCAATTCCCAAATGTACAAGCGATTCCACATAATCTGATGCCAAGAACAACGGCAAGCTGACAGAATTCTACGTAGCCACTAATTAAAACCAAGTTCGTGTTAGCGGAATCCAAGATCACATAATTAAATAACATAGATAGAGTTATTAAAATGAATTTAAAAAAAAAAAAACAAGCGTAGATAATTATGACTTTGGTAACTTTAGAAAGCTCTTTTAATTTAGAACGGAGAGTCTACGTTTCCCTCTTTAATGGCACGAATGGCATCTATATTGCCACTTTAATTGCTTTCTCATTCTTTTCAAATTCCTGCTAGAACACTTTCTCCTCGTCAATTCACATAGTTGTTGCTAACTATTTCTTGTTAACTTGAAATATTTGTTTTTTTTTTTTTTTTTTTTACTTCTTTCGCTTCCACTTCCTTCTTTTGGAAACTTAGTTTTAACAGAAAGGCCTAACTTGCATAAACTGCTGCATGTCTTTAATATCCGCTTCCTTAAATTTTTCTCCAAATTAATCGGGTAGGCACACATAATTCTTGAAATTACTAAGTCACAAGACTGATATCAATAACAATATAGATGATTCCACATCTCCGGTGGTGACACATTTCACCCCCAGCAATATCCATTTTATTTTTTGTTTGGACTCAATAGCTAAGATAGCTGCGTTCTAACATAGAAAATTTGAATGTGAGGAATGAGTACTCTTGGAGCAAAATATAAGTAGTATCCATTAAAGAGAGGATCGGATGAAATTAAAGTATATGCATGTATTTATGACAGCCAGGAAAATCCGAGAAATCTGTGTATAGAAGGAGGAACTTTTCTTTTCTTTTTTTTTTAATAATCGAAGAGGGAGGTACAACGTAGCCAATAGACCCTTACTAAGTTCTGCTGGAGCAACGAAGCCATTGCAAGAGGTGGCTCATTCATGACATGCACTCCTAGACTCAAAGAAACGGCGTGTTCAACCATCCAATCAGTAACATGATTCCTTTCTTTGTAAACGTAGGAGCGAGTGATTCTCCAATCTCTCCCAGAGGTATTTCTGCAGATAATAGTGTAGGTTGAGCTAAGTTTGGACAGGTTAAACCCGAGTCCAACCTGACTACAAAATCAAGAGAGCATTAGATCTTGGGTCTAGCCCATGTAATAAAAAAAATGTGGTTAGGACCCAACAGACAAGCCTAAAGGAAAAGTGAATCTTACGCCCATTAGGGATACCTTTGTGATTGTCACGCGTCCTTAAATTTTTAGTTTTAAATTTAATCCTACAAAAGTCAAAAACAGATATAATTTAGTTATTATTAAATTTATAATTTGACGTGTGATTTGAGTTTGAACTTTAGATTTCATTGATTGTTAAAATTTTTCCCTTTTACAACTGGAAAAAAAATTAAAAATTAAAAAGAAAAAACATATTTTTGTAAGGTCAATCTGTTTTATAGCTGAGCTGTTTAATCTGAGTGTTTTGTGGTTCCACCCTAGATGCGTCAAAACGTGTCTATGGAATAATGTTCAGACTTCGAACTTGAAAAAGGTAAGTATAGTTGAGTAAAATTGGTGATGAAAGTGAACATCGAGTAAACAGTAGGAGCTCCTATGTGAAGCAAGGATGCTATTGTAATTTAGACAGAAATGAGTGAAACAGATTTTCATAAAAAAATAAAAGTAATCTATGTTATCGATCAAAATCATAAAATTCTATTAAGTAAAAACTATTTATACTGACGCCAAAACGTACAAAGTAAGAGACTCTCCTACCTAACCTTCCTCCCGTTTTCACTTGCCAGTCTCGTGATTCTCATCTGTAGCACTACCAACCCGTGCCCTTCTATCCCCATGTATGCAAACAAGAAGTTAACAAAGAAATTAACCCCATTAGTGATGGTCAGCAACCAGTAGAAGTAGTCAAACCTACCATGCAGAAGGGTCTTCCTGAGACTTAAGTATGATTCAGGAGTAGTATTAAGTGGACTTGTCACATGCCTGAGTATAAATCAGATCTTTGCATTTTCATAAGAAAAATTATGTGATGAATTTGGTTCCATCTTGTTGTCATAGGATGAAGTCACGTAAACAGGCTCTTAGCGAAAACAAGTTCAATCCCCCTGAATCCCACAACTTGTCCTTGCAAGCATGCCCTTACTTGTTCCAATTAGTTTACTGACAACAATTTTTGAAAATCCTAATTGTAAAAAAAATTCTACTTTTTGTTGTGCACCCTTTTTATTGAGTTTAAATTATCTTGAAATTGATATAATATTTATTTTTTTAGCTAGGAATTATTTTCTCGCTAAAAATTAGAAAAAATTACACAAAACAGAGAATTCACCTTTATTGGGAGGTGTAAGGGAGTTCTTGACTGCTTTGATGTCAAACTCCTTCGTATTAACCTCATAAAGCTTTGTTTCCCTTCTCACTCGGAGCCCTCCAAAATGATTTCATTAAAGAAACCATAATAACCTATAGAAACCTAGTGAAAGGGCCCCCCACAGGCTTTTAAAAATGATAAAACCTATGCTAGTGGCCAAAATGATGATTAAGGCAATGATTGTCATTGAAAATGGAATTACAGAACTTGCAGCAAATGCAATGGATGAACATTGGACAACGCACTAAGAGTTAAAGAAGAAGCATAAATAGGCACTTTATTTCTTCCATCAGGGAGTGAATCATGAAAATTTGTAGAATATTGCAAAAAACAACTTTGTCAAAACAAATACAAAAAGGTAAAATTTTAAATATTTTGACATTAGTTTGAGTTTTTGTAGATTACATCCTTAAAAATAATTTTAATTTATATAAATAAAATTTTTACTTTAACAAATTAAATAAAAAATTATAAAAAAAAACTTATTCAACTTAGAACAATTACTTAAAAAGGTGTATAATATATAACTACATGATAACTATTTTTTAATTCTTAATAGAAGAGATATATTCATTCTCAAATCCCTTTCGTTGAAGGATCAGATGATTTAAATTGATATAATCACTAATATTTATGCTTATCTTATTGCTAGTATGAAAGACAAATCTTGGTTATGACATCTTTATTTTGACCATCTTAATTTTTGCAATTTAAAATTACTTGCACAAAAAAAAATAGGTAATATATTGTTAAGATACATCATCTTAATTAGATTTATAAAACTTGTATTCTTGCAAAATCAAATAGATTTGCCTTTCATGACAAGATGAAAGCGATATGTAAGATAACCACTCCATCTTATCCACTTTGATATTTGTAACCTAATGATTTTTTCATTAAATGACAACAATAAGTATTTTGTTATTTTCATTAACGATTTTACAAGGAAGCCATTAGTTTATTGTATGCAAAGAAAATTCAAAATATTTGATCTTTTTTAGAAGTTTAGGGCCAATGTTAAAAGATAGAGTAAACATTATATTAAAATTTTATAAACTGATAGTAATGATGAATATATTTCTAATAAATTTAAGGAGTATTGTAAAATATTAGGAATAAGTATGAAGTCATTATTCCCTACACCATACATTATAATGAAGTTGTCGAATGGAAGAACAAGTTTATATTAAATATGGTAAGAAGCTTGTTAAAGACTAAAGGAGTATATAATCCCTTTTAGACATAAGTTATTTTTGTGCTTTATTTACTTTGTTAAATGGATCTTTAAATTCAGAATATCATTCTTACAAAAGCATGGATTGGTTTCTAGCTTAGTGTAAGATACTTCAAGGCAATTTGGTTTTATTGCTTATACCCATATTCTAATAGAGACAAAAATAAAGTTAAATGATCAAGGAGTGAAGATAATCATTCTTAGCTATATAAAAAGATGATATAAGTTGCTTAATCTCATGACGAAGAAGGTTATTGTAAGTAGAGATATAATCTTTACATAAAATAAATTATGAAAATTTAATGTTAAAGAGTATAATGACTTATAGAGACATCTACTACTATTTCAAGAGAAAAGCAATCTCAAACTATAGTCCCTAATGTAAATGGAGAAGTTTCATTAATTGCTACTTAAAATCCCATTTAGGTGCTTTACTAATGATTTCTTTCGCTTTGCAATGCTTCACCCTTTATTGTTGCCAATAATTGTAAAATGTTGGAATGAGAGTTGTTTAAGATGACATTAAGCAAGGCAAAAAATACTAGTAATGCCAAACATTTGTATACAATATCAATCATGCCATTAAGGTTTAGTTTCTAGCCAATAATTGAAAGTTTAAGAAAACTATATAAGGGTGACATTAAGTTCTTAATACTTTTTGATAAAATTTATGGAGGAGCTAATACATAAAGGGTTTCTAAGGATTCATTGAGCATTCACAAAGGGTTAATGGTATATTTAAGAATTAAAAAAGATAAGAGAGGCCCTTAATAGGTTAATTAAAGAAGTTTAGGCCAAAAAAACTAATTCAAACTTAAAGGGTGACAAAACATACCTTAATGTGGGCTAAAACTTTATTAATTATATAAGTGTACTAGATAAGCCTATGGGTTAAGTGATTATAAAGGTTTTTATAACAATCCTTAAAAAATAAGAGAAGATTTGTTATTAGCATATTTAAGAAGTTTGTCTTTACCTCTAGAATTATTAATTTAGCGTATAAATAGACTTAATTTCATTGTTAAAGAAAAACATATCATTATATGAAATAAAAGTAAGGATTTTCTTTTTTAATTCTTTCAACAATTAAAGAACTTATCAAAAACTAACTTTTATTATAGTGTTTAACTCAACTTACCATTTATCAGTTCATTTTTTTTGTAAAGTAAAGGGTGTATATCGTTTTTTATATCTTAAGTTTATATTTCTTTAAACATTAAGTCTAATTCTTATGTAATTGAAATCTAATTTAGCTTTTTTGGGTTCTTGTTTAATTCTTTATGCATATTAAGTTCTTAAGCCACATCTTTGAGAGTTGATATCATTTGATATCAAAGTTTGGTTCTAAATTAAGTTTACTTATCTAAATTTAAGTTTTTCTCTTATTCTTCTTCTTGGCAATATTTTATACCTTTTTGTTCCTTAAATTTGCAAACTTTAGTTTTTCTTTTCTTTTTAGCCATATTCTATACCCTTTTTGTTCTTAGGATATGAAAACCCTAGTTTATCTTTTCTTGCCCTTAAATTTATGAAAAGAAAAGTGCACAAAAAAATAAAAAAATAAAAAAAGAAGAGAAATAAATCATATTTGATTATGTTAAAGGGAATAAAGGTTTTATTTTCTTCTTAATTAAGCATTTTATAATATAAGAAAACTTTAAATTAAAAGATTATACTATATTTCTTTCTAGTTTCTATAAGAATTCAAACCTAAATAATCTCTTTTTATGTCTTAAAATGTATATTAAAAGAAATGTCTTACTTAAAAAATCACCCAACTAATATATATGACTTGAAAACACACTTTCTATTACTTTACTTACTCCTTAAAACTCTTAAGAATCTTTTTCCTCAGGCATTTAAAATATTCAGAATATTCAACCATCTAATGTAGCATATGTTTTCCATTAAAAAACAATAATGATGAAGTTCATGTCATACAAACAACTTAAAACTCATCTCTTCAAAATGTAATATGGCTTTTTTTGACAACTTATTATATGAACTTAAGAATTGCCACTTCTTACTTTTAGCATTCTTTAGAATAAATTCTTGTACCATGATTTCACATGATTATGTAAATCTACCATTTACATCCCTCATCTTCTGTACATAAACATCCAAGCAAATAAAAGTGGTGAAGTTGGTGAAAAGACCATTCTCTTATGATTATTAACTCCTTAGTACAACAAAAATTTAGAAGGAAGTTGATTATGACTAGCTCTACTTAACTCTTGATAAAAGGTTTCCATTGATTTTGGAACATTAAATTAACAAACCATTCTAACATCTTTTCTATCTATACCTTAGAAATTATTAAAGACATTTTCAATCTGAAACATACATTATATCTATTGTACTTATTACTTTTACTACTTGTTTTATATGTTTATTTTTTCTCCCCAACTAATATATCCTTCTATAATACCATAAAATGTATAGTACCATAAAATGTGCATAAACCTAGGAATGTATATAGAGGTTAAATGTGAACATTTGTCTTTTCTTATTATTTGTGATATTTATTTTTGCTTAATTTTTGTTTCTAATTTGCACTGTAGATGGATGATAAAATTCAAGCAACAATTATGGTTATAGGTGTATTAATCATAGCTACTATTATGACCATTATAAAAAGAGAAAAAAAGAAGCCTTTGATAACTAAAGAGTCACATATTAATCTAAGTGAAAGAAAATTTCATATAAAAGGTATATTAAATAGAAGTGAGTGACATTATGTTGAGCAAATTCAAATGAAACTAATAGTCTTTCATCACTTATGTGAAATTATGACCAATAATGGTTTATTATATCTAACTATAAATATATGTCAAAGAATAAGTACATATGTTCTTAATAATTGTTAATCATTATTAGAAGTTTTCAGTTGTTAATGGGCAATTTTATAAATCAATTAAAACTATCTATTGATACTTTTGAATTATTTTAGCAGTAATCCCTAAATTATATAAGCAAGTTTTTAAGGAATCTAACAATTCTACTCTTCCAAAGATATTGGCAAATATAAGATTTTATCCATATTTTTAAGGAAGTTGCATTTGTAGATAAATTTTAAATAATAAAATGTAGAACAAAAACCAAAAATTTATACGTTACCTCACATGGTTAGGATTGTGTTAAAGCATTAGATTGGACTCATATACTTACAATTATGCCCCTCAAGATACATGAAAAGTTTTATGCCCCCTAAGATACAAGGAAAGTTTTATGATTAGAAAGGTGTAACAACATAAAATATGCTTACTACTATTACTTTTGATTTAAAATTTACTTATACTTTAGTAAGTTGGGAAGGAATAACATATGATTCTTGTATCTTAAATGATGTCTTTCAAGGTTAAATGGACTTAAAATTCTTGAAGATATTAAAAAATATTAACACCTTTACTTATTCTAGTGGTATTTAGGTATATATTACTTAATAGCAAATGAATTAATTTTAATTATAGGTAAATATTATCTTAGTGATCCTTATTATAGTATACGAAATGAAATTATGTTTTCATTTCATGGAGTTAGATATCATTTAAATGAATTAACTGGTTGTCACCCAAAAACAAAGAAGAACTATTCAATCTTTACCACTCATCACTCTGAACCACTATTGAATACGAGTTTGAAATATTAAAGAAGTGCTTTCATGCCATAGATAATACTCTTTTTGGTCATTCAAAACATAAGTTAATGGTGTGTTAGTTAGCTATATTCTTCACAATATCATTATAGGGATTGATCTTAATGACTTTTTTATGGATAAGGCATATAAAGAAATTTAAACATAGAATTAAAAGGTTAGATCTACACTAAATGAAATTTAAGATAAGAATAGGGAATGAGCTTTAAAAAAAGATAATATAGCAACTTTAACGTGGAATCATTTTAAACATGATTCATCTTATATGTTAGTTACAATTGATTTATTTATTGTTTAAACATTTTAACCATTATATCATTTATACTTTGTTTTAAGTATAGTTGATAAATGGCTTTAAAGATATGAAAATAAAAAATGCAAATAGAAAGAGCAAACAATTTAAGTGGTTAGTAGTAATGAGTCAAACATTGCTAGGTTTGTTAATTACAAAGGCACAAAAAGGAAACAAGTTGTCCTCTTATTTTAAGGCTAACTCATTGGCTTATGTGGCTAAGGAAATCAATGAAAAGTTTATAGTTAAGTGCTTACTTAACCATATTGACAAATCACCTTAAAACCATTTGAAAGGAATAAACAATTATCTTTAAATTAAAATCAAAGAGTGGATTTGATTAGGATGATGATTTAAAGATGATCACTATAAACAAAGTTGTATACAATAAAGAGGAGACCGTAAGATACATTTATAACTTATCATTTATTTTTATATTTATCATGTAATGCTTTAAACTTGTCATTTAAGAATGTCATCCATATGCTTTATACCAAATTTTTTTTGGATTATAGCATTTGATAGCACCCTTATTAGAGGAGCTTAAATGTCTCCATGTCATATGAAATTAGATAACATAAAGAATTTTTCTTTTTTCTTTTTGTTAATAGACACATCCTCATCATGAAAAATATTTTAATAAAAAGATTAAGATGTATGATCAATATGTTATTATTGTGGCAAAAGATATTATAACCAATTATTTTGCAAAAACTTTTACATATATTGACTTTGATGTAAATACTATTGTTAACTCAATTGTAATAGATGATAATGAGATGTTTCTAGAGGTTAACAAGACTATTAGCAACTCTTTAATTATTATATCTTTATAAGTGAAGTTTAGGGGTAAGAGAAAACATGGTGCTACTATCCCTAATTATCCCTTTATTGATTATGGCAATTCCATTAAGTAAAAGGTTGGAGAAATAGTTGTTACAATTACCAAATTAACCAAAGGTTTGTTTGGTTCTAAGTACTTTTTCATAAAGTTATGAAAATAAAAGGTTTTAATAGTGACATTCTTGATTTAGTATATGACTAGTTGGTAAGAAATGAATCTAAAGAAAAAGTTTAGTTAAGCAAGAATGCTCATTCTTAAAAAAGATTAATTAAAAGATTTGTTGCTTAATATGAGAATGACTTAATTTGATATTAAGCTAATTAAACCTTTCATAGAGACAATGTAATTTTATTATTAGATTGTATTAGTTTTAATTAAACATATTGCAAAGTTGGTTTTAGAACAAACATAGACCTTTATAATAAAAGAGATATACATAAATTAGTTCTTAATTTTTATAATTAGATCTTAAATATTTTTGTATTTTATTTGAATTTTATACTTTTAAATTTATTTTAAATTGTATTTTTTAACAGAAAACAATTAAGTTATTAATAATTTTTATTTCATTAATATATGATTTCTAACAATTTTAACCATTTTTTGTTCAAAAAGTGTAGATTTGGAACAAATTTAAAAAGTATATAATTCAAATGAAATGTAAAAATGTTTATAACTTAGTTATAAAAATTTATATGAATTTAAAACTAATTTTTTTAGAAAATTACTAAATTCATGTGACTTTTGGTTATATACACACAAAGTCTTTCTATTTTCTTTTAAGTTTAAAAATGTATTCCATAATAAGTGATCAATTGATTAAAGTTTAAGGCCTATTTAACTCATTTATTTTATATTTTGTTTTTGTTTGTTGCTGTAATTTGTTAATTATTATTATTAATTATTGATTACTAATTATTAATTATTATTATAAATTATTAAAGTATTTAATTAGTTTTATATTTACGATAGCTATTAAATGATAAAATATCTAATTTATTTATTTGGTTTGTATTAATATGTCATATAAATAAAATTATTTTTTTATAATTTTAAATTTGTAAAAAAAAGATTATTAATATTCTCAAAATAGTAAAAGAACTTATATTTGAAATATTTTTATAAATAATTATATTTATGAAATTTGAAGAAAAAAATAATTGAAGAGTAAAAAAATGTGGTGTATATATATATATATATATATATATATATATATATATAATTATAAAATAGAGATAAAAACTTAACCCATATGACAAATGAAAAATTAATAAAGTAGTATAAATATTGTTTTAAAAGTAATTTAGTCTATGTAAATTATTTAAAATACTAAACGAAAAATATCTCAAAAGTACTTTTGGGTTATTTTTTAATCACATTAAAGTGTAATGTAAGGAAATCCCTAAATCTCAAAAACAATATCAAAAAGATTTATCAAACAATTTGAGCATTGCTATTAATAGTTGATTAGCCAAAAATAATACTTAAAAAGTAAACCAAACATCCTTTTAATTCAATTCTTGTTTTGATCTTATGAGAAGAGATTCAAATTAAACCGTGGCAAGATGGTTCAATTTTGGCTCCGGTTCCAATTTAGTCCATTTCTTGTTGTTAGCAAAAAGAATTAGTAATAATAACATTTTATGATTTTTTAATTAAAAAATCTAATTTGAATATTGTCAAGAACATACAAAATCTATAATAAAAATGGGAAAGTAAAGGATTGTACAGTATGTCCTATATACGGACAAACATGTTGATTTGATATTTCATATATAACGTAATATATTTATTTAAGTAGAAATTTAATCGACAATTTGACATATTTTTTATTAATTTAAATTTGAATTTTTTATCATTTAACTCTAATAATTAGGATTATTGTCAATTAAAATTATCATAGAATTGTGTGATTTTAAACTTTAAATTTATTAATATCAAAATAATTTACATAAACTCCAATTACAACTCACGAGTACGACGAGTAACAATTTTATAAAAACGCCTTTTTAGTATGAAAAAATAATTACTGCGGGGCGCTTCAAAAGAGAACGGGCTTGCTTCAGGCTGACATATGGCGCTTGACATTTACACGTGTGTGATTGCAAGTCTCCCTAATTGCTACCCAACAACAGCTAGCCAGAGACAAAACGGGTGCTTTTCCACTCGGAACATTTTCATTCGGGAAAGCATGTGTTCTTGGCGACAATGATAGTGGTAAAGTAATTTGTGCAATATGGACTTGTTCGAGTTCGGTGGTTCAGGAGGGTAAATAAAAAATTTTTTAAAAAAAATTATTAAAAAAGAGAGAGAGACAAAGTGGGGTTCAAATTCAATACGAGGAAGGACTGGTGTGTGAAATCGGCGTGCAAACCGAACCACACCAACCGTTCTAAGATTCGCATCAGGCTATGAAAGATTCCTTTTGTCCACCCACGTTTACATGTCCAAAAGCCTTGATGAATGTCCGAAGAATTGGATATTGGAAGGAAGAAAGGAAAAAAGAAAGAAGGAAAGAAAAAACTGGAACGATGCAGCGGGAGCGGGACTTTGCTTTTGCTGTCGCTCTTGTTCTGGGACTGATGCTGAGTGTTGCAGAGGTATGCAGTGGGGGAATAACAAGCAGCTATGCAAGAAACGTTAACTTGTCCCTTGATATGCCCCTGGACAGTGATGTTTTTAGAGTGCCTCCCGGCTACAATGCCCCCCAGCAGGTGCGTTTCTGTTGGGTCACACAAGTAAAACTCCTATAAATGCAATATGCTATATTCTCTCCTGATGGGCTCTTCTTTGTTAATTCTTTGGTGCTGTTTTAAGATTAGATGGTTATACTTTTGGGCTTTGTTACCCCTCTGCTGTTAGTTAATCATGTTTCATTCCGGGGAATCCGCATTTGTTCCTCTTTTCACAAATTGAAGAGGGTCTAGTCTACTTTTTGTTCTCGTTTTATTGTTAAAAATGCAAACTCAATGATTGAAGGTCCACATAACTCAAGGAGACCAGGAGGGAAAAGGTGTGATTGTCACTTGGGTGACCCCTGATGAACCTGGTTCGAGTACAGTGCTTTACTGGGCTGAAAACAGTGAGCTCAAAAATCGGGCTGATGGTTTTTTCACCAATTACAAGTACTACAATTACACTTCTGGCTACATTCATCACTGCACTATTACTAATCTGGAGGTATACTTCACCAATCACCAATTATTTCTGTTCTATGGTCTTGCAATTGTATGAACTCAGGAGAATGCAAATGTGAAGTATTTATCTATCAAAGGTTGGATTTTGAAGGTCAATTTTGTTATGGATGTAGTTTGATACTAAATACAACTACGAGGTCGGGTTTGGAAACAGCACACGAAGATTTTGGTTCGTAACTCCTCCTAAACCTGGTCCTGATGTCCCCTATACTTTTGGCGTTATAGGTACTTTTGTTGTCATGTATTTTATTTGTCCAAGTCAACTTTATTTTTTAAATACTGATGTTGTGTCCCTCTAAGACGATGTCTTCATCTTACCATATCTGGAAATTTGAACAGGGGATCTTGGCCAAACTCATGACTCAAATAGGACACTTACGCACTATGAATTAAACCCAATAAGGGGACAGACCTTGCTGTATGTTGGAGACCTCTCTTATGCTGATGATTATCCATACCATAACAACATAAGATGGGATACATGGGGAAGATTTATTGAGAGAAATGCTGCTTATCAGCCTTGGATTTGGACTGCAGGGAACCATGAAATTGATTTTGCTCCTGAACTTGTAGGCTTCTATTGCCAACCCTACATCTATTCCAATGCAGTTCATTGGAAGCTTCATCATACTATCACTAGCAGTTTAGTATTATTGTGCTTGTCTTGGTTACATTTCATCATCTCTCAGTTGGATTCAACAACACTTATCAGTTCTAGATGCAATTGACCATAATAATTTTGTTTCAGGGTGAAGCTATACCATTTAAGCCTTATGTCCACCGCTACAATGTTCCATATAAAGCATCAGAGAGTACATCTCCCTTCTGGTACTCAATTAAGAGAGCTTCAGCATACATAATTGTAATGGCGAGTTACTCAGCTTTTGGTATGACAGTTCACTCAAAGATTTTGTTGCAATGCTTGTGTATCTTATCAAAGATGCTATGCACTTCAAAAATTTTCAGGGAAAGAGTTTATATTTTTCCACTTCCCCAACAGTGACACCATTCTATCCGTGCAATCGTTGTCATCCTCAAATACTGAAGTCAATTACACCCTTGTTCACTTCAGAATCCATTTCTGCCAGGGGCTTGGGGGTGCACAGCCAATATTAAACTATCTGCACAGTAGATATAAAGGCATGCTCTTGCTTGTTAGAGCATAACTTGTGGAGATTCTCACCTTTCACATCAATTTTTATCTGCAGGGAAGTACACTCCTCAATATAAATGGCTGGAAATGGAGCTGCCTAAGGTGAACAGGACTGAGACACCATGGCTTATAGTTCTTATGCATTGTCCGCTGTATAGTAGTTATCTAGACCATTATATGGAAGGAGAAACCATGAGAGTCATGTACGAGAAATGGTTTGTGGATTACAAAGTTGATATAGTTTTTGCTGGCCACGTCCACGCGTATGAACGATCTGTAAGTGGCTAAGTGCAAGCTTCCTTTCACACTCTCTTTTAACTTCTTAGAACCTTTGGACAGAATTTTATTCTTTGAACCTCAGTATCCACTGTTCTTATTTGCACAGCTGCCTAAGAATGGTTGATGTTCAGGTCTCCCGAAAAATGCAAACCCCATTTTGAAGTTTTATTGTTTTATCATGTGCCGATTTTTGTCCTCCCACCCATCCCCTGTCCATGACACTTAAATGTCCTTTCATTGCAGGAGCGTATATCAAATATTGCATACAACATCGTAAATGGGCTGTGTACGCCCATACACGACCAATCTGCTCCGGTATACATAACCATCGGAGATGGAGGAAATCTTGAAGGACTGGTGACAAGGTATTTTAGCTTTTATCGGTCTAACTTTGCCCCATTTGTTGTCAGCCTAGGATTTTGACGAGAGTCCTCAATCAAACGGTTTCTCGATCGCGCAGCATGACAGAGCCACAGCCAAGTTACTCCGCCTATCGGGAAGCTAGTTTTGGCCACGGCATGTTCCGTGTAAGGAACAGGACCCATGCCCGTTTCAGCTGGCATCGTAATCAAGATGGGACTTCGGTAGAAGCAGATTCCACATGGTTGACCAATAGATTTTGGAAGTCCATCGAAGAATATTCTGTAGCTGTGATGTGACGAAATGTCCTGTTTGCTGGGACTCGGGAGAATGATCACAATGTATATAATCACCCCCACCGCTCAATCCACCCATCGTCCAAGTATGTTTCGCGAGGCATAGAATTAGTACGAAAATCTCTGTCGATGTATTTTCAAAAGGAAACAAAGGAAGGACGGAGACAGAGTCTGATACAAAAAAGAGAAAAGATTTTAAAAGAGTTTAAAGTATTTGCACATTTAGTTATTTTTTTACGAGAAGATTGAATTAGAGAAATGCTACATCAACACAGATTTTTTGAAACCAGAAACAAGGTGATGTGTGTGACAATACATACCCAGCAATAATTATCTTAAATTTAGTAGATAAAAATGTACGATAAATATAACTAAAACCATTTTTCTTACACTAAATTAAGGTATTTATTAAAACACACCAATAATATTGATGATAATGAATATGAATATGCACATAGTTGCCCCTACTAGTTCTTTTAAGTGCAAATTGGCCCCCAATGATCTATTGCCACCTCTTGGTTCCTTTCCAGCAACAACAACAAACGAAAAACAAAATTATTCTTTTCTCGTTAATGGACCCAACCTTAAGTTCTAAAAATCCTTCTTTTCTTTTGCTCTCTCTCTCTCTCTCTCTCTCTCTCTCTCTCCCAGTTGTTTCTTTCGTTCATTTAACTACAACTTGACATTCTAGCTAATAACGACTAATGGTAGAATTAAATCACCATATATTGACTAACTAATGCTATCAAATTATTGTATCCATGAAGTTCGTTTCATTAATGGCGATCAATGACACTTAAATATATTAATTTAGTGTTTCATGAGAAGTGTGTTTTTTCGCTCTTACGTATTAAGATTTGAATTTTAGGGCGAAACTGAAAATTCAAGTAACTTTAATGGGATAACTAAACCTTCTAAGTGACTACTGGCACAGTAAATTTGCTCGGGAGAAGATATTCTCCATAGAGAAGCCCAGGTAGTATGGAGGAGACTATTCACACCCATATGAAAATTGAATCCATGCTAATTCAATTCTATAACCATTAATTGGAATGGGAACCGTAGTTCTGTAGTTAGATTTGAAAGATCATAACAAACTATAAGTCATAAAAGCAGTCTTGAATTTGAATGACTTATCGGTTGACCCTCTCAACATTTTCTTTATACATAGGGTAAAATAATCTTTTCAATTATTTCCTTTACATATCATCAGTAGTGTTGAGAAACAAAATATTTAAAACAAAAATAAAAATAAAAGGATACAAGAAATTTATGTGATTTAAAATAAGAATGCACCTAAATTTATAATTAAATTAAAATTTTGTTATTTTAAAAGTTATAAATTATATAATAAATATATTTTTTAATATAAAAAATAAAAAAACTTTTTTATAAAAATAAATTACACTTTAAATGTTTATATAATATTAATCAAATTTTACTCATATAATAATTTTTTACTTAAAAATTAATTATCAAATTAACAACTATCATAATATAATTAAACTTTATTTATAATTTATAACTTAAAGTTCTGGCTTCTAAATAATTAATCATGAAGGTCAATTAAGACTATCCATAATTTTAACTCTTTTATAACTATCAACTTAGTTAACATATTAATAAGATTTTTTATATTTTATATATTTTTAAAATTAACATCTCATCAACTAATAAATTACTTATAAAGTGATAGTTTAATTGAATATGCTTCATTATTAATAAGATGAATTTTACACTAATTATCACAAAAAAATATTACTTTCTTGCAAATTATCCAATTCTTCTAGAAGATTTTTTAACTAAATTAATTTCTTACTAGTTTCAGTAATTGCAACATATTCAACATTAATAGTTAATAAAATTATCTAAGGATGATACTAAAGGGAGACCCCAAATATTAATACGCATAAGTTCTAATTTTTATGTTCTGACTGTCTTTCCAATTTTAAAGAAATTGACCTTTTTACCTCTTAAAAATATAATTCTTATAAATATCAATATTTATAATTTTTATACCAAATAACTTACCTTTTAAGTACCTTCAATTTTTGTTTTTTTTACTTATACACCTAAGTTTATAATGTCAAATCTTGGAATCAATCTTTAATTTAATAGTTTCCACTAAAGTTTTTATATTTAAAGTCATATAGAGTATCTCATTCTTATTTCTTCTTATTATCACCATTACACCTTAGAGGATTTTCCATAACCCATTAGTAAAGGTTATAAAATGTTTTTTTTCATCAAACTACTCTATAGTGATTAAATTTTTTTTCAATTATAAGATATTTATGACATTTTTTTAACTTTTATACATATTCACTTAATATCTTAATATGAACCTTACCTCTCTATATTATATCCAATGCTTCATCGTTAACAAGATGAATTTTTTTTAAAACTATCAATAACATAATTTTATAAAAAATCTTTATATGAAGTTAATTAAAAAAACAACTCAAAATTTAAAATTCAAGATTCTATTAAATTGTCAATAGTTAAAATTAAAAATATTTAAAATATATTTAATTATTATATTTATGAAATATTTATCATAATTTTATCTTTTTAACTACTTGTAATCTTTTTTAAAATGACCTTTATAACTATAATTCTAGTAATGCTAGATTTTAATTTACTCATTTTTTTAGATTTAGATTTACCCTTACTTTTATTATGTTAGAGTTATTCTTTCTCTATTTTTAATATTTTATGGTAGAATCAATGCTAAATGATATGCTTAATTCTCTATTTCCATTCAAAATTAAATCTCAAACTATATTGAATTGTAATTGTTCCAAATCACACAAATTGCTTACTATAATTATAATGATGTTCTAACTTTCTAACAATAAAGACAACAAAATCAAGACATTAAATTTTTCATTAAAATTTATATTCACCAACCCTATTTGACTAAAACTCATATTAAATTTATTTATATAATTTACAAAAGTGGTATCATCTTTCATCCCTATATCAAATAACTTTCTCATTAAATATATTTTGTTAAAAGCATTCGATTCCTCGTATGTATTGGTTAGTGCCCTCATCAATCCTACAATGGTCTTCTCCATTTAGACATTAAAAACTATATTTCTTATTAATGTCAATTAGATGAGTTCTCGTACTTATCTATTCAACAACTCTCAATCTTTCTTATTCATCAATTTCCATTTCTTTTCCGGGAGAGGTTGATACAATTCCTTTTTTTATATAACTAATCTTCCATTGCATCCTTCAAAAAACTAAAATAGGTACCATTGAATTTGTCGATCCTCACTTTTCGTTCTTCAAACACCATTACTTCCGTACCTTTTTAGTCCATTTAAAACTAAAATTCTAATACTAGTTATTAAGAAATAAAATATTTAAAAATAAATAAAAGTAAAAAGAATAAAAAATATTTATGTAGTTCAAAACTTAAACATTCATATATCTACAACTATATTAAAATTTTAATATTTCAAAAGTTATAAATTATTGAATAAATATATCCTTTTATCTAAAAAAAACAGAATAACTCTTATATATAAACAAATTACATGTTGATCCCTATATAACAATTAATCTTGATATATTTATAATAATTTTTGATATAATGATATATTTTTTATAATAAAAAATAAACTCTAGAATGTTCTAGGTAAAATTTCCTCCAATATAGCATATAATAATTATGGTCATCTGTCCGGCCCTCTTGGCAACAATGCACGATTTCGATTCCACTTGTTATAGGTCGGGATAATCATATTTCTAATCTTAAAATTTTTCTTTTTTTTTTTCAATGTAATCCTAAACATTTTCATGATTTTAATATAGTATTAAACGTTACTATTATATGTCAATTGAATTCCATTAATGACAAAATATAATTTAATTGTCAAATAAATGCTTTGACTGAATTTAAAAAAAAAAAGAGTATGAAAATACAAAATTAAACTATATTTCCATTTGTTTTTCTTTCTCAAAATAAAGCCAAATATTCAAATGTTTGTTGAAACTCTTATTTCATCTCTAATTTCAATGGTTGCTTTATCTCCCCCTCCTCTCTTCCGCACCTGACTTGATTGCACATTTTGCTGCAACTCAAAATTGTGATAGATTGCAAAAAAGAAGCATTGCTACATTGTAAAGAAGCAGCAGCCACCTTAAATACGCATTTGTTTTGTTGAAAAATTCAACATTCCTCGCTTCTCTCTCTCCTTCCCCCCGGCCTTTACTCACTCTGTCCCTCATGCCTTCTGCCCAATGTCACGAACCCTTATTTTCCACTCGAGGGCTCGATTTTCAAACAAAATTTTAGGATAGTTGTGGTTGATTTGATTGACTATGGTTAGATTTATAAGAAACTTGGGAGAATCTAGATGTGAAGAGAAAAAAAATAAATAAAAATATGGTCTAATTTTATATTCTTAGTTTTATTCTTTTTTTTTATTAATTCGGTTAAAATATTCATTTTGACAGTTAAATCGTAATTTGTCATTAATTGGATTCAATTAATACGTAATTTTAACATTTAGTGCTAAATTAAAATTATAAAAGTATTTAAGATTATATTAAAAATAAAAAAAATTAAAATTAAAAATAAAATTATCACATACATAGGAGTATAAAAACGTCTCGTGGTTGACGAGACTACGTTTAGTGACCCATAATCCTTGGACCACAGCCTAAAATTTGCTCTCGCTCCTCCAAAATCCCCAAGTCCAGACTTTATGTAAAATATTTGTTCTAACGATCAGATCCGATCATTAGTAGTAATCGCTAATCATATTACAATAGCATTAAAAAAAATAATTAAATAGAGAGAGCTTCCACTTAATCATAGCAACCACATTAATGCTATTTTTAAAAAATTTTCTATCTAAGGCCGTCATTTTATTCCAATAGTTTATATATGTTAGTATAATATTTGTATGACCCTATTATATATAATTATGAAGTTAATGCTCGAAATTTGTTTTTATTAGAGACGCCATGGTAACTGAAAATATTTAACCGGAAAATCAGCTAAAAATGTCTCCGTTATCACTAATATACCACGTTAAAATCTTGCCTCTCTCTCTCTCTCTCTCTCTCTCTCTCTCTCTCGCACGCATGCTTGCATTTGTCCCTCAGCTTGCTCGGAACAATGCTATTACTTCATTTCGGCACGTTCACCTTCCCCATTATTTCGCCCCATCCAACTCGTGGGCCTACATCACTTTTGCAATAATATATCAGAATGGTTGACCTCTGAACTACCATGCAACGTAGCTGTTCATCAGTACTTATACAAGAATCAATCATGCTATCAATCAAAGAAAATGCTCTAGATATATGTAAATTTTACAAATATATACGGCGTATGACAAATTTTGCTGTATGGCGATTAGAGTATAAATACATTTAACATCTCGTGCTGCTGTCATTGTAAAATTTCTCGGAGAAAATAACATTTTCAATCAAGAAATAAATTTCACTTGCCGCATCATGGGATCTTCACATCATTGCAATGGAAGGGAGCCACTGACAAGCCAAGCACATGCTTGTCGCACACATAAACAGTGGAAACATTTGTGATCACTTGGAACATGTCCAAATCTCAATACCATTACAAAACTCTAAGATACATGCTGTATTACTCAAATATGAATGAAGGTACAGCCACA
Source organism: Bruguiera parviflora (assembly GCA_019804595.1). Taxonomy (NCBI): domain Eukaryota; kingdom Viridiplantae; phylum Streptophyta; class Magnoliopsida; order Malpighiales; family Rhizophoraceae; genus Bruguiera; species Bruguiera parviflora. The sequence goes on from CM034050.1 coordinate 8,301,236, forward strand.
ACACCATTGGCATTTTAGCCCAATGAAAGATGCTACTAACTATTCCTGAAGTTTTTCCCCCACATGAGAAATGGCAGTGATGCAAGACACATGGTACTTCCATCCAGCAGGCTCCTAGTAACATGATCTCAAATTCTGAGGTTATGCCACAGAATAAACTGAATTCCTAAAATCTTAAAACAGGCCAGCCAAAAATTTGTAAGTCACCAAAACCACCAATTAAAGATAAACCAATCTGTGCAGAGTTGGACCCGAATTCAATGGCATTGATACCAACCATGAAAAGAGGTATACATATATCTTGCTAAATGCAGGAAGACCAAGATGCACAACCACTCAGCAGTTTCTACGGATGTTGAGCAGCATTGATGAATTTTATCTACCTGTGACCAAACCTTATATCAAAGCCACACGGTGGCAAGGAGAAATGAAATAATCTGGATGGCTACATGCCACAATGTCTGAACTCTGAACTGTTCCAACAACCTAGCCCTTTAGAAAATCCTTCAAAGAGAATTGTGTAAACCCATCCTACAAAGTCAAATATTAAAAGAGAAACAACCTGAAAATCACATAACATCTGCATGGCACAAATACACTGGTCCCAAAAAACCAAACATACATATATATGGTTTGATGTACAAGGAACACATGGACAAGTCCAGATCAAAGGGACAAAAAAAAAACCAATAAATTGTCTCTGACCTTGCCACAATCTTGACTTAAGCATTGCCTGACAACTGTTGTCTGCTGTATCAGCCTCTCCATTGCTGTATAACTCGGCTGGTTTGCGTGTGCTGGAATCATTTATGATCAATGACTTCAAAATATATCCGAGGAACAAATGCATAATGATTACTATAAAAACCAGAAGCTAATGATCTATCCAGGAACAAAATATGTTTGTGCAACATATAACAAAGAAATGTGACACGCGCAAGAGAAAACTGAGGAAACAAACCAAGAATAGCTCGGTTCAAATTAGCAGCAACATTTTTCCTGTATTCCAAGCCAAGCAGATGAAACATTGGCGATTTTTCTGGTTCCTCGTAAGCAAGCAAAGCCATAAAATCCTGCAGCAACGGCAGAATGCCTTTTAGCCTCATGCGGTGAATAGACTAACCGCATCAAAATATGGTGAAACTATTTAACGTCACAAAGGAACATACTTCAAGCTTTTCGACATATTTCTTCTCCATCCCGAATGGTGTCAACTTGGATTGAGCATATTCTAAAGCTTCTGTGCTGCCAGACAAAGGAAAGGTTTTATGGCAAGGAAAAGTATAACTAATAATTGGGGAAGCAGCAGTCTTGTATTGCTCACCACTTCCTATTTGAGACAAGCTCAACAAAATGAAGGCTCAAGAGATCAAAATGCAAGTCCTTATTGTTCTCTAGCAAGTCATGAGCAACCTGCTCTGTCATTTCAAGGGCCTTTAGCACATTCCCTTCTAGTGCATAGAGAACAATTTCTGGGAAAACGGTAAAAAAATATCACCGACTTAACCGAGGACATCCAAAGGAATTAGAGAGAACAAATAAAGACGGGAAAATAATTTAATGTCTGAGCAAATAAATTTAAGAAGGTAAAAAAAAAAAAAAGGGTTAGTTGCGGCAACTTAGAAAGGCAATAAATTCTTGTAAAAAACGTTTAGCCACACAGTCTGTTAACATTCCTTTGACGTTCCCTTTTTCCATTATAAACAAATTTTGAATATTTTAGCACATTCACCTTCAAACAGAAGTATCCATCATTCATGTTTAACCTCAAAGAGAATCTCTGCACGTCTAATACTAAGGAGTTTCAAAAGTTTTACGAACATAAACAAGTACATTAGGAAGTAAACAACTGGAGCTATCAGTCAGTAATAATATCACTTCAACAGCCCTGAATCCAGTCGTTCCTTTTAAAAAATTAAAAATAAAACAAAAAAGTTAAAAGAAGAAGAAGATACATACGTTTTCTTTTCTCCATGTCCAGAAGACAATCTTCGGGCTGCTTCATCCCAGTAGAAGCAACGAACGATTCCACGGTGTCTTTATAACAATTATGCACCAGATATGATAGAACAATATTCTGAATGTCATTGTCTTTGACGGCCTGAAGAGGAAGAAAAAAAGAAAAAAAAAACCAAAAAAAGACCAATATCAGATGCCAAACCTACCTTTTGCGCTCAAACACCAGATTCCAGAGGGTCAGTACATTGAGAATTCCACACTCTGGCATCAAACCTTTGATGCCCTGCCGATTACTCAATCCATTCCGATTACACAAAGCAAAACTTCGAGTACCTCAAATAATAGTAAATAGACATATCTTAGGGTGGTTTTGATAAAGCAATCTAAAGGAAATTCTAAAAGTTAAAAAAGAAAACAAAAAAAAAAAAAAAAGAGTCAATGATATCACAGTGCGCCCGAACAAAAGCAACAAAAGGTTAGATTTTTTAAGATTGTAGTTACTTGGGTAAAATATTCCAGAGATGTTAATGGAATCAAAAATTAAACTGGGAATTTCTGTTTCATTTTTTCCGGTAGAAACAGCATCGGAAAAGAAAAGGACCGAGAAAACAAAATCGAAAAAAATCCATACAACTTGTTCCAGTTGACGAGGATCGAGGTCCATGATTGGCTGCAACCCACTTTCGTAATTTGGAAGGAGAGAATCGAGCAGCTCAGCTCCCGGCTTCGCTTTTTGTCTTGTCGTTTTTGATTCCGATAATGGCTGGGTCGTCTCAGAACCGGTCCGCCGCTTTTGTGTCTCCTTAATTTTTTTCGAAGGTCAGTTCAACCAGTTGGGTCAGAAGAGTTTTTAATTATAAATAAGAGGCTTAAATTAAGAATTATTTTTTTTTTATCTCTCTTTTTTTTTTTTTCATTAAGAATTTCTAGTCCGCCGTCCTATAAAACTCAAACTATTAATTGTTACGGCACGTTTGATGCAGATTTTTTTAATTTTTTTTTTAAAATAGTATTTTTTAATTATTAAATTCAATTTTTTAAAGAGATTTTGTAACCAAGAATGATTGAAATATTTTTTCTATATTTTTTTTAATCATAAAAAATAAGATTTTTTTTCTTTTTTTTTAAAGAAAATTTAAAAATTAAATTTTGCAATTTAAAAAATCCACGTGTCAAACGTGTTATATTAATAATCATCTTAAAATCTCCTCTGATATCCGACTACAAGTCATATAACAAAAAAAGAAAAAAAACAAAAAAGAGGATGTATGGCATTTTTAATCACTAGTATTAACATAAAAGGTAATTTAAAAAAATATAAAAAATTTATCAGTCAAAAAACATCATAATATATATATATATATATATATATATATATATAATTCTTAATTTAAACTTAAATAAAGCCTAAAATTCAAACTTTTAAATCTCATTGTTAGTTTTAATTTTTGGTAGCGTGTGACTTAAAACTAGCGCTCGGATGCTTTTGTGGAATTAGCTGGCTGTGTTTAGGACTTTTGAGAATGGTGGGATCCCTCTCGGCTGACGGCACATATGCCTGTTTACTTCGTTTTCGTTGCTGCTTCTCCTACTTTTGCCCCCCTCTTTGAAATCGAGATTTTTTTTCCTCTTTTTATAGTTTTTTTTTTTTTTCCTTTCTAAACAGGATAAGTCGAGATTTTTTTTTTTCCTTTCATAAATTTGTTTAAAAAATTTATAATATTAAAAATTTAGTTATAATTAAGATAAAATTGTATTAATAAATAAAATATTTATTTAATTATAATTAAATTTATATTAATTGATTTATATAATATTATTTTTTATAGTCAAATTTTTATAATTATAATATATTTAATTTGTGAATTTATGAGAAATGGTCAGTTAAGCAATACTCAAATTTTTTCATTTTAAAAATATATATTTACACAAATTTATAATATGTGAATTTATTATATTTATTAGGAATTGTATTTAATTTGACTTTTATTTAAATGAAAAAATTAAAAACATTAATTATGATTATTTTTTTGAAAGAATAAAAAAATAAATTTGTGAGTAATTTTTTTTAAGAAAACAAAAAGAGAAAAACTAAAAAAAAATTATAAATATCTTTTTAAAAAATAGATTTGAAAATATTTTCATTTAAAAATAGAGAAATTTAAGATTATTTTTTATAAATTATTTTCTTCTTTAATTTTATTTTTATTAATTATAAGTATTTACATTATATAAACTTTAGACATATGTACACAAATTTTAATATGAATTAGATAAATTGAAATACATGAAAAATTATAATGTAGTAAATTAAATAAATTAAATATATATTAAAAATTTATATTTATTAAAATATTTTTAAAAAATTACAAACTAATTATTAATTAAATATTAAATTAAAATTTAAATCATTTACTTAAATTATTTATAAAATTGAACAAAGATTCCCACATAAGTATTTTACTAAATTTCTCATAATTTTGGAAATATATACTTACCTATAAATTTTATTTGAAATTATAGTTTAATTATTAATATTAAAATTTCATAGATAATCGAGTCTCTTTTTGTGTCAATAATCTTTAAATTTAACCATCAAAAATGATTTTTAGTCAAAAATATCACAAATAATTATTATTTTTTATTTTTTCAATTAATTATATATAATATTAGATAATGTTTCAACTTTTAACTTTAATAAGTTGAATCCGTTAATCGATTTGATTTACTTGTTTAATATTGTCATTACTATTTGTTATTGTTAATTACTAAAAATTATTTTTGATGAATAAAAATATGATGAAATATTTAATTAATTTTTCACTCATTATTTTTATAAATAATAAAATGACTAATAAAAATATTTAATTTATATAAAATATATTTTATTAATAAGATTATTTTAATATTTTTTAATTTTAAATTTTGGAACGACTATTAAAGAAATAAAAGGAGGATCCTTTTCTTAGTTATAAAAGTTGCACATAAATGTCAAAGAATCCTTCATTTGTTTAATTTTGGTTGTTTAATTTCCTTATCATCAACCAATGTATGATATTTTGAATCCAAACTAACCTCTGAAGTCATCATGTTCCTTCAATGAGCTAGAATTCCTTGAATAAAACTAGATCTTGTGAAGACATATTGAATATTTAACGATATATTTTGGGTTTTGCTAAAAAATGGGTCCATTAGACTCATTGGAAGGTCCCGTTAGCGTAAGTTCATTAAATCTACAGCATGTATGTGGAGGGCATGATATGTAAGAAAAGGAAAAACCTGAGAAATAGCATGGGATCGGATAGATTCCTTTTCAGTGGACGAAAATCATAGACGTGCCTCGAGCATCATTTTAATATGAGACAGAATGGGTAATCCGAGATGTTAGCTAGGTATCTTCGGTAGGTGGAAGGTCACGCACTCTCCTTCCTTTGGTTTTACCTTTAATTGACTGTTGTTTATGCTGTGGTCCGGAGATTGTTCCCAAAAATAGTTGTGGTTACGAAAAGCCAAGTAGAGTTTATTTTGTGGTGGAATTGTCTTTGCCCAAATGGGATAAGTTCCATGTTTGTATATTCTCATCTTTGATTCTTCTGGTCGTTTTAAATTATAAAGTTGTTCTCATCTTCGTTTTTATCTTCCATATAAAATGATGAAGTTATTCTCATATTTGGTGTTTCTGTTCCAAGGTCACAGAGGAACGCTTTTGAGGACTTTGGATTCCCTCACTTGCGTGAAGGACGGTCAGGTATTTTTTGGATGTATCACAACCAAAGTTAGTGCAGTCACGGACAAGGATTTCTAGCAGCATTATTGTGAAGGGGTCCAAGGAATTTGATTCCACTAATGGGAATGTCTGAGCGAAGGAAATTCCTATCATTTATCAATTGATAAAGAGCCAGGGTTTGCCAGGAACCGTGCAGAGTGTAATGATTCTCGAACAGGAGACATAAAGATAGGATCACAAGGGACTTCCACATCCCAGAGCAGTAAAATTTAGGCAAGAGCTCTCTCAAATTTAATAAATTGAAAGCTGTGATTTTCGTCTGAAACATTTTATGGAAATCAAACTTCATCATAAACATCCCAATTGGCAAAAATATCAGCCAAAGTGATAAACACAACGGAAAGATCTATAGCCAGATTGTAGCTAACGCAAAGCACCTAAAAAGCTGGCAAATGAGGTTTAGCCGTAGACTCCCCTCTAATTATGCAGCCTCATTCGCGTGCTTTGCGACAGTTTGCAACAGTAACTCCTTCCTGGCTCCAACAACCTTGTCGACAATTTTCCCTTCCTTCAGGAACATGAAAGTTGGCATGGCCTCCACTGCCCAATCCTGAGCAACGGACTGCAGACAACATTTTCAGAATTCACAATCATAGGTTAGCTTATAAGAACTTCATGTTGCTGAGCCAAAATCCGTAAACTGAAGTAGATGCATTACCACCAACTCGTCCACATCAACCTTCAGGAATGTGACATTGGGCATCTTCTTGGCCAACTCAGCCAGGATTGGAGAAATGAAACGACATGGTCCACACCACGATGCAGTGAAATCCACCACGATCTGTAAATATAGAGTATGTTTCTCAGCAAAATCCATGAAAAAAAAAAAAAAACTTAAACCCACCATAACAGCAGATAGATACAACCACAAAATTCCCGAGTTCTACCCTTCAATCAACAAATCAAAATGCAGAAAAACAAAAGCAAACAACTGAACCAACCCCGTTGTTCAAATTGAGAAACTAATCGAATCGACAGAGATTCATGGAATAAGAAACAACCCAGCCGACATTCCCGTAGATCGATTGCTAGAGACCCTTCCACAACCCTTTTCAAGTACAAGGAGCTTAAACAACAAATTATTACTTTTCTGATTTCGGATGACAATTTAGAAAGCCGCGGCACCAAAATATCACACATTGCTATGAACAAACACCGACAACAAAAAAGAAGCGATATGTTAAGAACAGAGAGAGAACCAGCTTCTTGGACTGGACGCCCTCCTCCAGCTGCTCATTCCAGGCTTGAACATTGTGGCAGGCAATCACCTGTCCCTCTTCCGCCATTATTTGCAATTCCTAGGCGAACGCAGAAGCGTATGTATAAAGCTATTCCTCTAACAGGACGGTAACACCGAGCGCAGGGAGCCTTGTATAGATATATATATGTGCGTGTGTGTGTGATGGGGAGGAGGCCTGGCACAACGATTTTACGGAGATATCCCCGTGGTTTTGGAATAATGACCATGTATGTACACCATTCAGATGTTTATGGAATCAAACGTCACTGCGCGCTTAAGAAATTCGTGACGCATTCCATTGCGTCACCATGGGATTGAGCGGACGGAGGGGATGGTTAGCGCCAACTCTTCCATTGTATTGTAATTTTTTTTTTGCTTTTTTCGGGGCATTATTAGATGGACTCTTTTTTTTTTTCGCCTAATTATATATATAGAATAACATTTATTGAAAAATGAGATGTATTATAATTAGTAATATAATTTTTTAAAAAATATTTTTGTGTTATTCAGTTTGATCTGTATTTCTTTTTAAAAAATTTTATTTAATATTTATAACTAGTCTACTGAATTATAAATTCTTCAAAATTTCTCATTTATAATTTCCATTAATATGACTAGGGTGATATCTCGGGCGAGAATTAGATTTGAATTGAATTTGAACCTTTTCTGTTTTGGTTATAGTCAACATTGGGGAATGGAGCAATTTGCTTATTGGGGGACCCAAGAGACTAATAAAATATTTTTTTATTTATTTATATTAAAAAATTTTAATTAATACACATTTCTTAAATCTCCTACATGTGTTTGTATAAGTATTATCAATGAATTTTTTTCTATGACTAAAGCAAATAAAAATTGGACCGTAGGAACCGAACCAACTGCACAGCTAACTCAAAGATACTATTAGATAAGATATTAAGGGGAAGGATATAAGATACTATTAGACGCAACAAGAGAAAAAGAAGGGAAGACTTGGCTTCACAACGGGGCTATCAAGGATCAGGTCACACTTTCACCTACAAATCGGATTGGAATTCAGGTTTCTGATCCTAATTCAAAGCAAGAATTCGACGGATTCGATGCCCATTTCGGAAGAGGTAGACAGCCTAATCGCCAAAAAGCAGGGATGCAAAATGTGCCACCTTCCCCACAAACCCCAGTTCACAGTCAACCTGAAAAAAAAAAAAAACACAAAAACAAAACAAAAGAGAAAGGGAGATGAGGTAGAAAGACTTGTTCCTTGGTTAGGTTATTAATTAGTGTCGGTTTTATAGAATACTCTAGAGTATAATATATAATTTATATTATATATTTTATTTAATAATTTAAAATTTTAAGTACAATATTTTTTTAATATGTTATTAAAATATTTAAAATTAAGTAATTATACAGTTAAATTTTGTTGTTTTTATATCTAATTTAATTATAAATTAACTATGAATTTAATTATTATCCTAGATTGAGCATATCTGAAAAACATTAGCTACAAATCCACTAACAGGCAGACCTATGTTTGGGATATTCCATTTCTGTTAAGAGAATAATTATAAGACATACTGTGCCCAAATGAAAATGAATATTGGCAACAGTGGGCCGTGTTGCTGGGACCATGGATGCGTTTCTGAAGTAAAAAAAGTAGCAGGGTTCTTCCTGGATTAGATTCTCTCTATCGGGTCAGATGGAACTGGAATAGACTCTTTTGTACAGACAAATCTTCTATAAAAATCTGCTACACCTTGCTCTGAAGTTGGCAGCCTCACTACTCCATATATCCTCTTCCTTTAGCCTCGGTGTTACCATTCTCAAACCGTAATGGTAAACCGAACCTTTTCCTTTTTTCTTCTTTTTTTTTTCTATTTTTTTAAGCCAAATTAGCTCAATTATTTTGTTGAGCTTGTTTGTGTTTAATCTCGTCACATTATTTTTTTGTCAAAAACTGAATACCATGTAATTGGTGGCACAGAGCTATGAAGGATACCAGAATAGTCATATATCAGTTGGACCGTGGGGAGGCCCAAATGGAGCGCGTTGGGATGACGGGGTCTACAACAGTGTAAGGCAGGTGGTGATATGCCATGGTGCTGCAATTGAATCCATCCACGTTGAGTATGACAAAAAGGGTTCCTCTGTGTGGTCAGAGAAGCACGGTGGCACGGGCGGTATCAAAACCAATGAGGTCAATTCCTTTATGATTATCATATTTGTCACCTTATAATAATTGGTCTTAGTATTGGGGTGGTTTGGAAATGTTGCTTCCTTAACATAATTGTTTAGTCGGCAATTACTATGTTGTAAAGTTGGATTAATGTTCAGGTGAAGCTTGATTTTCCGGACGAATATCTTCTCTCAATCAGCGGCCATTATGGTAGCATGGATGACTACGGTCCAGTACTGGTTCGATCGCTTGTGTTGGAGAGCAATAGGAAGAAGTATGGACCTTTCGGTATACAGCATGGGACGCATTTCTCGCTTCCAATGAGTGGTGGCATGGTAGTGGGCTTCCATGGCCGGAGCAGTTGGCATCTAGATTCCATTGGAGCCTACTTAAAGCCTCTTCTGCAACGAAATCTGCCCAATAGTCTCATTCCTCCGCAAAACTCCACATCCAATCGGGGAAATAACGGGGAGGATGACTTTAAATTCGAAATGAAAAGGGTAACCTTATTGTTCATGATCAATCCCACTTCTTGTTTCCATGGGAACACACATAAATTTACATTACTGTCAGCTAATTACGCGCAACTTCAATTGACAAGTTTATAATGATGCCTTTAGATTCTTAACTACAAAGTTTAGGTAGTTTAGATTCTTTGCGATTCTATTAATTTTTCCTGCAGAAAAATTAACATTGAACGCAGAAATTCTTAAATTGAAGTCACTAGCTATTATATATCTCAACTTTCGATTTCTATTTTCTTCTCATCATCCAAAATTGTATATGGCAAACCACTAGTTATCTAGGTTCTTGTTCGAAGTTCAAATCCATACTTTCATACACGAAAAAGAGAAAAAGAAACAAAAAATTGCATATGGTGATTTGTGACAGATTGTCAGGTTGGACGGTGAACCACACAATCGGCCCTACAAAAACAATGAGGTTGCGCCCGTTACAAGTGCTTCTCCCACTAAAATTATAATTGTAATCTTAGTAGGAAAGACAACTGACCAACCATTCAATTTTTCTTTTTCTAATAGGCGGCGTCGTATGGACCTTGGGGGGGTAATGGTGGACAGATATTTGACGATGGAGTGTTCACTGGTGTGCGTGAAGTACGTATAAAACGCTACGGAGGCGTTGCTTCCATCCGGGTATGCTATGATTTGAATGGACAAACAGTTTGCGGAAACAAGCATGGTGGAAGTAGTGGAATTAGAATGGATGCGGTAAGCTAATTGCTCAACGTGCCTGAAACGGATATTACAAGGAGTTCTTCAACAGACAAGTAAATAATATAGTGTTTCTATTCCTTTCTTAGTGTTTTTTTTTTTCTTTGGTTGTTTAACAGATAGCTTTTGATTACCCATCCGAGACTTTGACTCGAATAAGTGGATTTTACGGATCGACGATCTTAAGAGGACCACCAGTTGTGAGATCCCTGTCATTCTACACCAACAAAAGGAAGTATGGACCATTTGGAGATGAAAAAGGAGTTCCCTTTTCCTCACCCTCTACCGATGGGATAATTGTCGGGTTCCACGGCCGAAAGGGATGGTTCGTGGACAGCATTGGAGTACATGTCAAGAAAGCGGCGCCAGAGCCACTGCCTAGGCCATTTCCTCGACCTCCTCCAATGCATGACCTCAAAATCTATAAGGTAATTGTTCCATCCATTTTCCTTTTTTTTTTTTTTTGTTTACCAGTTATTCCATCCATTTCTTTATGTGCCATCTCGATGTCAACACGTGACTTGAAAGATCTATGCTATCGCTAATGATGCTAAGTGCACCTAAACGGGTGAATAATACGATCATATTTAATTGAATATTTTTAGTCTTTTGACACAAATTTTTATTAATAATAAGATTAGAAATATATATCTAATATTTATAAGAATGCAACATAAATTTATGTTTATTACTCGTTAAATCAATTGCATTCGTTAATAAAGCTGTAAATATTATCGGAGTTTTTCCCCTTTAACCAGAGTCTAAAATTTTATGTTCACTATGTACTTAGGTATTAGGACCGTGGGGTGGGCTAGCAGGTAGGCCTTGGGATGACGGGATATTCTCCGGAATAAAGAAGATCTTCTTGTCGAAAGGAGAAGCCATTTACTGTGTACAAATGGAGTATGACCGAAATGGCCAATCCGTTTGGTCATTAAGGCATGGAGGTGGCGGTGAAAGAAGCTCTGACATGGTAACTACTACCATTAATTTACATGTTTGAAGTTTTAATTTCATTAATTTGTATCTCTCCAGCCTCAATATTAACGGTTTTTATTTTTTTTCTTTTGGTACTCTGTCAAAAAAAAAAAAAAAAAGCAGATCAAATTTAAATATCCAAGTGAAGTCCTTATTAGTGTCTCTGGTTATTTTGGGTCTCTGGTTGGAGATAAAGATAGAGACACTGTGATAAAATCTCTGACATTTAATACAAATAAAGGGAAGTATGGACCATATGGGCAGGAAACGGGAACCTTCTTTTCTACGTCAAAGACTGAAGGAAAGATTGTGGGCTTCCATGGAAGTAGTGCCTGTTTCCTGAATTCAATAGGAGTCCACATGCAACCGTGGCGAATGGGCAGTTGGTGTTAAAACGCCCATCACCGAGTTCTTCAATTAACTGAGATGGTTCGCTCGACGTGATTTTCTACTTGATTGAAGTAATCAACTTTGTAGTTAGTATGCAGGACAAAGCGTACACCAAGGGAAAAAGAGACATGCTGTATTTATTACGGTGCTGTAATATTATGGTATGATATCAATATTGCCGTCATGTTCTCCTGGGAAAATGATTTACTCGCTCAACAAACATATGATTCCCTCAACTACTCACTGATAACAATATATGCCCTGTTTTGCCTCATAAAAAAAAAAAAAAAAAAAAAAGGCCCTGTTTGAAAACATAGGACTTAAGCCAAACACATTCATTTTATGAATATTAGATGCCATGGAATATTATGATGTTCGAGTTATTTGCTTTACTATTTATAATGTAAAAACCCACAAATTTATTAGATAGTTATTAGAAAATTTATTTAAAATTTTATCTTTTTTCTTTTTATCTTATATATAAACGATATTAACTTAAAATTTGTATATAATATATTAACATAAATTTGATTTATTTTATTTTTATATCAAGTAAATCTTACACCATAAGATGTGATTTTTTCTTTCATTTAAGCATGCATGATTTATCTTCTTATCAATTTTCATATAATACTAATTAATCATTTTGATGATATATCACAAATTTATTATATACACTAATAATCCATTAACTTATATAGTAATATATCAAAAATAGTAATATCATTTAAAATTATTATTTACTATAATAATTATTTGAATACTTTTAAAAATTATTTATATTTGTCATAAATTTTTTACAATCAATTAGATTTATTAATAGTAAATTTTTAAAGTGATAGGTTATCACCCATGACAGCACAACCTTAAAACAATTTTTTTAGAATGATGGATTAACAGAAGCGAGCTTTCTTTAGCATAATTGAGGATCATTAAGTTATGGTAATTTTAAACATTATTTAGAGATGGTTGAACTATATGGTCATTCAGGTAGGTGAAAAAAGCAATGAATTTATCAAGGATATGTCAATCAAGCCTGACTATTCTGTTTGGTGTGTATTCCTAACTGCCAACACGATTTATAAAAGTTCATGCTTGGAAATTTGTCCAAAGAAAAGTTTGGTTAACTTAGGACCTAATAATTCTTTAGTACACCAATCAACTGGTAGGTATATGCCTTGTCTTGAAATGATGAAGAAACTTTAAAAGTGAAAAGGCTTAAAAGAGAAAGCAAAGGTTTGGAACATACAAGTTGAATTGAAATGGAAAGGAAATCTAGGACATGATAATCGTGGGCTTTCCATTGTAAAGACAAGGAAGAAGAGAATGAAACTCTTGTTAAGGTCCACATCATAAAGCCTGCCTTAGCTTTTGCCTTTGCTTCCCCACCTTCTATATCTTGAAGTATAAGAACTTTAAAATACTTAAAGATGTACAGAGATTTCCATAAGATGTCTAAATTTCTTGGTGAAATATGGCTGTGAAATATAATTGAGTGATTTAAATTGCTTATACCATTTTAATTCTGAGCATTGTTCAAACAGTGACTATTGATAGTGTTGGTGTTAAAATGAAGATTCAACTAGTTTTTGCTAAAGGCCTTAAGTTACAACAAAAGCAAGGTTTAAAAATAGAGAGCAAATAGAGAAAATGAAGCAAAAAGCACACTTTCATTTGATGCACATTGCAAGTTTAAGTACTGAACTTTCAAAAGAGTAAACATAATTACAAAAAAAGCATGCTTTTGTCCATGCTAATAGCTTGTTAAATTTGTTTAACCTAACTAACAAGCAATCTATAACTTTTCAACTTTTAATTGATTGCTTGCACTAGGAAAATGAGACTAAATAAGTTTTATGCTTAGCTATATAATAAAGCTACATTAAATGAGAAAAAAGAAGCTTAAAGGTTGCTCTTAAATTGAAAGATGTTAGTGCAGCAAATTAGAGAATTTAAGAGAGAGAGAATCAAAGCAACTGAAGAGGAAAAGATTAATTTCATTTACTTTCATCTCTAATATGTGAAGTTTTTGGTACAAATAAAGCCTTTAATAATTGCTTAAGGTATGAATTACCTTACTTATACAAAATTATGACTTAACAAGATTTGATTTAATGGTTTATCAACATATTATGACAAACCACAAATTTGGTACAACTCTGTAACCACCGTCATTAGGTTTTAAAGCTAGCAAACTAACTTGTTTAACAAATAGTTCATTTATAATACTTGTTTCCTCTTTAAGGTTGTAAACCAACCATAAAACTACAATCAAAATAATAAATCTTTGAGCTTGCTTTCTAAGGATATCTCTTTTGTAACTTCAAATTGGTCAGTATTTAAAAAAATAAAAAAAATATATTCTTCAATTTTCAATATAGCTTAAACAACAAGGAAACTAAGTTTCCTAACACTCCTCCTTAGGGTCTTTGATCTTTATACTCATTTTGAACTTTAAGTAATCATTTGTTCCTTGACAAGGCTTTGGTTAGAATATCTACAATCTAATTTTCTGAGTTATAATTGACTAGCTTCACTTCTCCTTCTTATTGCATTTCTTTGACCAAATGAAATTTTATCTTTAAGTGCTTTATCCTACCATGGAAGATATGATTTTTTGAAATTGTTATGGTTAATTGATTTTTAACTTATGCTACAATAGGCTTAATCTAAATTAACTTTAAATCATTCAATATTTTCCTCAGCCAAACTGCATGGTTCACTAAAACAATAATAGATACCTAGTCATCTTTTTTATTGAATTGTGTAATTACATCTTACTTCTTTGAGTTTTAATGAAACGTTCTAGATCTTAAGGAAAAAAGATACCTCAAGGTGCTTTTTATGTTATCTAAGCATTTAATTTAATCATTATTTAATAATCTTATGAATTTGACTTTAGCTTTTTTTTTTTTTTTTCTAAATTAGATTTTAAGCTTAATAGCCCTTTTCATATACTTTAGGATCCTTTTGACTGCATTATAATGAAGTTGACTAAGAACTTGCATGTATCTTGATAAAAGGCTTATTAACTATATTATATCTAGTCTTGTTGTTGTTAAGTACAACAAGCTTCAAATAAGCCCTTTATAAGTTATGTAATTTGCTTTTTCAACTTTATCATCTTTACAAAGTTTTAAGTTTATGTTGAGAGAAGTTGAAATCAATTTGCAGTTAGTTATTTTGTATTTTGCAAACAATTCAACGATATACTTTGTTTGATTAATGAAGATGTCATCCTAAGTTTGTAAAACCTTTATTCCCAAAAAGAAGTTCATTTCTCTAAAATTAGTCACATCAAAAAAGGCTTTCATTTGGAGTTTGAACTTATTAACTAGTGCCACCTTGTGTCCTATAAGAAAAATGTCATTAACATAAATGAAAATTATTAAAATGTCACTCCGCTTAGCTTTAATGTATAAAATGGCTTCATTTTGGCTTTTAATGAAACTAGATTGGAGTAAATGCTCATCTATTTTGTTATACAAGGCATTTGGTGTCTATTTTAAATCATAAAGGGCTTTGTTTAATAGATAAACTTTATTCTCAGCTCCTTTAACTTAAAACCCCTGCAGTTACTTAATATAGACCTACTTATCAAATATGTCATTTAAGAATGCTGACTTTACATCTAATTAATACACCTTCAATTCCTTTACTGTTTACCTAGCAAAAAGTAGTCTGATGGTGTCATATCTTACAATTAGGGTAAAAGTTTCAATGTTATTAGTTCTATATTAATAAAAGAAGCCTTTGGTTATCAACTTAGCTTTGAGCTTATTGATTATTCCATCTATATTCAGCTTAACTCTATAAATTCATTTAGCCCTAATTACATACTTGTGTTAAGGTCTTTTTACTACCTTTCAAGTTTGGTTCCTTTGAATCGCATCAAACTCCTTTTACATTGCTTCAATTTAGCTTGATGACTGAGAAGCTTCTTGGTAACGTATTGGTTCTAAAACTATAACATTTCCTTTTTTATAAATGTCTATAAGGGGTTTAGTGCCTTTTATTAGTTCATAATTAAACTTTGTTACTTATTGAATTGAAATTTCATTCCTAAGGGGCAGTAAGTTAGAATTTGTCCTAAAAATAGGTTGTTTTTCAAGAATTTGATTCTTACTCCAATCTCATATAACCTTTTCATCAAACTTTACATTTTTACTTACAATAACTTTTTTAGAACTGATATTAAATACTCTATACCATTTTGATTGATTATTGTAACCATTTAATATACTAGTGTTTGTTTTTTTATTAAGCTTCTTCATTTTTTTTTTGTAGGAATCAAAGTGCAACATACATATCCAAGCACTTTGACATGTTGCAAAGAAAACTTAACTCTATATTAGGCTTCATGTGTAGTTATGTCCTTTAAGGCTTTAGTTGGAAGTTTGTTGAGGAGGTAGTTGGTTGTATTTACAACTTTTACCTAAAAACCTTTGGCATACTTTTTTCAAATGACAAATATCTTAACATTTCCATCAAGGTTTTATTTTTTCTCTCATTGACTTCATTCTGTTATGGAGCATCAAGAACAATGAGTTGGTGAATTTAGTTTGACTTTTCACAAAATTTATTGAAGTTACATATAATGTACTTAAACTCAACATCTAATTAAATGGCGATGATGTTGCACTTATTTGATTTTTAATCTAGATTTTGAACTCAAACAGCACCTTTGACACATATGACTTGAGTTTTAAGAAATAAATTTAATAAAATCTAGTAAAAATATCAATAAAGATGATAAAATACCTACTTTCATTTAGAGAAGGCAAGTTATTGGTCCACATAAGTCTATGTGAATGAGTCACAATTTATTTGAGGCTCTCCAAGCTTGAGTATAAGGAAAAGAGAGCCTTAACTACTTCTGTTTTCAACAAATTTCACAAACAATAGTATTTAGATACATACTGGGTATATTAAGTGTTAGTTTACGTATATATTTCAATGAGGAGTCATTAGGGTAACCCAATCTCTTGTACAAAGAACACTATTATCTAGAACACTATTACATGTTATAGATGAGTTTTCATGCTAAATCAAAGCAAAACTTTTGTTTTTCAATTTTACAATGAGCACTTATAACCATAAGGATCAAGTATTTTACAATGCTTATCTTTAAACAATAAAGAATACTTTTGTTTCTTTCATTGACTAATACTTAATAAGTTTTAGTTAATGTCAAGTACATAAAGCACATTAACAATGCATTTTGTACCTAATATGGTGTTCATTACCACTACCCCCATTCTTTTAATTTAGAGATGATCACCATTTCCAATCATGACTATAGATTATAAGTTTTGGTTTAACTGCTCAAATTTGCTTGTGTCATTAGTTATATGATGGATGCATCCATTATTTATTAACCACGCCTTAATGATATTTACAGTATTACTGTAAGTTGTAAATAAGACTTTTTCATCTTGGTTCCCTTTTACCATCTAAGCTAGTTATGGAGCTCTTTAGGTAAGTTGCTTATTTTTATAGAACTTTTTCCATATACCTTATCATTTTATAGATATTACATTGAATATCAAACCTGAACTAGTAATATCTTTTTAGATGATTGGCTCTTTTACAATATTTATAGGGTTGAAATTTCTTTTTTATTTTTTAACTTCTGTTTTACTCTTATCTTTTTTCTCCTTCTTTTTCTTATCATTTTAAAGCTTAGAGCCACTTACTTGGCCCTTTTCCTTGCCTTTTGCAATAAGGGAAGCCTTTATAAACTCCTCTTATTTGATTTATCTTATTAATTTTTGAGATTGTAATGCATTGACAAACATAACAAGTGTGAACATACTGAGATAAGTCCTCTAAAGATAGGATCTTGGACTTATATCTTTTAGGTAGGCATATTAGAACTTTCTCCACAATCCTTTGATCATTAAGCTTTTCTTTAAGTAATTTAATCTAGTTTTTAATCTTTATTAATCTATTTGTAAATTGCTTAATAGTTTTTGTTTCCTTCATGTTAAAAGTTTTAAATTCTTTTCTTAGATTCAGAATTTCAATGTGCCTTGTCTTATTACTACCAAAAACTCTTCTTGAAGCTTATCCCAACACTCTTTAACATATTCACATGCTATGATTCTAATAAAGATCACATTAGACATTGTTGGATGGATACACGTTAGAGCTATAAAGACCTTGGCAACTTTTCACTATGGTGTTTGATTTAAGTAAAAGTTGGGTTTTAAGAAAGCTCATAAACCTAATCTCCTATTTCCACTATTTAGTTTTCATTTCCCATATAACATAGTTCTCTTTTAAGAACATAGAGGTGTAAAGGTAAGAAAGTGATTGGTTGCCATTTTAGTTTTCTACTTTTGTTACTTTTCTGATTATTGGTGTTTTTAACTTGTTCGTTTGATTTTGTTATTATTCTTACTATTTTTTTAGGTCCTTTTAGTGATCTTAAATACTTTGATACCACTTGAAGGATGTTAATGTTCGTTGTGTAACAAATTATAAAATTTTAAAAAGAAAGAACCAAACAAACAATTGAAGAAGGAAAAAATAATTTCATTCATTTTCATTTTTAATATACGGAGTTTTTGATACAAACAAAACCTTTAATAATTACTTAAGGCATAAATTACCTTTACTTATACAAAATTAAAATTTAACAAGACTTGATAAAGAGGTTTGTCAACATATTGTGGTAGCAAACCACTAATTTGATACAACTTCTAATTGCTCCACTAAGTTCTAAAGTTAACAAACTCTTTAACAAATGATTTAATTACAACACTTGTTTCATCTTTGAGGTTGTAGGCCAACCATAAAACTACAATCAAAATAATAAGTTTTCAAGCTTGCTCTCCAAAGATACTTCTGTTGCAACTTTAGGTTGCTCCACATTTTAAAAAAAAAAAAAATTCTATAATTTTCAATGTAGCTTGAACAATAAGGAAACTAGGTTTCTCAACAAGAACTTCAAACTTGTTATTGAAACTTATCTTGTAATTATCATAATAGAATTTTAACAAAGAAACTTTGCCCGCAAAAAGTTCTTTAATTAATGTAATAAGAAAGACTAATGTTCGTCTCTTCTCGTTGGCATTTTTACATTACATACCGAGTTTTTCCTTTAAAGAGTTAAATATAGTTTTAGGAAGAGTCTTTGTAAATATGCTAGCAACTTAACTTTCAAAATCATAGAAAATTAGTTTGACTTTAACTTCTTGTTTTACTTCTCTTATAAATCAAAGATTTATTTTGAAGTACTTTGTCTTGCTATGATGCATTGGACTCTTGAATATTGCGATTTTTGATTGGTTTTCACAATGGATGAGGGTTGGCTTTGTCGGAGATTGATGCAGAACAAATACCATATTTTTAAGCCAAATAAGTTGATTAACTATTGTTATGACTGTAACATATTTACTGTTTGCAGTGGATTAAACCACAATTCCTTGAACTCTAATAGAAAGCTGTTGAGCTAAAGAAGAAACAGTAATAAAAAATCAAAAGTGCTCCTCATATTTTCTATAACACTAGTATAGTAATTATTTGAATAGTTAACCAACTCTTGTTCAGTTGTTTTCTTAAACATAATTTAAAGTTCAATAGTTCCTTTAACATATTTCAGAACTCTTTTTATAGTTTTATAATGCAGTTCACTTAGAGCATGTATGAACCTAGATAATAAGCTAGTTGACTGCATAATGTCTGGCCTTGGTGTTGTCAAATGCAGCAGGGAGACAATGATGCTTCTATAGAATCCTTCATTGATATTTTCGGCTCCATAATCCTTCGTTAGCTTTGGTACAACACCCAAAGAGTTGGCATTGGTTTGCAAGCATCCATTTTAAATTTCTTCAAGATTAAAGAAGCTTAATCATGAGTTTGCTCCTTTTTCTCGATTAAAGAGTAGATTAAATTGCTTTAAAGTTACCAGGCCGCCCATGGGGTTACCTAGCTTACAGCTTGTGTGAGAAAACTTGCAATTATTGAGGATCTACGTGAGTAACAGATGGATTTAGTCCTTCTGTATGTGAATGGACTTGGCTTGTGAGACAGGAGGGATCATTTCCAATATATAATTGAAGGTTGAAAACAACCTTGGCGCAGTACTGTCATTTTAAAGTGGAAGCACGGCAATTCAAGTACCTGAAACTGGATAAGTCTGCAATAAATTCAAGTGGAAACCGCATGAAACTAGGTGCCAATGGCATCACCAAGACGTATAGTATATACCATCTAGAAGAGTACCGTCTGTTTTGGCTTCTTTGATGGCAACTACGAATTGCCGTTTGTCTTACGACTGTTGATAGTAAATGTTCGAGAATGGGAAGAATGGTCATTTTCATTGTTATAAAGAGATTCTGACGGTCAGAAGTTTTAGATGCAATTCTCTTCTGCATTCGATTCCTTACTCCCCAACAATTTCCCTTCTTAGTGAACTTGCGAATTCGCTTCCCTCCACCGATTTTTGACAGCTAATTTATACAAAGTTTCCACTCACAAAAGTACCCCTTTTTCTTCTTTACGTCTCATTAAGGTTCGTCCAATCTCTCTAGTGCTCACTGCAGCGCTTATGCGCCAAGCCTGCGCTCCTCGCCTTATTTCAAGTCATTGTTGACGCGAACGAATTACTGGGGAAGTTAGAAATGATGATGCCACCGAGTCTTGACGCTGGAGAGAAGAAACCAATTGCGGTCGGGCCGTGGGGTGGTCAAGATGGACTTCGGTGGGACGATGGATTGTACTCCACTGTTAGGCATGTGGTGATAGCTCATGGGGCAGGTATTGACTCCATTCAGATTGAGTATGATAAGAAAGGTAGCTCCATATGGTCCGAGAAGCATGGCGGCGCTGGAGGCAACAAGACAGACAAGGTTATTCCTTACCTTCTCTCTTTGTTCCTTAGAACCCTGCAAGTAATTAAGGAGAAACGACCATCAATTCAAACTTTTACTACCTAACAGACAGAGAGTTTGCCCATGGCGGATCCAAAACATGGTACCAGTGGGACAAGTTTATACGTAATTAATAAAATAGTAATTTTGAAAAACAAAAATCAACAAAAAATTATTAACATTAATTTACATAAAATATTTTGATGATGGGACAATTATGAAAACCTAAATCTTTGATATATAGGAATTCTTATTTTGTAATATTAAAAATTTATATTTTATATATTTTTTTACTTTTTTCATAAAAAATATTTTTGAAATTATATTTATAATTTTTTAAAATTATTATATATGCATAAAATTATATCATATTGACAAATCAGAATTATTTGAATTTAAAATATTAATTCATTTTAAACAAAAAATTAAAATAAGTTTATTTAAAGTATATTTAAATAAAATTAAATAATTAAAATCATATATATATTTATTTTAAATTGAATAAATTAAATCTTTAAAAAATTATAAAAATTAGTTATAATTATAATAATTTGTATTAATTGAAATTTTTAAACACACAATTTAATAATTTTTAATTTTAAATAAAATTAAGAAAGAAATTTAAATAAAAAAATAATTTTTGTTACATATAAGTTATATATAATTTTATTTTTTTATTTTTTTAATGAAAGCAAAATTTTTATTAAAATTAATGAACTCTTGAATTTGCACCTACTCGAGGCAAAGATTCGAAATCCAATTCATTAAATAAATAAAACTTATTTATTTTAGTAGATATTAATTAGGCGGATTCTGTTATTAAATTTGAATTAGATTGAGATTGATTGGACAAGTTGACTCGGTGATTAGACTTTTGATCAGTTGGACTTTTTGAAAAAATCAATTAAACCGTAAATTAAATTCTGTACAAATTGACTCAATAGTTAAACTAATGATATGGTTATTAGATAATTTTTATATTAAAATTTGAAATTAATATATATTTTTATTAAAAGTATTTAAAAATTTTAATTAATTTTTTATTTTAATAAAATAAATTTTTAATAATATATCATAATATCTTTATTGTATATTAAAAATAGTTAATTTATTGTAATATATTAAATAAATAAATAAAATTTTATTTTTAGAGTTATAAAAATAATTACTCACATTTATTTATAACTTAAAAACTATGCTCAGAATAGTTAAAGGCCAAACAACTCCGTAAGTATGTGTTCAAGATTCAAGATAGAAATTTGACAAAGATACTGACATAAAAAAAAATATTCAAAATTTTAAAATTTTGGTTATGGCTCGCTAATCCACAAATGTGACACCCTATTGTACATTATTGACATCCTATTCTACATTATCAGATTCTCTTTGTGTGATCCACATATTCAAATGTTAGGAAACTAAACTTAAGACTTCAAGATTCCATACAATTAAAGGTAAGGTGAAAAAATTAAATTTCAAAATTTTCAATATTTTATTATGATTTTTATATAAATTAGAAAGACAATAGAAAGAGACAAAGCCGAAGATCACTAGCTGCCTCTTTCATCTCAAATCAAAACAAATCTACTTTCATGCCTTGACCTTGGACGGGGATGGATTTTATAGGATTGTCCCGGAAATTATCCTATTAAAATTTTTATTTTGCAACCATGTTCAAGTCTTTCGAAAAATTCAAATTAAACCAAAGTGAAAATAGATCGATTATTACCAAACTTTGCCTACAAACTAACATGAAAACCCTACAATCGATTACGTTCATCAATCTTTCTCAAATTTCTCTCATTTGCACAATCTCCAGACACCAAAATACAATTGAATCAATTCTGATCATAACTACAACCAAACTTCCAAAGAACTCAATTTTGAAACAACAAAAATCGAAAAGAACATTTATTACTGTTGCTAAGACGGAAGAACAATCTCTTCGAAATGATTAGTAAAATATTCATTTAACTAACTAAGACCAAATTTTGGCTGCATATGAGAATCATACTAAACTCTCCATAAAAAAAATCTAAAAAACAAAAAAAAAGTCTTTTCTTTTCTTAAGAAGACTAAATCTTTTTCTTCTGAGAAGAATGTGAAAAGAACACCCACTTAGAATCCAACACAAACTGACCAACCTAATTACCATTTTTTTTTCTTTTTTTGTAAAGAACTACTAAGAAATTACAGATGATGACAACTTCTACAATTTCTTTATTTTCGCAAGAACCAAACAGAAAGTTAAAATAATTGCAAGATTATCACAAGGAAAGAGAGAGCGCCAAGTCAAAACACCTGAACTAGCGGTTACTACGCTTAGTGGCAGGCTCTGGCTGGAAGCTATGTCTCCTAAAAGAGAAAGAGAGGAAGAGAAGAATCAATGGGGGGGAGGGGATTCGATGAGGTGGCTTGCGAGCAGCTAGGACAGTTTTGTGGTGTGTTGGGTCAAATAGGATTGAGTGGTGCGTTAGTCAATTAGAATTGGGACGAATGATTAAATTACACTCTAAAAAATATTATACAATTATTTTATAAAAGAATAAAATTGTCATTTGATAATTGGAGATGAAGTCGTGGTGAGACCAGGATGAGAACTTTGAATACCATTTTATGGTCATTCTTATTTAAAAAACTTAAATCAGGAATCTGAGCAAGCTATCACTTCGTTGTGACTTGTGCCATCCATACAGGTGAAGCTTGACTGCCCAGAGGATTTCCTTACTTCACTACACGGGCACTATGGTAAAATTAACGAATGGGGTCCAGTATTTATTCGTTCGCTGACTTTTGAAAGCAACAAAAGAACGTATGGACCATTTGGGTGTGAGCAAGGAACATATTTTTCATTTCCAATGACCCCCCGGGGGGGGGGGCAAGATTGTTGGATTTCATGGGAAGAGTGGCGGGTACCTTGATGCAATTAGCATATATTTAAAGCCCCTCCACCAACGGAAGACCTCTAAAGCCCTGGTCCAAACAAAAAGTTACTTCGGTAATGGGTCTGACAGTGCTGGATACTCAGCTATACAAGGAAGTGCAGGCAATGGTCGCGACATTGTCGTTGGTGTGAGGCAGAAAGATGATTTTGGCACCCCCCTTCCAAGCAAACTCCCCACACAAATTTCTCTAGAATATAGCGACCCAGGAAGCAATGGCAAGGTGAGACCGACTAATATAGTATTAGTTCTTTGCTCCGAGGGGTGCAGCAATTTTCTTAATTCCATTATCTTTTAATTACTTCAATTCAGGCAATTAGTAACGAAAAAGTGCCTTCAAAAGCTGAAGGATTCGTAACACATGGACCCTGGGGTGGCACTGGTGGTTCCCTGTTAACGATGGAATGCACCCAGGAATTCGGCAAATTCATCTGTCAAGCAGTGTGGGTATTGTGTCTATTAAAGTTCAATACGATCGCGCTGGCCAATCTGTGTGGGGAAGCAAACATGGAGGTACTGGAGGATTTAAAACTGACAAGGTGAGGCAAACTATTTTATTTAGCAAAATAAATTTCATTTCCTGTGAACGTATTAATCAAGAGATTTTCTAATTTGATTCGCTTTTTTGAAGGGTAAAGTTGACCCAATACAAAATATGATGGAGAAAAAAAAAAAGTGGGATTAGATAAAAAAAAAAAAAAAACCTTTAAGTGAGATTGAATTGTGTAAAGAATAAAATTGAATATTTGGTATATTTAAAGAGGAAGTGAATAAATATAACAACATATTATTAATCAATTAGTTTACGTAAAACTTAGAAGTTAGTCAAATTTTGTATTGGGGGAGTTTGAACTTCGTTGGTGGGACGAGTAAAAGAACTATTCTCAAGCCTGGTCAAAATCAATAGGATGCCTAATGGAATTGAGTTACAGATTATTTGTTCTTCATATTGACTATTTTTCTCTTTTTTGGCAGATAATTATCGATTATCCATACGAAATACTGACCCACATAACAGGAACATATCGGCCTTTAATGTATATGGGGCCTAACGTAATGAAGTCGCTCACTTTCTACACCAACAAAGGCCAACATGGTCCATTCGGCGAAGAACAAGGCCCCTCTTTCACCACCAGAATAAACGAAGGCAAGGTCGTTGGATTCCACGGGAGGGAGGGCCTTTTCCTGGACGCTATTGGGGTTCATGTGGGTGGGGAAAATTGAAGCCCGTTAAGCATTACCTTTCTAGTGCAATTACCCAAACCGAAGAGGACGTTGCAGAGATAGACAATTCTCCTTGGTCCAACAAACTTGTAGTGGCGAAGAGAGGACAAACTGAGGAGGTGATGTGGAAATGATCCGGTTCTTCATTTAAAGCATAATGGGAGATTATGTACACAGTTGTCTTAGCTATGGATAAAGGGTCTCTAGAGATGGTTTATTTGTTAACATTTTTCAGGTTGCTTGCGGGTTTGTAAAAGAGCCAGCTCCATGGGGACCGGGTCCTTGGGGTGGGGATGGAGGGAGGCCATGGGATGATGGAGTATTCACTGGCATTAAGCAGATATTTGTAACGAGATCAGCTGACGCCATATGTTCCATACAGATTGAGTATGATCGAAATGGACAATCTGTTTGGTCTGTCAAACATGGGGACAGTGGAGGAACCGCCACGCATAGGGTAATTATTAATTGCAACTAATCAGGATACGCCCGTATCATCTTCTGGTTATTCTAATGTGCAAATTAAATATCCGTTCTCATTAAAATCACATATACTTCAGGTGAAAACTGGAGTATCCCCACGAAGTACTCGTACGCCCATCAGGATATTACGGTCAAATGAACAGAGATGAGAGGCCAAAAGTTGTGAGGTCACTCACATTTTATAGCAGTCGGGGAAAGTATGGTCCATTTGGCCAAGAAATTGGTACATTTTTCACTTCAACGACGACGGAAGGAAAGCTGGTGGGTCTCCATGGAAGGAGTGGGGCGTACTTGGATGCTATGGGGGTCCATATGCAACACCGGCTTGGAAACGTCAGAGCTTCAAAGCCATCTTTCTTCAGGTTTTTCAGTTTACCGGCTCAACAACATTAATATATAAAAAAATAAAAAGAAAAGTGTAAAAGAATTGAGTGTTGGACTTTTAAGGGTACATGAGTTTGCGTGTAATATGAATAATCGTGTGGCATATTGAGAAAAATAAAAATGCTAGCTTACTTGGTGGCCTTGGCTCAATTAGATTAGACGTAGAATAGAATAGATTAGCATACGAGATCATGCTAGATGGGCCATCGTGGGCCTAACAGCATGCACTTGAATTGGCCCGTTGCAATTGGGTAGATAATGCAAATCCAAAGGTGCAGGAAAATGGTTTCAAGGTTTATCTAACCAAGGCCTGACAGGACTACCAATAATATTCTAGCTTTTTTAATGGAATGCCCGTTGACTTAGGTCAATTCCTTTACCGCGGTGCCTACATCGCCTTGATTCTTGCAATTGTTTATAAGCAGCGAATACTAAGGTGGGTAACGTACCAAACGAGACAATATTATATTTTTTTGTGCAACCAGCCAAGAGAATGCTTATGTGGGCAATGAGGATGAGTGCAATTACACTACTATAGCTAAGAATAAGTTGGATTTTATTAGTGGCAACTCAGTTGAGAAAATCATACGAATCGTACTACCTACCTTGTACTGTTATTTTAATTAAAATTTTAAAAATTTAAAATTTAAATAATTTAATTAATATAATTAAAATTAAATAAATAAAATTAATATTTAATATTAAATAAATAAATAAATAATACATATATATTAATCAGTATCTAAAAATTAAAATATAATAACATTAATTCTTTAATATTCATACAAAATATTTAAAAAAATATATCATAATTAAAATAAATAAAATATAAATATTTTATAAAATTTATAATCTTAAATTTTAAAAATAACAATATAATTATAGTTGGATTTATCATTGTCGCTTAGAAAATGAGCTTAACCATAGGCTTACTTTCAGTTCCACTAATAATTGTAGTACCAAAGTAATGAATAATATTAAATAAATTTAAATCAATTATATTTGAATCAACAAATTTGTTATTATTGTTTGCTTCTTGATGAATAGTATTAGATTTGGGATATTAACTCTTTTTATATAAAGCACTTTCCAATTCTTTATTATTAAGTTTTGAAGGCAATTCTCTTTTTCAATTTAAAAGTCTATCTTGTTAATACATTCATAATCAATGGAACCATATGTTTTCTTATTGGAATAGAGCCTATAGAAGTGCACACGAAAATATGATTAATTAATATTGTAAGTTACAATAAAAAAAATTATACATATTCACACAAAGACTAGTTATTTATTCTTTAACCATAAATTATAAGTAATATAAACATGATTATTAAGTTTTTGATACTTTAATTTATTTCTTCTCTTAGTATGAATATGTTTAAATACACTCTAATTCCTTTTACATATCAAAGAAGAAGAAGTTTGACTAAGGATGCTAATAACAATTTTTTTGCAAAGTGAAAACAATATGCCTTTATAATTTTCACCTTTCATTTACATGAAAAAATAAACAATTATTTGAGTATTGTGACAAAAAAATGTGTTATACAAATAGATGCAAAAATGACATAACTTATTAGGTTGAAGGGTTTTAGTTGAATTATAAGTAACTATTTACCAAAATTTTCTTTATGATCCTGATATATCTTGATTTCTTTTATGACAACAACATCATCAATACAAATACTTTTAATTTCAAGCAAAGTAAAGAGACCATTCATGATTTTAGCTTTTTCATAAAAGTCTTCCTCATTAGCAAGTATTTTATAAGATGTTTATCCCAACACTACTTAATTACACTTATAAAAGGCATATATGATCTTGCCTTTTGCTTAAAGATATGTTTAACTCCCTCTATAACCTTACATATGCCTTTATAAATATAACCCAAATAAGGTTTTTCATCCAAATTAGCAATGTGCAATAACATCATAAATGAATTAACAACCTTCACAATTATCAAGCAATCATTCAAAAATTTATTATCTAAGATAGTAGCACATATAACTTTTTCATCTCTACTTTTTGTAAGTTTATGACTAATGAAAAAATTGTTTATTGCAAAATTTTATAAGATTTGCTTGTGATCATAAATGCTTTTCAAAGTAATAAATGTGGCTGTAAAATGAGTTGGTCTTGGGTTCATAATTTCTCTATAATTATAATTTTTTCTTAATTTATCTAAAAAATATGGATGATTATAGACAAAACTTAAAATGATAACATCATACGATACAAGATTAATTATGCAAGGCATTTTACTAATATACTTTAAGATGAGGTTTAAGCAATAAGTAATATAAAGAGATCAATATATGTGTTTATACCTTTCATGATTTAATCTTCCAACTGTTATATAATTAGATGCATTATTTATAACAACATGAACAAAATTATGAGGCCTAACACATTTTACAAATATTGAAAGCAAATTGCATAAACTTTTGACATCTTTTACAATATGTGAGACATTCATAGATTTGACAAATGAAATTCCAATAGAGTAATAATCTAAGAAATTGATTAAAGTCCTATTTCTTTGATCTCTTTAACCATCGATCATAATTATGCATCTATTTGTAACCCATTTGGTCTTACAAGTCTTAATAAGTAACTAACATTCTTTTTTGCAATCCCTCAAAAAATTAATACACATATTATTATAAGAAGGACTTTTATACCCAAGACCAATTGCAAGACTAAGATCTAATGCAAGTTGAAAGTAAGGTGAATGTAAAGCATTAAGTGGAATATAAACATTAAGAAACCACTTAGTCTAAGCCATATCAACCTTTTTCATACATTTTTTTACTAGCTAAGATACTTTTTAAACTAAGTTGAGTTTTAACAGTTCTCCTTGAAGCAAAATATATATTAATTTTAAAACTAATTTTTCTTCTTTTATCTTGCATTAATTTTTTCCTTTTGACATATTATTTCTACTATCTTATCTTCTTTCTTTTCTAACTCAATATCATAAGGATCATCACTAAAGCTATAATCTTTAACCTTTTTAACTTATTTTTTTTTCTCTTTAGATGCTTGTTTAAGAATGTTAAGTATCCTTACCCAAATATCATATAAAACTTTTTTGCATGAAACTATTTGACCTTTGATTCTAGTAAGATAGTATTTCATTATATGAATTCCTACACCCTTGAAAGTATTGTTATAATGAAGATAAATATAAATGGATTTACTTTTTCCATTAAACCTAAACTTAATCCTTTTAGAAAAATGCACCTTTATTGAACCATTCATTTGATAGAAAGATTAAGTACTTGGTGTGAAATTCGTGAATCGCTTTCAAATGATTGAGATGACGTATTACAGTTACTTATTTTTTGCATAAAGTACTAACATGAATGCAAATAAGAAATCAAATAAAATCACCACCAAAATGAATGCAAATACCAATTAATAAAATATGGTTCAATAGGAAAAGTATCAAAATGTGAGAAGTTAATAAGTTAGCTACTTTTGTTTAAAGGATACCATAGCATTTGCTTTTGTGATCAACATAAAATCCTTATGGTTTGGATCTAGTTGCCTTTATATTTATGATGAAAGACTTTCCTAATGCCATAATCCTTTACTAAAAGTAAGAAAAAGACAAGGAAATATATTTAAAATGAGTAATGTCATAATTTAACAATAATCCATTAATTGTAACAAAACCTGTGTTCAATATGAACTAAAAGAAATAGTCTTTTTAGTTAATTATTATTGTTGAAAGGTTCCAATGCTAGATCAAAGGCTAATCCTTGGACTATCAAATGCTTAAAACTTATCACCTTTACTTTATGATTATCAAAAATCTTAATTTCTTGATTTTTAAAGAGCCACAAAAAAGTGAATTGAATTGTTAACAAAAGGGATTTTCTCGATTTCATTTTCCTGAAACAATATCATTTTAAAGAACAAAATGTTTTTTTTTATTTGAAAAAAGGCCATTTTACCTAAGAAAATTGAGTCAGATTCATTGATTTTTATACTAATTATTAATTTAACCAATTTGAAGGAAAAATTAGATTGGACCATGAACCAATTCCTAACTTTTTTTGGCTAAATTGGCTAGTCCAATCTAATTCTTAAAACATTAGTTCTAACACCTTTACTTAAGAACTTTAAATTTTTTTATTATTGCTTATTTTTCAAATACGTCACTAATAACATTAGCTTTGATCTTTTGATGTTTCTTGTTTGCTTTCTAACTTTTTTATGGGCCAATTTCTTCTTTTAATCTCTATGGACTATCATGCTTGTTGTTTACCATAAAGACAAATCTAACAAAATGGGCTTACAATCTTCAAAACATCAACAATTTTAAAAGAATATTTTCTTGTTTTGAATTACCATTAATTAGGTTTTTGGTTTTGATTAACATAAAATCAAATCTCTAGCTTAATCAGGGACATAGATATCATAAAATGATCTAATGAATTATATGTATCTCTTACTTTTATGTGTGTCATATAAAATAATTACTTATTTGGGTTTTAGCTTTAAGCCTAAGTGAGTTATTTAGTGTAGAAACTATTGTTAAGCTTATAATGGGTAGACTTAACTAGGGTTTTAGTGTAAATAAAGGAATAATTCCTTTCTTCATATAAAAAGTTATGTTTCGTTCTCCTCATTAGAAGGATATGCAAAATGCTGATGGTGTAGAAGAGAAAGATATTAATCTCTATGTGTTTGTTAATGTGTGTAATATTGTGATTTATATTCATCATCCATCTTTATGATATGATAATAAGAGGTCTAAATAAATAAGGGCTTTAATATAAATAAAGAGGCAAATCTCTTTTTACATAAAAAGGTTATGTTTTGTTTATCTTATTAGAACAAATTATAAACTATCAACAATATAAAAGATTTTAAAGTTTGAAGCAAATGTTTTAATATAAATTATTTTGTTCTCCCTTTTTATATGCTTGTTAGTGCATGTAATATCATGATTTATATTCATCATCCATCTCTATGATATGACAACAAAAGGTATACTTGAACTTATACTCATATTTAGTTTGTAATTATGGTTTTAATTTTGATACAAGATTATAGAGTTTGAAATTTCTTACATGTGGTATCAGAGTAAGATTATATTAATTTAGAACCTTTGTTTGAAAATAAAAAAATTATGCTTTCATAAGTTTAATTTTCCATAATTATTGGTTCGAATCTTTTAATAAATACGATATATATATATATATATATATTACAAAAACAAATTTGGCATCAATGATAAAGTTGTAATAGAAATAAGCAATTTTATGGTTTTGATTAAAAAATGGTATATATAGTTAAAAATTATTTGAACCACAGTGACCATTTGATGAACTAATGACAATTTTATGTAATATTAATATGCTTTTATTGTTTAAATTAGTGTATATAGTCACCTTTACAAGAATTTATTATGTGTGTTAATTTGAATGACTTTAGGCTATTTTAATAATGAGCAGGTTAAGAATCCTTTTACTTATTAATGTTGAATTTTTTAATTCTAGTTTTTGTTACATTGGCTTAATTTAAGGATAATCTTAAAGTTTGTTACCTTTTCCATCCATAAGGGAGTTTATAATGATATTTTGTAAATCTTAATATTTAAATATAAATTATTATTATTGCTTGTGATGTTTATTGCTTTCTGATGTCATTATTTTTCAACTTTATGTACTTTTTCCTTAAATAATCTACCTTTTCAATTAAGACTTTAGCTAGTAGAAATTATAAGAGATGGAAAAAGGATGTGGAAATAGTTTTGACTATAATGGATGCAGATATGGCTATAAGAGTAAAAAAACCAGCCAATTTGACTAGTGAGAATATTGTTGCAAAGGAAACATATTGTAAGAAGTAAGATAAAGCCAATCATTTGGCTCTTATGGTAATGAAAAGGTTTATCTCTGAGAATCTAAGAAGAGCTATCCCAAATATTGATAATGTTAAAACCTTATTTTCTTCTCTTAAGGAATGGTATATAATTTTTAGAGGGGTTAAAGCTAATTAATTAATGGAGAAATTTGTCAATGTGAAATATGATAAGATAAATGATGTTAAGGAATACATTTTCAAAATGGTTACTCTTACTTCTAGACCTAGTAAGCTTGAAAGCTTTATTACTGACCACTTTCTTGTTAACCATTCCTTGAACTCTTTACCTTCTTAATTTGATGTGCTAAAAACTTTTGACAACACCTAAAAAGAAAGTTGAGATGTCAACACTTTGATATTTATCTATACTCAAGAAGAGGATAGGATAAAAGACCTTTTTTTAGAGAAAATTCTTATTCTTTTTGACATTGACATTTATGTCATATTTAAAAAAAAAGGATAAATAGGTTAGTAAAGGAAAATGTCATCCTGTGTTTTAAAAACTCTAATGAAAGTGATTGTGTTAATTGCATTAAAGGAAGGAGATATAAGAAAATCAACAGGAATTCCATTTATGGTAAAGAAGTCATAGAAATAATTTACACTCATTAGTAGTCATCTTAAGAAAACTTTATATAGCAATAAATACTTTATGACATTCATTAACAACTTCTTTTGTTATGGTTATTTATATCTTATAAGTGATATGTCGTAATCACTCAAAAAATTTTAAATCTTTAAGGTTAAGGTAGAAAAGCAATATGACAGAGATTAAAAGTGTAAGGTATAACTATAATGGTAAATATTATAGCAAAATTAGCAAAACAGGCTAGCTTTAACTAGCTTAGAGTATGGGCATGCCTTGTTGCGGTGAAAATCTATGATCTAATGACATTTAAATTAAACCCTAAAACAACTAGGTGCTATATTATTAGATATTCCAATAGATCTAAGGATTATGGATTCTATTATCTTACCTTAAGGATAACAATTATTAAGGTTTTGCCCCAAAATTCTTTAGGGATGATATTATGATTATGATGGGTTGTAAGATAGTGGAATTATTTTAAAAGAGGAATTTAGTGTTTTTCTTATACTTTTTATACACTAAAAAGTAGTATATCAACTTATTGATAGAGTGCTTGATATGTAACATCATAAAAATGTTGCAAATCATCCACTTAAGTCAATAGAATTCGTTACATCCACTCATATTCATGTTAAATGTTATGAAAGGGTAAGATATTTTATAATTTCATACGATTTTATTGTATACTTAGGTAAGAAAAATTATAATATTAGGTAAGTTGTTGATGCACTAAGTTATAGTGATGTAGTATCTTATGAATAATCGAGTAAATAAATAAAAGCTATGCATAAGAAAAATTAATTCATGTATTCTAATAGTGTATGAGAGCTTGTAAAGATTTTAGATATTTTTAAACCAATAGGTTGTAAATAGGTGTTTAAAACCAAGAGAGATTCCAAAGGCAATATAGAGTAAGTTAAGGTTACGTTGGTAGCACAAGGACTCACATAGAAAGAGGGGATGGATTTTAAGAAGACCTTCTCATTAGTGTCTTTAAAAGATTTCTTTAGGGTCATTATGCCCTTAATGGTTGATTATGATTTGGAGTTTTATTAGATGAATGTTAAAATGACTTTTTTAAATAAAAATTGTTATAAGGAAGTCTATATATAGTAACATAAGATTTTTGTTACTAATAGAAAAGAGCACTTAGTGTGCAAGTTGAGGATGCCCATTTATGGCCTTAAACATACATTTAGATAGTGGTATTTAAAGTTTTGATAGAACTAAACCCCTTTTAGGTTTTATTAAAAATAGTAAAGATCAATGTATATATCTTAAATTAAGTAGAAGAAATTTTATTATTTTTATTCTTTAACAAGACTAAATTTTTCACGTCTAATTACTTTGGCATGAAGGACCTTGTTTGTTTAGGGATTAAAATTCATAAAAATAGATATAAGCACTTATTAGGTTTTTTATAAAGAGCCTATATAAATTGTGTACTTAAAAGATTTAATATGGATAAATGCAAACCTAGAGATGTCTTTATGGTTAAAGGTAATAACTTTATGAAAAATCAATGCGCTCAAAATGAAATTCAAAAAAGCTTGGTGAAATATATGTCTTATTCTAATGTTGTTGAAATTCTAATTCATACTTATGTTTTTACTAAGCTTAATATGTGTTTAGTAAATATCTTCTTAATCTACGTGATAAGCATTAGGTTGCTATTAAAAAGTTGATGTGAAATCTATAAAAAAAAAAAAAAAGATTACATGCTTATCTATAAGAAAGTCAATGATGTTGAGATGACTGGGTAAATAGATTTTGATTTTGCTAATTGTATAAATACATGAAATGTACATTGGGGTATACGTTTCTTTCAATAGGCAAAGCAATTTATTAGAAAAGTATGAAACAAACACTTATTACTTCTTTTACCATACAAGTAGAGTTTGTTATTTGTTATGGTGCCAATATATATGTAATATGACTCAAAAACTTTATTGTTGGTTCAAAGAAAATAGATTCCTTCTTAAAATCTTTGAAAATCTATTGTGATAATTCAATTATACTAATGTTCTCAAAGAATAACAAAATGTCCAATAATTCCAAGCATATTAAGATACTTAAGTATCTTGTAGTTAGAGATTAAGTTAAGAATGCTAACATTTTTTATAAACATATTGGCACTAAAATAATGATAGTAGATCCATTAAACAAAGTCATTGCATTTATTTTATTCAAATAACATATTAAAAATATAAGTGTTTTAAGTTATTTTAATGTAATTGGTCAGTTAGAGTGGTTCTATTATAATTTTCTTT
The DNA here is from genome assembly GCA_019804595.1 of Bruguiera parviflora. Taxonomy (NCBI): domain Eukaryota; kingdom Viridiplantae; phylum Streptophyta; class Magnoliopsida; order Malpighiales; family Rhizophoraceae; genus Bruguiera; species Bruguiera parviflora. The sequence continues at coordinate 8,335,622 of CM034050.1, forward strand.
TTATGTAATTGCTTTTGTCATGCAAATTATGAGATTGAATCTTTTTTTAAACCTATGAAATATCATTTTATCTTGAGATATGATTGTTTTATTGGTGAAACTAGTATTGGCCTTTATATAATTGTGAGTTGCAGTTGTTTCCTTAAAGGAATGTGTTTTTATTTGTAGTAGTTCTTCTATAAAAAACCATAATGAAGACCTTTTACATAATAGTATAGAAGGATTACTAGGCTATACTATAAGTGTAACATACTTACACATTTTTGTGATCATATCAATGAGTTTACTTCACTACACTAATTATGGATGTATGTAAGGATCTTTACGTGTTTATTGGTGCATGTAATATTATGATTCATATTCATCATCCATCTTTGTGATATAGCAACAAGAGGTATGCTAGAAACCATACTCATATTTAGTTTGTCATTATGGTTTTAGTTTTGATATAAGATTTTAAGATTTAAAATTTCTTATGAGTTCTGCTAGAGGAAAACCTAAAGCTACTAAGATTTATAGGGTTCTCCATAACTATAATAAGGAACTTTCATGCATTTTCTTATATCCAGCTCTTCATATTTTGAGAAGACAAGTAATTGAGTAGTTAAAGTCATTGGTTATTACTTGAGCTAAATCTTAAAATCACCAAATATATATATACACACATTATGATCTAATTTTATTCTCTTTAAGACTTAAATGGGAATCTTATCGAACTATATTCCCTCAGATCTTATTAAAGGTGTTGGAACATTTTCAAAATGTAAATAGACATATCCCTCAATTTACTTGGTAATTATGTATAAATGTCCTTTGACAAAAAGACATGTTAAAAGAATTATGTCTATTAGACCTAAGAGATGTCTTTCTTGACTAAATAACTACTAAGTTACTAATCTCTATATATATGTGTGTTATGGTTGTTCATACGAATATAAAAAATAGAGAAAATTTTCTTCCTCTAAGTATTCAAATAACAAACACTTTTAGAGGATCTAATTTTAGTAGTATAACCTATAGTAAAATGTACTTCATTTTATCCTTTAAAGGAATTCACTTTAACCACATTTGTACAATTATGATGACAAATTTTACCTTAAAAAGAGTGACATTGATACATAATTTAAAGTATTTCTTTTAATTTTCAGTATAGTCTTATTTTTTGGTCAAACAATCTTAAGGCATTATGATTGAAATGTTGAAGAATTGACTTTTGACTTTATGTACCTTAAAAGGAAAGGATCAAGTACTTTACAATTTAATTGAGATACACTTTTATTTTTTCTAATTACATGAAAAACACCAAGTTTGAGTTCTAAAAATATTATGTTTTATATGGAATAGTATAACATGATTTGAACACCCTTATTATTGCATTCAAATTCATATATGTTTTTCCATTAACAAGATCTTATTTCTTTCATTACGCATGCATATATAGTGAGATCTTAAGTTCTTTATATATAGATATTTTTTTTTTTTTGCATAAAATCATTCATATTTATACATTATGGCATTAACATAATATATTTTTGAGTTTTCTTACTTGTATTATTGTGTGCCTATTGACATAATACATTTCTAAGTTTTCTTACTTGTGTTGTTGTATGATTATCAACATTAAAGTTATCTTTGATTATTTTATTACTTAGGAAATTAGGTATTTTCTGCATAAAATCATTCATATTTTTACATTGTGACATTAACATAATACTTTTATGACTTTTCTTGTCTTAAGTTTATTTGGTCATGAAGCATATAGAGAGTGTGATAAGGCAATCTATGACTTATTAAGAACAATTGAATTGTAGGAAATTTATTTTGCAAAACCCCAATTTCTTAAGAATGAACCTGATTCCTTGTAGAATTACCTTTTATTCTAATTCTTTAACCTTAAAAAAGTTTAAAGTTTGTAAAATAACTAACATATATGAGATAATTATAAAAGATTTTAATAGAAGGATTGATGATTAAGAAATTCTGAAAGTTCAAAAATCAAATTTATAAATTTTTAAAATACAAATTTTCAAAAATAATTTTGCAATTAATATTAAAAAAGATATTTAACTTACAAAATCTTTTAAAACAATCAATATACTTTCTAAAAAATATCTTTAAAATTATAAAATAAGAATTACAAGTATATTTATATTGGCATGATATAAGTAGATATAAAATCCTTTACAAAATAAAGTTTAAATACTTCCATTAAAATAGTCCCTTAAAATATTAAATTTATAAATTTTCAAAATTTCCTTCTTAGTTTTATAAAGTCTAACCTTTATAGCAAATCTATATCTTTCAGTTATTATAAACCTTACTATTTCCTTAAGTAATAGGAATATTTTATAAAATATAGTTTTACAAATTAAAACACATAATTACAATATGATAAAAAGATCAATTCTAATTGCATTGATTTTTAAAATTTATACAAAATCATAATTTCTTTATTTGCATCAAAATATAAATTTCAATCCCAAAAAGAATAAATCTTTCTCTTAAAAACAAACCTTTCTCAATCAAATATTTTATTCTAAGATTCATCCAATAGAAAGATAATCTTTCTAAAAGATTAGATTCTAAAAGGAGTAATTAAACCTTAACCACCAAAACAAGTTAAAACAAATACAAAAATTTCCAAAATAAACCAATTTTAAGATAACAAAGTTATCCTAACCTTTAATAAAAGTTCTACAAGCTTTAAATCCATTAATGAAGCATCTGTATATTCTATAATAGATTTAAGACATATATCTGTCATTTCTTTTACAATAAACCTCATTCCAAAATCCTTACAACTTCCAAGATTTTTCACCTCAAATATACCTAGTACTTCTAATCAAATAACAAATTATCATACAAATATTCTTCATCTTATTTATGTAAATCCTCAAAATGAATCACGTCCTACCTTACTCACTTCATTTGTAATTATAAAAAACATTTTAAATGAATTGTATAATTTAAAAAAAGAATTTCAATTTGATAAAAAATATTTACATGATAATTTTTATATTTCACATAATTATGAAAAAATAACTCGATTTTTTTTTAAAAAAATTTCAAATTAGACATGAAATCCAAAATGATTTTTACATCTTCATTTTCAAACAAAAAGTATATATTTTATTTTTTGACTAGTTTGACATATATATATATATCTCAATGTGATATTTTATATTTTTTTGAAAGTTTTCTAAATTTTATTACTTTTAAAAGTAAAATTGAGGAATGGATTATCTCAAATGATAATGTCATAGAAGTAAAACATTTGCCTTTATGACATATCAAGTTAGTCTATTAATAAAATGCTATTAATTTAGCCTTTTACATAATACCCTAAGAATCAAATACTTTTGAAAAACTTTTCAAAATGATCGTCCATCCAATAAAATAATTTTTCCAATACTCATCTCTATATCATAGAAACCTGGTTAAATCATATAGAAAATTATATCCATCAAACCATTGCCCCATAAACCTTTACAAATATCAAATTTACTAAAATCAAACATAAGGTTTTTAAACCATACCAACCTCTTAAACTTAATACAACTTAAGAAATAGAAAACCTTTTCATTTAAGAAATCAAAATAAGAATAACCTTTCTAGAACTCTCTTCTTCCATAAAAAAACAAGTTAATGCTTTAGGATACAGTTTTGAATCATAAATTTCTCAACCTCAAATTAATAAACTTTTATGTCTAAAACTTATATTTCGACTTATAATCTTAAACCTTAATATTGAAAACAAACTAAACACTTTGAATCAATACAAGTTCAATGCCTCTTTTATCTACAAATGAAATATTGATGATATGTCAAAATACAATATCCTTAGTCTTCTACAACAAATGAATATGATAGCCAATGTTTACAAAACCTATAATAACACCTTAGACAAAACTGTTGCTAAAATCTTGATAATAGGATTTTTAAGACAACTTAAAGGCTAGTAAGATTATCATCTTACTCTTGACTAGTCATACCAGATACTCTAACCTATCCAAATAATACCCGTCCTCAATAGTTTAGCTAACACTATAAAAGATAAAGTAGCTTGTCTAATTCTAACAATTTCACTCCATTTCATAAGAAACCTTTAAACCTTAGGGATAAAAAACATTCAATTACCTATTAAGTTTAAATATAAGAGACTTAGTGAATTTAAAAAATACAACAACACATTTCTTACAAGAATTCAACTTAGGGAAGACTAAAACCAACCTTTTTGGAAAGAGAGATTCCTAGCTAAACTTTCAACATTATTAGGAGAAAAAACTAGACAAACCTTTTAAACCACTTATGGAAACCTTATTCCTTATGATAAGTTAACATATGGAGAATTAATCAATTATATACAACAAGAAGGATTCTAAATTTACCAAGACCTTAAACTCTAAAAATATCTCAAATGAGAAATGAAACAATCTTATATTAAAGCTAAAGCCTTCTATCATTAATTTAATTTAAGCATTTCAAAACTCACTAAATCTAGTAAAAAGAAGTACATTAAGCTATATACTAAATCTTATCATACCTTCAAAAACCCCCAAAAATAAACCAATAAACAAATCTATTATAGTAAACTAAAGAAAACTAAAATACTAAAATCGGAACCTAACTTAAAGCCTCTTACCTCCAAATTCTTACAAGACATTTCTTGCAACAAATGTGGCAAAAAAGGACATTTAGCCAAATACTACAAAATTAATCATAGGATATAAGAACTACAATTATAATTAGAAAACACTTCTAAATTAAAAGCCTTACTCTAAAACACATCTAGTATAGATTCTAACCCTTCTTATGAATAGTCAAATGAATTCCAAATTACCTTCTCAAAAACCAAAATTGAAATTGAAACTAAAATCAAAGAAATAAACATACTTATAAAACATTAACAAACCTTAGTAAACCTTATAAAATACATCATTTACCCTAGTTTATGAAAAGAATACCTAGAAAACCTTCTCAAAACCTTTTAAACCAAGCTAAATTCTTCAAATACTCTACCATTAACCTTTAGACCAACTTATAACCTCACTACAATATTAGCCAAGAAAAATACCATAAAATTAGCCCTTATTAAACAAAACTACAAATAAAGATTAAAGTCATCAAAATAAAACTTATAAGACTTAAACAAAAGCAATAAAAGGATAATGAAATCTTATAACTCCTTCTTATAAAAAATTTAGAAATAAAAGAACCACATGATTATGACCTTAAACCAAAAAATCAAATCAGGAATCATAAAGCCTCTAAAACCTAGAAAAAATTCAAAATAATTTTCTCTTTAATCTATAACAACCTATTTCTAGAAAAATATTTTATCAAAATTACTTTAGTTTTCTCAAATAATTTCAAACTTGATATAATTGCTCTTTTTGACACTGGTGTCGATTTGAACTATACCAAATAAGGAATTGTACCAACCCATTTTCAAGAAAAAACTAACAAAGAACTTTTAGTTGCAAACAATTCAAAAATAACCATTATCAACAAAACCACAACCTTTATCCAAAATTAGCATTTTTAAATAAGAATTTCTTTTATTTTGGTTCAAAATATGCATCATATGATAATTTTAAGAATAACATTGATAAATCTCATAATCTCTTATATTGTTAATTATGATAGTATTTCTTTCAACACAAAGTCTTTAAAACTTTATTTTTTTTTATAGAAGCCTTAAAAATAAAAAATTTGAACTACCTAAAGCTCTTTAATTTACAGAAATAAGATTCATGCAATCATTCAAGTTAACAAGCAAAATGTTCTTTATTTATAAAAAAATCTTTCTTTACTAAGAATTTAGAGTCGAGTACAAGACCTAATGATTTTAGAAGAAATCTCTATTTTCAAATAAAATCTTAAAAATAAACTTTATTCTAAACTTTCAAATGTTTTATAAAGTAAGAAACAAAATATAATTGATTTACCTTATAAACCAAGTTTCAATGAAAAACAAACCCTCACAAAAGCTTGATCCATCTAAATGAATGTAAACCTAGAAAATTATTGCACCAAAGAAATTCAAGATTTAAAATCCCCAAAACTCATTTCTAAATCTATATCACCTTGGTTATATGTTGCTTTTTATTTCAACAAATCATCAAAACTTGAATAAGGCACTTCTAAATTAGTTATCATATTCCAAATAAAAGGGATTAGGTACAAAAACTTTATTTAGCATTTATTTTCTCAAAAATTGACATGAAATTTAAATTTCGGCAAATTTAACTTAACCTAAAAAATTATTACAAAATTTCCTTTATTGTCCTTCTTAAATAATATAAATAAAACGTTATGCCTTTTGGTTTAAAAAAAAAACCCCTTTAGAATTCCAAAAAATTATGAATGTGATCTTTTAACCATATTCAATATTTGACCTTATTTACATAAATGATGTGCTAATCTTTTCAAACTTTAATAAATAGTATGTTAAACACTTACAAACATTTTTCTATAATGTTAAACAAAATGGACTTGTTATATTTCAATCTAAGATTTCTTTTTTCCAAACTAAAGTAAGATTTCTTAGTCCTTACAATTCTTATGAAACTGTTACCCTATCAAAAGAGCATTAGGTTTTACTAATAAATTTCTTGTAGAATTACAAACTAATCCCAACTTTAGCAATTCTAAGAAGTCTTAATTATATTTTAGACTTCATCACAAACATAAATCTTATTTCAAAACCTCTATATGATTTTCTTAAGAAAAATCTTATTGTTTAGACCTCCCAACATATTGCTTATGTCCAGCATGCCAAAACCTTGATTAAAGAAATTCCTTACATTCTTCTTGCAAACCCCTTAAATCCAAAAATAGTAAAAAATAATGTTTCTAATTTTAGATATGGACACATTCTTAAATAAGTCAAGCATAACAAATAATATATTATAAAATTTATGTTCGCACACTAAAATGATTGCCCAAGCAATTATTCTACCATTAAAAAAAAAATTTATCCATTTTCATGTTTATTACAAAATTTCAAAATGATTTACTTAATCAAAAATTCCTTTTACAAATTGATTACAAATTTGAAAAAAAAAATTACAAAAGGATGTTCAAAATATTGCATCAAAATATAATTTTGCTAGGTGATAAGCTATACTTTTTGTTTTTAATTATAAAATTGAATACATAAAGGGAGAGAGCAACTTTATTCAAAATTTATTAACTAAAGAATTTCTTCAAAATAAAACCAAAAATGCTAAGGAAATCTAAGAATAAAGGCAAAGCCTTGATACAAAACCCAACAAAGAGCTTAAACTATGCTCTAAAACCCATGACCTTAGCCTAATTCAAAATAGAAATTACACCAAAATCCATCATATTAGACCAACCCACAAACACATGGGCTAAACAACTAATAATCAGCAAGCCTAATCTTCTAAAACCCCTAATAATCAACTTTAAATCTAAAGATGGATAGGCATTATTTACAAAACCTTTAACGTACTTTTAACACTTTAAGGTCTATAAGAACTCTATAAAGATAATATATGTAAAATTCTAAACTTAAATCATCTTTTAAACCTGTAAAACCCTAAAAAAAAAAAACCCTTTTATTTATTGGATTAAACTTCATTTCCAGAATATTTTTTCCATTGAGTCAAGATTTTATGATAAGAATCTTTCATGCATTATTTCAAAAATTTTCCTTACTAGATGGTACTTCAAACCCTTAGATCTTTCAAAACCACAACTTTATTACATGACAATACTTGAATTCACAAAATTAACCAAATTCAAACATTTATATATGGAAAAGGCATATACTAATCTTGTATATTCAACCTATCATATACAAAAAAAATCCTTCATTTTCAACAATGGAGATTAAATCTCTCAAAACCTAAACACTTTCCAATTTCTTTCAAAATAAAATTAAACCATTATTTATCTTTTTTATATTGGGATTATTAACAAGTCTAATATAATATTTTTCTCATTCAAAACCATAGAGGTAGCCATTTAAGGTTATTCTATTTTGATACAAAAGTTGACCTTACAAAAATTCCTTACTGGTTCAAATAATGGTGAAACTATTTTGGTCCCTCTTTAAATATTCTCGTCCTTAAAATTAAGGAAAACTATGAATTATTCAAAACCAACTATGAACCTTCCTTAAAAGAAAAAAGATTCCCTCATCTTTTCCTTTTTTTTACCAATTTTTTCTTACATAGGTATTAGCTTAGTATTTCGATTTAGAAACCTATGGTGAAACTCATTCAAAAGTTCTAACAAAATTCTAAAACCTTTTATCTAAGAATGGATAAAGAATACATAAAATCATAATAAGCCTAATCCTTAAACAGCTTTTTTCTAGCCTAAAAATCTTATGAAGTTGTTCTTTTAACTGCGGTCTAAACCAAGGTTTAATATTTTGTAATAATATAACAATTATTGCAATCAAAACACTCTTTGAACAATGACTTTACAGGCCAATCAGAGGTAAGTGAGCCCAACATCAACTTCCTCCAAAAGAATGGGGATGAATGTTTTGGGATTTTCTCCTAAATATATATATAAAAAAAAGCATTTAGTGGTTCGGGACAAATGCTTGTGAATACTAAAGTCAAAAAATACTTTTGATGGTTCCAAAATAAGTAATAGTGACTGCCAGCTCTACAAAAGTTCAAAGTAGCTTTCAATGGCATCCAGCTCCACAAAATTCCAAAACAACTTTTCATGGTTTCAAGAAAAAGTGCTCATAACTACTAGGATTACAAAACTCCAAAACAACTTTTGGTGGTAATAGACGTTCTTTACTCATGATTGTTAACTTTACAAACATCTAAAATAACTTTTAATGATAGATCTCCATTATCTGCCATAATTATCTTACTTTTCATTTATAAATGGGAGCTCAAAATATTTTCTAAGAGAGAGTCTTCCAAACCTAAGAATTCCCTCTTCTTTTTTCTTTTCCTCTCTTTCTCTTGTAAAAATCTCCTCTTTGTATTATTTTTAAATTTTGAAATAAAAGTTATATATATACACTTAAGGAATTATTATGCCAAAGTAATATGTATGAAAAGGGGGCCTTAGATCCTTGATTCCTTACTCATTCAATGTCTTTGTTAAATCGGACATATGGAATGAATAAATTCTAAAGCTATGCATATAGAAAAGGACCACAGGAAATAAACATTAAAGTTAAGAGTATTCATTAAATATAAAAAATAAGTCTTTTCTAAACATTATGTTCATTGTTAGGTTAGAAAAATAAAAAATAAAAAAAAATGTTATTGGTAGTTATTATATATATAATTACCATATACATATTACATGAATGATAATTTGCATAGATATATATAATAGTTTATATCATAGGACTAATTTCAAACCCCAAATTTTTTTACCCATAATGGCATTAAGATACCTTTTGGTCTCAACCAACCAACACACAAGTAAAGTGTTTTTACTTAAGCATTAAAATTGAATAATTATAAAGATATTATTATATACAAGAACCTTTTTCAATCTTTGATTGCTTTTTCACTCATAAAGTATATAGAATATATTATGTCAAAGCTCTCTCAAGTGTTTCCCTTTTTTTTTTCCCCATTATGTGAGCCTTTAGTTGCTCACTTCTATTTATAAAGTCAATAATTGACATCTTGAACTACTTAAAAACTTACATGACTTAATTATCAACCTAATTATGTCTTAGTGGTCATATGATTACATGGCATAATAGTTTTAAAAGATGCCCCTACTTTCATTATTCTTGTGCTTTATGTTGGCATGCCTTAAACAACATTCCTTGACTCACTTTCTTTTACTTAGATGAAAAAGCATGCCTATTCCAAGTTTCAAGCCAATGTTCCTATGTTTTTAGCCAACAACTCCTATATATCTTACTATGATTAAGGAGAGTTTGCTACCTCACCAATACTTGACTAGCAAATACACTTTAGAAGCCTATGTTCTCTTATTCTTAAGGAGTTTATGACATTAATGCCTTAGACACCACTTCATCTTAGTTACCCATATTACCCACTAGCAATATACTTATGTTTATAAGAGAAGCACACTTATGTGCTCTATACTTTTGTAGTGCTTGATGTAACCTTCTTACTTGGTCTGCATTTCAAGGCTTTACCTTATTTATCTTGTTGCTTTAGTGTATACCTAGCTCTTGCATGAATATTGTTTAAAATTTCATTGGTTTGAATTTTAACCCATGTACTAAAGTTTTGTTGATGTCATAATCAATCTTCAAAACACTTATTGGTCAACTTGCATTACGTCTTTATAACATTAACCTAAACTCTCGCTCAGACACTGATGTTAGCTAAACTTCATGCGAGACATACATTACTTTTTCTAGAGATCATTGAGGAATTTAATCATCTAGTAGGAAGAAAAATTGTTGTTTTTGAACTATCACGTTGTTGTCTAACATGCAGTATCACAACATTACCACATAACACTTATGCTCTAACCTCTAACTCTTTACTCACTTAATGCCAATGTCATGGCTTAACTCCTAACCTCCTTTGGCTTACTACTATGTATATTGACTCTATGTTCACTTTGCTTCCTTGACATGTATAACTCATACCAAACTCCATGTTAAGTATTGGTGTAAAATGCCTTTAAATAATTACCTTTTCATGTCAAGGAACACAAAGGTGTAAAAATTTGAATGGTAGTTATTTACATATTATGGTATTATAGTTTGCATGGTTTGTTTTAGATCTTGATTCCTTTTGATAATTATTAGAAGATAACAAAAAGGAAAAGTATAATTCCTGCCAAGAGATGATGATTATTTAGATTGGAAGTGTTAAATATGTAAAAAAATAAAATAAATTCACTACCTCACTTAAAGGTATTACATTAGGGAATTGTGACATTATTCCATGTTTAAAATGATGACCATAATTCATTGTATTATGAAGAGTTGAAAGATAACAATAATGTAAAATAAGAAATAGAATGGTTATGGGCATTAGGCATTGAACCCATGCTCTAACACCACTAGGGATAAATTAATTCCTTGTGAAAAGCAACAAAAACAAATGAAGTATAATTGGGTTTTGAACTTAAAAGGTACCAAACACCCAATATAACATCGCATAACCATTTGTGTAATTGCTTAAATGATTATAAATTACAAATAACCCTATGGATATATGTGTGGCTTTTGGTCAAATGAATTAAAAGAAATAAGGCATGTTGCACATTTTACTAAACCATTTATACCTATTGGTATTATAAATAGATGATTTGATGTATATTTTTTAAAATAAGTTCCCAAAAAAAAAAATTTTTAAAAAGATAATGATTATATCCCTTAGGCATATGACCATTAAGTTTAATGGCTTGGTGTCTTTATTAATAATTTTTTATTTATGCAATATAACAAAATAATGGTAATTACTAACATTTAAGTCCAAGATTAGTGGAATATCAATTGACACCTTTTTGTTAATGAAAAAATGAGTTGTAGAGGCATTTTATTTATATGATGTCTCTTAGAAAATAACAACTAAAAAGTTATATCATATGGAGTTTGAACTCTAGTTAAAAAGGAGTAAGAAAGGCAACAAATAAAAGGTAATAGTCAAATAAGTTTTGAAACCATGATCTAAAGTAAACAAAAGTTTAAAAGTATGATAACTACTTAATTAAAATTGGTTTTTAGTAATTATGGTATTTACCATATTATATATAAACTACTTGTTTTATTAAATGTTAAATCAAGTGCACATATTAGCAATTATTATATACTGATTAATTGATGAAATTAAATGGTTGATAAGAATTTTAATGAAAAAGACAAAGAATAATAAGTCTCAAGTCTATATATATAAATCACTTATGTTAAAAACTTAATTTAATGTTTAATGCAACATCAAAGTTTGAGTTAAATAAATTAAAATACATTATTAATATAATTGAACCATTATATTAAATTATTTTTATCTCATGGTTATATAATACTTGGTGTATAATAAAATGGGAGTATAATTTTTTAAAATTCTTAACGAACATAAAAAGGTGTTTTATGTCAAGGTCCCTAGTTTGCCTATATAGATGTGAAACATGTAAACCATCCTAATAAGTTTAAGGATTTGGGTTTAAAACATTTATAAAAAAGATATAAATAGAATAATTTTAAATGTGTTACTTAAACTAAAGCGAAGTTTGTTGATTGTAAAGTCATTTGTGTGAATAAAAATAATTAAATTAAAATTTATTTATCATATTATTTAGATTTGTTATAATATACTCCTTACTATATAAAAATTCAATTGTAAGACATTGTTATTTATATTTAACTTATAAAATTATTAAAAATTTATTATATTATTTATTATATTTTTAATATTTTTAAAAATACCAAGAAATTATTAAAATATTTTTAAAATATAAGTAGTCATGTCCACTTATTTACTTTGTAATTATGAATAAAAGTTCTTTGGCAAAGAGACATATTAAAAGAGTTGTAAAATACATTCAATTGTAAAACATTTTTTACTTATATATTTAAATTATAGAATTATTAAAAATTCATTATATTTTTTATATTGTTTAAATTTAACAAAGTATTGTTGAAATATTTTTAAAATAAATAATCATATCCCTTAATTTACTTTGTAATTATGAATAGATATCTTTGGACAAAAATACACTTTAAAAGAATTAGATTTATTAAATTTTTAAAAAATTATTAAATAATTACCAAATTACTATTCTCTCTATATATATTATAGTTGATCACGTGAATATAAAGAATAAAAAAATATCTTTCTTTAAATATTCAAATAAAAGATATTTTTTAAGAAATAGTTTATAATTAAATATAATTTATTTTATTTTAAAAAAAATTATTATAATTTTATTTAAATGATTGTGAGAAAAAATTTTACTTTGAAGATAATAACATTAAATATATAATTTAAAGTAATTTGTTAAATTTTTACTATAGTTCTGTTTTTTTAAATAACAAAAAGGTAATCTTGTTCACGTTATCACAAAGGCATCATTAAGAAATGTAATCAATTTATTTGTAAAATGGTCAGGACAGATACCTTTAGTCTTAAACCGTAAAGTTAAAATAAAAGGCTTCTAACTGAACCGTGAATATTCGGACATTTGTTTATATAAAGCCCATACAACCTTTCACATCAACATCACCTTTCACATCAACATCAACAATTATTGTGTGAAATTGGAGACACAAAACCCACGTATGTTCTTTGTTAATATGATCATATTTACAGGGCCTCCACTAAGGCTTTTATTTATTTGTTTTTTCTTTTTTTTTCAACAGGGGATGCTATATACATTGTAGATAGATGGTGCATACAAAATCCTAATTAATTATACAAGAGGGATTGGGCTAATTTTTGATGGTATATCACAATTAAAGCTCAAATTATATAAGAATTAGGATCAAAGTCTAATCCATCTCTAAAACTTTTGTTTGTATGGGTCGATTAAGTTAAACGCTTATGCTGCTTATGCAGATAAAATTCTCAAAAACAGTGGTTTGCGAAACGAGATTTTTTGGTAGTTTGCTGCCATAATGCGGCGTGAATGCCTTGGCTTCCTGATATGCTGCCAAAACTTAGTAGGCAGGGGCACAGACAAGCTAAACTGTTTATTATATTTATTTCACAATTACCATGTCAACCAAAGTGAATAACTAATTAAAGTATATGTCAGTAATAAGGAGACACTTAATGATTAAAAACTCTAAGTATTTATCTTGGAGGTCTTAAATTATAGTCAACAAGTGAAAACTGAGGAATTCAAAGAGAATTGAAGAGAGTCTCACACTCTATGTTCTGTATCTTATGATACAATGAATAAACCTACCATAAACTACAAAGACAATAAAATTGATGTCAGACTTGTTTTTGTACATCAAAATTAAAGTCTCTATTTTATAGGAATTTCAGGAAATTAAAATTTGAACCTCCAACGTTTCTCCTCGGAGGCTTGCTCTTCTTCTCCCCAACCAAGTTCAGACTTCTTATTATTATATATGGCGCAGATTGGGGACCTGATTCCATCATTAACTCTACCACATAATGTGACAACACTCACTTGGTTGAATCAAAAAGGTACAACACCTTTGGACGCCAGGAGCGGCTTTAGTTAGAGAATCTAAGTTTTTTGTGTAATTGTGATAATTAGAGTTTTAAAAATATTATCAGGGCATCCAATTTTATTATAGATAATTTAACTAAATAAGAAACTACTAAATAAAGAAATATTATTTTTTAATTTTAATTTTTGTTTCAATTTGTCTTCATTTTTGCATTGAATTTGAGACTCTGCTTTTTATATTTTTCTTAATAAAATCCGTATGAGATATAAAAAAATAATAATAATAATAACGTGACAACATAACAACAATAGCACCTGTTCGATAGCATAATCTCCCAAATAATGGACCAAGATTCTGCGGCAGATTTGATTCCCGTGGCCTACCGTTTGCACGGATGAACATAGCACATTCAAGTCACCAATAACTTCTCGTTTTTAGGGGTTCCTCATTTGTTTTATGGATGGACATGTCTCTAACATGTCCAATTAATATATACAACAAATTTTGTGCGCAAATGTCACACTTGAGGAATACTCGGGGCAATGTATACATTGCTTAGATATATTAGCAGTCCTTGTTGTGTTTTTATTGATCTTGCATATGCATTATGCATCGTTATGTTCTATACAAAGTCGTTTTCTATATCCTTAACCGTAGACATTTTGTCACCTGGTCTTTTGTTGGTTTCTCATGAAAAGAAATTCCGAAATTCCCGAAAGTTTCATTTCATCTACATTTCTTCTCATGGCTACTCTCTAGCTACCTAGGCATTATCGTTATGGATATGCATAACTAATCTAATTTACGTGCAAATTGAAATGATTGCCCACTAGACATATCATATCATCTTCGGAAGGAAATCAAAAACATGCAAGCTAAGACTACTTTAATCCCATTTTTTCTTCTTTCCAGCTGCGTGTTTCTAAATATGGCTACTGCAAATTTTATCACGCAATGTGTACGATATATGACTTTGGTGTCCATGGCAGCTCAAATTAGAGGCCCACACAAAGAACCATTTTGACGGTGGATGTTTGCTAAATATATTGATAATGATTTCTAGCAAATGCGAATACAGTTGTGATCTCAATGAAGTTTGTCAAAGTTAGGCGGGCCATTGCCCGTATTGTCTATTCTTCTTTCCATTAATTTCTCCATATCATACTAGTTATGATAGCTAGGGCATATGCTTGTATGATTATTAAGTATTTCACATATATACAGACCATGTTATCCGATTGCTTCAAATTGGTCCTACTCTTAAGGTGATATGTCAGTGTACTCATATTTGACAAATTTTTGTTGCTGCAACTCTTTCCAAGGTGAGCGCTAGACTCAAATGAATTAGTCTCGATCATAGAGCATATCAGCTCTCTTTTGGTTTTAGCAATGCATTTGCTCCAAACGTAAGCTGCTCATAGATCCATATTCGATCGAAAGCTGTGGTCTTTTGTCTACTTCTTATCACATCAGGAAATAACTAGTAAGATGCTTCTTTGATGATTCGGTGTAGTTGGTTTTATGAATAAGGAAGAAGATGTTGATGCGTCAATGTCATGATCTCTTCTCATGTATTATGGACTTGAGAAATTCTATTAAAAATATAGGGTGACAGAGAAGGGGAGAGAGAGAGAGAGAGAGAGAGAGAGAGAGAGAGAGAGAGAGAGAGAGAGAGGACCATATAACTAATACGAATTCAATTTCTTTTTTAGTATATAGATGCTTGCTGAGGGGAAAGTAATTAAGCAGCAGTTATGACACAGTTCAAAGTGAATGAAACTAAAAGAAGTTTATCTAGCGGAAAATCAAATTATAGATAACAAATTGCATATGGTCTTCATTTCTCCATTAGTATAAATCTAAGAAAGACAAATTATTATAAATTATTACGAATTATTCCCTAAAAAGTAGAGATGTATTAAAAGGAGCAATGTTGGAGACATAATGCAAGGGGGAGCTAATTATGATAGGGTTAAAAAATCTGTTTGAGCTGTAAATATGTGAAAAGCAACGAGCTCGAAAGCAACCTTCTTGCTCACATTCCATGCACTCGCTCCTTTTTATAAAGTCTATTAGATCCATTAAGTTACTAGGGGTTTTATGGTACAGGATTATTATGTAGCCTACCTTATAATCAGGAAAAAGAAGAATAAAATCTATGGAATAATTGGTATCAGGTAGAAAAAAGGGCAGATTCTCCTCTTTAAACCAACGCAAAAAGTGGTGTGTTTGCTTCTTCAGCAGCTTTGGCCCATGAGTGGAAGTTGTGTAGGTCCCTATTGCTTTTCCTATTACTTTAATCGACCTTGTAAGACGTAGTTCAGATCTGCAAAGTAAGTTAATCGAATATAAAATGGAAAATTTCTAACCCCAATTCCCCATAGGTTAAAAAAAAAAATGTAAAGTATGAGCCATTAATTGGCTTGATAAATCCCCATATGCTGGCTGAGGAATATCACTTATAACTTGTTTAATAAATTAAGATAGATTTTTCTCACCCCCAAAATATCAAAGTTTTTAACTTTTCACTGAAGAGTGGGACAAGATGCTACATGATAATGGAA
Source organism: Bruguiera parviflora (assembly GCA_019804595.1). NCBI lineage: Eukaryota > Viridiplantae > Streptophyta > Magnoliopsida > Malpighiales > Rhizophoraceae > Bruguiera > Bruguiera parviflora. The sequence goes on from CM034050.1 coordinate 8,352,275, forward strand.
AGATATACAGAAGATTTTCACAAGACATATATGGACCTTGAATAGTTCTTTGTCGTGCATGCTATGGAAATTTTTAAGAAGGAATCCTGCTTTGCTTTGGACATTTTGGGTGTAAAGCAAAAAGTCCAACCAAAAGCAGAACTTCCGGTGTCTGGTTGACAATCAAAAGAGAGAGTCATAATTAAGCCATAAAGGACTTAGTAGCCCTTCTTTTACAGTCAATTTAGAAATCGAAAATCCTACACAGCGCATAATGGACTTTATTCGCCCTCCCGAAGCAAATTTAGCCGAGCTAGAACATTAGAGCGTGTTCTTCAGTTCCTGATTTTTTTAAAAAAACTATACAATTATTGATCCGAACATTAACTTTGTTTACATGATGTACATAAAAAAGCTAGATGTCAAAAGGAAAATTAAATTTGGCATTTCACACTATTTACTTATAGGTCTTCTGCACATGGGCCATGCCCGGTGATTATATTTTCCGGCACAAGTTGGAACGACTAGAGTGCATGTTGAGCCATGCCCGGGCTTGGGATTGACCTCTTAGGGTTTAATTGGTCGAGAAGTTGCATATACGATTTGTTAGTAAGAATATCATTGTCCTACAGTTAATGTAAGAAGTTGATTTCGTAAGATTTTTTTTTTTTTTTTTATAGATTAAAATAGAGTATCACGAGTTGTTTTGGACATGTTCACGGGGACTGTTGTTTTTGACTAGACATAACTATTTTACAACAAATAATTATAATTAAAAGAAGTCAACATGAATATTTTGATTCTTACAATGGTCGCGGTAGGAAATGCCAATTAATGGCAAAACGCTAAATTTTAATGATGAAATTGTTTCCACGACTTATACTAAAAGTGGATATATTTATAATGTTGGAAATATAATGTGAAATTTATACCCGAACGAAGAAAGTCTACAAAACTACCAAAAAAAAAAAAAAAAAAAAAAAAAAAAAAATCTTAATAAAACCATCTGCGGTACTCCGAACCAGCCAACTGCGAAGGGTTTCTATTCGAATTGTCATTTTTTAATGAACACAATTCGAGCAAAAATCTAACTTTTATTGTAATACTCAGGACCAACCAAAAGAAACATCTCGGTTTTTGCGTATGAAGACTGAGCGAGATCCACATGGAGCAGAGCAACGCGGCTGCGGCAGGCAAATAGCAACAATCTCCTCCTCGAAGAAAAAGATCAAATCAGCAAAAGTTGGATTGACAGATGCTCTGCATGCAACCCCGCTTCACAAGAACAACTTTCTGCATCTCTCTCCGTGTTTATTTATTTATTTATTTATGTTATCTTGTGAGGCTTTTTCCACCTGAGCTGACGGTATAAGTTTACTTTTACTTTACCCTTTTAGCAAAATCCGCAATTTTGGTTCGTACACTTTTTGGAACTGTTATATATATATATATATATATATATATATATATATTATTCAAATATTACAATAAAATTCAAATAAGTTTTTTTATATTTACTATAAATATTAATAAATTTAAAATCTTACTATTGTATATTTAAATTCCTAATTTTGTTTATATTGAAACAAATTATAGTGTAGCAATTTAAATTTAAATTAATATAAAAAAACACCAAATCACCAATTAAATTATTATTTCAGGCACGTGGAACAACCATATAATTGCAAGTTGAGAATTAGCGAGTATGATATTTTCCGCGTGGTCAAGAAATTGTCGTCCTTCTTAGGACACGGACAGAGCCAGGGCAGGCAAAGGGGGACCATTGTCTCCTGACCCACCGCCTGGAGATTGTATATATGCATGTAAAACGATACATAAATTAATTTTTTGGCTTAGTGATAAGTGTTGTTAAATACTTATATAAGTCCCAAGTTTGTTTCTTTACTCGGGCATTTTTATCATATATTTTGCTCCCTTATTTTTAAAGTCGTCCATTTTCTTTTTTCGTGCATCCTCTGAAAATTCATTCTGAATTCGTTGTTGGCTTACTGCTTCTCACCTGACAAGAACAATTCAATTAGTTTGGTTATTAGGTAGAGGACGGGGAGAAAGTAGATAAAACTCAAAACAATTTGTCGCTTTGGTCAACCGGAAAACATTGATTTAACATGCATGTTGTTCCTCATGTAGAAACAGTAAATTGACTAAAATGATCCGAGAAAACACGTTCCCAACAAAGCCATGCAGAACAACAGGAGTAGTGGCCCAACATCGTAAATGCAAATTTGGCCCCCTGAATTATTTGTGGGTTTCCTTTGTCCCTCATTTGATGCGCACATGAGCCGTCCTAGTTAACTTTATTATTTATTTATTTTTTGGTTAATTACGATCATATGTACTGAAAAATTAAAAATGTTATATATCTATCAACTAATCACATAGCCAACGAATGTGTTTAAATCATGCATTATGAATCAATCTCACAATGACAACCAATCAGTCTCGGCATATCGTCCCATATTTGACCACTCATATTTCTCGTTCTGGTCTACGCTTTTTGTCAAATGCAGTTTGACAAATAAAACCCTTGTTTTCACCCAACTTATAAATTTAATAGAAATCAGTTGTTGGACCCATTTTTTTTTATTTAATTCACCACACAAAATTAATAAAATAATTATTTTATTAATAAACAATGGCATGCACATTACTTTTTGAACTCTTACTAAATGAGCACACCTTTTGTTAGGCCCAATATATATAAATAGTTAAACACACACACACACACACACACACACACAGGCACACACACGAAGAACTATGATTTATAGTTAAAAAAAAAAAGTGGTTGGTTTTTTACTATTATACATACTAGTACATGTTATTGTTTACTTCTGAAGGATTTGTTTGTTATTTGTGTTTGGTGAATTCAATAGATGGTGTGTCCATCAAATTGCTCATTTATTTTATTTGCTTGTCCTTTTTTTTATTAAATGTGAACAATATGTCCATAAAATCATAAGTTCGTGTAATCTCTCTCAAATTTAATTTGGCTAACTACTAACTTTTAATAATCAGATGTTAAATTTATCTACTTGTCACCCATAAATGCTTCCGGAGAAATTATAAGCAGCCTCCATTTCATGGTAAAAGTAGAAGTATCCTAGAGCGCTAGCATATATGAACCAATACACTCTTGGAGCACCATATTTTTGCACACTAGCTAGAAGGGGTGAGCATAGGATAAAAATACTCTATCTGTATCCTGCTCTGTGAGGACAAAGACTGAAATTTTATATTCCATACCTGACCTTATGGTCTTCTACCCTATGGGGTGTATGGAAAAGATAGGATTACTCTTCTACCGTATAATTATTTTTAAATAAAAGATTCAACTCTAAAAATTTATATGTTGTATACATGCTTTTTACCTAGATTATGGTTGTTTTTCACAAAATTATCATATTCTTAGTTACAAGAAATGAAACTAAATTAGATGTTAAAAGAGAAAAGAGTGACAATTAAATTAAGGAAAAATACACCAATTTTAGTTGTTAAAATATATGCTCACAAACATAAGACAAATATAATTTCTTTCTTTGTTTTTTCACCCTTTCATTGTCTAATTTTTTTTTTCTTTACTATTTATAAATTCTACTTATATTAATAAAATCTAACCAAATTAGTCAAAGTCTAAAAATCTTTTCAAAGAAATAGGTAGTAAAGAATTTACGGGATATAGAGAACAGACGCTTCTACTTGACGACCCATCCCTGTACCATATTCTATTAAATGTTGGGTCCATAATTTTCTACTCTAAACCCTTTTCTGTAATGCTCTCGTTCCATCTTACTCTACCCTACGTGTTTCCTCACCCCTACTAGCTAGCCAGTCAAAATTGCTAGGCAGAAGACGCCTAAACTATTGTTAATTAGCTGGCTTCAGATAAATAATGATAAATTCATCATATATATGCAGGATGGAGTGTTCAATGAATCAACTCATGGAAAGCTGTCAACTATTTATTAAGTTAAGTAGTCATTGTATATACAAGGATGTTGCAAAATTTTCACGAAACCTATTCGGAAACGACATTAATCCAACCATAAAATTGAACGCCAACTAGTGAATCCACTAGTCGTTGCAAAATTAAGGTATTATTTAATAAGATAGCAGCCAAACCACAATTTTATGTTTGTTGACGGGGTCTGGTATTATTTTAATTAATAATGATTATGGTGCTATCATTGAATATTAAATACAGTGGCTTATTAGGTTTAATTACGATTAATTATTCTATGGATTTGTGAAGTGTGAACTGTGGAAAGGGAGAGTGAAATGGCTGAGAATCCTCGCCCCTGACGTTGCCTTGGGCGCACAATTGCCACAAACAACAAAAGAAAACATCGTCCAGTCCCCGCAACCACGTGAAGCTGCCCTTGCTCACGTCCCCACACAGATCCTCCGTATCTATATAATCGGCCCCACCCCATCTTTCTCTGTTTCACTGCTCTTCTACCGCACGTGTCTCCTCACCGGCTCGCACGTGAATGGCCACGTGGCGCCCAATCCCCGTCCCCACTCCCCTCCAATAAATGGGGTAGATTGGTCCTGTATCTTATGGTCCTAGGCCAGACAAAGTTGTAAAAGACAATCGATCTTCTTCTAGTCAGACTCAGAGCCTTGTCCATTGTGATTTTTCCTGAAACATATATATTTCTTTTTTTTTTTTCTTTGGCTTTTGTTGCTGCTTGCCTCGTTCGCTTCACTCATCCAATATCTCTTCTGCTGCTGGCTGCTGCATGTGCATCGTTCGTACACACATAGCTTGCAACGTGAAAAGAAAAGAGGGGGGCAGCGAATCTGCGGGCAAAATCTTTAAAGCGCAATCCCGGCTTACGTTAGGCCCACGCCCCAACCTCCCCCAACCCCATCAACCCAAGATTTTGTTCCCTTTCTTCACACCATTTATTCGTACAAGTCTCCCCGCTGCCCCCTCAATTTCTCTTTGCCTCTCTGCCCGCATATTTCTCATCCTTCCCATTTGTTCTCTATATATATCTATATACAAATCATCGTAGAACAAGCAAACAGAGAGAGAGAGAGAGAGAGAGAGAGAGAGAGAGAGGGGGGGGTAAAAGAAAGCTTAATAAAAGAAATGTTAAAAATGGCAGCTAGGCTTCTGCTGATCGCATATGCTGTCTGCCGATTAATTGTAGCGGTCGGGTTGACTGTGGATCCTGCAGAGCTTCTCCACCTACCAGTCGACGGTCAACTCACGGTTGACCGATTCGACGTGGAAACTGCTTCGCTGGATTTCGGCCTGCTTAGCGAAGCCGAGCCGATTGCCGTCTTGCATCCCGCTTCGGCGGAGGACGTGGCTCGGCTGGTTAGGGCGGCTTACAATTCGGTGCACGGGTTCACGGTGTCCGCCAGAGGTCACGGACATTCCATAAACGGACAGGCGCAGACGAGCGAAGGAGTGGTGGTCGAGATGAGCAGCGGCTACTCGAGGAGGAGTAGTCGGCTCCTCGGATCGCCGCGTGTTTCAGTGAATAAGATGCACGTGGACGCGTGGGGAGGGGAGCTGTGGATAGATGTGCTGAGCAGCACGCTAGAGCATGGCTTAGCCCCCAAGTCATGGACAGACTATTTGTACCTCTCGGTCGGGGGTACCTTATCCAACGGTGGGATAAGCGGCCAAGCATTCAATCATGGCCCTCAAATTAGTAATGTTTACGAGCTTGACGTTATTACAGGTCAATTTCACTCTCTTGCACGCCTAGGCGCCGCCGTCTGATTTTTTTTTTTTCTTCTTCTCACTTTGTTTATCTTCTTGTCCTCCTTCTCCTCCTCCTTCTTTTTTCTTTTTCGGAAAACAAAAAACATCACTCGCTGTTTCAGTGTTTAGCAAGATGCCAAGACCTTTTTTTTTTTTTAATTATTATTTATTATTATCTATAAAGTGGTGGCGGTCTTAACCCGTCATATGCTGACTTCCAGTGCCATGCGTTTCTTATTAATTCCATATGTTGCGTAGATCTTCTTTGGATGTTTATGTTTGATTTGGATCTATTATTTTTTTTTTTTTAACTAATTTCCTTTTGTGCGTTTTTTGAACGCCAGTTTTATGTAGTTACGTTAAGCTTCCGAGTATCAACTACTTTGACAAGACAGTTTTGCCTTCAACATTATCTGCAGAAAAGTGGAGTAACAAATTTTTATTTATTTACTTTATTCATTTACGTGAACAGCTCTCTCATTTTACTATTAACAAACCAAGGAATAGCCAAACACTTGAAACTAGTTCCCGTGAAAAAGAGGTCAGCAAAGGGGAGTCAGTGCCTCTGAGAAAAACCCTTCCCGATGACCATACGCCACCCAGTGTAATAGGAATTAAGTGATTGTTTTCCTTTTAATGAACAAATGGATTTGAACCACAACTTCTTACCCCCCCCATGTCTTTTTTTAAGAATTTCAGGTGAAAGTTTTGTTATTTCATTTTAAATTGCTTAATTATTGTTTCTTTTAACCATTCATACACCCCCAAAAAGCTAATTGTTTGGCTATTCGTGGACATCAGGCAAGGGTGAGCTCTTGACATGCTCAGAGGAACAAAACTCGGAGCTATTCCACGCAGTTCTTGGTGGTCTAGGGCAATTTGGGATCATAACTAGGGCAAGAATTGCTCTTGAGCCAGCTCCCCAATGGGTAACTTCCTCTCCCAGCTCGGATATGCTTGTATATTTTACTTGCTAGAAATAAACTCTCTCTAGGTAGCCATTTATATATGGTGGGGAGATAATCTTTGGATTTTTTTTTTTTATTACTGACAGAAAGTAAATTAAATCCCGCCATAAATTTAACTAAGGGGGTTGGGTCCATATGAGCTTTTCAACTCATTCAGACGGCTGTTCTAAAGCTGGCAATGTGTCCTTTTTGCCTCTAACGTGGTCTCACGTCTTTCTTGTTTTTTTCTTTTTTCTTTTTTTTTTTGATAAGGAACGTTCTCTTTGTTTTTGATATTATATAGGTGAGGTGGATCAGAGTACTGTATTCCAACTTTTCGGCCTTTACCATGGACCAGGAGTATCTCATTTCTCTGCATGGAAGCCCTGCTGGCCGAAAATTCGACTATGTCGAGGGTTTTGTTATCGTAGATGAAGGGCTCATTAACAATTGGAGGTCCTCTTTCTTTTCGCCAAGCAATCCTGTTAAGATCAGCTCCATTGGTTCTAATGGAGGTGTGCTATACTGCTTGGAGATCACCAAGAATTATGATGAAGCAACTGCTGATACCATTGATCAGGTATACCTCCCTGCTGATTGATTTTCATTGCTGGGAAATTGTTGCGTACCTAAAACATGTTTTGCTTTAATTATTTAGATGCATAATTATCCATTGTTAATCAACTTGCTTTTGTTCCAAAGTGAGTGGGTGGAATCCTTCCCAATTCCCATGCTAGGATGCTTGGGACAATTTAGTCTATTCAACTGCAAATTTTACATGTTCTTTTTTCCTTTATTCATACTCCTAAAATAAATAATTAAGAAACCTCATCAGCCCAATTTTGTCATTACAATTACAAGGCTTGCAGTCAGAATGTATCTATAGATCTATTGCAAATGAATTTTGTTTGGTCAATGGCCAAATATTTTAATGACCGAAAAGTTGTACTTCTTGGAAGAAGATTTTTAGGTGATCTTTATTAGGCTGAACCTGCAAAATTGTGTTATGAATGTATGATAAAATTTTACAACTGACAAAACAAATTTGTAGCTGTTTTATATGTTTGACAAATTCATGATACGCAATGATGAACTAAGCTCTTATATGTCAATCTTTCGTTGCTCACTTATCAAAAAAAAAACAAAAAAAAAACTAACAAAAAGAATCTCTCGTCGTTGGAAACGGCTTCCAATTAAAGGACAAATGAATGGTTGAATTCTTCTCCCTAATTTAACCTTTTTCTCACTACAAGTTAGAACCTTCTACTCGCATGGTTGGCATTTTTGTATAGTTGTTGCATATCAAAATCACATTTTGGTCGGGTTTTATAACAATTCAATTCCCATCGATGTCCCACTATCCCTAGATTATATGATTGATACTACTAACAAAAGGTTAATATTTTAATGTGTATATCCTGCCATAAAATGTTATTAAACATGCACAAGAAAACATGAAAAATCTTATGCAATCGATCATACCCATCTGATCCTAAGATTGAACACAACTTTAGTATAGTTTATATAAGTTAAAGGTTTGCAGATCTAAGCCGGCCACCCACCAAATATTCTTTTCTAGTTAACCCCTCTCTCTCTCTCTCGCTCCCTCTCTCTCTCTCTCCCTCTCAAGACAGCATTAAAAATTAATTGGAATCAAAACTATTCTTTTCTAGCAACTTTTTTTTTTTGTTTTGGTGTACTTTCATTTTGTTTTTCTAATTGATATATTATAACAACAAAGTATACTTTATTAATTGCCAGTTGGTTCCATATGGATTGTGCTGCAGGACGTCGAGTCTTTGTTAAAGCAACTGAATTTTATACCATTGTCGGTCTTCACAACAGATCTGCTTTACGTGGATTTTCTAGACCGAGTCCACAAGGCGGAGCTGAAGCTGAGGTCCAAGGGTTTGTGGGAAGTGCCGCATCCTTGGCTCAACCTTTTGGTCCCCAAATCTAGAATTGCCGATTTCGACAAGGATGTCCTCAAGGGCATTTTGAGCAACAAGACAAGTGGGCCCATCCTCATTTACCCGATGAACAAGAGCAAGTAAGTCCCAACATGTGCATCCTCTCTACTCTCCGTCTCTTTCCTATGCCAGCTGTATGCATGCATGCATGCGACATGCATAGTATCGATACTAAGTTTAATTAGTAATAGCCATTCCATGCGGGACAAGCTGCCCCCAGGTCTCTGAATGTTGTCCTGCGGTCATCCGAATGCACATAAGCAGCCAAAAATTCCATAATCAGGTGTCAGAATAATGTAGTGTACCCTTATCTCAGTATTAAAAAGTGCACACATAAGTAGATGTATTAGCTATTTATCAAAAATGAAATACTCTTGTTAAATTAATCCGAACCCAATCCTAATATACGAGGCCAAGAGAAGGGGTGGGTAAATCATATTTGAAAAATGATATCTGAATGACTGACTTCATGCTCGCACAACTACTCCCTCTGAGCATTACTTTAGCCACATTAGCCCCCATGGCAATGGCAACGGTGGTCCTTGGATCGCCGGGCGATACGTGGCAACATGATTAATAAAACACGTGGCCCACATGCAAATGACCCGACACAGCAGAGTTGAAACATTTTTGTATTAAGGGTCCAGCTGGGATTGACAGACACTTCTCCCCTTCTGTTGATTGGTACCCAAACAAACCGACGGTACCAATCGTCCAAGTGGGAAGATTCTCGCGTCAGGAGATCATCCTTTGTGACCAGCTGGTCGGAATGGTCTCCATGGTCCCGTTTTATTGTACAAAAAGCTAGTTCCAGAAACATAGACGTCAGTACAGTTAACGACCCGTCATGCATACACCCAATAAATAGGACGTTCCCCTTGATTCGTTCAAGAAACCATAAAAAAATGCCAACCAACGTAACACCCCAGCCCGCATGCATTTCTTCCTGCATGTCGGTCACTCCAGACCATGACTTGGTCTTATTATTTTCCCGTTTTCATTCTACGGAAAGGCTAACGATTGGGCATTGGATGGTGGTGATCGGTGATATCATGCAGGTGGGACCGCAGGACCTCGGCGGTGACACCAGACGAGGACGTGTTTTATCTAGTGGCGTTGCTAAGATCAGCCTTGGATAATGGGGAGGAGACTAAGACTTTGGAGTACCTGACCAATCAGAACCGTCAGATTCTCAAACTTTGTGATGAACAGGGGATCAAGGCCAAGCAGTATCTGCCTCATTACACCACACAAGAGGAATGGGCGGACCACTTCGGAGATAAGTGGGCCCAATTCAACCAGAGGAAGGAGGAATTCGATCCTCGGCGCATCCTAGCGACTGGCCAACGAATATTTAAGCCATCATTCGCTGCTCCTCATGGCACAGTGGTTGCTGCTTCGTGGTGATGGCACATTAACCCAATGAACCCGATGGGCCCCAGTTGCCAGGGCCCAGCCAAGATCAGAGCATACTGACGTAGGAAATATTCTTGTACATAGTGGCAAGGAATGGTGTTTTGTTTCTTCCCTGATCATCAGTCGATCAATCAATAATCAAACTTTGAACACTCAAAAGCCGGCTTTTTTTGTTTTTGTTTTCTTTTTTCTTTTTTGTTTTGGCCCAGCTGTTGGTGCTGTCGAGAAGATTTAGGAGGGTTAAGAGACGTGGGGGCCATGGATTGTGTAAACATATAGCACATCGCATGTGACGGTGTTTTTGCCGTGGACTTTATGGAAAAATAAAAGAAATAAAATAAATTTAAGAATAATTTAAAAAATAAAAAGGAAGAAACAAAAAAAAAATTAAAGTTGAATACTTTTTCTTTTTATGGAAAAAGGTAAATTTGAAAATATTTTTTTCTCTTCTAAAAAAAATGAAATTTGGATTTTTTCAAAAATTATTTTTTTTTATTTTACTTAATTATGAGTATTTATATTATACAAATTTTACACATACGCAAATAATTATTAAAATAAATTAGATAAATTATAAACATACTATATCGTAATTGAGTAAATTAAATATATTAAAGATAAATTGATATCTTAATTTTATTAAAGTGTTAGGGAAAATAACAAATTAGTTATTAAATTAATATGAAATGCCATAAATTATGAGAATTTATTAAAAATTTAGATCAAATGGTTAAATATTCATAAAATTAAGGAAACTCTACCATATAAGTATTTCATCAACTTTTTTTTAGTTTTAGAAATATATATATATATATATATATTAGGTTTAAATTTATGCATTGCACAAATTCTAAATATCTAATAAGAAATATTAAAATAATAAAAATAAAATTATACTTCTAGTAAAAATTAATTAAATTAATCTACTTTTAGTTTTAACTTATTTATTAATCATCATTGATATTTTAATTAATTTGTAAGTTTTAAAATTAAAATGTGTATTGAAGGGATTGAATTAAATTAAAATTGAATAATTGGTTAAAAAGTAAAATAAATTTTATTATTGCATTTCAATTACAAATAAATTCATAGTCAAAACTTTATTTAACTATATTATTATAACCAATTATATACATCAACCTTGAAAAAAAATTAATTAAGTAAAAAAACTAATATTTAAAATTAAGTAATTTTATTGAGATAAATTAGCAAAATAATAATGTAAGTTAAGTATATATGGTTTTATAATGTAAAAAAATAGGATTAGATTTATATTAAAAATTTAATTCTATTAAAATATGAAGAAAAATTGCAAACTAACTAGTAATTTCATATCTAATACCAAAATTTATATAAATTTATTATAAAAATTTTAAAATTAAATAAATGTTATTCAAAATTATTTTAATCTATTACAATTAAATTATTTAACTTTACTTTTATTTTAATTTAATCACTTTTTAACTCTATATTAGGAAAAAAATAATTGAAAAATTATAAAATCAACCCTTAAAATAATGTATTTTTTAATTATAAGTCTATCACATTTTTATTTTGTTAAGTTAGCATACCATTTAATAAAATTTATCTGCATATGATGATAATGATGAAAAATTAGTGAAATGAAAGATTTATATATTTACGTAAATATTAATAAAAAGTTTACCTTTTTAAAAATTTTTTAATTTAAAAAATTAAAAATTAGAAAGAATTTTTAAAAAAATATCTTATCTCTCTCTCTGTCTCTTTCTCTCTCTTTCGCATACACACAATACACACATCCATATGTTGTCTCAATTAACTTTATATAATAGTTGAATAATTATCAATTCTAAAAAATTTTAAAATATGAAAAATAATTATCTTTGTAGTGTGTAATATAAAATGTTTTGAAAAATTTTAATGTATAAAGATATTGATTGAACAACAACAAATATGATGTACTTAATTACATAAAAATTTGAAGAATAGATTGTGTAACTTTGTATATAATCTATTAATATAAAGTAACAAAATAATTAAAATAAATTAAGATTAAAATTAATTGATCTAATTTTAATTTGGCAAATATAAATAAAAGTAATCAATAAGTTAAGTGATGAATGTATAATACAGTCGATGACTAATAATTCTTTCTATGTGGCAATATAGGATTAGATTGAGAATAAAAATTAGTTTTGTAGTTCTAATTTAAACCAAAATTGTTAAAGAGAACTCTTATTCTATAATGCACCTCTTTTTAAAATAGAACTATAATTATAAATATAATTGACTATAGAATGAAATTATAAGTGAACTAGAATCATAATTTTTTTATCCATTAAAAAATTTATTGAAATGTAAATTGTGCAATAAAGGTAATTTTTTGTATTACTATAAACTCATGTTTTCTCTGAATTAAAATACAAAATCTCAAAAAATAAAGGTTTTTAAAATTATTGGGATGTTTAGCGCCCGTCGAGGGACATCAGAACCACAAGTTTAGAATTAGCAATTCCATAAAAAGATAAAAAGAAAAAGGCCATTAATTAAAATAAAAGTATAAAGCCAACTTAAATTTAGATAAAAATTAAAATTAGGACATAAATTAGAACTAATCAAAAATTAAAATCAAAGTTAAACCAATTTATAATCACCCTTAAGTGGCAACTTCATGCATTTTTGCATTGGCAATTTTAGGGAATTGCCTTTTTTTTTTTATGCTTTTGCCTAAAGTAAAAACATAAAACAAAAATTTTAAAAAAAAAGAAGAAAAAATTTTATATACATATATTTTTTTAAAATTAAAAAAATAAAATTTATATTTTTTTCTTCAAAAAAAAAAAGAATTTAGGTCATAAATATAAAAAAATCTTTTTATAAATTTAAAGATTTTAAAAATACTATAAAATGTAAAAGTCTATTAAAAAAAATTAGAAATTGAATTACTTATTCAAATATTTTTAAAATTAAAGAAACACCCTCACAAAAGTATTATAATGGTTTTATCTCAATTTTGGTAGTATAAACTTACATATGAACTAGTATTATACTCACATGATGCATAAATTTATCATATTTATTGATAAATGTATTTTTATTTATATTTTATTTAAATTAAACATTAAAGAAAATTTTAAATTATAAATATTTTTATTTAAAAAATATAAATTTGAGAGTAGATTTTTTTCTTTTTTAAAAAAATAAAAAGGAAAAAAAACTTAAATTGTAAATTTAAAAATATTTTTCCTTTTGAAAGAACCAAAAAGAGGAATTTATAATTATTTTTTCTTTTCTTTTTAATAAATTATTTTTTTATTTTTTTAATCATAAGTATTTAAGTTATATAAATTTTAGACATATGTAAAAATTGTTAAACTGAAATGAATAAATTATAATACTTGTTAAGTTATAATTGAATAAATTAAATACATATTGAAATTCTAATATTTTTAAAATACTAAGAAAAGTTATAAATCAATTATTAATTTGATATCAAATATTATAAACTATTATAATTTACTCAAAGAATTATATTTCAATTAAATTCTTATATATTTTTAAAATTAGGTAAACTTATCAGTTATCTCTTAAATTTAATAATGTATATTTATATTAATATTAAACTTATACAATATATAAATTTATTATATTATTAGGAAATATATTTTTGTTTATATTTTATTTAAATAGAAAAGATAAAAAATTTAAATTATAAATATTTTTTTATAAAAAATAAAAAATAATTTTAAAAATAATATTTTAAAGAAAAAAATAAAATTATTATTTTAAGAAAAAAAGAAAAATTTAAAAATATTTTTTTTTCTTTAAAAAAATTAAAAGATAAATTTTATATTATATATATTTTATATTTTTTAATTATTAATATTTAGTTTGCATATATTTTGAATTTATGTGACAATTTATTAATATAGATTGAATATATTATAATAAATATTAAATTATTATTAACTAAATAGATTAAATTAAATAAATTTTAAAATTTAAATTTTTTAAAATACTAAAAAATTATAATTTTTATTAAACTATAATTAAATTTATATCAATTAATTTAAAAAATTTTATTTTGATTGTAATTTAATTTTTATAATTATAAAATATTTTAATATTTTTAATTTATAAGTTTATAAAAATACATTTTATCTCAATTTTAACAATATATTCTTATAGATTCCTTATGACCCAGTAAACATAAAAGCTCTCTTATATATATATATATATATATATATTTTTTTTTTTTTCACACAATTGTCGAAAGAATAGCAATTCCTTAATCTACACGGTAGTTCGTCACGGGCTTCGGCCTTTAGTAGTCTCCCATGGCTGCCAAACCATAAAAAGTTGGAATCAAAAATCACAGGTCCCCTTTAATTAATTGCGTCTGTTTCCCTTAATCGCAAGCAAATAACTTTTACAAGACGAGGGCTACGAAGGAAACAAGGCCATAATCACATAAAGATCTTCCTTTCGATTAAAGGAAAAATATATCAAATTAAATATTTTTTAATGAATAATATATTTTAATATAAAGAAGTTAATTTTATCTGTAAAATTTATTAAAAAGATGAAAAATCTGTTATATATATTCTTTTGCACAACTATAGTCTTAAAATGGTATATTCATCAAATCTCAAATCCAAAGGGTCAAAACTAATTGTCTTAATTTCATACAATAATATATTCCGTAGTAATCGTTAACTAGACTCGACCAAGTCCACCACAGGGGTTATCTTTAGAAATATTCCAACAAACCTTCCTTGATCAACAAAGCCGGGAAGCTTGTATAGCATCTTTACGAATACACAAGCAACTCTGACAATTTATTTATTCATTTGTATACAATTGGGCCTTCATACCCCGATGTACATCTGTCGCCGTACCGATCATGCATGAAAAGAAAAATCAGTATCAGAGCATCGTAACAGGGAATCGAAGTCTTCCTGTTTCTGGCAACTATCAAAACTTCGCCAATCCTTCTCTCTACGACGATTTTCTGAATCATAAAGCCGGAACGAGGAAATCATTCAAACTACAAAGTCACGTAACAGATGGGAATCGCCAAACCTGTCGAGTTGCTTTCCCACATTCAGGAAGTGATTGTCCACTGCAGCAGGCCCTGCAGGAGAAGTTATCATGCTGTTACTTCTTATGTGCGCCACACCAGGCACATGATATTGCAATCCTAGCGCAAGAGACACCTGGTTGCCGAGTGTGAATCCGTTCAACTCTGGAATGCCATACGCAACGGCAGCAGACATAGGGTTCCTGTTACCGTTCCGATTGTGTTGGATGTTATCCTCCGAACCCAGTGTATGGTTGGCAGTATTAGACTTTCGATCATGCTGAAGCTTCATCAACTCTTGCTGAGTGACGTTTTCTTGACAAGAGCCATCCTGATGTATTGGTTTTGCAGGTTCATCTACTTCTGAATTAGGAATAAGATTAGATGTCAAGTTGTGGGCGTAGCTTGGCTGGTGGACGTTAGCAGATGTCATGCTGTCCTGTAGTTCATCTAGCCTATTCTCAGATGCCGAATTATTTTCCCCATATGCTTTGGTCGCATCATCTACAGAAGATTTAGAGTTTGCCTCTGAGTACACAAATTCTTCCTTGTACATTTGTTCGACCATGGGCTTCCAAAGACGTACTCGTGCATTAATAAACCAGTTTGCGACCTGATCAAAAGAGGAGCTAGCAATCATGGCATATGGTGCAGGGTAAATTGGGCTAGATATAGAGCTCTTGCGCCGTTTTGAAAGTATCATTAGAAATTTGTCCAGTAGCTGACAAAATGAACACAACTCAGGTGTTGAAGGGCATCTATGAAGACGACATTCTAGTCAGAGTGTTCCTGATGTGTGAATTTGACCAACAGTATTTACCACTAAAATATTGTAAATTATGGAACAATCTAACATCTAATTGTTACATAATAGCAGTTTTACCTGGCTTCTGGTCAACCCTGTCTGCCTTGCTAGTATAATTTTCTCTGAATCATTTGGGTAGCTGGAGAACGACAGAAATCAGGGAAATTTAAGTGAAGTTTCAGATATGGTAATTAAGAACTATTACTTGAATCTGGTATCAACAAACTCACGGGTGAAGGAAATGCTCAAACAGCCAAGCTCGGAGCACTGAGACAGAGCATTCAGGAAGCCCCCTCTGAGGCCTCCAAGCATGCCACATGACACCAAGCTGCTGAGTAGCCCTCTGTTGCCTGAGATGATGATCCACGTAATGGAGCCGTGGAATCCTTTTCTGACCACTGTTTGAAGTATCTTGCTCTCCAAGCCTTCTTCTAGTCACTTCCATTTGGCCACTGATTGCATCACGCAAACAGCGAAAGTAACTAGAAATTGTCTGGAGAGAAAGTCCTGTGTAAGATTTAGCTGCCCCGTGACCAGCTAGAGTGTCAAAAGAAGACACAAGTATTTGCATTTGACTGAAATAATGCTTGAATCTTCCATCTACCTAAAAAAATAGAAAGGTTAACCTCTTAGTGTAGCACACCTGCTTCTCAGTAAAGCCAAAAAAATGGAATGAATGAATCAGGAGTAATTCCATCCGTGCAAACTACAGATCACAATGTGCAAAAGAATAACCAGAAAGACAGTAAACAGAAGGCTTTCACAAAAAGACAGGAACAAGGAAGAGCCAAATTGAACTGGACAGCTAAATCAACTTCAGCTCCTTGTCGTCCCTTTCGCACCTTCAACAGTAGTAACCTAATCACACTTACCAAACTATACAGAAGATGCAACCATGCCTTCTGCTTTAGAAATTTCTTTACATGCTACCAGCTCAAATCGCAAAACTCTAAAGCTAGTTGTGTAAACCAAATTGCTTTCATCAAGAGCATTACATCGGATCCACTGACAAATCATGCCAACATCAAAACTGAAAAAATAATGCTATGGTCAGTATAGAGAGCTTGGGATTACCTCATCCAACATTAACAATAGTTTCTTCTTCTTTTCTTGTAAGTCCTGTCGCTCAACAGGTGACAGCTCAGAAGAGGATTTAACTGAATTACTGGGCTCTGATGATGTTGAAATTGATGCAGGAAGATTAGACAGGTTGTTAACTCTCCTATCGGTCTCCTTCAAGTCATCTAAGCCTTTGCTGGATTCAGGCCTCTTCACAGGCCTTTTGACATTAACAAATTCATCAAGCAATTGCTGTATTGGCTTGAGGTACTTAGAGCCTAAGTTATTGTTTGGATAACCTGTCGACTCATGCAAATTCACGTGGGGCACACCACTGTGGCTCATTAAGCACTGAGGATTGTGAAGTACCTCTCCTTTGACAGACCTGTGGTTGCCTCCTCCAAAACCTGACAAGAATTCCGAATTTCTTAACCCCTTACTTGGATTGTTCTCAGCACCTTCACAGGATAAGGTCCACTTTTCGAGCACTGGACCCCGATCACTCGAGGACAAAGGGAAAACCATGTTTGTATGCTGATACTGCGATGATGGAATGGAATTGCAGATTGCATCTGTGTGCCAAGGCTAAGAGCTTATCCATGACGCTGAAAATTTGGTTTGCGGTCTAGAATGTCAACCTGTGTCCTTGTAGTCATAAGAGAGTTTCCCATTGGATTACCTGCTTCCGTGATTAATTGTTCTTGAATGTGCTGCAAATGTATTGTGTCACTTGTACGTGGTACAAAAACCATTTCATTCCAAGCTCTATCAGGAAGAATTTCATGACAAGTTTCATGTTGTATGGAAGTCCCTGGCAACATCTCAGCATTTGGTCCAGCATCAGAAGTTTGGTTCATATAATTTGTTGAATTCCTAAAATGGCAAGACAGTTCGGAGTGTGAATTTTGTTCCTGTTCTCCGGAATATACTCTTTGAAAGTTGTCTTTCTGACACGTGGATAATAAGCAGCCAACATTTTCTTCCTCTGCCTCCCAAACCCTGGGTAGATCACATTTCTCAGGTGAGCAAAAGAGCTTTCCCAGTCCTCTTCATAAAATTGATGGTCAGAATGCAAAGAACCAGTAACTGCTTCCCATGAAAAGGTCGTTTTCTAACAGATCTCTCGTCCTGAGAAAATGAAAAAATTTTTAGAAGAAGCTTTGCAGATATTTCGAGTTATCAGATTTCACCACAAAATTTAGGAATACAGCTTAGATTTCACATTCAGCTTATACAGACCATTCAACAGGTTCTAAAACGTTTCAGAACATGGCAGTAGAATCAATAAACCAGTACAATTGCTTTTACCTCTCAAGGTATTGTAATTAGCATTCAGTGTGATACTTATGGCTAAAATAGATCCGGATTTCACAACAGCACCGTGGAAATTTGCTAGGGTCCAATAGATTTCAGACATATCCGTCCACTAACTTTAAAACGAGAAAATAGGAAAGGCTTTATTTTTGGTGGGAAAGGGACGGGTGGTACTTGATAAAGGAAAGAAAAGGCCACCGAAAGTTACTTAAAGCTCCGGCAAACCAGAACCTGCAGTAAAACTACAGTAAATGGGCAGCAAAAATTTTGAATGGATGATTCTCAGTTCTTATTTCTTCATTCATTCAGTTATCGCTTTAAAATTTTGCGTCCATGCACAGACAAACGTCAGACAGAGGAAAATTAATGATAATCTAGCATGAAGCATACGTCCAAGCACCTTAAAAGAGCACAAATAAGGGAAAGCGAGCATATGGGCCAATTACCTCAGAGATGGTACGAGAAAAAACCAGTGATTGAGAAGACCCATCATCTCTAATACACACCCTGATGCTAGCAACAGCCAACACTGTCATGGATACTCAAAATTAGAATGGCATGCAGACCACAACTGAAACAAGAATCAACCCATCATTATAAAGAATATCAAACGAAGGAGATCGGGTGAAAACACGATATTCCCAACCAAGAAAAACAGTAATTTCAAGTCCAAGAAGATTTGAACGATAAACATTCCGTGAAAGTGTTTCACTGGTACCTAGTTAAGGATCATCATTATTCACAGACACACAGGGTCAAAGGAGAATAGTTTCTTACAATCCAAAGACAAAAAGACACAAAAAATTAAAATAACAAATGAAGAAGGGTTCGAGTAAAGTACCTGAAAGAGCCCCAAGAAATGATGCGCCTGTGGCGGGGACACAGAAACCAATCCCCAGAGCTATATATTCCCCTTGAAAACAGAACCAACCTCCTTATGATTGGGACATAAACGCACCCAATTTAGAAAACCATTGTTACATTTGAACCTGGTGGCAATACTTATATATTGCCATGTACCGAACTTTTAAACTATAAAGTAACTTCTTCATGCCGCGTTCCTTACTTTGCATTATTATTACATATTTGTGGATTGATTAAAAATTTACGATCAAAGATTGTGGCATATAAACACATCTCACGTGTCTAATTTCGTGTACATGTTTAATTTTCCCGTATGCTTTATTGAACGAGGCTGTAATAATTTAAGAATTGTCTGGTAGCGATCCTTGATTTTCTCACGTGTAACAAAAAGTGCCTCCCACTTCCCACAAATAAGGTACATGACGGTGAAACTGGAGGGTTGTTTTGAACAGAGAAAACGAATATGGAAGTTGGTTGTTTGTCGTGTCTCTCATTTTGCTTATGAGATTTCAAAACCTTACGACCAGTTGGTAGCCCCTTAAGCCTCCTTTTAACGCAATATAAGGCCTCTTAGTCTATAAACGCCTCGCTTTCGCAATGGGAAATGTGAAGCATATAATAGAACGATATTTTTCTATTTTATAAAATGGGAGTTGGCCAGCGCACCTCAAATCGAAAATATTACACATACGTTGCCATCTAGACCTAGAAGACTTCTTGACGAGACTTAAACTCCCAACCTTTTAAACTATTTATTTAGGATCAGCCGTTGTTGTTGATAGAATGATGTTTTTGTCACGGATCACAATTAAAGTGGCTATGCTAACGAGCTGTTGGATCCAATTATATAAATAAATGTATTGGGTAGCTAGACCTGTTGGTATGGTTAGGTAGGTTAGGTCAAGAGTCTAATATAACCCATTAGTAGTTTAATAAGTATCTAATAAGATGAGAAGGTAGAATCATAGAAAATGTGATTATTAAATCTCTACCGCAGGATCAACATAGTAGATAAAATTTAAGCGCCTAGGTTTATTGTAACAACTTTCCTTCCCCTTTTTCTCTTTGGTTCGAGACGCTTGATGACGGGCTCCTAACAAATTCTAGTGTTAGAGTGGTTTCAATTCTCATGTGACATACAGCAAAGCTAGCAAAAAGAAATAAAGCTGCTGCCAGCCAACAAACAGCTACGACATTTGGATGTGCAGACTCAATAGATGCAGAAACAAAACTCCACCAATAAGACACCAAAATTTCTCTACTGCTTGAGATCTCGAGCTTAGAAGACATGAATCTCATGGATAAAGGAGACACCCAGGTCAGGGTTGCTCCCTTTACCGAAGGAGTTCTCTCTACCTGAAGGGGATAGCAGCAAGGCTGTCCAATCTTGGACTCTGAGGGTGACTTTACCCTATTTCAAGGGTACCAACCCGCGATAATGGATCACAAAGTGTAACAAAATTTCAAGTTATATGGAATACTAGAGAAACAGCGGGTGGAAATGGCAATAATGTAGTTTGGTGATAAGTCTGAGGTCAGGATTCAAGGGTAGTTGCCGGATCATCCCTAGACAACCTAGAACGAGTTCTTTGCGGAGTTTTGTGCTAGGTTTGCCAACGACAACATTGTGGACATCATCGAGGTGTTTAACAAGTTAATGCAAAGGGGTTCGGTGCTAAATTACCGGGAGTATTTTGAGGAGCTTAAGTCACTTATAAAGAGTGGTAACCCTAGGCTTTGTGAGGAATATTTCATTCCTATCTTTATAAGTGGCCTTAGTAGTGCTATCAAACCCACCTTTAAAATGTTACAATCTCCAACCTTGAACCAAGCCTATGGGTTAGCTAGGTTACAGGAGTTACCTATAGATGGGCTTGTTAAAAAGAGGCACTGCGGTTTTTTTTTTTTTTGGGGGGGGGGGGGAACTAAGCCTGGCAATTGGGTACAATCAGTTGCTAATAGTAGCCCCGATGTACCTTATGTGGCCGCTCCTAAACTAGCCCTTGTTGGGTCTTCTATTGGTCCCAAAGATACCCGGAAGGGGAGGTGAATTGGGTTGCAATGACACATTCCGATGAATTGTGTAAAGTGATCAAATAAAAACAATTTTGATATGAATAACAAGTGCAACATGAACAATAATAACACATTGTGTGTATAACGTGTGCAAGAAGAATAAACAACTACAAGATAAATAATAACTTGATGTCGTATGTAATTGTAGAAAATAATAAATGAGATTAAGAGAGAGAAAGAAAAGCGAGACACGATAATTTATAGAGATTTGAATCTCCCGATCCCATGTCCTCTCATCGAGGAGTCCTCTTTAAGAGTTTCAATTCCACTATTAAACTCCCTCAACGAAAGGAGAACAATAACAATACACCCAAAGGTCCTCGACATTTCTTATAATACTTTGAGCGCACAAGTTAACTTCTCACACACAAACTCTTTTTTTTACATACTTAGCACACTTAAAATTTTGTCATTTTACTTAGACCAACACTTGCTCTTACAAAAAATCAATATTTTTTTTTTTATTTAAGCACACATAACTCAATATAATTGAAAAGAAGTTGAAGTAACTTAAACTTTTTGATTTGTCTCTTTATGTTACTATAAAGTGAGTTTTATATAACCTCGGAAGTCTTTTAACCGTTAGTAATAGAAACAATCACACTTTGGTATGGTCGGCTAGTTATCTTGAAAATTCTGGATGATTATTTCTATTTCTGGTTCTCATGGTTGATTGACACAATTAATTGACTCAATCTGCCATGTTCTTGAAATCTTTTACATTTTTTTGCTTAGATTTCAAAATTATTTCCATAGTTTTTTTGTCAGTAGACCTTCCAAAATAATGTCCAATTATTATGAATATCAGCTCCAAGTTTTTCATTTTATTGTAGCAAAAAATTCTAGCAAGAATGTAGTTCCCATGTAGATCAAACTTTAATTTTTGCTATACGAGGCATTTTTCTAACACAAATGCTTTCCTTCTTTGATTTTGCTTTAGTAGATTTGCTTTAATAAATAACCGACTATCATCTTAAAAGAGTCCAAAATGATTACTTTTCACACATTAGTCCCTTTTGAATTTTTAGCACAAAGAATTGCTTCAATGTAGGCTTTGTTTTCTTTTTTTCTTAAGTAAGAAAAATAATTTCTTATGAAGACATGTGCTGCCAGCATCTTTTCAACTTCAAAGGTTTAATATACATATTTATCCTTAACTATTTGCGTAATCACAAATCTAGCCTATAGTTGTAAAAGTAACAATTTGGTAATGTTGGTAAATTTTCAACAACAAATCTAGTTAATTGTTAAATTGATAAGAAAAATTTGTTAACTCAGTTGATATGTCCAACTAAGATGGAAAGAACGTTGATGTATAAATAAAGATAAAATGACAATAAGGTACTATGCGGAATTGAAATGTTATTGAGCTTAACTCAATTCATGTAAGCCCAAATGAAATTTTAGAATACTATTATTATTTAAAAAAAGCTAAGATATTAAAATGCAACTTAGCAAGCAGGGAAAGGGAGGGATCATAAATGGAAGAAGAGAGGGGTTGGCGGTGGCATTGCCAACTATAGTGGAGTCTTTAGTGTCATTAGATAGCCTTCGAAGATGAAAATCCCACTCTCTGTCTTGATTGTTGGCCATCACTTTTGCTCTAATTATTTCACCTCAGTCTAAGTGTCTTTTTTAATATTTAATTATTATGATTATTTCTTATTCTTAGCTTTGATTTTGAAAATGAAAATTATAATTTGTAAAAGCTTCGCAGGGGGGAAGAGCGAGAGAGCGGGGTAGATCGTGAGTCTCTGGATAGGCAAAATGGAGTGTAACGACTATGTTTTGCTAAAACAGTGTCATTTAATAGTTTGTATAAAAATGGTCTGACTTGGAAACCTGGTGACCCATTCGTCGAATCGGTCCAAATCAAGCATTTTTTAGCTCAAGTTCCAACGTTGTCTTCACTGTCTTGTCTCCAAAGACAAAGTACTGGTGAGTCTAAATTTGATAATTTTGTAATTTTCAGTTCTTCAGTTTGATTGCCTGAGAAATTTATAGTTGGGGTTACGTTTTGATAATGGTCACCTTGTTTCCCTCACATAATGAAACTTGGTCCCCTCCAACATTTTTTCTCTTTCTCACTCTCAACAGAGCTTTTGTCCTCTTGTCTCTCTGGCTCTTTGCAACATTATTTCTTTTTCCTATTTATTAGATTTAACTTATTATTTATTTTTTTTCTTAATTTTTATTTCTTCTATTTATTTCTTTGTTTTTAATATTATTTTTTTATTTTTTAATTTTAAATAATAATAATAATATTCTAAAATTTTATTTAAATTTTATATGAGTTATGTTAATTCTAATAATTTCTTAGTCCCATGTCACACATTGTTGTCATTTTATCTTTATTTACATGTTAACTCTCTTTCCATCTCAATTACACACATTAATTGAGTTAATAAATTTATCTTATCAATTTAATGGTTGGCTAGACTTCTTATTGAAAAATTACCAAAATTTCTCAACTATTATTTTTACAAATACAAGTTAAATGCAAAATATTGTGGATAAATATTTATATTAATTTAATTTAATAAAATTTCTCTTTTAGTGTTCAAAATTATTCTCAATTATAGAGCAAAAGCAAGACTATGAACATTAAATAAAAAGGTTAATGACATAATGATAAGTTAATTTAAAATTTAATAACCTATTGTTGAGTCTTCTATAGTCATACATGGTAATCAAAAATAATTTTCTTATCATATAACAATTGAAATTCAAATTTCAACTCTCATAGCTGAAAATCCTCACATAAAAAGATCAAATAATTATTTTTCATAATAATATGGATACAAATAACTTAGAGACAAATACAATAATAAAATAATAATTAAGAATAACTTCATATGAAAATTTTTAGCACACAAGTAATCAATAAATGAAAGAATAATATGAATAAATATGCTCAGCTAAACATAAGAAATTCAAGGAATGAATAACAATAAATTAATTATGTTGACATATCAAAACTAAAAGAAATTAGCACATGATCTAGCATCTTCATCTAAGTTTTCTAGAGATATGAAACTTAGGGATCAAGTAGCATTTACACTTTTAAAGGCTACAACACTTAAAAAAATAGGTCAATGCTTCAAGTGTGGGGATAAGTAATTCCATGTGGGCAACAGGGCCATTGCAATACTTAGACATTAAAAGCACTAACAATTTTTAGATTTTATAGTTACTAAAGAACTACATTGCATTCTTGAGTAAACACCTCCCATGGTGGTGATAGTAACAAATGGTTAAACGATCTCCAATATTGAGAAATGCAAGGAGTTTAAGTGAAAAATAATAAGTCATATAGTTAAAACTAATTTATGGGTGTTATCACTAAAGGTTTATGACATACTGTTAAGAGTTAAGTTTAAACTACATAGTCCAAGGCTTTTTAACTCCAATAGCATAAAGTGCTTATATATCAAGGATGGAAAATTAGTGGAATTATTGAGGTAACAAAAGTTGGCTCTCTCAAGCAAACATTTGGTAAAAAAAAAAAAAAAAACCACAAAATTTGATTAAGAAGAAAAATGTAAGTCCTATAGCCCACTTCTTTATAATTATGTATACCTATGAAGTTCTTAAACCTATTTTAGAAATTGAGGAAGTCCTTAACTAATTTGTTGATTTATTTATTAAACCAAATTCTTTATCCCTAAAAGAAGCCATGACCACAACATAAATCTTAAACCTAGAGCATTCTTTATCAACATTAAACCTTATAAATACCTTTACTACCATTAAATTGAAATAAAGAGGCTAGTTATTGAGATGCTCTTTACTTTTATAATCCAATTTAGTGAAAATAATAATAATAATAAAATATGGCTTCTAAAAATTATGTGTAGATTAAAGACAAATTCCCTATTTTTATTATTGATTACCTTTTGGATGAGCTTTATAGAGCTATTATTTTCTCTAAGATAGACCTTAGAGCAAGTTACCATTAAATTGGGATATATGAACCAAACATTCTAGAGACAACTTTTAAAAATCATTAAGGCCATTATAAGTTCAAAATGATGTCATTTGGGCTTATTAATGCCTTAGTTACCTTTCAAAACCTGAAGAATAAGGTGTTTGCCTTTTACCTCAAGAAATTTGTGTTGTTATTTTTTGATGACATACTATTTTACATCCCTAATTGGGAGTTGCATATTTAACACTTTACTTATGCCTTATGAGTCTTTAGATCATAATAATTATTTGCAAAGCAATCTAAGTGCATTTTTGGTAAAAGGTAAGCTAAATATTTAAGGCACTTAATTAGAGTAATTATCAATAAAGATAAAAGCCATGAAACAATGGCCCATTCTAATGTCTGTAAAAGGTTTAAGGGAGTTCCTTAGTCTTATAGGGTGTTAAAAAGTTCATAAAAGAATATAGGGCTATTGATAAGCCTTTGACAAATTTGTTTAAGACTATTTAAGCTAGGGCTTAAAGGTTAAGCTAACTCTTCAAAAGCTTAAAGAGACCACCACTATTGCTCTAATCCTATGTTTACCATATTTCTCTAAGCTATTTAAAATTAAAACTAATGCATATGGATTTGGCATAAAGGTTATACTTATGCAAGGAAGTAAACCATTAGTTTTTTTTTTTTAGTAAATCATTTCATAACAAGTATAAAAGGTACTTCATTTATGAAAAAGAGTTACTAGTAATCATCACGATATTATCATATGATGCCACTACCTAAAGAGTCATCCTTTTATCATTAGAATAAATCATGAGAGTATTAAGCACTTGGTCGATCAACAACTTCATACACAAATATAATATATAGGGGAATCACCAAAATTTTGGTGTTAGACTATGTAATTCAATATAAGAAGGGGTTTGATATTATGAAAGTTAATGCTTTATTTATAAGGGACCAAGAGCTAAAGCAATACTTTCAAGATTTCTTTTGTTTTACAATCTCTATAATGGTACTGATGAATGCAAGAAATCTAGAATAATTACATTTTTAACCCTAATGCATAAGATTTATTATCCATAATTATACTTTCCCTCTCAACCTTAAAGGAGCATTCAAGAATTAGAGCAATTATTAAAAGAGTCAAACAACTCTTTTATTGGCATGATATGAAATCTATAATCAAATAGGTTATGGCTTTTTATGACACATGCCAAAGGTGTAAGAGGTAGATAGCATATTACCTTGGTCTTTTATATCCTCTACCAATTTCTTCCCACGCATGAATATACATAACAATGAATTTTATAGAAAAGCTTCTTAAATTTGATGGGAATGAGGGTATTATGATAGTTATAAATTATTTTACCAAAATATCGTCATTTTATTACTTTGAGCTAGCCTTTTTTTTACTTTTATAGTGGTCAAAGTATGCCTTAAACACATTTACAAGCTTTATAGGTTGTCAAAGACAGTGGCATCTCATAGAGATAATGTTTTCACTAGTTTTTTTTTGGTAAGGGCTTTTCATAATGCTAAGAATTAAGTTGTATCTCAATTTTGCTTATCATCCAGAATATAATGGGTATAGTGAGAGATTGAATTAGTGCCTAAAAATATTATCTATGTTATATGACTTTTCATAAGTCTATTCAATAGGCAATATGGTTGTATCAAATTGAATAATGATATAGCTATACTTTTCATAGAACTATAAGCATGGACCCTTATTAAGTTTTGTATAGACAAAATCCTCCTCAACTCTTGGCATTATTAGTAAAAGGAACCAAAGTGGCTTCTGTTAAAGAATTTTTGCTGAAAAGGCAGATACTTACTAATTTGCTCAAGGCTCATTATTGTATGAAGTATTATGCTAATAAAAAGTATAATAAATGCTTATTTGAAATAAGAGATTATGTTTACTTTAAGATTCAACCATATTGTCAAACTCTTATGGAAATAAGGAAAAACTTAAAGCTTTCTTTTAAATAATATAGGTCATTCCTAGTAATTGCAAAGGTAAGACTAATAGCTTGTCATTTGTCCTTACCTCTAAGGTCTATTATCCAACCTGTGTTTCACATTTCATTGCTTAAGAAATTTGTGAAGTGTGATAGATAATTGCTACATCAATTGCCCATTATAGTGTCATATGGCCAAATTTTGGTAGAACCTTTTGTTATTCTCAATTATCACCTAGTCAAGTGAAACAACAAACTTGCAATTCAAATTCTTGTTTAGTGGTCAAAACTTTCACTAAAAAAGGCTATTTAGGAGGACTAGAATTTCAAGAATGATGCTTACTTTAATGCCTTAAGGACAAAACTTTTCTTAGTAAGGCAGACTTATCAAGGACAATAATTAAAGTGTAAGTTATTAGGTCTAACTATATAAAAAATGTATTAGGTACTAGGGCTATTAGTATGAATAGTTAGCTTGGGAAAAAGTCTAATATGACCCATTAGCAGTTTAATGAGTACCTAATAGGATAAAATGGGTAGAATCATAAAGAAAATGTTTATTAAATCTTTACCATAAGATTAACATAGTAGATAATATTTAAGAGCCTAAGTTTGTTATAACATGTAAGTAAAAGATATAATATTATGATTATTTCTCTTTTTGTCTCTCCCTCTCTTCTCCCAAATGCTTGACATAAGGGTCTTAAAAGTTTTAAATAATCTAATTATCCCATACATCTTTTTTGAACTAAAAAAAAGTCAAAAAAATTAGAATATTTGTGTTTTACATTTACAATATTTAAGATTAGGTAAAATAACAAACTCACACATTAACATACAACTACTTTAACATGTTAGGGGTTAATAATTACTACTATTATACATTTTTAGAGTAAGATTAATTTTTTTCAAAGAGAAAAGATCATAATATCTTATATTAATAATGTAATTTTAACTTGCACTATAAAAAACTACTATACTGCATAATTAACATATGATCGAAGTATATACAAAATTTTATCAATAAAATACAAATTACTTGTTGGTAATTGTTACCCAATTTTATTTTGTTACTCTATTATTTTATAATGAGAACCTATTTGTTGAAAGCCTATGAACCATTTTCCATAACAAACTTTTTGTTGATTATGCTTAAAAACTAAAAGGATTGAAAGCTAATTCTTTAGCTTTTATAGCCTTTTTTAACTTCCATCCAATTTTCATTATGTTAAATAAGGCCCAAACATTGAAAGTTTTATCTGTCTATAGACAGTCAAGAATTTAGTGACCAATAAAAGATTTAACCTAGGGTGCATCAAAGCCTAAACCTTAATTGATGGCTTTTTTTAATGTTGTCCATTGGCAACCATTAAAACTAAAAACCCCATTGTGAACTATTCTAACAAATAAAAAAAAAATATTAACTCTTAATCAAGAGAAGACAAACTCTTAACTAAGAAAACTCAACTTATGATGAAGTTAGGGATAAAACTCTTATGAGGTAAAAGAACTTAGAGAGAACTAATATGGTGCAAATTACTTCTTAGATTGTAACTACTTTTTGCATCAAATAGCAACTGATTCATTTCTTATAGACTAACATATCTCTAAAAGATATGAATACTTTACAGGTGGATCTCACAAATATATATGCTAACTAACCATAAGGGATCATCTCTTTTTTGGTAATTCTCATTGTTTTTTTTTTCTTATAGATTTTACTAATGTTTTTTTCTTTTATTGTCTAATTATTACTAATAATTTTATATAAAAGACAAAACTGAGATAGCTAAAGTGCTAAGAAAAAATTATTTATTATAATAAAACAGGGATAATACTCCAAATCAATTTAATAGCAGTTAGGTATTAATAATTGTAATTTATAATTTTGTAATTACCTTTGATTTGATTTCCACGTATGAATTATTATTAATTGCAATTAAGGATATTAAGGAAAATATAATACATTTGATATAAGTATGGTATTAATTCTTGTAAAATTATATTCTATTTTTGTTAATTTTTATTTTATCTTTTTAGATATTTCTATCTAATAAGGTTTGGCCTAAAAGCTATTTCTCTACAAATAAATGACATTTGATGCTAAATTTATTTATTTATTCATATAGTTAATGTGATATAAATGCACTAATGAAATAATAATAAGGTTAAAATTTTTTAAATTTTTTTTTAATAATTGTATTGACAACAAGTAACTTTAAACTTAAATAGTATTTAGAATAACTTAAAATTTGAATAATATGAGATCCAACCTCAGAAAACTTAAAATTAGTAACTAAATAACATAAAACATATAATAAGTTGAATAAACTTGAATTGAATCAAATTCAAAATTTTAATTAATTTTAATAAAATACTAAAATTTTTATATAATATTATTTTTATTTAAAAATATTATTTGATTTATTTGTATTTATAAATAATTAATTTTAAAATTATTTTCTAAATATTTTAACCTATACATACTTAGATGTTTAAATACATATATTATCAGTTATTCACATTAAATATTTTTTAGTGATGAAATTTACAATATTATTGTGAGATATAATGTAAAATTTATAATAATATTATTATAACTAAAAAGAAAATTATTAAACTTATCTTGTAGTACTTATATATTAACACAATTTATGTTCTCAATACCATAATAAAAGTTTTTATATATTTATACTTATTTTTAGAGTTTAGAATTTTTTTTCTCTTTCTTCAAAGACATTCTCACACAAAGGAAATAGAAAATTTTGTAAATTTTATATTTTTTCTTTATAAATTTTATACAAGCTTTTATTTTTCTAACAAAATTTTATGTTATTTTACTCATAATGTTTAAGAAGACAATTAATGAAAAACATTGATCGATGAGTAGATTTTGAATAAAGGACGTAAAATGAGTGACCCAACCAAAAAAAAGAAAAAAAAAAGAGTATTTTGGTCTATAAGTGTGGAAGGCAGTGAATGAATTTTTTACTCTTACTATTGTAAATCATACAAACCTAAATAGACATAAATTTTCTCCTTCAAATCCATTAAGCACAAGGATTATTAGGCTTATTAAAGTGACCATAAATCCAATCTTCTTTACTTCAAAAACCCAAAAAAAAAAAAAAAAAAGACCTTCCAGACAGTGGGAGCAGGACAGGCCGGCCAATAGAATGGGCCATATCCTCAGACTATGAGACACTAGGCGAGCAGATAGTGGCTTCAACCGAGGAACAATGTTTCTACGTTACTGTTCAGCTGTCGGAGCCTCGCTCCCAACTCAGAGGCGCTCACTGGCGCTGCCATGGACCCCAAACCCCAATAAACTCGTCAGCTTCTCCCTCGCTCTCGTCTCTCACACCGCCAATTCATCGCTCCTCCTCGCTAGAGTCCTCGAGCCAGGACTTGAAGTTGCCTCCCCTGACAACGGTTCCTTGCAAAGTCCCGCAGTAATCTACGACGCCGACGAAGATAAAGAAGCAATCCATGGGCTCGCCAATGGACTCGCAGGAGTCACCGAAACGGAGGATGGTACCTTAACTTCTTCTTCTTCTTCTTCCAGTAGAGTTCGGGGAGAGGAGGAGGAGAAGAAGAAGAAGAAGAAGAAGAGACCGGATGAGGACAGCTTCGAGAACAGGTTCAAGCTTCGAAATGGAAGGGAGGTTAGTGAATAGCAATCATTTTGATAAGGAATGAGAAAAATAAGAAATAACATTTACTGGGCATTTACAATTTTCAACTACGACTCCGTAATAACCAACAGGTGTTTGAAGAAAAAGCCTACCTTGTGGGTGTCGAGCGAAAAGGGTATATTTCGGAATCCTTTGGTACGCAGGAATCGCTCAAGGAATTGGCCCAGCTGGCTGATACTGCTGGACTTCTCGTTGTTGGATCCACTTATCAGAAGTAAGTATCTTTTTTTTTTTTTTTGTATATTTAATCCGCTGTAATTGGATGAATGACGCGCCTTATGGCTTTGTTGAGGTTTTGCACGCTCTAGAAAACAACCCTTTTTCTCCTGTATCATTTTTCTGTCTTATTGCTCATTGTGCAGACTGACTTCTCCTAATCCAAGAAGCTACATTGGATCTGGCAAGGTTGCAGAGATTATGAGTGCAATACAAGCAGTAGGTGTTGAGACTGTAATATTCGATGATGAGCTTTCTGCTGGGTAAGACTTCTGCTATTTACACTTTAAGACATTTATATACCTCCTTTTGTTCCTTGGACGAGTGGTTTATGTTCTTCACTGTTGTTATTGGATTTTCTTTTCTCTCCTTAGCATTGGATTGTACTATTTTAGATTGTTTTATTTATTGAGATCATTATCATTGTCTTCGATGATACATGAAATATTCCGGATTTTACCTTGTCTCCATTGTCTCCTGTGATCGCATATAATCTTTGCAAAACTTTTATTTTGTAATATTCTTAGCTCAAATGTTGAAACACCAGGCAACTGCGCAATTTGGAAAAGATTTTTGGTGGAGATGTTAGAGTTTGTGACCGCACAGCCCTTATCCTGGATATCTTTAACCAGCGAGCAGCAACACATGAGGCATCTTTGCAGGCAAGTTTGTTACTTCTTTTAAACTTATAGTCTAAAGTTATTCATGTTGCATGAACATGCCAGCTATTTCATTGTTATAGATTGATGTGGAATCATTAACAATTGTAGAACCTCAAGTTCCACAAAATTTGGCTTGAAAGCTATCACCTTGACTCGTAATTATTGAAAAAAAACTAGCTTATCTGTTGGCACTGATGATTATGTGTTTTCCTAGGTTGCATTGGCACAAATGGAATACCAATTACCTCGACTAACTAAAATGTGGACTCACCTTGAGCGCCAAGCAGGAGGCAAGGTGAAGGGTATGGGTGAGAAGCAAATTGAAGTTGACAAGCGTATCTTACGTACTCAAGTATGCAATCTTCTAATAGAGATAGTTATCACAAGGATGGGAATTTCCCTTTTTTTCAACCATAAAGACATTTGCCTTTGGTATTTTTATAGGCAAGAGAAATAATTTGAGTTGCTAACTCTTATGTTATGTGGACTCTTGGTGTTCTTTCTTTTTCTTTTCTTTTTTTTTAATTCTCTTTGGAGATTTTCACTGTATGAGTTTATGAATCATTCATCTTCTTAGATTGGTGTTCTTAAAAAAGAATTGGAAACTGTCAGAAAGCATAGAAAGCAATACCGCAACAGGCGTACCTCTGTACCTGTCCCTGTAGTGTCCTTGGTAAGCAAAGACATAACATCTGATTTTCAAATTTTAGAAAGGAGGTTTTATTGTGTTTCTCAATAACGGCAACTAATAGCCAATGCTGTCATGCGTTTATAAACATTCTACCATTCTAGGTTGGATATACAAATGCTGGAAAGAGTACACTGTTAAATCAAGTGACTGGAGCTAATGTTCTAGCTGAGGATCAGTTATTTGCAACCCTTGATCCAACCACAAGAAGGGTTCAGGTTAGTCTAGTGGAGTCAGAAGAATGTAAAAAGGGAAAGAAAAGGGCTTACTGCCAACATTGTTGTAAATTATGATCTATTCCTGCATGCTTTAGCATTTACACCTGCAGAACTACACTTATAAGATGTCTGTCTCTATTTCATAGCCAATGATTTTGTGTTTGTAGAATGAACTGGCTATTCTATCACATGTTTCTTGTTCCATTTCTTTGGTAGAAATCTATGCATGAAAATAAGAGTTAGCCTGCTAAGCTGATTGTAACTTAAGGTGTTTGTATTGGTTATTTTCCAGATAAAGAATGGGAGTGAGTTTCTTCTGACAGATACTGTTGGTTTCATCCAGAAGTTGCCAACTACACTGGTGAGGACCTCCACATCTTAGAGGTGAATTTTATGTGTTCAAATGCATAACAAATGCATTGAACAGGTTGCTGCCTTTAGAGCCACATTGGAGGAGATATCGGAGTCATCACTTTTGGTGCATGTGGTAGACATCAGGTAAACTGCTGTCAATCCATCAACTGGTTTCATTATAGAGGACCACCATTGCCATCTTATACCATGCTGTTGTTAAGTT
Source organism: Bruguiera parviflora (assembly GCA_019804595.1). Classification (NCBI taxonomy): domain Eukaryota; kingdom Viridiplantae; phylum Streptophyta; class Magnoliopsida; order Malpighiales; family Rhizophoraceae; genus Bruguiera; species Bruguiera parviflora. The sequence continues at coordinate 8,385,455 of CM034050.1, forward strand.
CAGCCATCCGTTGGCAGAGCTACAGATTGATGCAGTGGACAAAGTTCTGTCAGACTTGGATGTGCAGTCAATTCCAAAACTAATGGTTTGGAATAAGGTATATTAAGACATTTCCTTGGTGATGTAGCTCTGAAACTTCTGAACGAACTATTAGATTTTTATTGTCCTTGTACATCTGTGAAACTGCATGGCAATCAGGCTGTACATATTCATGTGCTTATACTGCTTGTGTGTTCTTTTTGGAAGTATATCTTCTCATCACTCTTTTGCTGTTTCATTATAATTTCATACAAAAATCACATAAAATAGCAGATAAAAGTTAGCTGCACTCTGGATACGGCCTGCACAGGTTTGTTGTGGCCTTAAAGCAATGACCGAATCACCTGCATCCTCTTATGCTTTCACAGTTACGGGTATTCAAATGATTGTTTCTCACCATGGGAAAAAAATATTGTGTTTATTCGAGTTATCTATGTCCTATCAGTAATGTGTTGGCAAGGTGTTCTACTGGTTATTATTCACTTTGCTTGCTATAGAAATGCTTGAATTTGTTGATGCACTGCTTCAAAATAGTCTGGAGTTTTGTGCTGTCTCTGGAGTCTGGACCAGTGGTTGCATGACTGCTACTGTGCTGTGGCAGGTCGATAAGGTCTGTGATCCTCAAAAATTGAGGTTGGAAGCAGAGAGAAGACAAGATGTTGTTTGCGTATCTGCTTTGACTGGTAATGGTGTGGAAGAATTCTGCAATGCAGTTCAGGAAAAATTAAAGGTACCAAGATAAGTAACTTCAATGTCCTTGAAGGGTTTTTGGTTATGATCATTGTCCCAAAGTTTGTGGTGGCCATGAAATATTTAATCTTGTTTGTAATACAGGATTCTATGGTGTGGGTGGAAGCTTCGATTCCATTTAACAAAGGGGATCTTCTAAGTACCATACATCAGGTTGGAGTGGTAGAAAGAACCGTGAGTATTCCTAAAGCTTAATTCATTTTTTTCTCCTTTAATTCAAGAGATAAAAATTTTGTACCATTATTTACTCGTGCCTTTTCCCTCTCTTTGAATAGGAATATACAGAGAATGGAACATTGGTCAGAGCACATGTCCCCTTTCGCTTTGCAAGGCTACTGACACCTATGAGGCAGCTGTGTAGATCCTAATTCCCAACTGTCATGACCGATTTTATAGAACCTTAACTGTTTTTGCAGCTTTCTTCACCATTTGTGTATTAATATTCTATTGTAAGTTTTTAATTTTTGGGACGGAGGTAGAATGGGAGGGAGAGAGATCAATGAGGAGATTGGTCATTATCTAAGCCACCATATTATCCCTTTGGTCAACTGTTCTGTACATAGTTTACTCCAAAGGCACAACAAATTTGGACTGCTTGCTAATTACCGTGTGATGTATCTATTTACTGTTCCTGTTTTTAACTCGGAGAAATCTATTTTCTACAATATGATAATGACATCTATGTTTGTTTGTATGGGATTGTTGTAGTTTGCACTTATTACAAAGTTAAGCGTACCAGTTTCTTCTCGAATTCCCATGGTTGGTTGAGTGCTGGTGAGAAATTTCTTGGATGACTCGATGGCTTAAGGCATCGAGCGTGCAGTGTGGTCAGAGCATGAAATGCTTCATGCACAGGCTGAAGCGCAGGCAACCTGAGTACGACAATATGCGGCAGACTGCTTCAGAAACTGTTATGGTGGTCTCGTAGCTTCAGTCTAAGGCCACGATGATTGCAATATTTTTGACTGTTCAAAGATGTAAGACCATAGCATCAGGCTGCCTAGCAGAGGGGCCAAGTCAAGCGGCACCTCAGCCATGTGAGGCCGTTGCCTTCCACGCAAACATGTGGCTCTTGTAGAGCGTAAAAAAGTATAAAGCTCATGGTTTCGATAGCTTTTTGGTGCCATCTCCATAACCCAACCAAGTGTAAGCTCTTATACCTGACATGTCAGTCTATAAGAAAATGCGCTAGTGTAGGAGGTGTCCATTGGACAGAACTAAAATTTAAGCATCACTCTTCATGACGCCGAGCCTCACGCTTCTGTTAAAAATGTCTTGGCAAGATTAAGTATTTAATTTCCTTCCGCTTAAGAAACAAATATGTAAATAAGACAAGCAAATATGTTAAAAAATAAAGGGGAGCAGAGAATTACGTTATTGTAACGAGGGAAGCTCGTTAAGAGTGCAAAATGATCAGAGTTGAGAGACAACGGGTCAGAAGTACAAAATCTTGGAGCAGGTAGCACCAGAAACACTTCCACAACCGAATTCGATCATCCATGTGCACGCACTCAAGTACACGCGGTTTTTGTATGCTAGAAGAAGAGGCGTCCAGACAAGAAGTTGACGTGGTCATAGCTATCCATGTTAGGTACTCTCGAAGGATTTGGTAAAGAAAGTAGTTGGTTTCATCAAATAAATACGAGGAATGGCAAACCAAATGATCATCCCACTACCAAGAGTGGCACAGTGATTTGTATCAGCAATGACTTTCTCTAAGTACAGTCTTGGTTTGGTTGTGATGATCGTCACCCTCTCACCCACAATCTCCCAAGCTCACCCTGGCGGCTTCTTTGGTTGGGGTAGCGGTAATGGCCCTTTTGGTGGTGGCTTTTTTGGTCTGTTTCCTGAATTTTATCAATTTTCATGCCCACAAGCTAATGACATTGTCACGTCAATTCTTGAAAAGGCGATTGCCATGGAACCAAGGATAGCAGCCTCTTTGCTAAGACTTCATTTCCACGATTGCTTTGTGCAGGTTTAACAAACTGCTTATTTAGACTCTGTTACCGAATTCCCATAGTTGTTTCTTTCTGAATCGTTTAACTAAATTAAATAGCAAAATGTGCCTGTACTTTACAGGGCTGTGATGCATCAGTATTGTTGGATGATAGCACAACAATAGTGAGTGAAAAGAATTCATTACCAAACAGGAATTCCTTGAGGGGATTTAATGTGATTGACGAGATAAAAGCTAAGTTGGAAGAACAATGTCCTCAAACTGTCTCTTGCGCAGACATTCTGGCTCTGGCAGCTCGTGGCTCCACTGTTCTTGTAAGCCAAAAGAGATCCCCTAATTTATCTAAACCGTTATGTATAGTTTCCAAGGCCTCGATTTCCCTTATCTTGTTGACTAACTAGTATTGGCTGGAATGGTGATAACACAGAGCGGTGGACCAGATTGGGAGCTCCCATTGGGAAGAAGAGACTCGAAGACAGCAAGTCTCAGCGGCTCAAACGCCAACATCCCTCCACCCAATTCCACCATTCAGAACCTCATAACTCTTTTCAAGCGTCAGGGCCTTGACGAGGTTGACCTTGTTGCGCTCTCTGGTTAGTATATTATGACACTTGAATGTTCTTGTGTTTTATGGATTATGCATACATGGATAAGACTAGTTTGCCAGCTTAAAATGGTTTGATCTCTCTTGAACATTTGCGATATCAGGAGGGCATACAATTGGGCTGGCTAGGTGCGTAAGCTTCAAGCAGAGGCTGTACAACCAAAATGGAAACAACCAACCAGATGAGACTCTGGAAAGATCATACTACTTAGGCTTAAAGTCGGCATGCCCAATATCAGGTGGTGACAATAACGTCTCTCCATTGGACTCTGCCTCCCCTGCTAGATTTGACAACACCTACTTCAAGCTCATACTGTGGGGCAAAGGCCTTCTCACTTCAGACGAAGTGCTCTACACAGGGAACATTGGAAATACCATGAAATTGGTCAAGGATTATTCTGAGCATGAGAGTCTGTTCTTTGATCAATTTGCCAAGTCAATGATTAAGATGGGAAAAGTCAGTCCTCTAACTGGCTTTCAGGGTGAAGTTAGGAAGAATTGCAGACGTGTTAACTGAGAAATCAATAAGTACTCTACAAGCTAGTGAAGGCTGTTAATGTTTATTGCCTTGTGCCGAACTCTAAATAAACTATGGTTAATATGAGATGTTATTATGATATTGGAAATTGCATTGAATCCTGCAACAACACTGATTACTGGCTACATTGCTAGTTTTTACTCAGACAAGTTTGGGTGGGTCAAGCCTAAAATTTTAATTCAATATCAGACCCGATCAGTTTAAACAGAATTCTTATGTCTCCAACTTGTTCATTATGTATATAAATTATGAAAAAATGATAAAAATTATGATAATATAATTTTATATTTTTAATTAAAATGAAGAGTTTGGTCAAATTTTAAAAACTTTTAATAATAATATCCAATTTTTTTTTAGTTCCAAATATCATAACTATATATCTATACGATGAATTATGCACCTGAGGGATGGTTTAATATGTTCTAGTGGCTTAATTTTGTGAAATGTATTGATATGACAAGAAAAAGAAATTTCTCATACATTAATTAGCTAATAGGTGAACGTTTATTATATAATCATATGTAATACAAATAATTATTTGACATATTTGGTCTTACACTTTATTATTGCTTATTAATATGCCATATATATCTATATATTTGTGTGTGTGTGTTACTAGAATTTAAATTCGCATCAAACTCTCAAGTTAATGCTTATTCTAGTGATATTTGTTAAAAAAAAACAAAAAAACACAAAAAAATCATGAGCCATGTATTCTTATTAGTTAAAAAAATATTTATTTTATAAATCATATAATTTGAAATTTGATATGTTGGTATTGTACACAAATAGTTAATAGAGATTAGTTTAATATTAGGTAAGTCACTTTTCAAAATTTTCAAATCTTAATCATTAATTATGACATGGTTCAAATAAATTAATTAAATAAGAAATTAATGAATCATATCAAGACATTTTTGCTTAGTTTTTCTTTTATTTTATTTTGTAACCATTATCCTTATTCTTAATATATGCAAGTTGTTAATTTTTTTGGTCTACGATGTAGTTCTTTTAGTAGTGAAATTTTTACTTTGTAAGTTCTTATGAGCAAGATAAAACAAGTTTCCCTTAAGAGTTAATTGCCTTAATTTTCTTTGATAGATTATGTTAGTTTGTTTTCACATATAATAGCATACGGTGCCAAAACTAATTTGATTTTCAACTTTTGTACTCTTAAAATTTTGGACACTATACATAAATTTTTATAGTTGTATAAAGCTATTATAAATAGTAATGTGTACTTTTATACTTCTATTGTTAGAGTTATGCTTTTGGTGTAGATGGAAGATTAGCTATCAACTTTCACAATAAGAAGTAAAATCCTTATTATATTTAAGCAAAAGAAGTGAGTTGTTTTTTTTTTTAGTAATATGTTAATTTATGTAAAATATGTTTTTGTGGAGATTTTCTCCTTTTATAAAATCTCTTTCAAAATCAAAATTGATAATATATGCCTCTTGAATTTCAAGTAATTTGATGAAGCTATAGAAGAGTTAATCAATGAATTTAAGTAAGAGAGGAAAAAATGATAAGTTTAGTATTTGGTCAATAACTTATTGAATTTTTAAAGGATTGATATCCACAAACATTATGACTTTTATGTAAATTAACAAATATATAACAATTTTGGAAATTTAACAATTTAAGCATCATAGATTTTTTTTTATAACAAATTTACTAAAACATTAGAACAAGTGGATGAAAAACATTAAGAGTAATGACATGGCATATTGATGGAGTGAATATGATGACATGTACTAAAAGCAAAAGGCCTAATAGGATCCATGTTAAAGAAAGAGTTGATTGGACCTTTTAGACCTTATGAGCATAACCCACTTATAAACAAATAATTGATGAAATAGGAAAATTATTTTAGTGTAATTAACTAAGACAAAAAACCAAAGCATAACCCTAATCAGCCCCAAATTTTCTATTAAACCCATTCCTTAAAATGTCAAAATAGATAAGCTCCAAAATCAATCCCCAACCATCTATTCCTTTCATTAGCCTTAAATTTTTTATAAAACCTTAATTAATGGGAGGGAAATGCAAAATAGTGGTAGAGCATGAAATTAAGAATGTGAGATAGAAATTTTAAGCTAGAGATAATAAGGGAGAGAGATAGAAAATGAGGAAGAAAGAGAAACATAGAAAGAAGTTTAGGGAGTGATACACCTTTAAAGGTTAAAATGCTAATTTTGTGAAGATTGTAAAGATCGAGGAAAACAAAAGTATGGAATTTACAAGTGGGTTATCATTTTCTACAAGTACAAAAACAAGTCATATTTATTATAACCATGAAGTGACAACTTATATGTATATCTCGTAGAACCAAATTAACCTTAGAAGTTGATTTTTAGGATATTGCTATTAGAAGCAAGGCAATTATAAATTCTTTAGATGGTTTGATTAAGAAGTTAGTGAAATTTATAAGGGGGGTGATTAGGTCACTAACAAGCATAACAAAGACTTAGAGGCTAGAGCTAGGAGTGTTGATAAATGCATTAATCTTAATATGAATTGGGTTTAGTTATTGGAAAAAGATATTAATTCAAAGAAAAATTAAATCCAACTAATGGATGATAAATTGGGTTAATTGAAAGTTGATTAAGATAAGTTCAAAAAGGTGAACATAATATTGTTCAAAGAGATACTCGTCTCAAAGATGTTATAAGGTGTTTAGGAGGAGTGCTTGTATTATGTTTCTTTCTATCTTAGATCTTATTAGTCACTGTTCATTAAATACTATGGAAGACAAATTCATGTTTTTGGGCTTTGTTGGATAACAGATTTATAAATGGGTTTTTGCCTTTAGTTAACTATGTTTGACAAATTATGGAATTATCAAATATAAATATAATCTAAAATGTTAAGAGTTTGTAATTTGAACTTACATGCAAATGTAAGTTCACTTTTGAGATATTGGAACTTTGTAATTATAATTCATTCTAATAACATTTAGACAAGGAAACATGATTACATTAATTCAATGGTTAACTATTCAAATGTTTACAAAAAGGTGTGGATACCAATTTAGGTGTCTAAAATACTATGCTATATGGTGGATTTAGTGCACAAAATACCATTATCAAGCTTTAAGCACAATAATCTAGCCAACATTATGTTAGAAAAAAAAAATGACCATAAAAGTATTATGCCTTGAGAAAAAGACTATATAGACCAAAAGCAATAAATTGTTAAAAAAATGACTAAATCTAATTCCAATATCAATAGCACAATTCAATTACATATGGTAAAGGGCTAAGGCCTATTATTTTGATTATCGACAACTACATTTAACTATCTAGAAACTTAAGGAGCTATATCCTTAATTTGGTTAGGTTTGAAAACAAGTGTTTATGGATAAATGGAAGGCTCCTACAAAATAAAGTAAGCATTCAACAAGGCTTTTATTATAATACATTTCATTATTAATTATCAATCAAACATGTATAATTCATATACCATTAAGTATACATTTTTAGTCTTTATTGAAAAAAGAACCCTAAATTTAGTTTTTATTTGCCTCTTTTTTGTTGTAACTTTTTTTTTTTCATTACAAGAGATGATGGATCTAACTCTTAATGATTGGTCTACCTTCTCCTTGATGCATGTGGTCCCTTCCTTTAACCTTTTTTTTTTTTATTTGCCTCTAACATTGATGTCAATCAACTATTGACTTATTTTAGTAACAAAAATTGATAATTTTCCTAATTGATAAATAACACTTACTTGACTTGAACTTCTTAGCTCTAAATATGCCTTGATTGAATGTAGACCAATAGCTTAGCTATGTTAATTTGATATGCCTTCCTTCCTTAGTCTCCCTCTTTTCTTGAGTTATAAAACCAATTAAAGTCATAAATAAAATGTCTACATAAGATGAAAATATTAAAACACTAGTTTATTTATTAATTTTTTTTACTTGAGTTAGTTTTCCTTATAATGGCTGTGCTTGGCTTACATGTAATTATTTATTTAAAGTTTATTGTTTTCTTAGTCTCCTTCTTTTCTTGGACTATAATGACAAATAGTTAAAGTCAAACTATAAGACTTTGGTAGCACATAAATTAATAACAAATGTACCATAAATAATATAACTTACTATTATTTTATTTAAAGTTGAAATATCAATACTTAGATAACCTCTCCGATTATGTTTATGCCTTTTAAGAGATTCATCTTTGTCCTTCTTCTTTACCTTTTTTGGTCTGTTAAATATGATTCTAAATAAAAGTGTAACATTATGCAATTATCAATTATAGACCATATATTTCATCCATTCAGAATCTTAATGAACTTGTTATACATTTTCATATATGTTGTTCATTTATAACCGGTATAAACATAATTCTCTAAGTTTCACCTTGGATGATTAATACATGACACAACATGTTTGCAAGGAATCCTTGTCAAATCTTAGTCTCTCTATATACATAATTTTGAATCAATATCTATAATAAACTTGTCATTATTATAAGATACTTTAACTTTATACTCTTTTTTTACTTCACAAAACACATCTTAGTGCTCAAAGTTTTTTCTAATCTAAAGATAAATTGCATTAATATTGTTTTCCATCGATTTTTTCTTCTCCTTAATTCTTTCTATCAAAGTAACTCTTATGTTTTCTAATATATTGATGATACTCTTTATCCTTACCTTTACTTTATACTTATTAAAGCATTCATATACGTTATTTTCCACAATGTCATATTTAGGCCATGTATTGATAAATACTTTCATAAATTTTATGACATCCTTATTAATAAAATCGAATGATTTTGGACTCAATTTCTTCATTTATCTAATGGCTACTTTGAACTTATCTTCATTTGTGCTTCTCATAACTTTCTAAAAGCATTTTTTTAATGAATGACCCTTAAATTTCTTGTATTTGTTTGCATATACATTTTTGGCATAATTTATATACTTAAAATGTGGAAATATTCCACTTATAGTATCAAAGATATACCCTATAAGACTAAATCATTGGTTTAATTACTATATGATCATAAGATTGTAGATAAAGTATAGTTATCATTAAAAAAATTATTGAAGCAAATCATTAATTTTGATAAGCATACTTTTTGCTAGCCACTTATGATCGTCCATTCCAAACTAGTTGAAAGGCCAAAATCCTTCATAAGTAGCTTTATAAACCATTATTAATTAATTGTGTTTTTTTTTTATCATAACTATTTAAGCAATAAAATATATGTAGTTGTTTTCATTCTTATTATGCATAATAAGGCATCTCTTAAAAAAGTTTGTTAGAAAATAGTTGTCAAACCTAGTTATTGGCTTACACCCAACTTTAAAATCTTCCTTTAATGCTTCAAAACAATTGTAAAACCTATAAAATACAAGTTTAGGATCAATTTCTAAATTATCTGCCTCTAACTTAGAAAGTTTGTTTAAATTTTTTAATTTTAACTCACCATTGTAAGATTTAAATTTGTTATAGTGTTCTTTCATAAATCCTGCCAACACTTATATTGTTTTCTTCCTAACCTTATAGTAATGTGTTTATATGACAATGAATGCATATTTCTTCCTAATGTCAATCATCATATCTTTGATTGACTAGTTTGGATTCCTTTTAAATTTGCTAAGATATTTTTTAGCCAATAACTTAATTGTTACTTGTGTTTTCCTTTTCATATGACAAAAAAGTTTAGGTTTCATACACAAATTTAACCATGAAAGTCAAATTCCTTATACCCTAACTAATAAAGACTTCTATGGATAGCCAAGTAGTGTATATAGCCTCTGACATCTGTTCTCTAGATCTGCACCATTTTGTTAAATAGTTGTTGACAATCATATATCTTTAGTTACACTTTTTAAACCAATCAACTCCTTTAAACCTTATCTTTGTAATGAACTTTAATATTTTATGATTACAAAAAGGATCGTATTCTTTATACTTCTTCCTTTTTCATATTTGTTTTGTTTGGATTTCCATATCATCTGTTTGGTTACTCACTAGTATATCAATATTAGAATCAAAATCTTCATGCTTACTCTATTATTTACCCTTAAAATTGTTTTATTTAAGATTAGCTATAAACATACTAAAGAGCTTTATGGCCTTTTTAACATTGGGTTTCATATAAACATCATGATCAATGGTTATTATATTCTTAGGATTTTTTTTTTTTATCTTTACATCTACATATTCCTCATTATTCATTAACAAGTCATTATTATCTAACTCATCATCAATATCACTTTCATTAGGTGGAATGAAATTAAGGTCTTTGTCACTTTTATCATTATCACATTTATAATGTTGTTTACACAAAGTCTTTTCACCTTGCTACTCAATTACATATAAACACCCTCAATAGTAGTACATCTAACCCCTTAATGTCCCAAATACTTAAAAATAATCTCTTACTCAACTCTAGTATTCTATATATAATCTTCTAGTTTTATATCCTCCTTATCTCCATATAATCTAATGTCATTAAGAACTTCATTCAAAAATGCATTAGACCCATTCATTCCCATTTTATCACCATAATTAGTGGCATCAATGATAATATTCTTTTATATATCAATCCTATTTGTATATGTTTCGGACCGAATAGGCTCTGCATAATCTTTGCTTTCATTACTACCAATTACATCAATGCTCTTAATTATTATATGATTATCAACCCTAAGTTTAACATACACTTATGAAGGTTTCTCTTGTTGTAGTCATCTCATCCAACATGCCTAATAAAGGTTTATCAAATTTCTTATTAAGAGGTTTACTTTTATCCAAAGTTTGGTGACAAAATTTGTATAGGTAAATTTTAACATTTTATGTAACCAACCTTTTCACAAGAGTTTTTACAACCAACATTAACAAATTGTCAATTGTAATGGCCTTAAAAAAATGGATCTTTCCTCCCATATATAAAACCTCAATATCCAAAATTCTATTATGATAAAGAATTAAACTTATCAGTATCCTTCATAATAACAAAAATTGCAATATTTCAATTTTTGAAAAGTCAAGTAACACCTATAATAAATTTAGTTAGTGTAGATAAAATTTTAAAAACCTTAATCACATTCAAATTATAATGTTATAGTAAAACTAATCAAACATGATATACATAATTTTCGAAATAAGAAACCAACATTTAGACAAAAGTTTCTATTTGAAAATCTCTAACCACAACATTCTCCTTTTAATTTAACTTCATCTCTCTATTAAGCTATTACAACCACTTTGTCATATTTATGAATTATTATAATATTTATAAAATTCACAAAACCCATAAATTGACATAATTAAATTATGCCAAGGATAAACAAACTGAAGACTTGTTTAGTGTAATTAATCATAAAGAATCATACATTTTAAGTTCAAATTAAATGATTTTTATTTTTAAAACCTTTCTCTTTCCTCAAATTTTGAGTTACTATGGACCAAGCTTTGTCCTTAAAATGGGTATCAAACAAAGTTTATGTCTTTTTCCACGAAATACCTCAACTTTATTGTTTTTAAGACTACTTAATCTCCCACTTATAGGCCCCACCTTATCTCAGTCTCTGTCTTAATAACTATTACTGATGGCTCTCTATTTCCTTCATACTTTATATTTATTCAAATTGTTAGTTCTCAAAGTTTAAGGTGGCTAAGGCTTATTATCAAGGACCTAATTTTAACTAAGGTTAGGCTGGGCTTTACTTTTCTATTTTATCTTTTATTTTTCATAAATAATATTTTTGTTTAGTCAATTACATTGGATATAATTTTTCCATTTCACAAATTATTGGTTTTAAATTTTAATTGAATGATAATAAGGGGGTTGGGCTTATAAGGTCTAAAAGGCCTAATCAATTCTACATTTGATGTGGATGTTATTAGCCTCTTGTATTTAGTACATGTTATCATATTTACCTTATCATTATGCCATGTTATCACTAATAGTGTTTTAGTCCACTTGGTTTAATATTGTAATAGATTTATTATCAAAAAATCATATAGTGCCTAAATTATTAAATTTTCAAGATCATGATATATTTATTAATTTATGCAAAGGTGATATTTTTTTATATTAACCCATTTTTAAATTAAGGTTAATAACTAAAAAAAAAAAGGTCTAATCAAGTTCAACACCATTAAAAAAAAAAGGACATGAATAGATTTAATGAAAAGTTGAATTATGATTCTAAAATATGAAGACAAATATTGTCTTTCTTTAGTATATAGATTAAAACAAATTACTAATTAATAATCACCATCAATTTTTCTCACTCTTTTTACTCATTATTCTTACTTCAAAAATTTTGATATCAAGGATGTTGATGACATCAACTATCCCTTAACATAGCCTTTTTTTTAATCTCATTGTTCTTGCCTTGACTTGTTCTAACTCACTTTCCAACAACCCATATCTCAAGCTTTTGTTTAGACAATCTATGTCAAACTCAATTTTGAATTCTAATTCATAAGTGCACCAAAGTTTTATGACATGAATTTAACCATGTATTTAATGCAAGCATTCTAGTTTGGATTTTTAATTTCAATATTGAGTTATTGCATTTATTTTTTATGGTATTAGTTGGTGGTGATTTTTTTTTATATTGGCTTGGCCCTAGGATAAGATTGGTGGGTTTAGATAATTAAGGGATAAAAAATTGGATTACCTTTTTAATACATATGCAACTATCTTTTTCTTTTTCTTTTTGTTTTTTTGAAAAAAATTTGTTTCCTGCATTAAAAGAGGTGAAAAGAAAAATTTTATTTAAACTCAACATAATCACCATTTTAATTCAATTTCCTATGTTAATTTTTCCCTTTTTCTGTCACCAAAATGGTGCATGTTTGGAAAATCATTAGCTTGTTTTCTTAGTTTCAAAGAATATCGGCATAATTCTTTTTCAAAAATATAAAAATAAAAATAATTAGAAGGTGCACTCAAAGTAATGGTTGGAGGAGATGCCACCACTTAACTTTGCTTGTCATTCTTGCCTATATCATCTAGAATTTTTGTTTTTTTAGCCTTATTATTTTTGTTGAGTTTGATGAAGTGAGAGATAAAAAGAAAAGACAATTAAAATGGTTGAAAAGAGAAACTGAAACGGAGAGAGAGAGAGAGAGGAGAGTGTAGTAGAAGAGATAGATGGAAAATGAGGGAATATGATGTGGAAGGAGAGAAGTTAAAGTTAGTTAGTGTAACTTACAACGGGGCTTCAAAAGCAAACTAGAATAAGTTAGGTTTACTAAGTCAACTGCCACATAAGCGTCATATCATCATCTAATGGCTAAGTTAAAATTTTGAAGGTTATTTACCTATTTGTGTTTTTTTTTCTTAACAGTACTAACCTTGATTGGACTTTTCTTTTTAGTTACTTACTTAAATTTGAAGAATCAAAAAGTTATTAACCTAAAATTGAACTTATCTCAAGAAAAAATGAGATAAAAAGAGAGTCATAAACAAAGGAGCTAAGGGAATAAGAGAAAGTTATGTGTGGGCAAGAGAGAGAAACTAAAAAAAAAAAAAAAAGAAAAACCTTAACCTAGTCAGTACGGGTTATGTTAGGCATTAGTTGTTATAAATATGTCACTCTAGCATTTAATCTCCAAATTAACAATTTGAAAGTTACCAACTCATTTGTGTTCCTTTTCTATTAGTAGTGATTTTATTCGAATAATTTTGTAAATAGCAACTAAAATTTGTAAAATCAAAAAATTATTAACTAATATTGAACTTATTTGTAATTAATATATTTGTTGAACTCGTAAATAAACTTACTAATAAGTCATTCACAAGTTTCAAAGAACCTCTAACTCTAACTCACTTGTTTGTTTGTTTGTCTGGTTTTTTGTTAAAAAAAAAAAAAAAAGCAAACCTCTAATTCACTTGTTGGCTGAAATGAATTCTAATGGAAATGACTTAGTCTTTAAAAGTCAACAAAAGTGAAGGGTGCGGGGGAGGACATAGAATTCATTTTTCAATTTTTTTTTTTTGAATTTTTGACTTATGGACTCTTTTTTTTTTTTAACTTACTTAGTGAATTTTACAATCTAAAAAAAGAATAAAAAACATTTTCATGAACGTGTAACTATATGTCTAACATGGCTATTAAGATTTGTGATAAGTTTAATAATTATACAAATTTTATATTAAATTTTACATTTAATGTGAGGTCAAATTATGTCGTTATTATTAACTCTAATAAATTTTATTTTGATTATAATTTTTGTCAATTTATAGGTGAAAAATCAAAATAACGAATCAATAGGATTAATGAATTGGATTTATCGGGAAGTTTAAAATATAAAAGGAGACCATGTAGATCGGTCGTAAAATCGATTAGAGAACTGATTTGCTGTTGAAAGGTTTGATGGGCATCGGTCCAATGAGCCAATCGATGAACCAGTTTGAGCTCAGACACATAGCTTTTGATCAATAAGGCTTTTGATAAAATAAGAAAGAAAATAGATTTAATACCATTAGAAGAACAAATTCTATTAGCAGATGGCAACATTCAATGGTTGATTAATAAGTTAAACATGGCCTAATGCTACAAACTTTTTTCTATGTGAATGCTGTGTTTTACAATATATATATATATATATTTTTTTTACACTTATATAATAAAATATGATCAATTGTGTTCTTAAAGATTAAGTATATATATAATATTAGAAATGTCCACAAAATATTACTATCAGACATATTTATTGTGTAATTGGTTAAAATAATTACATAAATATAACTTCGAATAAATAATAAACACCATATATTTTCCTTATTGATACAAATAAGATAAATCAAATAATTTATCACTAAATTTATAACTTTTATTAATTAATTTTAATTTTTATAATTAATTTACTTAATATTACTTTTATTTTAATTTAATTACTCTTTTAATAAGATTAGTTAAATATATATATATATATATATATATATATATATATATTTTTATTTATTTTTATGTAATTAATTTTGTCTTATTTATTTTAACTTTAGTCATTATCTATGTATTAAAATTATTTAGATCGTTTTTAATTGTGCTGTGAAATAGTAAAGAGGACAACTCAAAAAAGAAAAATTTCTGAACTGACCGAAATATGAAGATTTATTCCTCTCTAGAACTTTAAATGTCTAGCCAAGAAGAGAGAAGAAACAATGGAAGCCCGATGTTTGGCTATGGAGACATGCCAAACGGAAACAGCTGCAGCTCGCTTATTCCTTCGTCGGTCTCGTCCAAATCCTGGGAGGAGCAGGAGGAGGAAGAAGTTAGCGCCGCTCGGAAAACGCCAAACGTCGGCGTTTTATCCCTGTCTAGTCGCAGCATTCTCTACTCCCAGTTCAAGTACGCGGCTACATAAACTGGATTCGGAAACTCGGCAGCATCGTCGTATGTTCATGCTCGGCATGGGTTTCGTCGGCCAATTCTTTGCCCAATTCCTCGAAAACCAAGATCGATGGTAAAGTCCTTTTCAGATGATATTTTTCGTTGATTTTTTCCCCTTTTTTTTAAAAAAAAAAATTTCTTTCTCTCTCTGTTTATTTTATTTTATTGTAAAAATTGTTTGGGCGTATCGTTATTAGGACTGTGACTGGGACATGCACGAGCTTGATGAAGAAGAAGCAACTTGAGGATAGAGGATTTGATGTTTGCCTATTCAATTCAAGTGAGCCAGAGTGCGTCAGTGAAATAATTGCCTTTAAAAAAATAAATAAATAAACGAAACAAACATTTTACAGGCAATGCTTCTCATGCTGATCAAAGCTTTGTTATGCAGATTAAACATGCTAAACACGTTGAAATCTTATACACATGTCCTTGTTTCCATCCCTCCTCTGGTTGGCGTTGGCGATCCGGTATGCCAATAGTGTTAGTTCTTGCCAATCTGTACATGCTAAGTGTGACCTTGAATACATTTTTGTCTGGCTTGAAACTCTCTCATTTTCTTATTGCTTTATGTTCTCATTTTTTGCAGATTCTTCAGCGTGAACAACTCTTAAGAAGTAGTCTAATGAACGGAAATCTTCAATGGCTCGGTTATTTATCATCTACTGGTACGTTATTGTAAATGCTGGATATGAGCATTTTATTTTGTGATTGAGGCCAGTCTGATACTCTGGCTTCTTGTAATGTTCTCATCGTTGCAAATAATTAGATGTCATTGTGTGAATCTGGTTTTATTTGGCAGGTGTATATGGTGATTGTGGTGGTTCTTTGGTGGATGAGGAGTAAGTGGCCTTTTTGGATGGAAACTGTTTTTCTTGTGAGGCAACTAAATGCTGCTAATTACATGAATTACCTTCAATGCAGTTACCTGCCATGCCCTACAAGTGATACAGCTAAATCAAGGTTAGCTGCTGAGCAGGGGTGGTTAAATCTGGGCCATGATCTGGGGATTTCAACCCACGTATTTCGACTTGGGGGCATCTATGGCCCTGGTAGAAGGTTGTGGCTACTAGCTCTTTGTGCCTTATAAATGTTGGCTTCTGTTTTTATCAACATTGGTATTAAACAGTGGATTGTATCATTTTCTCTGTTTAGTTTTTCATCCCTACAAATTTGTGCAGACTCCCATTCATCAATTGCGATTAATATCATTTGTGTTAGAGTGGTCAATGGACGTCTTTTCAGCCTGTTGGTCATTAACCTGTTCTTTTTTCCTGTTACTCAATGGTGTGCAAGAGCTGAAGTTTTCATAATTATGGCAGTGCTGTTGACACAATAGTTAAGCAGGGACCCTTGTCAAAAGGCCAGAAAATGAGAATGTTCAGGCAGTACACATCCAGAGTTCATGTTGAGGACATTTGTCAAGCACTAAAGGCTAGTATCTACATGCCATCCTCAAGGTAGCCTTTTCTTTTTCCATTTTTATACTCATTTGATCTTTCTTGTACATATTTCATTGGATTTATGATATATTGAGACAGCAATCAAGCTGTGAAATTAAGCAACCTATCACTGTCAGTATCAGAATACAATAACCACATTGGTTACGGAAAGTCTACTAGCTCAAAACCAAACTCGCCCATTCAAATCTAGCTGTAAAAAATATTTAATATATGTTTTTTCTTTGTCTCCTATGGGTGATTACCCCCATCTTCATGGTCTTATTGTTTATTCTACTTGCATATCTACTCTGAATTTATTTTTTTATTCTTTATTTTTGGTTATAATTGCCTTAAATATGCCTGAAACCCTGTTAAATGTCCCATTTTCAGAAGAATATACAATGTTGTTGATGATGACCCAGCTCCTCGTGAAGATGTGTTTGCATATGCAGAGAAGTTGATTGAGAAGAAGTGGCCAGGCATGGTTAAGCGAAGGACATCATCAGAAAATGAGTCTCCTATCACGAGGTCTAATTCAGGGAGTGAGAAACGGGTTTCCAATGCACGCATGAAAAGTGAACTAAAAGTGAGGCTTCTCCATCCATGCTACAGGTCAGGATTGGGAAGCATTGTTGACCAAATGCAGAAACCATTTGAGTATGGCCCATCGGGTTGATAAGTTACATTGTGACCAACAAATTTTCTGAGTTTGAAGGCCATTGCCATTTCCATTGGTAAGTGGTATTTTTTTACAAGTAGAGAAACAATGACCTTTCCTATTTTGTTGTAGGAAGGAGGTCTAAGTTGCAAGACCCAAGTATTGGTCTTCATAAGAGGGCTGGGGTCCGAATCCCCTTCTGATGTTATGCAATGTTTTTTACTTGTTACCTTTATCTACTTCTTTGGGTCATATTAGACTCTGCTATTCTCTATAGACACTAACACTCAACCACTGTAGAAGTATTTGAGAGGAACCATGTTCCTAGTCATGCCTTGCAGATAAATAAAAACATGGTTCATGATTGCAACTAAGCATTGCCTCCTTGGGAAGGTGTTATAGAGGTTTGGGCAGAGTTGTTCTCCTCAGAAATGGTTAAAAATCAACACAGATGGAGTGTCTAATAGGAACCCAAAGACTGCTGGCACAGGGGGACTAATCCATACCAATGTAAAAGGATCGATGAGTGTTGGATGTGCATATAATATTGGCATCTGCACTGCAGTAGTTGTTGAGGTGTGGGCTAGCTCCAGGGTCTGCTTTGTGCTTGGAACAGGGGCTACAGGAAGGCTGTACCCAAAGTGGTGATGAATTTTCTGTATCACGGGGAGGGCCCTACTCATCCTCAGGTAAATTTAGTGGACAATTGCAGGCCATTGTCCAGGAATGGGAGGTCAGCATCAAACATTTGCATAGAGAACAAAATATGGTTGCTGATTGGATGTCTAGGCATGTGCTCTCCTTGTCTCCTGGCCTGGGCTTTGTGATTTCAATAAACCTCCTCGTCCTGGGGGATAAATGTTAGAGCAATAGCTTGCTGGCAAAGTGTTCACCCACCAAATAGTGATAGCCCAGTTTCCAAGTGTTCTCTTATAGCTTGCATACTAACCAACCAAATGGAATGGGCTGGTCATCAAAACTTTCTCCTGTTGGGATGTTGCAAGTCCCGGAAAAAATTAGATGCTTTTTATGGCAAGTTGCTCACGGCTGAATTTTAACAAATTTAGAGAGGTGAGAGGCGGGGGGGTTCTGTCAATCTAATATGGGCCCCTTCTGCCATCTTCATGAGGAAGGTCTCTTGCATCTACTAAGAGACTGCTGTGGAGTATCCCAGCTACAGTGTAGGTTGGTGCATTCTTTGCAGAAGTCATGTTTCTTTAATTGTACATTGGTAGGCTGGAGAGAAATATCACACGCTGAAGAGAAGACAGAATGGCCTGTTGTATTTGCAACCACTTGCTGATGGTTGTGGATATGGAGGAATGAGAATGTTTAATGGTCAGTGGTTTCATGGTCACTCGGCAGCCAATAGTGAAACTTCTCAGCAGTGAGTGTATATAAGCAAGGATGGTAGGCCTTGGTGGAAATCTGCTCAGACCAAGAGTTGTGCAGATGATTGGTTGGCAACCCTCAGACGAGGGCTGGGTGAAAATAATACTGATGGGGCTCGAGGGAACACTGGTCTTGCAAGCACAGCTCCTGTTCTATGAGACCATTGCTGCAGGTAGCTTGTGGGTTTTGCTTATTGCATTGGCTGTTGCATTTCTCTTGTAGACTTTGGAGCATTCTTCAAGGTCTTAAACTAGCATTGCTTCAATGTTTACAGAAGGTTTGGATTGACGTGGACCCTAAGGTGGCTCTAGAAAGCATCAGGAAAGGAGTCAGGATCTAACATCTGCAATACAATCTCATAGAAAGTTGCAGGGATCGGGGTTACAGAGGCTGGCAAGTTCAGTTCTCCCATTTCCATTGAGAGGGCTACAGCAAAGCAGAATGGCTCTCTAAATCTGCATTTATGTCGGAAAGGGAGGAAAATCTCTCTTGAACCTACGGCTGCAGTGCCTGGTGCAGGTTGATCATGGAGTTGAATGGCCCCGGGAAATAGCTGTTTAATTTTCCTTTTCTTTTCTTGCTTCGGGTCTTAGAGCTCTACATTGTAACAAAAACCAAAAAAAGGGTCCGGCCCTGGAACAGAAAGACCTGATTTTGTCAAATTCTAGGGGATTGAGTCAAACAGTGCTCAACTCTGCCAAGGACACGGTTCCTGGTGCTGCCCTCTGTCCACATTTTCCACCAAATCGAATGCGCAATATTCCAGGGCAATCTGTTTTTACACTATTTATTTATTTTGTCTCCATACAACAATGACGGCGGCCTTCTTTTGCGAGCACTTTCTAACCCAATCAAATAAAAACCATGAAAACGCATTTTCTCTGCTATACCATCTTGGGCTTTTTTCCTTTTTTCTCTCTCTTCTATGTTGCTTAGGATTCGATAACTCGTCATAACTTAAATTATGTTACCCAATGGTAGTCAAGACATCTTTAAAATTTCACCTTCACCGTTAATTAGTTAATTGTGTATTAGGTTATTTCTGTACTTATCTAATATTTAAAGGATCAATTAATTTATATTAATAGAAAAAAGAAACGATGGTATCAACTTAAATGAAAACAGCATTTTCGTGTAAAACAAAGGGCTTCACAATATGAGTTTTGTACAATAAGGTACACCCTTTCCTATTTCAACTCAAAATTAGTGAATAGTATAATCAAATAGTTAAATGCCATGCAAGATTAAATGATCATGATCCAATAATTATACATATCTTACGCGTAAAGACATGCCCACTGTTGTTTCTAACTAAAAATCCTCATGCATACCGTTTTTGTGAGCCATCAGATACACTGCTCATTGGCTTTCAGGCTTGGGCCAATGAAATTTTATGATAGTGTTGGAGAAACCTTGTCGCATGTGAAATAACCCTGTCATTAGTTGGGAGAACACGAATGTGCAGTAAGTCCGTGGAAAACAAACATGCACATGAATATTCCTGCACATGAACGGCTGCTCCAGCGGGTACCATGGCTCAACAGATAAGACAGACGATCCTACGACTTGGCCTGTCAAAAGATTACCAAGGACTCCCTCTTTCGTTCCTTCTATTAGACAAAAATGTAGGTAAGGAAGGCGTAAAAGACTGGCATCAGAACCCAATGAACAGTGGAAGAAATCAACCTTACACTACAAAGGATGTCAATCCTTCAGATATCTCGCCCAAAATCCTTTTTTCGAGGACGAATCCTTCTCTGAAAGGGACCTACTCCATCTGGACCTAAATGAAAAGTGACGTCTCAAGAATGGCCTTATGGAAGACCTTGCCACACTGGAACTAGGTTCCATCTTTGACAGGCCTGCATCTGGTAGGGCATTCTTTTCACGACAGGAATCATCAGAATCACTGTCAGCAGAACTATCTATAATCCGGTTTCTTGAAATCTTATGGAACTTTGCCTTCATTTCTACATCAGCTCTCAAAGCTCTTTTGGACTTCTTTGAGACAAGCTTATCTCCTCCCATGCACGTCGGACATGGTGGATCAAATCTGTCAACCTCTAAGGTCATCATCTCCAAGCACTCAGAATGGTACGCATGGCCGCACACAAGTACAGCAACCACTGGAATCTCACCACTGCACCATGAAGATCTCTCAGTCAAGAACTTTGAGCATGCAGCACAAGATTGAGGATCTGAGGCAGGTGAACAAGAGAACCAGCTGCTCCCTCCAGCAACTTTGCCAAAGCCAAAGCCCAACTGTTCACTCTCAAAAGACCACCTCTCTCTTTGAGATGCAGCCACAAGCTCAGAAAAGGTTCGCATTGACCAACAATCAGAAGACCCACCATGGGATCCCATTGCTAAGTCATGGCTGCCGGTGGAAAGAACAAATGATGACCTTCCTTCAGATAATGAATAATTATTTGGCGACTTCAGTCCCAGAATTCGGCTATCAGAAATCTGCCTTAATAGTCGATGTCCAGGTGAACGTCGAGCTCGTCTCGATGGGGTTGAATTGGGATGAAGTGGACAACCATGAGAAGACAAAGGGTCAGCAACAGGTGAATGCACAGAATATGAAAATTTTGCTGCAGATAAGTCAGGACCACCAGGGGATTCTGTCAAGCTCATTACCTAGAAGATAATCAGAAAGAAATTCAGAAGAGCATACATCAAATAACCCACTCCCTTTTGAGTATCAATCAGTTGAAACTCACCTCTACTGGATTATTTCTTCCCAAGGATAGGTCTGCAACAAGAATGCAAAGAACAAATCAAGTATGGCACAAGGGCAAGCTTCAAATGCAACCCAAAAACTATATTCCAAACGAGTAAAAATAAGCAAAATACCTGATGAACAAAGTCCTGTAAATTGCAACAATATATTTCTTTGATTGCAATAAACTCAGGCAAGTGACTAATGGACTTGAAGATTGGAATTATCACTGGAATATTTAGGATAAGAATCTCTACTTTATAGTCTCATGGGATAATGGCCTTTAAGTATTATGCTGGTAACTAAAAGAGTAACCCAGAAAATTCTACCCAGACCAATGCCAGCTAGATAATTATGTGGTAACGGACACCAACCCAGTTCAAAAGGAGCAACAAAATGCAGCAAGGCAAAAGAAGTTTTCACTTTCATTTAGACATCATATATATATAATAGTTCATAAATTTTTTAGTGAAAGCTTAGATTGTGTTTCACTTCTAATAAACAAAGATGCTCCTGAATAAAACAACTTATAGGTAACCATAAACAAGAAAAAAGGACCAAGACAAATTTTCTGTTGAAAATTTTGGGATCTTCCAACATAATGAAATGTGAGGATAATTAGGTGGCCTTGACATATAAATAAGATTGATTTATAAAAGCTCAGATTATCATCTGGCAAAACTGCATGAGCGAAAAACGAAAATTATTTTGCAGTGCAGTGCTATCGCAAGCACATGTAAATCAAATTTGCAAAATCTCACCTGAAGGTTGATTCGTAAGATTAGCACACATTCCTTCAAGGACTGGTGACTTTTGGGAGATGCGAGTTCCAAAACTTTCGTGCGGGCTCACTCCACCTGAAAGATCACTTCTATCAGAACCTAATGGCTGCTTAACCTCTAAGGTAACATCTCTGCTGAGTCCATGAGACACTGGATAAGATGATCCATTAATTTCACCAGCCACACGCCTTCGATTTTCCCAATGGAAACTCCAAGTTGGAGAACATCCAACATTACCATGCAAACTGTTAACTCCAGCGCTGCTGGGAAGCTCCTTATCTTTAGCAGCAATACAGCAAACTGCTCCCATGACTACTCAGATGCAAATGAGATTATCTAAACTCACAGAGGAGCCAACTCAAGCAGAGAACAAACTCTAAAATATACTGCTGAGAAAGTTTAAAAAAAAAAAAAAAGAAAGAAAGCATTCTTAGAGTTTGATTATCCATAGGCAATGCAATAAGACAAAAAGAAAGAGGAACATGCTCAAATAAACAATAGAATACAAACTTCGAATAGATGTTACACTACAATAACTTCCTGAGAAGGGAATACCACAAGAATCAGATCACGGTTCAGCCGTCAAAAACACAACAAACAAGAAATTAATTCAGAACCCATCAGACCTCCTCGGAACCCCAAGAGGCAATACATCAATGTTTAAAATAATTTCAGTTGCAAAATCAACGAAAAGGAAAATGCTTGCTCACAAGCCAAAACACAATCTAGTTTCCCAATACAAAATGACGCATAGCTATAACAGCAACCCCGAAATTAACTCATGATTTTTCAAATTATGGTTTAAATATTTGATCATTATGATTTATTGCTTTGTTTCCAACAAAATTAAGACGGATACAGTAACACAAACTATTTACAAACGTACACACTTTATTACAAACAGAGCGAACACTTCACAAAAAGAGGCAGGCATTGCCTAAAAATAAGACTCACTGATTAAGGAGATCCGCCGACATGTCGAGCTAAAACCTGGTAAAGCATACAGAAAGGTGTATTATATCGCAATATGAAATGGAACTAGGGTTATGTGAACCGTTTGTTTAACAAAATTGCAATTAATTTAAAGCAAAAAGGGAAAAAGATAATATAAAATCGAAGGAAGAATTTCTTACCACTACAAAGAGAGGCGCTAAACGGAATCGAACAAGTAGAGTTGGAGAAAGCGGTCCCGTCCTGGTCTCCGACGTAGCGGGCAAGTCGGGCGACGGAAGCAGAGAGAGAGAGAGAGAGAGAGAGAGAGAGAGGATTTGAACGTCGTGTATGTATCGCAGCGTGGAAAGTTATGGCTTGTTGTTGGGGTGGGTGGGCGGCGTTTGGCCTCGCGGCGGAGCGCAGCGGCGAGACTAGGGGTCCGAGGAGTTAAGAGTAAAAGGGGCGTGGTGTGCGAGTGAGAGTTAAATAATAAAAAAACCCGACTCCAGCCCCATATGGGGAATTGTGCCCACTGCTGCTAGCCGGTAGGCTTTTCTGTCCTCTTATTTTCGCGAGTAATAAGCCGTTTCTTTCAACAAATGGTTCCGTCAATAATAACAGAAGTTACAAAAAAGCATTTTACTGATAGTTATTTATCAAGGACGTAAAAGATAGTTTCTTTCTTCCATTCATGAGCACGGTCAGAAATCTTAACAAAAAACTGCACAAATTGAGAAAAATAAGATATGGTCCATTTTTATTTTTTTGAAAATAAAGAAATTTTAATAGTTATTTATTTTAAGAAATTAAAAAATAACTTAATAAAAATATAATTAACTTAAAAACTCTAAAATGCTTTCTTCTTCCTTTTTCTTTTATACAAACTCTCGAGCTTGTTCTCAACATTTCTCGCTTTTAAATCTGTTTGTTTATTTTTTATGCAAAACATTTAACACCAAGGCAAATAAAAGCAAATTAGAAGGGTTAGTATTAACATTTTCAATAACTTAACTTAAAAATATAATTATTTTATGACATTTTAAATTAATTCTTGGTATAAAATTGATGTTAGACGAATATATCAAGAAAATTAAAGAGAATATGGAATCAGTGTACATGATGGTCATATTAAGAGAAATTAGTTTTGAATTATGACATTGGCATCAAGTGAAAAATGTATTTAAATCATTAATTGGTGTAATAGTGTGCACATTTTATTGGCAAATGAGTAATTACTCAAATACATTAACATCTTCTTTTACTACATGGTCAAATTTCTTAATTCTTTTTAATGGAGTTATATACGTCTCACTTGAGAGTTAACCAACATTGGTGCACAAACAAAGGTTTGAGATGACGTTACATGCATATAAGACCAAATTAGCTAATATGTGTTCCTCGAATTGGCAATGGTATCACAAGACTTTGGTGTACAAGTTAGAGTCTACGCCAACAACGTGTTAGGTAGCATACATGCATAAGTTAGGCATACACTAATGGGTATTAGCTTAAGAGTGTACAACAAGTAAACATGATGTCAAGACCTATAAGAATAGGGAGATCATGAATAGTGCTTCTTAATAACATTGGCATATGACTAATAGGTAACACGTAATTCATTAAGATATGATTGGCTTAACAATTAAGTCATACAAACTTAAGTAGTTAAACATGTCAACTACTAACATAATACATAAATATAAGTAGCCAAGGGCTCACTACTAAAGAGAAAAAAAATGAAATGTGTAAGAAATACTTAAAAGTTTGACATTATATCCTTTGTAGACTTTTTGTGAAAAATAATAAAGATTGGGAAGGTTGTCATATATTTTATGCCTATCACTTTACTTTAATGCTATTGTATGAATACTTTGCTTGTATTTTTATGTTTAGGTTTAGCTAAAACTAAAAAGCGTATTAATGTCATCATAAGGCCAAAAATTTGTAACAGAAATATTGATCTTGTGACAACTAGTATCAAAACACCAAGGTTCTATTAATAACTAGTGGATTGAGTTTGGATATGGTGTGGGAATAGGTGACCAAGATTGAAAAGGCTTTCAAGAATGTCCTTGAGGAGCATGCCTTTTTAATTTTGGTAAGACTCAATAAGTTGGAAAAATTAGTGCATCTTTTACAACCTTATTATGATAATCACAATTTAGCATGGATTAATCACCTTAATGATTTGGAGCATAATGTTGTTATCTTTAAGGAGGTTATAAGCTTACCTAACATAAGAGGTGAGGGCTTGTTAAAGATAAAAGTGTTTAAACCCAAGACCTTTGAAGGTAAATATAATGCTAAAATTATTGAAAACTTCTTATGAAATAAAAAGTAATACTTTAAAACTACTTATGTAATAGATGTGAAGAAGGTGACACTTAGTAGTATGTATTTTACCAAGGATACTAAGCTATGGTGGCAAATTAAACTTGATAACAATATAAGTATGAGTAGACCTCAAATTAAGATATAGACTTGTTGAAAAAGGAATTGAATGATTAATTCTTACCTTACAACACATCATAAATTGCAAAGGAGTTATAGAAGAGATTAAAGTATAGTGGCATGGTCTATAACTATGTCAAGGAGTTTAACTTTTCGATACTCGACATTCATAAGATGTTTGAGAAAGATAAGCTTTTTAATTTTATGTCAAAACTATAACATTGGGCCCAAATCAAGCTAAAAAGGTAAGGTATGAAGGACTTACTCTTTGTAATTACTATTATTGATGGCTTGGTTGATTTTTAAATCAACACTTTTGATTCTTTTAATAGGAAACAACCCAAAGATAAGGGTAAGAAGAAGAAAGAGAACGCTTAGAAATGTATGTAAAGGGAGATTAATAAAGAAAAAAGTAAAGTTATTACTCTAAACGAAGGTAAAAACAAATCAAATTCTGGTTATTTATCTACAATGGTCCATACAAGACAAAGGAGTATCCAAAAAGGAAGAAATTGAGTATTTTAGTGGCTAGAGAATGTGATAGTGATACTAGTTTAAATCATTCAAGTGGTAACTATAAAATTAAAATTCAATTCTAAAAGATAAATTAAAAATTAATAAACAAGGTTTCTAAGATTCAAATTTCATCAACTAAATATTAATAACAAACTTAACATTCAGTTGTTAAAATTGAAACTTGTTAACAATAATGATCAAACTCTTTAAGGTATATGCTGATCTCTTTCAAAACCTAACAACTATACTCATATTAATCTTATATCAACTTTTGTGATTATAGAAATTAACACGAGTTCATTAAAGACTTATATTTTTAAACTATATAACCTAAATTTAATACTTTTACAAACTACTACTAAACTTCCACTTTCGCTTCACCATTTAATACCTTAAATATGCTAGTAATAGTTAGTTACTTACACAAATGAAAATCAAAAGTATCAAATTGAATTAAATAAAAACATTCAAAACAACTAGAATATCAATTTATTAATCGAATTTAATGAATATATTATTACTCTAAAGTAAAAGATTTAGTAATTTATATTCATCAAAGCATATAAATAAACAACTAAATATTCACAAAACATCTTAAATTAAATCAATAAATAATGAGAAGGAAGAGAAAAAGGTAAGAAGGCCGACAGTCATTAAGTCTTACACTTTTCTCTCTTACCTTTGCCATTTTCAAATCCTTTACTTGTTGCTTTGTCCTTTCTTTCTCCACTACTTAAAAACCCCCTCCTCGTTATGATGCTTCCTTTTCAATAGATATATATATATATATATATATATATATATATATATATATATCTCAAAACTCTAAATTGGCCTATAAATACACCCCACAAAATAACAAAGACTAAATGAATATAATTAAAATCTATAACATTAAAACTAATTAACTTAAGAAATAAAAAAAAATACTTAAATTGTGACATAAAATGTATGAAATAATTACACACATTAGATACCCCCAAATTTGCATAACTACTTATCTTGAAGCACGTGGAAGATCACGTTCAAAGTAAAGAATAACAAGCAATTTAGAATCATTGATCACACCTAAGGTACCTACCACGCAAAATTTCACACTTTTAATTTAAAAACAACATAATAATGAACAAAGAAAACCTAAACATACTTACATTCTTTATCTCACATATTCATACACAATTTCAAGCTTAATTATGTTTATTATGCATTAACATAATCAAACCATGTACTTACTACTTTTGCAATCATCTTCTCTTGGTTTTTTCACTTTTTTATTTTTTTGAAAATCTTACACTTGTATTTTGATGCAAATACAAACATTTTGTAATGAATGCACTTGTTTACTCAACAAGTTATGCACTTAAAGTGTTTTTCTCATACTTATAAATTAAGTCACCATTTAATGTAAAAGACAACATTTTGTGATAAATTCTCATAATTACTAAGTAATTTAAAGCAATAGAGTATATATACATTTTAACTCATTTAATCATATTTATTCATAACCACCATATTTAGGCCTAGCTTAAAGGAGAAATTCATAAAAGATACAATACATTTAAATCTTATGCATTGTAATATAACTCATATAACTTTCATAAAGAACATACATTTCAATGATCTTGAAAATTCAAGTATACTTAATCTCACTTTATAAGATATTACTCATATAAAACCAAAATTACAATGTTTGAACATGACAAATAACTTGAATGTAAATTATGGTACTAAATAACATGTTTATTCTTTTTTCAAAGAAAAAAAAGAATTTTATATTTAAGGGTTAGCCAGATATGCAAAATTTTGGAAAAATTAGCAAATACCATACCAAGCATATAAACAAACATATAATCACACATAAAAATCATAAATTACCCCTTAAATTTAAATCACACATTGTCCTTAATAAGAAAGAGAATATGAACAAAGTTAAATGAAACATTACCCATTTACCTTGAATGTACCAATGGCCTTACAATGCACCTCAATAACTCCATATAAATACACCTTTGCAACTATGAATGGACCAAATCACCAAGACCAAAGATTCCTTAGGAATAGCTTAAGACATGAATTGAAGAGTAGCACTTATTGTCCAATCTCAAAAGTTCTCATTTAAATATGCTTATCATGCCAATACTTTTTTGTAAAGCCAAGCATAGTCATATGCATTTAGCCTAAACTCTTCCAACTCACTCAATTGTAATAATATCTTTTCTCTAATAGTCTTTAAATCCATGTTTAATTCTTCAATTGCCCAATAAGCCTTCTGCTCTAATTTTATTGGTAAATGATAAAACTTCCCAAAGAAATGTCTATATAAAGACATGCCTAAGGGTGCCTTAAGCTATCTTATACCCTTAAAGTGCATCATTTAACTTGTTCGACTAATTTGTTCTTGGCTTAGTAATAATTTCTCCAAAAGTAACTACAACTCTTAATTCGCTAGCTTTATTTGCTGATTTGTTTAAAGATAATAGGTGAGTGCTATTTTACAAGTAACCCCATATTTTTTCATTAAGCCCTTAAATAAATGATTATAGATATAAGACCTTTCATCATTAAGAATGACTTTTGGGACACCAGATCTTGAAAAAATATTCTTCTTTACAAATCTCACTATCACCCATGAGTCATTAGTTGGAGTAGTAATGACCTTAACTCATTTAAAAATGTAGTCCATTACCACCAAAATATACTAATTGTTAACCGATAACAAAAATGAGCCCAAGAAATCTATCCCCAACACATTAAACAGTTCTACCTCTAAGATATTAATCAATGACATCTCTCTTAAACATGTTTCTAGCCCTTTGGCATTTATCAAATATGCTCACAATCTATCTAGTATCCTAGTACATGATTAGCTAATAGAAACCAAATTGTCATACCTTTACAATTATCTTGAAAGTACTGAAATGTTTGCCATACCTTAAGGAATAGCAAATATGAAGAATATCACTTAATCTGCTCCTTAGGCACATATCTCCTAATCATCCCATCAATGTAAAATTTGTACGATAATTGCTTCTCTAAAAAATAGTACTTTGCATCGCTTAAGAACTTCCTCTTTTGATAATAGCTCAAATCAAGTGAAACTATACCACTCACCACATAGTTCACTAAATCTATATACCATAAAACAAGTGATACAACTAACAATTGCTTATCTAGAAAGTTCTCATTAGTAGGTATCTTTACTACGTGCAATTGTCCCTTTAATCTGGACAAATGATTTGTCACTATATTCCTTAAGCCTTTCTCTAGACAAATGACTTGGTGTCTTTCTTTATTAATAAGTACTTAATTACTACATGATTAATATAAACTATTACCTTAGAACCTATGAAATATAATCAAAACTTATTAAAAATAAATATCATAGCAAGTAATTCTTTCTTAATAGTTGCATAATTCAACTATGCATCATTTAAAATATAAGAAGCATAATATATAACATGCAACTCCCTTCTCTTCTTTAGCCAAGAACATCGCCCAAGATAAAGCCACTAATATCATATATTAACTTAAAGGGTAAACTCTAATTTGGTATTACTAGAACTAATATTGAAACCAACTTAATTTCCAACTTGTTAAACGTATTCAAATAGTTATCATTAAATTTAAAAGCAACAGTTTTATTTAACAAATTGCAAAAAGGTTTGGTAATTTTAGAAAAATCTTAAATAAAACATAAGTAAAACCTTACATGACCTAAAAAACTTATAATTCCTTTAACATTGGTGAGTGTTGGCAACTTTTCAATTATTTTTATCTTTACTTAATCCACATCAATACCTTAGCTAAGATTTTATGGTCCAACACAATGCCTTCCTATATTATAAAATGACATTTTTCCCATTTTAAGACTATATTGATCTCCTCGTAATGTTGCAAAACTTTAGAAAGGTTAGTTAAACAATTATCAAAATAAGATCTAATAGAAAAATCATGCATGAACACTTCCATGATCTTCTCAACAACATTTGAAAGAATGATCATCATACAACATTGGAATGTCATAGGTGCATTATATAAACTAAAAGGCATCCTACAAAATGCAAAAGTACTATAAGGAAAAGTGATGGTGGTTTTTTCTTAGTCCTTTAGGGTTATAAGAATTTGTTTATATCTTAAATAGCCATTTAGAAAATAATAATATTTATACCTATTGAGTCTTTCTAACATTTAATCAAGAAAAGGTAAGGGTAAATGATTTTTATGGGTAGTCTTATTAAGTTTTATATAATTTATACATATTCTCCACTTAGTCACTGTTGTAGTGGGAATTAATTATTATCTTCATTATGCATAAAAGTCATTTCATCCTATTTTGGTACTATATATACTAGACTAATCCAACAACTATCAAATATTAGATAAATAATTCTTGCATCTAACCATTAAAGAATTTTAGTCTTGGCCACTTCTTTTATATTAGGATTTAATTATTTTTGATTTTCAATAATAGGTTTATGGTTTTCTTTTATTAATATTTTTTACATGCATAAATAAGGGTTAATTCATTTAAAGTCTAAAATAATCCATCATATGGTCTTTCTTTTTAATCTTAATGCATACAATATTTTTTTAAGTTAAACATCGAATAAATAAGCATTAATAATCATAGATAAAGTATTACTATCAACCAAAAAAGCATATCTAAGATGTAGGGATAATGGCTTTAACTCTAAAATTAGGGCTTATCCATTAGAAGGAAAAGGAAGTGACTTACCTTTGCCTAGATTCTTAAATTGAAAACTTTTTTGCTTCAATAATAAACCAGTGACTTCTGAGGCAAATGTTGTGTCTACAACCTCCAAATTATCATCCTCTATTATCCTTGTAGTTATAAACGATTCTTTAGAGGTTTATCTCTAAAAACTTCTTAAGTCAGTTTACCCATAAAATCAACTTAAAAAACATGATTAATATAAGAAAGGTACCTAGTAACATTAGATAGATTAAATTTTTCTCTTCATCACTAACCTTCGATGTCAACCTTTCATTTTTAACATCTATAACAACTTTAGCTATGGCTAAGAAAGGATAATCTAATATGATTGGATTCCCCTTGTCTTAATTTCTAATATAATGAAATCCATAGGAATAAAAAATTTATTTACCTTAACCAACACATTTTTCCAAAATACCAATAAGATACTTTATTAATCTATTAGCTAGTTACAAAAAAATAGTAGTAGATTTCAACTCATTCAATCTAAACATCCCATACATAGCTAAAGGTATTAATGAAACACTAGCATTTAAATCACATAATACTCTAGAAAAATCAACATCACCAATTGTGCAAGGGATTGAAAAACTCCGTGGATCCAATTTTGGTGGAATCTTATTTTAAATGATTGCATTACATTTTTTAGATAAAAACAATGGTTTCTTGCCTCTCTAATTTTCTTTTGTTTAACATAATCTTCTTAAGGAACTTTATATAAATAGGGATAAAAAATAAGGCATTTGCAAAAAGAATGTTAATGTGTAGTTGCCTAAACACTTTAAGAAAATTTTCAAACTATTTATCAATCTTACTTTGCTTAAACTTCTGAGGAAAATGAATAAAAAGGATAAGCTTTGATTGCTAATGGTGGTATGAATGGTGCCTTAATCTATTCAACTTCTTTCTAACTTATCTCTTCATGGCTTATATAAACACCATTATTTATTATAGCCTTACCATTTACTTAATTAAGTTACTTACCACTTCTTAAGGTAATTGCTTTACACTACTCTGTTGGATTGACCTTTATTTTGCTAGGCAAGTTTTCTTATCCAAGAGGTTGGATCACTTTTGTTACTTGACCTAGTTAAACTTCTAAATTATGGTTAGAAGTAACCAAATCAAATTTAGACTCTAGCCACTTAAACCTCTCTAAAATGACATTAGCTAACTTTTTAATAGCTAACTCCCACATTGGCTTACTCTCTTATTATTGCATCATTCCTTAGGGTCTTAATTGAAAATTAAAAGGATTTGAAAGTCTTAAACTGCTGCCTTTATGTCCTTGATCTTTCTACGATAAATTAAAGTGATTCCCGCTATTTAGGTTATTAGTTTGGAAATAAGGATTAATTTGCTATTACCAGTTTAAATTTGACATAAAATATGCTTGTTTAACTTACACACAATCAAAACTAAAGTGTGCTCTTTCACACTAATCATAATTCAAAGCATTAAGGTTAGAAATAATACTAACATTACCCAACTTATTAAATGATTTTACCAAGTTATTAACCTTAGCATTTAACATGTTTATTCCATCACATACCTAAAGCTCTCTAAGGCATACCTCTCTCGTTTGACCATTGATAATTGTTGGGAGTCATATCTTTAAACAGTTTATATGCCTTTTCTATTAGCTTACCTATCAATACACCTTTTATAGCTACATGTATATCCATATTAATTTTAACTAAATGCGTAAAATTGTTATAAAATGTTTACATGAGTAACCAATCAGGTAAACTATTTGTCCTTTAAGCTCGTTAGCTTGAAAATGTAAATAAATTAGTGGCATTTTGTACTAACGCTTGCATGAGGATTTGGGTGTGGAAACCTAAGTAAAGTGAGGTAAGAACATGTGCATTACAACATACTAAGAATTTTAACTAAATATGTCACTGACTTACTTATCAAGGCACCTTTTGTAGCCACATCTATAGTAATTCTAACTAAATTTGTCAAATTGCTATAAAATATTTGCATTAGCAACTAGTTAGGTAAATTGTTAATTCCTTAAATTCGTTAGCTTAAAAATGCAAATAAATTAGTGGCATATTACA
Organism: Bruguiera parviflora; assembly: GCA_019804595.1. Taxonomy (NCBI): domain Eukaryota; kingdom Viridiplantae; phylum Streptophyta; class Magnoliopsida; order Malpighiales; family Rhizophoraceae; genus Bruguiera; species Bruguiera parviflora. The sequence goes on from CM034050.1 coordinate 8,418,416, forward strand.
CCAATTCTTGCATCAAAATTTAGGCATAAACACCCAAGTAAGCAAAGTGGGTAAGAACATATGCATTGCAACATGTTAAGGGAGCCTAAATTATTGGAGTTAAGTAGGAAAGGCATTTGAGTTGTTGGTTGGTGTGGTAATATGCACTAATGATACAATAGCATATGTTAGTGACACGTCATTATACTATTAGTAGTAGTGTGATAGCTTAATCACATCAATATCTCTTCTTACTAAATGGTTAGATTCCCTTATATTCTTTAAAGGAATAATGCATGTCTCTTATTAAAGTTAGCCAATGTCGATGCATGAACTTGGATTTAGGCCAAAGCTATTAGGGCTTATCATAGGTGGCTAATAAATACTTTAAAGACTAACTACAACATTAACGGGTTATTGGCGTATGAGCTTCGAGCTTAGGTTAATGTTATATGAGTTTGATTATGGCTAAGCTAGCAAGGTAAAGGCTTTAAGTGCAGACCAAGTCAGATGGTTATGAGGTTATGTTACACCAAAACATAGGCATATATATTAATGGTAGAATGGAAAGCAAGTTAAAGCTTTATTTAATGTAATGCATTGGCATACTCTTCATAAAAGAAGGAGAATATGGGCATCCAAAAAGAGTAACTAATTAAGGTTTTAATAAGTTATTAAGTTGTCTTTTAACATAGTTGCATGTTTTATCTAAAGAAGTAGGAGAGTGCTCCTAAGAGAAGAAATCTCTATTATGCATAATTAACTTGGTAGTCAAGTCATGTATGATCTTAGGTAGTTAAGGTATTAATTATAACTCTTATATATGTGTGTATATTGGCAATTAAGGCTTTATACAAAATTATGGAGAGAAACACTAATATAGGGCCTTTGGCAAATTTTTTGTACTTTGTGAGGGAAATAATAAAACTTGAGAAGTGATTCTTATAAGAATACTTATGCCTCATGTGTGCTAAAGTGATTGAGACTAAGTGCGATTTAATGCCATTACAAAGTCAAAAGTTTGAGTGAAAGGATTACCCTTATAACATAAACCATAATAGGGAAATGATCTCTACAACTCTTTAAACCTTTCACAAGCTTTATAGAAAGACTCACCATCAAACTAAATAAAACTATTGATATCATTCCTAAGTTTTATAGTCTTACTTTAGGGGAAATACTTACTTAAAAATGCATAAAGAATTAAGTAAATTAAAACTTTATTTAAAGTAATGCATTGGCAACTTTTTAAGCTTGAGATGCCTTGTTACATAAAAATGCTTTGTTACATAAAAGGCATCTCAAGTTATAAAAGAATTAAAAGGCTTAAACTTCAGCCAATTCTTTTCCTTATCCTCATAAAAGAATGGAAAAAGTCTCAAACAAATGGCATCGTGACTAACTCCATTTATCTTAATAGTATTACAAATTTTAAGAAGTTAACAAGATGTGCATTTAGTCCTATAATTCTCCACCAAATTAATCTTATTGAACCATCTAAATAAGGCATTCACTGTTAGCCTCACAATACTAAATTAAGCATTATTGACACTTAGAATGGCATAATCACACAACGCTTTTGAATTATGATTTTTACTCTGATTGGTGATTTTTCTTAATATTTGTAAAGTTCATTTTATCTCAAGATCAAATAAGATAATCTACCAATACGTATGCGGTATACACTAAACAACTCTATAATGTTAGAAACAAATATTTCAATAACATTGGACAAAAAATCACTGCAAGTAATAAATATTAATCCGCATCTAACAAAAATAGCTCCAATAATGAAAAAAAAAAAACACAAGAATGTTTGTAATTCCTATTGAATGATGTTTTTTTGACTAAGATAGGGTAAGGCTAATAACGCAACAATTAGTCTTAAATAGAATGTCATTTCCTTTAGGCAGGTGTAAGCATAACTCCTAATTCAACAATTAATTTTGATTTTTATTAGTATTTACCTTATTTTTCACTAAAAGCACCTATCACAATAAAACTTCCCAAATACAAAACTAAAAAATCAAAATATCAATTAAGCCTAATCAAGATACAATCTAAAATAAAACCACACATTAAAAACATAAGACTAAATAAATAAAATCAAAATAGAATAAGAATAGAAATAAAAATTTAAATTGAAATAAAAATACAATCTAAATTAATAAAGAAAATTCATTATTTTGATATTAAAAACTCTCCTTCCTAATAATATTGCCAAAACTTGATTAGCTTAGAATTTACCACAAGTGTATAAGACATTCAATTAGTAAAGTAAAACCATCAAAAGGTAACATCAATGAGGCTTTGAAAGTTGATTTGCAAGGAAGGTTTTTTGGAATTGCTATTTACACCAACCTAGAGATTGAAAAGCCTATGTAGAATATAAGATTCTTATTTAAACAATCCTTCAGATTGATGTATTATGATCGTAATATTGTGAATGTGTGCTAATATTTCTTGGTGTGTAGGTGAAATCACACGAGGGCTTACATACTAAAAACAAAAGGAAAGCTTCTTACGTAGATCTATCAAATTATGAACTCCCTGTTAAAGCCAAATTACTTGAATGATAGGGAAATCCAAGTATCACTAATGGATGATTCCAGCCAGTATTATCCCTGTCATTTGATCCAAGTGCTATAAATGATGTTAATTTAACTTTCTGGATGTATAACTAACTGTTATTACACATTTCAAGAGGCAAGTAACAAGAGGAGTCGATTGTCTACTAAGAGTGGAGCATCATCGAACATTGAAGGATCGAAGAATAGTGAGTCAGGGACAATTGGTGATGGAACTTATGCAGGACCCTCTAGAATCTCTGATTTAATTAACGAGCAAGTCACACAAATATGAGGATCGATAACTCAAGATGATGACCAACAATAGGCGAAGTTTTTGTATTTTTTATCTGTTGTGCTTGTTGTGATCTGTTTTGCCATATGTGAACAGCAAGTATTGCAGGCTTTTTGGTCGGTTGCTCTGATTTATTTTGTCATATACGAACATCAACTATTGTAGAATGTAAGAATAGGCTCTGACCCACATTTTGATCTGTGTTGACTTATTTTTGTTAGCATCTAGTATGTATAAACATTCAAAGAGTTATATTAATGGAAAATTGTGGATTTGAGCAGTTAAGATATGGATAATAAACTTCATTTCATAGCAAGGAAATTACATAAGTTGCATCCAGTTTCAACGAGTGGAAACTTGTTGGATCACATCAACAACTTCAAAACATATTCATCTAAATTGCCAATAACATGATACACAGGATGATCCCAATTTGTGCAGCGATAATAACTTCTGCGTTCTTCTCAATCTCTCACTTCCCGTTGCCTCCAAATTGGCAGCATCCAGCTTTAGGACCATGACTTGCTGCAACCACCTCGGATTGCCCAAAGTTGTGAATTTCTTGCTCTAGTTTTCCAATCTCCCTCCTCTGTGATCTAATCACCGTTTTGCATGTTCACAGAACTCGCCATCTTCCCAAATGAATATTCTTTGCAGTCAAACCTAACGACATTGACTAAATTGAGCAGCATCAGAAATGATTATGGTGACACACAACAAGGTTGATTTGCAAATAAAATTAATATTTACCTAAGCTATAGAGACCAATCCATACCCACCAAGTTGAATGAAATTAACTCTTGAAAGAGAGAGAGAGAGAGAGAGAGAGATAAAGAGAGAAATCAAAGAAAATTCTTCAAGAGAGACACAAAATGCTAAGTTACTTTTTTTTTTTAATTTTTTGAATTTTTTTAAAAGTGTGCAAAAATTATGTTGATTCTTATTTTTTGCCTTTTTAAAATTATATTTGTCATTATTTTCCTTCTTTTCCCCGTTTTTTCTTGTCTTATTTAGTTATTTTTAGTTACTTCCTTGATTAAATTGTGCTGCATTGTGCCATCATGTGCCTGATTGTTTATTAAGTTTGCAAGTAATATATTAAGGCCTAAACAGTAATAACAAGTCTTAAACAAAAGGGCAATTAATGATAAAAGACAAATTAAAACGACAAACGATTAAGGGTAGGGTGTGCATCAAATTGGCTAATTCGTCCAATCTAACAATTTCATTCAACTCAAACCAAAATTTTCTAAACCACCAAGATTGGATATAAATTGTATTTCAGAGGAACGGTCACTTATTATTGGTTACGCACTTGAAAATCGAAAATTCATCCGAAAAAAAATCTGATCAACTATATATAAAACATACTTAAGACTATCACATTTTACCTATAGTTTTAAAAACGGATTGAACCGGCGATTGGACCAAAATATTGGTGACTAACAATGGGTTCATTCAAGGTTTATTTATAAAATTAAACAAGATATTGAACCAAAAAAAAATTGTTTGATTTAGTTGATTCAAATAGTTTGACCATTAACCGATACATATATTATTATATTATTATTAATTAAATTATTATTTTAAATAATTATTTTTACTTGTTACTTCTTGCAAAGAAATTATTGTAACTGCTTTTTAATAGATACAAGTTATTGTAATTATATCTTTGAGTTTGGGACACATACTATCTATCGTCCATCTAAATTCAAATCGCAACTGTATTAACGATTTAACATATATATATATATATTATTTTTTTTATTTTTTATTTTTTATTTTTTATTTTTTGTTTATGCGAGATAAGTTCTAGGCTCCATTTATTTTTATAAAATTTATATATTTTTAAAATTAAAATTTAAAAACTCTAATATATAGATTTAAGTCCTACACTTTTAGGGTCTCTCTTAATAAATATTTATCTGATTCTTCATCATCTTTAGATTGGTCCGTTGCAATTTTCAAATTACTAAAACCTATAAGGATTTGATTAAATATGAGCATAAAAAAGATTCAAACCAAATTAATTGCCCCCCAGTCAATGGAGTTAAATCGGTTATTCAATATTGCTTTTCTTTTATTTAGCCATGAAAATAAATAATTAGTAAATAAATATATCGGTAATTTATATATATGAAGATTTTAAAGGGATAGATATATAAAATTGTGAATTGGGTCTCCAAAATTGTTATTGGACCCTTTCGCTAATCTTTTTTTTTTTTTTTTTTTGCGTAATATTTTATTGATGGGGTAACAAATGTGATCAATTTGAATTTTTATTTACAGAACATTTCATTGATTTCGGCAACGATTTCAAAGGTCACCAATTTTATTTAAAAAGAATTTTCTTTTTTTATAAGTGAAAAATTACATTTTGTATTTATCAATTTTAGTTTTTTTTTTTTTTAAATCTAGATCTGTAATTAATAATAAGCTATTATGGTTTTAAAACGACTTCGTATTGGGAAACAAGCACTGATGTGGGGGGGGGGGGAACTGGGTAAATCTACTATCCCCATCTACAATTCCGTCCCGAACAAGAGCCGAGGCAGACCCCTAGAATGTCTTGTGGCGGAGCGGAGTGAGAGGGCTGCCTCTTCTTGGATGAACAGAGCGAATCCTCTTGAATTTTCAGCTAAACCTCCATCTTTACTTGATTAATCTCGGTTCTATAATCGCAGTTTTCTCTCTAGTAATGCTTACGGGGTTTGTTGAGTTTAGATTTTTTTTTTTTTTCCTTCTTTGTTTTCTTTGCCTTATTTATAGCTGATTTAAGGTATGGTTTCGTGTTTGAATTTTAAGTTCTACCCATTGTATATGTACTACGCGCTTGTTTTTGAAACTGGGTTTTTGTCGTCATTCATTGTGATTGATGGGTAGTAGACTAATAGGCTGTTGGCCTCAGAGAGTATGCGTAAGATCTGCTTAGTCCTACTGGTTTTTCATGCTGTGATGACAATCTCGTTGCCTACTCTACTGTCGTGTAATGTTTTCGAGTAATTTCTTGTGCTTTTCTAGGAGATTTTGGACGGCACAACATTTTGGCCTGCTCAACGCACGCCGCCGTGCTTGTCTAGTTGTTAAGAGTGGAGAGCCCTTCGTTCGTGTGTAATGCCTCTGACAAATGAAAATTTTATTGTTATCCTTTTGTGATTTTGTTGTCTCCAAGAGTCATGGAACCCACGTTATTGTCCTAGTTGAAGCATTTTATTGGAAATGGATGCTGTACTAGTTAAATACATAATTTCTTGCATGAACACATATGTTAGCATTCATCGATTGATGAGTTATGGTAGTCAAAGTTGCTTGCTTTTTAGATGTGATTGGTTCTGCTTTAGTCATTTTTCCTTCTGTAAGCCCCAGTTATTCGTTCCTTGGTAAATGGAGAGCTTTGCTGACATATGTAGTGCTGAGCTTTTTTAATGTATGGCTTGTACTGCTGATTATGAATTGATCAGCTGAAATCATGATCTCAGTTCTGGCACTGACCTCCTTTTTCATGCTACTATTATTACTAAAGGATGTGAGTCTTTAAACTCATTCTTACTCAATGATGTTTATACAACTATTCTACATGGAAATGGAGGGAGGGACTTTCTTGTTCTGGTTCTTAAGTAAACAATAACTGCTTGATTTTTCCAAATTGTGCTTGCTCTTTCAGAGAGGAAAAAGCAGATTATTTTTTTTTTTTCATTTGTTATCTCATTTTATCGTGGGGATGATGATTTTTTTCTCCACCTCTAATTTTTCTTGTCTACTTCCAGGAACCTGCTGATGAAACCGAATAGATGCAGCATGACTCTTGGATGTGATTTTGCAAATGTAGGATCATGTAAATCCATGCCTAGTGGCATGCTCTGTGTATGCATTCCTTGTTTTCCAGCCAAGACATCTTTGTTAAGAGTAAAGAGTCTACTGGGACCAAACATAGACTCTAAATCCCAGACATCTAGAGGTATGAGTACTTTTTTTTCCATTATGCTCTTCATCCTTTTCTTTTTCTTGGAGGAAGAAGAAAAGGAAAGTGGGGGAGGTTGGAAATGCTCTTTGTGAAAGTGACAACACATGATAAATTGTGATAAGTGGTAAATGTTGTCAAAGATCATATGTCAATTCCAACCTATTTTAAAAGCTTTTGAGATAACCCTTGTTGTGTTCAAATGCTGTACCACAACTAGTGATCATCGCCTAGTTCTCATTCATAGTTTTCCATTGGTAGGTTTGCCACCCTTGCACATTTCTGCTGTGCCAACCATTCTATTAAGTGGGAATCAAGGCAGATCTGCACACATCTTTGCCCCATCTCCAAGGAAGTGCCGATCTTTTGTGAGTCCTCAAGCATCAAAAGATGTTCCATCCAGTTTCCGCTACCCACCAATGACTAGGAAGCCAAGATGGTGGTGGAGGAGTTTAGCATGTCTTCCTTATTTGATGCCTCTTCATGAGACATGGATGTATGCTGAGACTGCATATCATCTGCATCCCTTCCTTGAAAATTTTGAATTTTTGACCTATCCATTCCTAGGAGCCATTGGGAGCTTACCGAGCTGGTTCTTGATGGCATATTTCTTTGTTGCATATCTTGGGATTGTGAGGAGGAAAGAATGGCCGCACTTTTTCAGATTTCACGTGGTTATGGGCATGCTGTTAGAGATTGCTCTCCAGGTGATAGGGACTGTGAGCCGTTGGATGCCACTTGCTGTATATTGGGGTAAAGTGGGTATGCACTTTTGGACGGCAGTGGCATTTGCATATCTTTTTACAGTCTTGGAGTGCATAAGGTGTGCTCTTGCTGGCATGTACGCAGATGTCCCTTTTGCTTGCGATGCAGCATACATTCAAATACCATATGATTAAGGACGTAAACAGTAACAATAAGAATTAGTGTGTCTTTCCAGCTCTTGGCGTTCCTTCTGTTTATTTTTTACTTGAACAGTTTTAAGCAGACATGACCTTTTATTTGTTTTCTCGTACTAGTTTATAGTGATCCAGTGAGATTCTCCTTGTTATGGTTTTTGACATCTTGCTGCCTTATGCTGGAGAAGTCACTGCTTGTCTAGTATAAGCTTGTATGCAGGGGCAGTAAACCGTATGATTCCTTATTGGCCAAGGCTTGAAAAGGGTTTTCCATTTTGAAGGCAACATGTTCAGACTGGTTTGCCAGTTCTCTTCTGTGGAATGACCATCGTAGTGTCTTTATTGGAGTTGGTGCTTCTTACCTCCATAAAGTACAAAGTAAATGTTGCTCCAATATGATTGCGTCTCACCCCGCTACCCAACCTCATCTATCGCCCGCCCGTATATTGTTGGTTCATGGGCATATGCCCGAGTGTTGTTCATTTCGTTCGGGCTTTTATTAGTATCTAGCTAGCTAGTTCGTCATCCTATATATGACACACAACCACCTATGGCAGCTGTGTCACCGAGAGGAAGGTGGACCAGAAGTCGACATGGAGTAAAATTTCCCCGGCCTCTATGTGTAGAGCTGTTTTAGGAATGGAACTGGGATTTTTAAGTTTCTGGGACTTGAAAGTGTGCTAGGAGTAGAACCGGTATGCAAAGCAATTATATTGCAAGCGAACTCGTTCTTCAACACTGATTCGTCAAGGCACCACATACATGGCTTTTAATCTGTGGGTCTCACTCTTAACATTATGAAGTGCACTGTTATTAAGGTTAATGCTGAAGAATGTTTATCAAAGCTCCTTGTATGCGATACAACGTCCAGAATGTTTTCTGGTGCCGAAGACTAAAACATCCAAAAAGGGAAAGCTTCCTAACTTAAAAACCATTAAACAAAAAGAAAATTCAACGGTGTTTGTCGACCGGAGAACTCGACTTATCATGCACGTCATCTGCGAGGATGCAACATATAATCATTCATAATATATGCGCAACATGTAATAATAAAAAAGTTAGAGAGAAATGAAATACAAAGATCTATAAACATTACCTTATTTTCTAAGCCTACTTTCTCTCATTGATCCTATGCCAAATTTACTGATCACTATACTGCTTTTTATTGTGCCAAGATCACTTTTACAACTTTTAGGTCACTTAAAGTTTGAACGCAAACTTTTATAAAATAATAATGTTTGTCCTTTTAAAAAACTACATATTTTCTCTATTTTGATATATCAAAGTTAATGTTTTTTTTTTCCCTCTCAAGGCATTCAAAATACTTAATTTATATACATAGATTTTCGAGTCCTTATAACCAATGTGATTAAGGATATATTACCGTATAAAGAGTAAATTACAATTTGAATCAAATCTGAAAAGTTTGTTTGTGAGGATTAGTTGACCACTTGATAGCTCTAGTCGAGGGATTCAAATTTCTAAATTATTTCAACTTACTCAATCGATCAATTAGTTTGGTTGATTGATATAAAATTTTCTAGCACCTTTCAACTTTTTACATTTTTATTACATTGACTAATCAATTTGTTTAGTTGACCAATTTAAACTTTCCGCCCAAAGTCAACTTTTGTCTGTTAAACTCTCTTTTGCTCATCCGATCAATCATGGTAATAGGTCTAATTGAACGATCAAGACTTTTTGGAACTTTTCGACTTCTTCTAGTCTTTTCTTTTGTATTTGATTTCTTTCCTCTCATTGAAAAATATTTCCTCTCTTCCACAATCTTTTCATATTGTTTTATATGATTATATTCAAATTTAAACTTCTTTCCTTTTGTTTTATTAATCTCATTCAAACTCTTTTCTTCTTTTCAACTTCACAACTTATACTCCACTCAATAAATCAGCTATAATGCTTTCTATAAAATCCCAAATCATGTGCTATTTTTGGCTTTAGAAATTAAATTGAAATATTTTTCTAATTACATTAGCTCATTATCTAATTTACCTTTAATTGTTTATGGTATCTTCCAAAATGCAACATGTCTTAATAACTTTGACTTGCTCCAATATTTGGGTCATATCTTTTCTCATACATTTCTAATTAATGCATTACTAATGACATTGAAAACTAAATAGGTCTAACTTTCCAAATATATAAAATTCATTATTTAATTCATCTTAAATGGAATACAACAGTTTTTACAAGTTGACTAATAATAGGTTCACTTATTATCTTGTATTTGTGTTGTATCCTTTCATACTTATGTGTTTGCGTGATTTAACTTTTCCATTAATTACACTTAAACAAATACATTGATAACACTTAATGTTTTATTACCATTGTAACATAATATGAAATATTAAGGTTAAAACATTCCTCACATTTAATTATTTCGATTACTTAAGATATTTATGTGGGCACATATCACTAATCTCACATCACTCTAGATGTTTCCTTTTATATAGCATCCATTATCTGAAGCAAAAACTTTAATAAATTAAAGTAGATGATTGGTTTAACCAGTCATTTGTCTTTGGTATCATTTTTGTATAGTTCAAGAATTTTAACAAATAGATTTAAAAGTTAATGTAAAAAGATTAAATTAAAACGTATAGCTATTTAATTGCTTGAAAATTTGAAGAGTTACACTTCTATTTTTAAACATTTCTCGAAACTCTATTTGGAGTATAAACATACAAATACATGATTGTTGATTGCTTTCCAACTAAGGATTCAATTTTAGCTTCTTTAATCCACCTTATGCTTTACCATAGATTAGTTATGTCACTATGTGTACAATCATCCTTTACTTAAAATCCATTGATTAAAAGTATAATCATTCTTCAATAGATATCATAAATACAATTTTTTATCACAACATAAAGTCAACTAATTCTTATATCAATTCGAAGAATGAGCTTTGATGTAACAATAAATTATTATATTGTACCTTAAAGATTACATGTTTGAGTTATGAAAAAATATTTTTTTATATATGAAACAAAAGTAAGATTGCATTACATCTAATTCTTCTCAAAGCTACACAGTGTAAGAAGTCTCTTTGAACCCTTTTTTAAAAGAAGGATTTTGAATTTGAACCTTTTGTAAAATTAATTGATATAAAATTAATAATATGTAAGGTCACTCCACTGAGTTAAAAGTATAAAAATTTAGCTAGAAGATATCATTACCATTTATGTTAGGGAGAAAGATCACTTGATCGTGTCTTATTGTATTACTCAAAGAGATGACCTTACATTAGATATTGGTAAAAGATCTTTCATAATAGTTATTGTACCTCTTACCCTAATTGAAGAGAGACCTCAGTCTCACCCACTCCTCTTGTGTTTAGGTGTGTTTAAGGCTAGTTTATGGTTGGAATTTGATTATAATTAGACTATAACTTGTCTAAAATATGAATATTAGATTAAACTTATTTGGATGCAAAAAATAAAAATAAAAATAAAGTGAAAAAAAAAACATAAAGAAAAAAAAGAAAAAAGAAAAAAATCAAACAAATAATTTAATTGTTGCAAGTTAATTTACAAAGTCCACCACATAACTTAAAGGCACACCATACCCAAGAAAGGAAGAGTAGACAGCCCTCTAAATCCTTAAACTAAACCTAAAGTCAAGAAAGTTGCTTTTGAGTAAAAACTGTTAAAACCTAATGTATCATTAAATCATAAAAGAGGTCTTCCCTTTCTCAAAAGGCTATGACTAAGTATTTGTAGTTGTATAGGTGTAACAGCATTAGCTTGCCAAAAGACTTCCCAACCCTTTCTCCAAGACCTAATAACTCAGTCTAAGTGCAAACCCTACAAGCTAGTAGTCCATAAAATATTAAAATTATGCTAAAAAAAGAATTCCAATCTTAAGTACTTAACAAAAGATAATAAGTAAGTGAAGGAGCCTCCTTTATTAAAAAGAAGGGCCTTTTTACATTTAAGGAAACTCATGGATAGAAAACAAAAGGGGCAAAGACAAAAGTGACAAAAATAAAGGGAAAATAATATATATATATATATATATAAACCTACCTAAAACACAAAAAGCAACCAAAGAATGTTAAGACATTAAAAGACAAAACAAAAAAAATGTCATGATACCATTTCAAGAAAAAGAGCAACTCCCAAATACCTTTAATAATGGAAATAAAGATACACACAACAAGATTAAAAACCCCTTTGTTGTTTTCTTCTTTTACTTTTGTTAATATTACAATCAATACTTTAATTTGAAGTAATAAATAAACTAATTTGGCCTAAATTAAAATTACAAAAGGTGATTCAAAATTACTCTCTTAGTGAGCTAACAACTTATTATAGTAAAAGAAATCTAAGCAATAGACCTTATACAACTATTTATGATCTAACACTACATTTATTTACATTGGAGATAATCACTCACATATATGATCTGGATTGGGAATAAATCCACGGTCATGTCAAGTACCAAAAATAACTCCATACATTAATTTTAAATGATTAATTACTAGTCACTATTCTACTTTTGACCTTATTTTATTTGACTCGAAACCATAAGAAGTAAGAAGTTTACCAATTAATACATCCAAAGTCAACACAAAAAACAAACACCAAAGGCAAAAGATATTTCATTCTTTTTTTTTAATGCAAAGTAAAGTATTTAAATCCTTTCATAAATTTTCAAACTATTCTATTCCTATTTTTTAGTGTAAAGGATCACTATAAAAGATATGTGAATTTTTTTAAATATTTTCAAAAATATTTCACTCTTATTTTTTTAATGTAGAAGATTATCATAAAAGTATCCAAAAATAATAAGTATTTTCAAAAAAATCCTCTCCTAGCATAAAGGATTATTGTTAAAAAATCCAAAATTGATCAAAGTATTTAATTTTTTTAAAAATTCCTTAATAAAATTTTAATCAAAGCACGCAGTGTTTCTTTTTTTACTACCCTTCTAAATTCCGTAAGATCTTAATAAATACACTTTTATAACAAATTATACTTACAAGAGAAAGAGAAATAAATAAAGTATTGACAAGTAAAAGCATACAAGTAATAATAAGTGAGTAGACATTTGGATTAATCATAACCTCCATCAAATATAATTGTACTCCTAAATCCCAAAAAATTATAGTAAAATAAACCAAGCCATACCAATTCAAATAGGTCGTTTATGATGTTCCAATTGCATTTAAAATAATTGGTGGTGACCTTAAACTTAACTCACCATAGCATTATAATTGCCCCTTTGGTTGCTTCTGATATGCAAAGAACTAGATGTCGTGTCTTTTCCATATTCGTTGAACTCCCTTAACCAGGAAACCTTTGTGACAATGGTTACTCATTTGATGCATTTAACTATAGCTTTTGATAAGTATAACAATATCTCATAAACAAGTTTAAAGCATAATAACTAGAAGGATATATGTTCCATGAAATTAATTAATTATTTGATTTTTTGAGGCATATGTTAACCTACTACACAATATTTAAACTATGGTGTTATGGATTAGATTTAATTTAAGCAATTACAAATCTACAACACCTATATATTTTTTAAACAACTCCATTATGGAAGATTGTTCATGTTTTATAATGATTTATGTTTTGTCTTTAGGAGCATAATGAGTTAGGTAGCCTAGGGGGTTGCCTTTACATGCTAAAATTTCTTCTCAATTCTTATTCTTCTTAGAGTGATTCTTTCCATAGTATTTGAGGTTCAACTCCAAGGATTTTTATTTTCACTTTCATGTTCGTCAGAGTCTTTTTTAATTACTAAACTTGATTAAGCAAATGTCCTACATTAAAATGGGTAAGCAGTTCAAGTACTATCTTATGTAAGACCAACACTAGTGGTGCATTTATGATAGAGACAAAAATGGAAATAAATGATTTGGTTTAGCAAACAACTAAGGCAGGGTGGCAAGATGTTGCACTGAAGTTGGAAACTAAAAACTAGTTAAAACCTAAAAAGTTTCAAAATTAGTATAAGTGGGCAAAATTCTCTTAAATAAATAACATAGTCTAAAAGTGGTCAAATCAATTCTAAAAGTAAATGTCTTCCTATTGGCCTTTATTAAAAGTAAATGTCTTCCTATTGACCTTTGGTAGAGAAACAAAGAGGTGGCATGTCCTTAATGGCATCCCTTAATTTATTTCAAATTAGCTCCTTATTATCATAGACTAACTAATAAGTGTTGCCTAAAAAGAGCTAGATTTCTTTACATCTATGTTATAACTCCAAATGAATAGGTTATCTTTGAAGCTAATGACTAGGGAGAATGTGAAAAGAATCAAGGATATGTTTAATGGATTACTGGAGGTTAACTATACTTTAGATAATGTACTAAGCTAGCATAATTATATTAAACTTATAGTTCAGGTTTGGATTAAGGATTCTCATTACTAAGCTGAATATGTTTTCAGTATAAGATGCTTTTAGTGTTCTGTTTCACATGTGATAGGTTAAGACATACGAAGAAATGTTGCCTTTATTAACTTGTTGAGGGGAATAGATTTGCTAGAAGGATGCAAGGGAGATATAAGAGCTAGCTTAAAGTAAATCAACCACTCCTATGAATAGTTTTAATGATGGCCTCTCTTGTTAGTAGTTGAAAAAGAAATTTGAATGATAAATTATTAGAATTGAGGGATAATAAACTAGAAGGAACAATAGACCAAATGATGACAATGGTACCCTCACTTCCCAACATAAAAGAGAGCACTAATTATCCATTGATGCAAGACATGGTCATTTAACAAAACTATTTAGGCCAACAAACCATCTTTTAGGTGTATTGCTCTAAACAATTTTGATATGATTTTTACTTCCTAATGTCAAATATTAAATTCTCTAAATAGTAATATGCCTATGAGAGACTCAAACTTAGAAAAGATGGGATCTACCTTAAGTAATATGAATCTAGATGCCCCTAACTCTAAGGCTAGTCTGATTAAAGGTATGATTAGATTTTATATGTCTTTTATAGTAAAGCTTACCCCTTTACCATTACATTAACCCTTAAAAACTCTTAAGAATCATTTTAATAAGAAAAGAAGTCCTAAAATGACTTATAAACCTTTTCCCATTAAGAAGCCCGAAGGCCTATCCCTATATACATCAAACATAGCTCCTATATTCTTTTATATTAGCCTAAGCCCCCTTTCCTTACCAAACTTATTAGTTTGGCCCATACAAATTTGAAGTCCAACCTATAGTACCCACTTAAACTTTTAGGTCCATCTAAAACTTTTCCAACCCTAAGCTTAAAAAAAGGAAAGTGTGTCAAAAGCCTTATTCATAGTGCCAAAATAGGTTCTCCCTTTCTTTGTGCTTCTTTTACTCTTACAAAATCATAAGAAAAAAGTAATTAAAGCTTAAGTCCCTACTTCAACTTCACTCAATGGTGCATCTAACTTTTCCAATAATGATATAATATTGGTAACTGGCCTATAATTATGAAAGTAATAATAATCTTGTTGGTATCAAACTGATAAAGGCTGAAGTAACCTTCGACAATTAGAGCTCTAAAAAAGCTCATCTAATTACAATGCCTTAATATCAACTTTTTTATAGAGATGAAGTACAATATTGATTAATGTAAATGATGATTAAGATATGATAAAATTGAGTATGTGGTATCAGAGGGCAAGGATAAAGGTCTCGCTATTTGGTAAAGGGATTCAATCTAAATTTAAATTCATTAAAAAAAAGACAAAAAATTTATTTCATCTAACGTGATGTTGTTCTTAAGGCCTTTTTACCTAATTAATTCCTTAAGGATATGAAAATCCATATAAGAACCAATATAGAAATATGTGGCATGAGCTAAGAACCTACAAACCTCAAAATAGTACCCTTTGGATTTATATATAAGATTTCAATGCAATCTTTTCTAGCAAAGATAAAAAGGGAAAAGACTTGTAGATATATGTAAGCAATAATTATTCCAAAACTTGGTTGCTAATTGTGATTTGCTAGACTAAGATTTCAAAAGGCATTCACATACTATAAAGTCTGTTAAGATTATTAAGATCATGTGATATATATTATTTCTTTACATTTTAATGTGTCCCTCTTGCTTAATTAATGTCATTGATGTTAATTTATTCAAATTATAACTTTACTTTCTTGATAAATAAACATGAAAGCTTCATTTGAAAAGATATTATTTAATTCATATTTTTTTATAATAAGATCTTTAAATTTGAATTATGCATTGAGCTAATAATTATGCAATGATCTTATATTCTATTGATTATATGCTTTTAGAAAAGTATTAAATGAGATCTTGAGTATGGAGATTCAAAGTTGGTAGAAAGTTTAAACAAATCTACTTATGTCATCAACTAGTTAGTTTGATGAAAATAAAAGAGAAATAGAAAAGAAATAAAAAATTTGGGTTGGTTAACTAGGCTAATGCATATACTTAATTGGATACTAAAGATAGTTTCAAGCTATAAAGGAAAAACTTATAGAAATTTTATATCATTTGACTTAACCTTGTAATTAATTAAAAGTAGTTGAAGAGCTAAAAGCTTCAAATGTGTAAAAGTTACAAAGAAATCATTTTGGTTAACTAGATCATGCTTATAACCAATCAATGAGACTAAACAATGTAAAAACTAGAAGTTGAAAAAGTTGTTAAGGTTTTAGATCGCTTAACCATTCTAAGTGCTGTCATTGACTAATGTCTCAAAGTTAAAATTTTTTATTTTGGAAATTAATTCTCTTCACATAAAAAGATTAATGTCTGATAACTATTTTTTGTTGTTTGTCTATAAAAGAGTTTAAGAAACTTTTATAGATAACCATGGCATATGGTATTAAACTAAGTGATAGATTAAAGAAAAGAAGTGAAAAGATTAAAAGCAAGAACAAGAGCTCTAAGAGAAAAAATTTGAGATTGTATAAAAGTAAGAGTGCCTTAGTGAAAAGTAATAAAGTATAAATATCTAAGTGTTATGAAGAACTAATATTTTATTATGAAAACTTTATTAAAGTTTTGTCATGATTAAGGTCAAGGTGACTAAATGTAAAGAGTTGTTTTTGCCCTACATAAGAAGAAATAATTAGTGAAATTGAATTCTCAAAGAAATAACTTTAAAGAATGGACATAAGCTCTAAATTTGAGTTAAACCATTATAAATTGTTATACATGCTTTCTTTCTTCCATTATCTCTTTTTATTTTCAATTGTTTATTTGCTTGTTTTATTATTTATTACTGATTATTTTGTCATCTCTCTTTAGAGTTAGGATGGAGTAAAGTTTGAGTAAACAAGCCAATTAAGCCTAATTCAATCCCTCTTTTAGGTTACCTTAGAAACTAACAAATGGTATCAAAGTTTGGTTTTGTTTCACAAGCCTAATCTCTTAGAGTTGATCCATGACATATCTTATACATATGTGTTATGTTGAAAGTAAAAACACCCTCAAATACCTTATTTTTTATGCTACTAACTACAACTACTAAAAAAATAAGATAATTTTATATATCTAATCTTTTGATTATGAACTTTAAGAATTAGTTAAGAGTGGCCCTTAAAAAGCCTATGAAGCAAGTAATAGTAAGAAAGAGTGAGTCCATAAAAAAGGCTAAAAATTCAAAATCATCAATTTAGGAGCTACTTATATGCTTCATTATAGTTTAAGTGTTAATGAGTATAACAAGATTTTTTTATGTAAGTTGATACAAGAGATATGAGACATGCTCAAAGTTATTCATAAAGGTATAATAAAAGTAAAGGACGTAAAGTTAACTCATTCATGTGTAAGTATGAGTTATTTAAGATGAAGAGTAATAAGATGATCTCTAAGATGTATATAAGGTTTATAGATATCATTAATCCACTCAAGAATTTTGAAAAGGACAAAAAGACAAGTGATCTTATGAAAAAGATATTGAAATCATTTCAAAAGACTAAAAATGATCATTAAATCTAAGGACCACAACACCTTAGGTATTAACTTATGAGAAGACTTTTACTAAAAAGATTACTAAAAAAAGAAAGAGTTACTTTTAGAGCCTCTTCCCCTTACCCTAAAAATAGAAAGATGATGATGAGAGTGATTAATACACTCAAGAAGATAAAGAGAACCTTATTATGCTAACCAAAAGGGTTACATAACTTTAGAGAAAAAAGAAATAAAGTTGTAAGAGATCCTTTAAGAGCAATTACAATAAAGATGAGAACATTTATTATAATTGTAACAAATCTAGTCACATTACTTATAACAGTAATATAAACAAGAATAATGACAAAAGCTAGAAAAAAAAAGCCCTCAAAGTTACTTAAGATTATCCAAGTTTACTTATAAGATGATTTTAACGATGTTAGAGTTAATTTGGCATTCATGTCTATGAAGAATAAGGTAACTTCTATTTAAGATACCTTTAATTATGATAAGTCTTTGATTAATGAGTCGTATGACACTCATATGACACTATAGATTACATGAATAGGAAACTTAAAATCATAGCTATCAAGAATAAGTGTCTTTATGCCAAAAATATCTTTATAGAACTTAAAATTGGATCCTTAAAGTAAGAAAATACTTATATAAAAAATAAATTCAAGTCACTTACTAAGAAAAGTAATGAGTTAGATAATATCTATTATGAGAAAAGACTTGTTAAGTATTTTAAGTGAAAAAATTTATCTAAAACAAAAAAGTATCTAAACTTGAAAAGTCTCTTTCTAAATTTCCTTAAAATAACAATAAACTAGACATGTTACTTGACTTTTGAAAGTATCAAGGTAAGAAAAGTGTTTTAAGTTATACATCTCATGCATATCAACTTAAAACTTCTTAAGGTAAGATAACTCATATACACACACATGCTTGAGCATCTAGCAATGCATCATATAAGAATATTTATATATCATATCATGGTAAAAGTACATCACACTAATATACATATATGTATATAAGACATACACATAAGCCTAAAGTATCTTACATAGATATCATGCTAAAGATTATATTAAGTGTTAGATGTAAGAATATTGGCATCAGCAAGATAGGTAAGAGAAAATTTCCAATGATTGACAATGTCTCACTTGTCAAATAACTCAAGTTTAACTTATTAAGTATTAGCTAATTATGTGATAATAACTATAAAGTATCATTTATGCAAAATACTTATTGTATTACTCATTTCAAAACAAATGATGCTTTATTTGTTGTTAAGTGATTGAACAATATGCATATTATTGAGTTACACATTTTGGCTAACTAACATGTTAAGTGTTTTGCCTTTGTTAATGAAAAGCTGTGGATATGACATCAAAGGTTAAGTCATGTAAGCATGAAGTGATTATTAAAGTTTAACCAATATAACCTTATAAAAGGTCTTTTAAGGGTGAAACTTAAGAAGGACAAGATATGTATTGTATAAAAAATGGGTAAGTAAAGTAAAAAACTCTTTTGGGAGCAAAGAGTTAATATCTACTTTTAAACTCTTATAGCTATTACAGATGGATTTGTTTAATCTAACTCATATTTCATCTTTAATTAGTAAATTATATGTATATGTCATTTTAAATGATTATAGTAAATTTACATGGGTTAGATTCCTAGATCATAAGAATGAATGCTTAAAGACTTTTAAGGTGTTTTGTAAGCAAGTTTAAGGTGAAAAAAAGTACCATGTCACTTTAATTAAAAGTGATTATAAAAGTAATTTAATAATGATAGCTCTGAGAATTTATACAATTTTCAGTATATCTCTCACAACTTCTCAATTATAAAAACTCCACAATAAAATCAAGTTATTGAAAGCAAAAATAAAATCTTATAAGAGATTGCTAAAACCATATTAAATGAGTATAGTCTTCCTCGATATTTTTAGGAAGAAGCAATGCATCCTCCTTATTAAACATCTAACAAAGTTTTCACTCATCTAACTTTTGTAAAGGCCTCTTATAAGTTATAGAATTGGAGAAAGCTTAAAATAAACTTGCCATTAGTTTTTAGTTGTAAGTGTTATATTCTAAATAAAAAAGACATCATAGGCAAGTTTGATTTTAAGGTAAATAAAAATATCTTCTTAGAATATTCTTTTAGTCACAAGGCATATAGAGTATTCAACAAGAATCTCTTATTGTCAAAGAGTCCATGCATGTTGCATTTAATGAAACTAACTCCTTCTTTTATAAAAAAAAAAAAAAAAAAAGAAGAGTTAGATGACTTTATAGGTACAAAAAAAAGATTAGACAAGGAAAATGAATTATCAAGATAGTAATAACATTCTAGTGAAGTTTAAAAAAAGTAGAGTGAACAACTTAAAGTAAATAAGTTTAACCTTTCAAAGAATGACGATCTTAACAATGTTGTTCAATGAGTTCCAAAAGAGTAAAAGCAAGCTAGAATGACATTTTAGAATCAAATTATTAGTAACCCTTTTGCTCCTTTGAAAACTTAGTTTGTATCTATGAACACTAGCATTGTAATATATATAGATAATGCATTAGTTAACTAGTTTTAGGTACATGTAATTAAGAATGAGCTTGACTAGTTTAAGAAAAACAAAATCTAGATTTTGATAACAAGACCTAATGATCATCTTATTATTGGAATTGAACTTTAAAAACAAGTTTGATGAATATGGCCAAACTATGAGGAAACAAAGCAAGGTTAATTGCTAGAAGTTACCATTAAAAAAAAGGAATTGATTATAGAGCTTTTCCCTAATTATAAGGTTAGAGACAATCAAAATATTGCTTGCATTTACATCGCATAAGAGTTTTACATTATACCAAATAAATGTGAAGAGTGCATTTATCAATGGCTACATCATGTAGGAACTTTATATTGATTAACCCCTGACTCTAAAAGTAATGAGTTCTTAAATCATGCTTACAAGCTTTCAAAAATTTTATATTGGTTAAAGTGTTAAGAGCTTGGTATGAAAGATTAAGCTCTTTCTTAATTGACAAAGACTACATTAAAGGTAAAATAAATATTACTCTTTTTACCAAGTCAAAAGATAAGGACTTATTAATTGTTCAAATTTATGTTAACGATATCATATTTAATGCTAACTAATGAGTCATTATACAAGGAGTTTACTAGTGATATGGAAACAAGATTTGTGATAAGTATAATGGATAAATTAGATTTCATTTTCAAACTTTAAATCAAGTAAACAAAGGATGAAATTTTGAACAACTAAGCCTAATATACAAAGAAGCTATTAAGAAGTTTGGTTTGGATGATTCTAAATCATGTGGCACTTTAATGACTACTTCCACAAAATTAGACTATGATGTAAATGGTAAGGTTGTAGATGAAAAATATGATAGAGGTATGACTAATAGTCTTCTCTATCTTATTATTAATAGACCAGATTTAATGTTTATTGTTTATTTGTGTGTAAGATTTCAATCTAACTTAAGAGAGTTACACCTAATTTCCCTTACAAGAGTGCTTAGGTATGTGAAGGAAATCATAGGTTCAAGACTTTGGTACCTGAGGAAATCAACCTTTGACTTAATGCGTTACTTAAACTTTGTGGGAGATAAAATTAAGAGGAAAAGTACCATAAGTATATGAAAGTTCCTTAGTCCTATAGTATAGTAGAAAGTAAAGTTTAATAACTTTTTCTATAATTGGTGTAGAGTGTATAGTAACAAAAACTTACTATACTTAATTATTTTCAATGAAAAATCTTTAGAGCAATTTAAATTATACTACTCCCATATGCTTATCAGGTATGATAACAAAATGCAATAAACATGATCAAGAATCCTATGCACTATTTTTAAAACACAAACATTAAGCTCAAGTATTGTTTCATCAAAGATCATACGTTTAAGGGAAATATGCCCTTAAAGTTTGTGAACACTAATGATCAATTAGTCAATATTATTACCAAACCATTGAGATAAGTTTGTGACCATTACAAAGAAATTGGGCATGATTAAGTTAGATTGATCTCTTAATTATGTGATTTTTGTGTTTTGTATACTTTCATGTGATTCGAGGCATAATTATATATGTTTGCATGTTTAATATATATGTTACATTTTGATATAAACATTGTGATTTTCAAAAATGAAAATTAGTGTTTTTATCTAAGAGGGATTGGCCAACTAGATTAAAAGTATAGATCAATAAATATGAGCAATCAACTAATGGCTTACATTGGTCGACTGATGTTATTTTAAAAGCTCTCATTTCCCTTATCCGTTTTTTAAAATGCAAAATTTCTTTTTTTTTTCAGAATTTTTTTTCTTTTTTCAAACTCAAAACCTTAATCTATAAAGCTCCTCTCAATCCATTAAAATTAACACTCTAAAGGTAGTAATTTTTTAAACACATCATTAATAACACCATAATCTAGATCTAGTTCAAAAAAGGAAAAGCCTAAACAAGGAAATCAAGTTTAATTTTCTTAAGGACTTGAAATGCTATTGCCATTCCTTCTACATCTTTCATGTCACCAACAACCTTAATACCCAAGCTAAGAGTTACTGTTGAGTATATGTCATCATCCATACTATGTAAATCCTTATCATTATCAATTTCTCATGTTCTTCTCTCTCTACAGAAAATTGGAGGAAAGACCCCAATCAACCTTCATAAAAAATAATCAAGCTAATTTTAAAAAGAAAGATGGGTGAGAAATTGAAGAATGTTAAGTTGACACTATCCTCATCAGAGACATCTTCAACACCTCTATCAACTTTGATAGCACTACTTATAACTTCACCACCTTAAACACTAACTACAAGAGTTTCATCAACTTCTTAGCACTATAATTCATCAAGGTACTATAACTTTCACTTTAGAAACTCCTAAATTGAATATGATTTTTACAAATTCAAGAAAAGAAAAGCATATGTTGGTAGATCGTTAAATTTAGATTATGTTGCTGAGTTTAAGAAGAATGATTTTTTGGATGGATTAATATTTCAAAAATAGGTTAATTTTATCATATTTAGGTATGTTTTTTATATTGAGACATTAAAATATTTTTTTACTAATATGGTGGTGAACAAGAATTACTTTATGATCACTTGTGATATGTATAGGAAGAAAGTGAAAATCACCCCTAAGGTGATTACACATTGTTTGAATTTGCTACTAGAAGGTGATTTTGTTTATTGGAATGACTTTTGGAATTTGAGAAAATTTGATACTTAAGAGCATATATAAACAGTGTTTAAAGGTTAAGTTGACCTTGGAAAGAAAAATATCAACATCAATAAGTCGTTGAAAGCCTCATCATTGCCATCAAGTTCATAATAGTGCAAAGAATTATGACTTGTAACATTAATCCTAAATGAGGACATTATGATTACTAGACTTTTCTTAACTTTTGTTTGTTGACTTATCTTTTAAGGAATGGAAAATTTAGTATGCCAAAGTATATAATGAGGGTGTTTAAGAAGGCTTAGAAGGAGACAATTAGGAAATTCCCTTATTATATGCTTTTGAGTCACTTATTGCTTAAGTTAGGAATTACTAATATTGGTGAGGTCCCTTCACATGTTCCTAGTGGAAAGTTAATTAATACCATTACTTTAAAGTAGATGAAGTTGGTTGCAAGTGAAGGAAAATGGTTTATTCCTTTAAAGAAACCAAAGTCAAACACTGAACCATAAGTATAACACTTGGCATTACAAATACATCAACGTCTCTTCCAGCTTCTTCTACCATAGATTTTCCCTCATTGACTAAGGAAATTAAAAAGCTCAAAATGAATCTCAATTGTCTTTGAAATGATATTAATGAAATCCATGTTGATCTTTAAGACTTTAGAAAGGAGACAAAGGAGTCCTTGGTGTATATTCTTGCTTTGATACAGAAAGAAAGCCTATTTGATGCAAGTTACAAAAAGAGGAATTAATGAAGTCCTATTTTTGCATTATATTTTGTAATGCCTAAGGATAAGAGAGATGATTAATGACCTTAATTGATCCTTTGGATGGATATGGATTTTTGGATATGGTTTTTTTTTAAAAAAAAAATGGATATAATGTCAAAAAAGAGAGAGATGATATTTAGCTTTAGTACTTAATTGTTTAATCAATGTTTTATTACTTTGATACTTACTTTTTGGTTGATCAGTTGCTTTACTGTATTAAAAAAGGGCAAGAGTGTACATCTAAGGAGTGATATTACATCTCATTGTCCTATTAATCAATCATGGTCATCATAAAAAAAGAAAAGGATTTTTAAGTTTGTTGAGATTATTGGGATCATATGTTGTATATTATTTCTTTGTGTTTTAATGTGTTCCCATGCTTGATTGATATCTTTGATATCAATTTATTTGAATTATATCTTTACTTGATAAATAAGCATGAGAGATTTATTTGAAAATATATTGTTTGATTCATAATTTTTATGATAGGATTTTTGAATTTGAATTTGGAGTTTAGCTAACAATTATACAAAGTTCTTCTCTTTGTATAAATTTTTAACTTTTAAAAAGTTTAGACTAGTTAACCCTTGTCATTAGTCAAACAATTAGAAAGAAAAGTAAAACAGAAAAGAAATAGCAAATTTGGTTAGGTTGATTGGACTAATGTTTGAAATTGACTAAACATTAAAGAAGGTTTCTAGTTACAAAGAAAAAGGTTTTAAAAATTTCAAAATAATTGACCTGATCCTAGTTATAATCGATTAAAGGTAAATAAAGAACTAAAAGTTTCAAAGGTGCAAAAGTTATATAAAATACAAGTCTATTGACTAGACCGTACCTATGACCAATCGATGAGACTAAACAATGTGAAGAGTATAAGCCAAAAAGGTTAGAAAGATTTTAAGTTGATCAATTAGTTTAAGTGCTACGATTGACCAATACCTCAAAATTACTTTTTTTTTTTCAAAAATTGATTGTTTTTATAAAAAGAGATCAATTTCTAATGACTAGTTTTTGTCTTTTGTCTATAATAGAGTTTGAGAAATTCTTTGTAAATGATTATGACATATGATATTAAACTAAGAGAAAAAGTAAAAGAAAATGAAAAGATAAATAGTAAGAGTTCTAAAAGAGAAAAATTAAGATTATGTAAGAACAAAAGTATTTTAGTGAAAAGTAATAAATCATGAATCTCTAACTATTAGGAAAATCTTGTATGTTCTCATGAAAGTTTTATAAAAGTTTTATTGTGATTAAAGTCAAAGTAATCAAGTGAAAAAAAAAAAGAGTTAATAGAGTTGAACACTTAAGAAAGGAACCTCAATAAGTGGACACAAACTTTTAAACGAAGACAAATTATTATAAATCACTGTGTATACTCTTTTTTTTTTCTTTTATCTCCTATTATTTTAATTATTTATTTATTTTTTTATTATTTATTATTAATTATTTTGTTATCTTTCTTTAGAATAAGAATAAAGTATCAGTTGAGTGATGAAGTTAATTTAACTCAATTTACCCCTTTTTTAGATTTTTTTAAGAACCAATATATAATGAGGTTAATGGGAAAATAAGGCACGATTTTGTTATGAAAAGGCTGGACAAAGCATTTTCTAATGTGGAATGGAGGATGGTATGCCCACATGCATTGATTTTCTATGAACATTGTAAGGTTTGATCATGTTCCCTTAATTTTAAACTTTAGCTATATAACTAAGAAATCCATAAGGGGTTTTAAGTTTAAATCTTGCTAGAAAAAATTAAACGACTACACATTAACAATTTAGAAGGGTTAGTAGGGGGCTATGACTAATTTTGATAACTTTCAATTTGCTAAAAAACTTTGATATTATAGTGCCTCCTTGAAAAGATGGAGCTCTAGAAGAGTGGAAAACTTAAAAGTAAGGATTGAGTAACTCAAAAGGGACCTTACAAAGATTCAATCTAAACCATTAGTTTGAGTAAAGTAAGCCATAGGAATTATAGATCATTTGAGACCTTAATCACACATAGAAGTTAGAGGAGATGTTTTGGTAACAAAGGTCTAAGGTTAATTGGTTATCATTTGGAAATAGGAACACATGTTTTTTTCACACCACCATTATAAGGCATAGGTAAAGGAGCATTATAATAAGATTAAAATCTAATGATGGTTGGATAAAAAATGATAAGAAGATTTGTGAGTTGATTTCTAGTTTTTTAAAGGATCTCTATAAAGGAGGTAACATTGAAGGTGTAAAGGTTATCATAAATGTGATTTTGATCTAAATCTCTTAAAAAATAAATATAGGCCTTAACGCAAAGGTAACTAATGAAGAAATCACTATACTAGTCTTTGAGATAAGGGCTTTAAAATCCCTTAGGCCAGATAGTTTTTCTAAACTCATTTATCAAAAATACCAGGCCATTATGGGTCCTAATGTGTTAAAAATGGTTAA
The DNA here is from genome assembly GCA_019804595.1 of Bruguiera parviflora. Lineage (NCBI taxonomy): Eukaryota > Viridiplantae > Streptophyta > Magnoliopsida > Malpighiales > Rhizophoraceae > Bruguiera > Bruguiera parviflora. The sequence continues at coordinate 8,444,424 of CM034050.1, forward strand.
GAGATTATTTTTCTTGGGCTTTTTTTTTTTTTTCTTAAAGAGATAAACAAAACTCCCATTATGCTTATCCCCATGTAATTAAATCTAATAGACATTAATGGCTTTAGGCCCATTAATCAGTGTAACTCTTTCTAGTAAATTATATCTCAGATCTTAATTAATCAGATAAAACCATGCTAAAGTACCTTTATCCTTGGTAGACATAACTAGGATAGTATTCTTATAACACATGAGAGCTTTCAAGGGTTAAAATAAAGAATATGTAAAGATAGGGTTATAATAGTTAAGCTTGATATACAAAAGACTTATTATAAGTTTAAGTGGCATTTCTTGTATAAAATAATGAAGGAGCTAGGTTTTTATGAATGGTGGACAGATCATGCAATGTGTCTCAAGCGTCAATTATTAGACGTGTTTACAAGGCTTATAAATAATATTATCCAAATAGGGTAGTTAAATGGTTATAAGATTAAGTCGAGATGTCCAGTTCTTTTACATGTTTACTTTGTCAATGATACCCTATTATTTAGAAAAGCTACAAGGGAAAAGACAACAATGATGATATTTTTAATTAATGTGCATAGTAGTAAATGTTCACAAATTTGGAATAAAATTTAGCCAAAACACTCAACCAAAAATGTGAAATCAGATCTTGCAACTCACTAGTATAAAGCCATTAGTTAGAGGAGAAGAGTATTTGGGTCTTTCGTTGAGCTTGGACCACTCCAAAAGTGAAACACTGACATTTATTTATGAGCAAGTGGACCAAAAGATCTAATCATGGAAATAACAAATTCTATCTTTAGTAGCAAGGGAGATCCTTATTAAATTTGTTATGTAGGCCATACCATTGTATGCTATTATGGTGCTTAAATTATTGTGGAAAATTTTTTAGAAGATTAATTAGAAAATTGCCAATTTTGGGGGGGTTAGCCAGGTGAAGGGTTCGAAATACATTAGGAGAGTTAGCAAACCTTATCACTACTAAAGGCTTATAGCAGTTTGATTTTTAGGGACCTTATAATGTTTAATCTAGCTTTAGTCACAAAATAAGGATGGTGAATTCTCCAAAACCCAGAAGCACTATTGCTTAAGGTTCTATGAGGCATTTAGTTCCTATTCAGTAAATTTCTTATTACAAAGGCTTTAGCCCTTTTTGGTGCTGATAAAGTCTTTTCCAAGGAAGAAAGTTCTTGGTTAGAGGGCGTAAATGGGAAACTAGGGATGGGAAACAAGCTAATAAATAGGAAGACTTATGGATTTTAGAATTGCCAAACTTTGAAGTCCAATCTATGAGACATATAGATGTTATGGTTATTATGATTAAGGATCCTTTACATGATAATCTTAAAGAATGGAATTTAAAGAGGATAGTGAGGTGGCTATTATTGACAAAATTCCTTCAAGACATGAAAAGAACCTAGATAAGTTTATATGGAGCTATGATAGGTCAAAGGAATCTACAGTTTAAAGAGGCAAGTAGTAAAGATAACTTATATTTAACCTTCAAATCCTAGGCAGAGGTACATCGAGGATTTATCACTTTGGAAGCAAATTTGAGCATTAAAGATACATCCAAAGATCATATAGTTCTTGTGCAAAGCTCTATGAAATGTCCTGCCAACCTAAAACAGTCTTTAAAAATAAAGGATAATGGAGGAACAAAGCTACTAGATTTGTAGAACCCATACTAAATTTATGGTGTATGCTTTAGTGGGTTATAAGCATACATAAGCTACTTGGTTTGCTAGTACATTGGTACATTCTCCTATAATGGACTCTACTGTCTTCTTCTATAATTGCTAGTTAGGAATCACTATTAATTTTATAGGTAAAGATAGCTAGGGATTAATGAGTCTTGTTACTAATCTATACTAGAATATTTGAAAGGCTTGAAGCGCATTATGCATAGAGGGTAGTAAAATTAGTCCTTGGTTGACTCTAGACAATGTTTATCGTGGCTGGAATGACACTAATTTGCTCAATTTACTAGTGAGTTAACAGTTGCATATACCTCAAACCCCTCCTTTTCACATACTAGACTTTAGACCCAACTTAAAGAAGGGGTTTTTAAACTAAACTATGATGTAGCATTCTCTATTCATGACAAATATGTAGGCTTGGCAATCATCAATAGGAACAAACAGGGGCCAATCATAGATGGAGGCACCATGAGTAGAAAGGTAAGCTATGCTCTTATGAGAGAAGCAATGACACTTTATCTTATTACCATTATTGTTTCATGTGCTAAATAGAATAAAATGATTTTAGAAACTAATTATGAAATCTTATTTCAAGTTATTTAATATAAGAAACTAGATTGTCTTCTAGAAATACAGATCATTGTGTGTGACATCAAGGAGTGACTTGCTTGCCACCTAAAGGTGGAACTAAGACTTATCTATAGAGTGGCTAATCAAGTTGCTCATTAGATGGAGTTTTGAGTGATTTGGATTACCGTTATTTCAAATTTTATATTTATTAAAATTCATATCTTTTAGATTTTAGATATTTGAAATTTTAAATTTATTAGATTTTAAATTTTTTCATCCATCATGTATTTAATTTATAAAGTTTTAAGAAATTTGAGTTATATGTATTTCAACTTTTAAATCATTAGAGTTCAAATTAATCAAATTTTGATTTTGTTAAATTTTAAATATATTAAATTTCAAATATTTTGAATTTTAATTTGAGTTATATGAACTTTAAGATTTAAGAATTGAAATTATTTATATATCAAATTAATTAGGATATGAGTCATTTGCGGGTTGCTAAAATTTTAAGTTATTTCAATTTCAAATAATACAAATTTTAAATTATTAAAATTTTTAATTAATATCAATTAAATTGAGTCAAATTAAATTTTAAATTAATTAAATTAAATTTTTTTCTCTTACAAAATAGTTATTTTCATCTTTTACAATCTCTCTGTACACACATGTGTGTGTGTTTTTTATTAATTAAAAAGTCTATTAAGTAATTAGTTCACAATAAAAATATATTTTTTATATTTTTAAATTTTAATTTTTTCTTAAAATTATAATTTAAAATTTTAAAAATTAAAATTAAAATTATTAATGGTTAAAATATATGTAAAAAGTATAATTTATGTAATAAAAAAACTCTTTTAGAAAAATTTAAAAAATTTTAAATTCTTAATATTATACAAATTGATAATTCATAATTATTAAATTTAATTTAAATATCTATTTAAATAAATGAATTAATTAATTAATTGATAATTAATTTAATTGAATTAATATTTCAGAGTTTTTTTTTTTGGCTAGTTGTTTGAGTCCCTCCAAATAGCTTGTCGAGTGGTATAGCCAAACGATAGTAAATTAACTGGTGGTGCTTCTCAACAATCAAGTTGTAAAGAATCAAGACAACTAATTAAGGATAGGAAGCCTTTAATAAAATCGATCAGATAAGTGCCGACAAAAGCTAGAACAAAACAATGGACAACTGATCAACAAGAGATCCACCACCGCCAGTATTAGCAGGGCCAACGATGGTTCAATCAATCAATCAATCTCAATGATCCTCCTCCTTTTCTCGCTATAGGGTCACAGTTATGCTCACAAATCTAAAACAAAATTCTGGTACAAATACATTTGCATAGTCTTCAAAGAGAGGAGGGAAGAGGGTACCTTTTGAGAGGAACGAACGATACGGAGATTCTGATTTGAGAAATTACGAGATGACTTTCTTCTATTCCTTTGTGGCGGATTAGTCTCTCGCGCCCCCCCCCCCAACCCCAACACCAAAAAAGACGACCCGGTCCGACTTGACCAGTTTTTTGAGTTAACCGAGTTTCAAGAAAATCGGCCGAATCAACCGATTCTTTCATGGTTCAAAGTTCCAAGCAGTTTGCTAACCCACCCAGCCCAACCAAATACCATATGACAAACTAGAAACCAAGCCTCGGTTAACTGAGAATAGAATAATTTTAGGTGGCGACATGGAAAATATTTTATTCACGCGTGAGATTTATAGGGCAAAAGGTAATGGATTCCCTCCTTGTTCGTATAGACAGTTGGAATCAATTGATGGAAATATAAAACAAATGTCAATATCATACTCAACATACATTGAACCAAGACTTCAGTCAGTAGTGAACGGCGTGGCAAATCAGAAGACTGGAAATATGACCAAATGGTGCGATCAGTTCGACCCTCTTATTTCAACACTTCATGATTTTGTCTCTCTCTTCGATATATTGTATATTTAAACTTAGGTGCTCCTGTAAATTATTTAAAACGGACGGGAATCCCTTTGATTGTATGATCGGTAATTTGATTTTCCTATGGCTCCCACATTTTTTGTGGATTTGTATGTTTCAAACTTTCACTCAAGCCTTGCTGGAATCTTTGGTGCACTGCTGCTTCCTTCTTTTCACGTGACTCTTACTGCTTTCTTTCCGATCAAAGAAAAGAAAATGTGGACTTATATAACAAAACCCTTTTCCCTGTAGGGCGAGTTTGGGGGCATTGTGTACTTTAGATTTGGAAACAGTCTTATACGGTTCGAGTAGGAGGGTATTAGGTAGAGATTTTTCATTTTTCTACGCCCACATCGCATGGATACAAGCAAGTTGACAGTATTTTTCCGGTCGCTTGGAATCTGGTTTAACTCAATTGCCTTACACCTCTCGAAAGTTTTGGCCGTTCGTGTATGTCTCGCGCAAATGCTTGGATTCTGATGCAGACAACCAAACCAAGCGAAAAATGCACATCACCAGGGGAAAAGCATATAATCTCCGGAGAAGGAAAAAGAAGATTAAAAAGCAGAAGCACGTAATAAAAGATTAAACACCACATCGTTCTTTAGAATACACATTACTGCTATAAACTAACATAGCACATCACATCACATGGACCCATGACACATCACATCACAACATCACATGGACTACCACATGCACATGGACCCATGACCCACGACAAGCCAGACCAGACCACCAATCGCCCGTTCCCCTCCGTCGGGTACCTTTTTCTTGCTTGCACCATTTTCCCATAGCCATGTTTTTTTCAATTTTGGGCACTAAAAAGGTAGCAATATTTAAGATGATAACAGCATCCTCCTCCCCCTCCTCCTCCTCCTCCTCCTCAAAAAAAAAAAAAGAAAAAAAAAAGAAAAAAAAGGAAATCCCACCTCCCAAATTCCTCTCCACTCAATACAAGAACCAAAGCAACCACCAGTTGGCCAATTCCCAGCAAGAACGAAAACACCATCAATATTGAAACAGAGCTGTAGATGCCATGATTGGTTGATTCAGATAGATCGAGTTTAATGGGTTCATCACGAAGTTATCGGGACCAATTGTTTGGGAACCAGCCTGATGATGATGATGATGATGATCAGTTTCATAGATCCCGTTACTTGCGTTGATAAAATTGATGATCTCAGTGAGGGAGTCAAGTCTTTGGCTCAGTTCCACCATCTGCGCCCCTAAAATTGAGTTGTCAGCCTCAGCCTTCAGGTAGTGTTGTGTGGTGACATTGATGCTCGTCAGGATTTGGTTTTTCTCCTTCCTAAGCTGCGTCATTTGGGCCATCAAATCGTCCAGGTGCTTCTGCTTTCTCATCCTGGACCGCCTTGCGGATTCCCTGTTGGATTCCTTCCTCTTCCTTTTCCGCTGATCCATCAACAGCTGCAAATCCCCTTCTGAGCCCGAGTTTTGAAGCTGACTCGGAGCGGAGCACGAGGAATTCCCACTAGAAAATGCCATATGTGATAGATATTTGGTATTTTTACACCAATTAGACCACTAATAATAATCTCAATTAAGACAAGACAGACCTTATTATATTTCTTTGATCTTGATCTAACCTTATGGACTTACTGATAACTATATGATAGTAGCTATATTGTATTATTCAGGCGGATGTATTGAAGATTTATTTATGAGAAAACATAGAACCAGTAGAGGAACACAACCGAGAAAGATTGAACAAGGTGGGTCCTACGCCTGAGGGAGGAACTGACCATAAACCCGGAACGAAGGATTTCACTAAGAACTGGAGACATGAATATCAAACATCAAAGTCGAGATACGCAGCATCAATGCTTATAGATAAGTCAAAAGGTTCTGTTTTTTTTTTTCTTTTTTTCGGCAGAGTGACAAACTCGGATCTCAACTAGAGACCAGAGAACTTTTGCCTGAAGTAAAAAGGAATTCCAAGAGCTTGAATCGAAAGGCTTTTGGCTTCGGACTCTTAAACCACCCCAACATGCAGGAGAGAAACCCCGAGAATCAGGACCCAGACGGGATGATACCAAGAAAACACAGAGAAAAAGAAGCCAAATACTTGCTGAGAAAAACCAGCAGAACCTCGGCTCTTACACCCAAAAATTTTAAATAATAATAAAAAAAAAAAAAACACAGGAGAGAAAGGGAGCTTGTAGAAGCCAGAAAGCCTGAGCCTATTAGGGGGTAAAGAAGAGAGAAGAGAAGAGGTTGTTCTCGACCTCGAGGGGCCAATTTATAGAACAGAAAAGGAGAAAACAGGAAGACGAGGGGCACAAAATGAAAATAAATAATAAATAAATGGAAATTATTTAAAAAATCAGAAAATGACAGGTTACAGCTGCTTATCATGACCCCCATGTTCATATTTTCAGGTATACAATAATCATACCTTTTTCTTTTTTTCTTTTTTTAAATAATAATAATAATAATAATTTTTACAGCCGAACTAACTCTGACTTAAAAAAAAAAAAAAGGTTTGATTTGTTGGGTTGTCGATTCAATTACTAAGTTAATTTTTTTCGAAAAGTGTAGTTAACATTTTTATTATATAGCATAAAATAAAATATTATTAAAATAAAATTTAAGCATATAGACAAAAATATTTTTAATAAAATTATACACATTTTTTTTTAAAACACAAAAAATTAGCACAATTAAATTTTGTTTTCAAGTCATCTTATTCGATGGAATCTTTGGAGTCAAAATTTGAGTTAAATGATTTTTTTTTTTGTTTATCATTTTATCCAATTTTTTTAAACTAAATCAAATCAAACTATAGATAGTTCTTCAATTTTTTAATCCAACCGTCAGTCCATTTTTCAAAATTGTGATGATAAATGTCTTATTTAGCTTCTCATTCGGATCGCAGCCAAACCAAAAATAAATTAGGCCAGAGTCTAACATGAATTGGAAGAGTTGGTTTGGGTACGATATCTTCTCTTTTAAAAAATGAGCCTTAATTTGTCGTAGAATTGAACAAGAATAAAAATCAAAGTCATTCGTTCCTGATCATGGGTTAGAACCAACTGTTCCAACAAGTTAAAAGTATAAGAGAAATCAACGACCATTGTTCTTAAGATTTTTTTTTTTTTGTTTTTTTTTACACCACCGAATTTAACCTTGAAATATCTTTTCCTATTTCATTTTTCTTCACAACAATTTATATATATTTTTTCCCATCAAAAACATTTATTTTACTAATTGAGTTTTATTTATTTACTTATATCCTTATTATTCAAAAAAAAAAAATAAAAAAAAAATATATATATATATATATACTCTTAATTTTTCTTACATGCTAGCTACTAGTAATCTTTTCAATTCTATTCTTTTAAAATTTTAACTCTAATTTATTATTTTATACAAATTACAAAAAAATGTCAAGTAAAAATAGAAAGCTCGATAGAGTTAAGGGTGAGGAACATAGGCGATCATAATTCTCTATCCGGCAATGAAGGTGAACTGCCGTCAATGTATAATTCGAAGAAGAAGCTCCCACTCTTAAAGCTCTTAGTAAGAAAAAAGCATTCATATCTCAAATTTCCTCAATTTATTTCACGAATGGTACCAAGGATGAAGCTGATAATATAGAAGTTTCCTGTAATTATGGCCTGAAAAATATCCATTTATGGTAAGTATTAGTTGCATGAAAACACACGAAAATGAAGCATTCGATGGTAATAGTGTGAGTAAATCTCAAATCCCTACTGGGAAAGCTATTCTTACTTTGTTATCCAAACAAAGATTAAAATCCCTACCTGAAAAGCTATTTTTATTTGTAGACATACTCGCATAATTATGATAAAAACGACAAGAATTTTTTCTCAGTAGTTACCGAACACCCAAAAGATTGTCAAGGAATATGTTTGAATGAATTTTTTAAATATTGAGATTTGTTGTTGTGTAAGTTTGTCGATTCTTATATTACAAATTTATTTCTTTACATAATAATCTGAATGTGTGCAAAAAAAAAAAAAAAAAGATGTTTTAAAATTTTTTAATACTGTCACTTTTACTTTATTTGATGTTATTATCTTATCATCATTTTTAATTAAATATATTAATATCATTTTTATTTTACAAGCAAACAAATTTGATAATGAAATAAAAATCTCTATTAAAGTTATGAAAGAAAACTACTATACTATTTTTAAAAAATTCTCGATATCTGCCTAGTTGCTATTGTTTGTAATCTTCGTATTAGATGAGAAGGTTCAGAATCTTACTTGATTACTTATTATGAATGTTTAAATATTAAAAAAAAAAAAAACAGTCAATTCATTTGTGGTAATTAATACTGTCACACAATTTATTTCTGAATTATATAACCATTTTTGTATCACATATTCTTGTATTATTTCCTCAAAACAAGTTGAAGCAACTAGTTAAGTTGGAAAATTAGGTAAAATTAACAAAAGTAGGCAAATATTACTTCATATACAAAAGATACTAAGGGTAACAAACTCAAACACTGAGTTTGGAAATCATTTAACGATTTCTTTCACCTTAAGTAATGCAAATGAGATAAAGTGAAGGGTTCGATATTTTCGAAATGGAGGAGGCGACACGCAAATAATTTTTCAATTGATTCAACCAAAGCTAAACACATTCTCGCAATCTTTGTTTCAACAATTATCGTAGCACATTGTGTTTTTAGTGTAAGAAGAGAAGAAAAAAAAACAAAAAAAGAAGTTGCCCGTAATGAAATTCTTCCCCGGAATCAGTGAAGGGCTCGAGTATGTCTTAATGATTGTTTTAAAGAGGTGTTTTGACAATAGGAGATAGTTCGAGAATATAATGGAAAATTAACTGTGCCAGCCATCCAATTCTTGATGGATTATGACTTTACAATCGAGAGAACGATCGATAAAGAGAATAAGTGGCAGCGATAGCAATTAAAGTAAAAAGGTTCCCTAATTAAGATAAGGGAAATATTTGAATTTTCATTCCTCTTAATCATTAGGCAGTTTCATTAAGTTAAAATTATGTTCTTGTCCTTTATTTATTCAAAATTTTCGTTCCCTTCGATGCCTTTGATTATAAATTTTCAGTCTTACTTTTAATTAATATTTTTCCTACAAAATTTCTAAAATAAAGGGAATTGAACTAAAACTTGTCAGGAACTAAAACTTATCAGAACTTAGATCAAAACTAGAATCGAACGGCTTTATGCACGGATCAATTGAGATTTAATTTTGCCATAGAACGTAAACCGTTGGTTTCGGAACAGCATAGGGAGATATAAAATATAAATCAGCCCCTTCTTTTTAACTTTATTATTATTATTGTTGTTATTATTTATTTATTTATTATTATTATTTTTTGGGTATATGGCTGGGTCCCTTTTGTCTCAGTTTCATCGCCCAGTCCCACTAGATGGTTGAAGTGCAGTTGCTTCTCTGACAAGTTGCAAATATGGACAGCAAAAGAATCTGGAGGACGGTGGAGGTGGGATTTTAAGGACAATCAAGGGTAATTTAGGCACATTACATTCCTCCGGCATGTCATCTTTTTCGTTTTGTGGGTTCAATTATTGACAACACGGCCGGCTATCATGGTGGTCCGATATAAGTATATAATACTCGTTCACTCACCGGAATAAACTAGTGTATGGTTTTTCACGATTTATGGCATACGACGTGACGCAAAAGACATTAAATTATGAACTTTGATTGGATCCAATCTCGAGTTTTCATTTCTCACGTCACAACCACCTTTGATCTTCACTATAAACAAAACCAAAAAAAAAAAAAAAAGACTGACTGTGAGTTTTGGCTAAGCGCGTAGAGTTGAGTAGTTGAGAAATGAATAATTGCTAAGAGACAGATTTGAGAGTTTAGCGTTAATGTTCTGATGAGTAGACCAGAAAAGAAGTGAATCACGAGAAAAATAGTGATCGAGAGACTTTTTTATTATACTTATAAAGGGCCTTTACCATTTATAAGTCCATAAAGTTAGCTAATTTAGTGAATTTTTTTTTTTTTTTTAGTGATGTGATTATTGAGATGACCAAAACTTAGATAGTTATAAGAGTAGTGCTAAAAGCAAATTTAATTATGCTTATATATATATATAATTGTACGGAGAAATTACGACAAATTACGTGTTTATAAAATAAATTGAAATGATTTAAAAATAAATAGTGACTTAAATCATTTAATTTGTTTGCAAATTAAAAACCAACCAACTTGTAATAGACTTGTAATAAGTGGATCCAAAAGTTGGTGGGATCGAGTCTATATCATCTAATATATCTATCTATATATAATAATAATAATAATAATAATAATAATAATAATAGTGCAATGCTATGAATTTGCAAATCTATTTGGTAAGAAATTTCCTTACTTTATAAATCTTTATAATTAAAAAATATATATAATTCACTAAGAAAGTAGGGAGAATTGCGGTGTTCCTTTAAGAATCAGGCCACTAAAACGCAATGGTGGTTTTCGCTTTCTGGCCCCTCCACCATGTGTATACATCTTCTTTGGGTTCAACGGCATTAGGCTCGTCTTTTACAAGAATACCAGCTCCATTTCCCCAAACTATTAGTAGGAAGGTTAGGAGTGACCTGTTTCATGCTTGGCCAATGCTAGGATCATCAGAGTGCTGCAGGTGATTTATTTTAATTTGATATTGGAATCAAAATGCAATGCCAAATGCAACAAAGCACGTTTTTTTCTGTTTACTTTGGCACTAAAAATGACTGATTAGGATGCTGGCATGAGTGATGGTGGTACCAAAAGCTGAGTGCTTGGCCTAAGAAGTTTTTTTATAGTGGTACAAGTTTGATTGCTTTCACGTTTCCTATGCTTCTGTACCTTTTTGCTTTTGATAGGCTTCAATTTTCTCTATTATTTTTCTTTTTTTTTTTTTGAAAATTTGACCGTTTTCTTTCCACTTAGTTTATAACAATAATATACTTTGTTGTCGCACATTTTGTTTCAATACAACAAATGGAAAGTTTTCATTTTTTAAAAATCCAAACTAAAAAACAAAAAAAAAAAGGGAAAAAACAAGGGGATGTCTGAAGCTTTAATTAACGTCTGGGAGCAGAGGTGGCAATCTTATTACAGTAAAATTTTCATTTGTTTTAGTAACTTCCTCTCAAAATTGTTGAAGTCGTCTCTGATATTGAGTTTAATTAGCAGCCGGACCCAAATTATGTCGAGAGAGAAAGAGAATGGTGATCAATATCATACCATACGGCGGGCAATTACGGTGTTGAATTGTCAATAGTGTTGGTACTTTTAGTCAATCTTAAAGTGCATTTCTTGATGAAGTACCTATAGAAGAATACTTCCCCCTAGCGCCATATTAATAATGTGACACACACACTAGTTAAAACTTAAATTTTTGAGATGGAGGTCTCAAACTCAACTCATTAGAATGAGTTCTTTTCCCATGTACAAAAAGAATAATGATTTGGTATAACATTTTTGAGATAAGGAAAAGAAAAAAAAAAAACCTCAATATTCAGGTGGTTAGGGTGAGTCCAATTATGTAGATACCTTTCAGGGTGTAGTAGTGTACAAAAATTAAAAAAAAAATAAAAACCATTCTTTAGAGCATCATCACATGAAGTGATTAATTCTTCTCTCTTTCTCGTTAAGTTTATTACCTTTACAAACCAATGGAGTGTTTTATTGTTGATCTATTAATGCATTAGCTCCCTAAACTAAAATATGTCAAGAAACAGTGAGCACAAACTCATATGAGCTCATGGAACTGACGAAGGGGAGGGTGAACTGTTAAAATTAGGATTAGGCACTTCCACCGGAGGGGGGAGAGAGAGAGAGAGAGAGAGAGAGAGAGTCAAAAGTGTAAAGATAAAGGGTAAATTGCATCCTGTTGGCTTAGTGATGAACTGTGACCTCTAAAAAGTTGAGCTATTGGGTCCTTCACAAGCACAGAAAAAACAGGGAAATAGGCAATGCTATTACTTTTTCTTGCAATATTGGAAATGGAGTGAGGACCCAACTTTTTAACCTATGTTAACGGGTACGAAACCAAGTATGGTTCAATATTTGTCAAATTTAAAATTTAAAGTAGAGAACTTTACTTATAAAAAACACTCCCTTTTCTAATATAATTGGACAAAAGAAATGTCTTTGTTCACCTCCAACACCAGAGAGAGGACAGGCGTCCAACAATGTTATGGAGTAAAACAAAAGTAAAGAGGGCCTAGGAATCAGCCCCCGTGGAAGTATTTTAAGAATAAAATACTAAATCTAGTAGATTATTTTTTTGGGGAGGGAGGAGGGGGGGTTAAATGTATTTTGCCCCTTGTGGTTTTCTTGTTTTGCGACTTCCATCTTTGTAATTTCGATTTGCACTTTAAAATTCTTGTAGATTCTTATTTCGACAATTAAGACCTTTTGTTAGAATTTTGCTAATTTCGCTAACATAACTTAGTCGAAATGACATGGTTGGGAACATTTTTAAATTTTTTTAAACTAAAATTATAAAAAAGATAGAAATCACTATTATTTTAACTAAAAAATTAAATATATTTGAATAAAATTTGTTAACTGAATTTCTTTAGTTGAATAAACAAAATCTTAACGTAAGATCTCAATTGTCAAAACAAAAAAATCATAAGAATCTCAGAGTGCAAATTAAAACTACAAGTAAATTCAAAAGGGGGAAGATAAACTGCATTTAACTTATTTTATTCTTTTTTTTTTTTTTTTTCAATAACTGTAAGGCCTGGGTCCTTCGAACGAATTACCTGTACCCTTGAGCGAACTCGAAGTTAATTCGAGTAATAAAGTTGTGGAACTTTGAACCCAACACCTTTAAAAAATCTTTACCATTTCACAAGTTCCACGGTTAATATACTAAACTAAAGTGGAAGAATGCACGTTTAGAATCACATGGAGAGAGATTTCAGACTCATAAAACACAAGCTGGCCCGAGATACCAGAACGTAAAGATAAAGAAAGTAGAACCAAAATAAGAAAAAACATCAATGATGTGCTCCTCATGTGATACTAATTTCTTATTATGCCTTGTCGTTTTAATTTATGTTTACTTTTTTGTATTTTTTCTTTGAACTTATGGCTAGTCTATTCTCACAACTTGCATTTGTCATTTTCGTTTTTGCTGGAGAATTTCCCGATATTGATCACTCTTTCTACAATTTTCCTGCACGGGATCTCATATCTGGTAACCAAACCGTTTCGCTGGCCACAGTTTACATGGATTAGACCCAACCCAAAAGTTGGACAGAAAGTAAAGGTACAAGCGCACTATTAATTCTACTGCAATTTGCCGTAGACATTGAAAAGCCTATTTTCTCGGTGTCTACATTTGTAAGATGAACATGGGTTACTAAAAACAGTAACGATTGCATCCATATTTGTTGAACCAGCAGAAAGCTCCGACGCGTGATCACTAAAGCAACAATGCTCACAAGGATTTTCGGAAGAGTGATTTGGTCCCTCGTGAGACGGCAACAACATGAAGGAAATATACATGCCATTGTTAGCAAATTTGGGGAAAAACTAGTTAATTTGCGACAAAAGGTTACAGCACTACGCGCATTGGTGGGGTGGAACTTGAGGCGTTATAACTTATTCTGAGCAAGGGCACTGAGTTCACTTTTTGGCAAGTTCTGATTTCCCTGCCGAGTAAGGTGCCTCCTGCAGAGCGTTCCCATGTTAGCTTAATTTCAAGATTCAAGTTAGTTCACACTTGTTAGAGTTACTTTAATTTTTAGGTTTGGAAATAAAATTTAAATTTTAGTTCTTACCAACAAAAGCAAGTCCTCAACTTGCAATTAGCCTTCTTTGACTTTATTTTATTTCTTGAGTTACGGCACTTTGTTTTCTGAATATAGATCGTTCGCGCAGTGTATTAAGAAGATATTTCTTTTTTGTTTTTTTTGTTGGGGGGGGTCACAATCTTCGATTTCATGTTCCTTGTAAATACAAATTGAACATGATTATTACTTATAAGAAAAAAAAAATGGAAATGATTATTGGGATTGCATTTTTCTGGAATAAAATCTGCCAATCTTAAAAGCTAGGCCAAACCATTTGAAGACTGATATTGCTTTTGTTTCAGCCTGCCAATCCCCAAAAATAGGAGACCCACTTCCAGAAACATGCCCCTCATAAATCAAACAACAAAAATGAACTGATCCCTGATTCCCTATAACCCTCGGGCCTACTGGGGAGCTCTAGGATCTGCGTCGGGAGTACTACAACTGTTTCCTCCCGATCAGTCAACTCTGTGTAACTATGATTATTGGCAATAGGCCACCCCCCACCCCCGGCCCCTACGTCAATAAAGCCCCGTATATCATATGTGACGCCCACCGTAAGGACAATGGATGCATTCCATGCTTTGGTTGGCTTGTTAAGTCCTTTCTCCAATAATGCACCGGCACAGACAAACATCCAAAACTCACAGTTTGGGATGTGTTTGTGTTCATATCTAGACGTTAAACCATGTCCATAAACCTACATGCTGCATGGTGGGAAAATAGATTTACATAATGTTTGTTTCAGACCTCAATTCCAACTTCAATAATTTTATAATACATGAATATATTATATTCTTCGGCATTTCAATTGAAAAGTTACCTCCGCCTCCCCCCCCCCCAAAAAAAAAAAAAAAAAAAACAAAGGAAACAGAATTCCCTAGCAATGGCTAAAATGTCAAAAATAGAAAAGAAGCACAAGGTTGCTTCACGTTTCTCACAGATATTGAAGGCCATTTCAGTATTTTCCTTAGGTGCGCACGGTGCTCAATCTTTGGAGGTTTGCCTGCGTCAATAATTTGGCGGTTCTTTACAATTTTGGTCCCTTTTTTTGTGGCATATAAAAACTCGAAGACCAATAAGAATTTGCATAATTGGATTTACTTGCATCTGATTTTCCTCTGGTTTAAAAGAAATAGGAGGAAGAAGAAGGAAGAGAAAGTGGGAAAAAAAAAAAAATCGAAAAAAAACAAAAAAGAAGAGAGAATCCGAATTGAGCAACGAGATCTTGCCTTGTCACGTCTACATTAACATCACACACAACCCTGCTGGCTAATGCGTGAAGGTGAAACCTTTGATTTTGAAAGCGAAGCCACAAAGTAAAAAGGAAAAATCAAAGTCTCTATCATTTCAACTTTCTAAAGTACTCGTCGAGGGGAACTCTGGTCCCCATGACAAATGGAGACTGGCTGATGCACATGTGGGTAGAGTTTTATTGTGCCGAGCCAGTTTCTTCTCACCCACTCTCTTCCTTGCCCTCCTCTCGTCGCTGACTTCTTGGTTAGAGTGAATTTAACACAACAACAAAAGCAAAATAAAAAATTTATAAGGATATAATTAATTTGGCATGTCTTAGATTTAAATTTATTATATTATTATTAATTATAAAATTTAGTTTTTTTTAATATATAAATATAATTAATGATGAAAATTATAAATATATATCTAATTGTTATAATTAAATAATATAAACTTACATATAAAATATGTAAAATTTATTATATCTGTATTCGCTGAATTTAAAAAAAAAAAAAAAATTGATTGAACCATCCCGAAGATATATGCGGGTTGTCTCCTAACATTTTCTTATTATTCTATTTTGTGCTTTCTCCAACATTACTATTAGGTGATTGACTATATGAACTCATATGAATTTAAAAAATTTTATACAATAAAAGAAATTTATATTAATATTTATTATTTTATTATATATATTTTATATTTTGTATATAATATTATTTAGATAATATAAAATAATTTATATGTGATAAAATAATTTGTAATCCTTTTAAGTCCACGAAATATGAGTTTTTTTTAAAAAATTTTTTTATAAGCCAATTATTATCACCATTTCTGGAGATCCTATTATCTTTTTCTTTTCTTAATTTTTTTTTTCCAACTCTTGGAGCCTCTGTGACAGCGAGCAGCCTCTAAAATTTCTTGAGTCCTGACCATTGACCACTACCATTAAAAGGCTCCGGACTAGACGGTGTGCGAGGGAATCGCGCCATGTATTTCATCCTGTGCTGTTGCTCAAGTGAATTGTTATTTGAAGAAAAGAGTAAAGCCAAAAGAATTACAGATTTTACTATATCATATTAAAAAGGAATAAACTAATTAAGGTTATTATTTTGAGTGTAAAATTCGAAGTAAATACAAATATTAAATATAAATTTATATTTTTAAATTTTAATCAATAGTTACAGACGAATTACTATTTAATAAATAATGAGTAAATTGATATTCTTTAATAAATAATAAAATAATTATGATTAGTAAATAAGATTTAATAATACGAAGTCGAGTTCTAAATTTTTGAATTTAAAACTCAATGGTCGAAGTTGTGCCATTCAGATGTTTGCGGTTCTCATTTTTCTTCCTCTTTTTCCCTGTCCGGTTCAGGAAAAGCATAGGGGACCAGAGGAAGCGGGGGGAGGGCCCCGGGAAGTTGGAGAGGAGCGCACAAAAGTGTAAATGGGGGTCGGTGTGTAGGGACCTTAGACCGGGGCCCATGTGTCGTCGGCTCTCAAGAAGGGTCCCCACTGCAAGCAACGATTATCACATGTTTCGTTTTAGGCCTTCTCAATTCGTGGTAGTCCAATCACCCTCCGGTTTCCTCGATGGCAATGCATTCGATCGTGCTTGCCAGCGTCAGGAGTTGGAGGCCTCCTAGTGGCAAAAACAGCCAGAAAGAACAAAAAGGAAAAAGAAAAATCATCGTTGTCCAAACTCCAAACCTACGAGAAGCTAATGACCTTGAATTCGTGTCAGAATGCTGACCGTTGAATCACTCTTAAGGCAGTCAAATTTTGGGCTCCAACATTCAGTTCTTCGTTTCCGTGCGCTGAAGTGTCCCGACTCACAAGTTTGGTATATCACCCCCTCCCCGTCTAGGAAATCAATCCTGCATAAAATACAAGGATATACCTTACCTGGGAAATTAACAAGATAAAACCCTTTTTCCAAAAATTGAGATCATTAGCTTTTTTCTCTGGTCCAAGTTTGCTTTCTTTCTTTCTTGCTTTTTTTTCTCTTTTTTTTGGGGGGGGGGGGTTTCTTCTTGCAGGAACCAGCAAGCAAACGCCCCTATACTTTGCAAACGGCCCTATACTTTGCTCATCACCCCATGTGATGCTTTGAAATTGGCTCATGGCAAAAGGGCCCGTCAGTTTTCACCTTTACAGTTCCAATCCAATTATCAACCTCAAAAAGCAATAAATAAGGGTTCCTCCCTCCAATAGAACACCGTCGTGCATGGAAGAACAGTACTGGTAGTGGTTACAAAGTGACTAGCTATCACAGTCAGGGCAGGCACGTAGGAAACTGTAGAGCTGCCGTATCGTTGCCTTTCTTCGTAGCCTCTGAATTTGCCTTCGCATTGAAGGCAACCTAACGATCAACCGATCAGTCGGTAATTAATTAAAGCTTTTAAACCCGATCACTTATTTCTACTAATTTAGTTATTTCAGCTTTTGGAAAGCATTCGCTGGTGACATTTATTTAGATTGAGTTCTCTATGTAAGCCATGCATAAAATGTGTTCTTAGAGGAGGCTGGAAGTTCACATCCTAAAAGTGGACAAATGCCAGCAAAATGTGGCGTTTAGTTGGAGTTTCAAAAAAAAAAAAAACAAAAAAAAAGGTGTAGAGATTCATGCATTGCCCCCATTACGTTCAACTTGTCAATCAAAGAATATATAGTCGTCAAAACATTCCAAACGTGGGTGCTCTTTTTTTTCTAAATAATGTGCCGCCCAAAAAGAGAGGCTCCAGTTTCTTCCGGATGAATAAAAAAACAAAAAGAGGCTCTAGAAGCGGAAGAGAGAAAGAAAACATGAACTACTACTCTACTCTAGCACTCACAATCTTGCACATGTAGTAAAGAAATTGAGCAGGGTCTTATCATGTATGCCGCTAATTACTTTTTCTAACATTCTCAAGAAGCTTCCCCGTTGTTCCATGTCTGTTAAGCCAGGTCGAGTAAATTCCTTAGTAACGGGGTATGAAGTTGTAATCTTTGCCATCTTTGCACGGCACCGACGGGTTCTTTTTGCTATTTCTGTCAGAACGAAACTTATTTTTGAAGTGATCATAAAGATATCTTTCAGAAACTAAATTCTTGGAATTTTGTGATTATGTAAACTAATCCGTGGATAATTGCAGGCTGTTACGGTAATTGGCATATGCTTTGAATGTCAATGAATGATAACTAACATGTCATGGTTGGAGGATCTTAATCTTTTCGCTTTGGTGCCCATCAGAAATTGCTCCTAATTATGAAGAGAAGCTTGTTGTTGGATCCTCGCCTTGGTGCCTCCTTTTTCCTCCTTCACTCTCTTTGGTTTTAGATGAATGGAAAGCTTTAATATCAGGCAGTTAGTCAGCCACATCCTGCTACAAGCAGCAGTTGTCGTACCATCTACTTTTACTACGAGGTAGGCCATATATTTTTCCCGGAAGTAAATTTTTCAACCACAGAAAAAACGTACTAGGACCGCGACTAAGCCAGTGCTAGTCTTATACAAGTCTTTTATTCATCTCCCTTCTCAAAGTGTAGACAAATAAAAGCAAAGCTATAGCCTTCGAATGCAAGATGCCCTTTCTTTTGTAGATGACTTATCGTCTTAAAATCGAAATGGAGAAACAAGTGATTAGAAAGATTTATCAACACCCCCGCCTTCTTTCTTGAGTCTAGGGGGATCATCTAGAAAGCCAATTGTTTTCAATCTATTCAGATATTGGAAGACTGACATAGATGTGTTACGGGTCAAATTTTTTTCTCTCACGTCTTTCTTATAGCTGGAACTTCTGCCAGCCTCCCTAAAAGAGCCGAATGAAACAAAAGTTGCATCTCTAGCCCGCTTGAATTCCTCACTCCGACTTTCTGAGGTGCCAAAAAAGAATCCTCACACCTTTCCATTCTCAAACATACCTATCAAAACTCCGCGGCATATCTCCAGACCGTAAAAGTTGCAGGCAAAATATAGGAAGAATATTTTCTCTTTTCCGCATGACAGCAATTAGCAAGCAATTCAGGTTAATTTCAAAATTCAAATCCTCCTCTAAAATACTCATTGCATTTAGCCCGCTCACGGCATCAGCCTAGGCCCCGGCTGGCACATGAGGGCTCTAAGGGGCCCTTGGAAGAGAGAGGTCACGGAATCAAATTGTACTTCAAAAGATAGCCATTAATTGTACTTCAATATGATGTCTGAAAAGTAATAACGTGCCTCAATCCGTTCTATGTCAAGAGCTTATCACTAACAACGACTATATCTCTTGCTAAAACAATGAAGTTTAAGAAACCTACAGTCAAGTAGCGAAACTGTGTACAAGAATGTAAATGTTTTATTTATACAATCCATGATCCAATGAATTTCTTACAAAACAAACAAAAAAAAGAAGTTATTACTTTTAATTGTGTCCATTCCCACTCTTACGGTCTCTTAGGAGGGCATTTAATTCGGAGAGCGGGGATTGAGAGACCCTTTGACCATGCGACCACTCGTGCAAATCCCAAGTTTCCCTCCCTACTTCTCTAAAATGTGCAATCATTCCCTAATTAGCCCACTCGTTGATCTTGAAAATAAGAAGGCCTGGTCTGACAACCATCACCCAGTTTACAATCAGGCCCACCCACCTCGGCAAGCCCACTCGACATAATCAATGGCTTATCCAAGCAGGCAGACCCATTAGGGGCTTCTTTGTCATCGGCAGGAGTTCTGTTTTTTTTTTTTTTCTGCCTTGTTTTTTCGTTTTGAGAATTTAGGAAGAAGACACGGCACACCATTAATCTTTTCCCATAGTATTAGTATTCAAGCTATTCTAATAAAGTCCACAATAATAACACAAGGTTCTATTTACCCGGTAACTTAAAAAGAGTCACACCTGAAGCACAAAAGTAGGCAATACAGCAAAATTAGTCATAGAATGCACCAACACTGCACTGGCGCATCCTTTATGAATTATTGGAAAGAAGAAGAAAGAAGGCGGAAACAGAGCATACATAAAACAGCTAGTACCACCAACAAAAAACCTGCTGAAGTGAATACCAGTAGCGCTCCTACCTCTCTATGGAACCATGAGACGAGCTTAACAGCACAATTCACCGTTGGGTGCAGCAGCTTCAGGGTGGTAGTACAGCATCTCTCGCCACATCATCTCCCGAATCATCTCTTCCCCTAGGTCCTCATCAATGTCGAGATCAATTGGGACCTGAGCTGGAGGATTGCAGGCAGGATCATATAACGGGGACATGTAAGGGTGTTGAAGTGCTTCAGTGACAGTAATCCTCCTTGATGGGTCAAAAACAAGCATTCTTTGCAGCAGGTCAATTGCCAGAGGATGTGCAGTGGGATAAAGGTGCGAAAATGACATGCCTGGGGAATATGGAAGTGACTTAATATATTTTTTGGCCTTGGGGTTGTCAATAAATTCAAGATCCTCTTCCTTCTGGCTGCCAAGGATGTTGATGATAAGTTTGAGCTGGTTTAGACATTCTGTTCCAGGAAAGATGGGCTTCCTGCCAAGGAGCTCAGCAAAGATACATCCAACAGACCAAACATCAATGGATGTGCCATAGTTATCGCAGCAAAGGAGGAGCTCTGGAGCTCGGTACCAGCGAGTGACAACATATTCAGTCATGAACTGGTCCTTGCCATTGCTAGTACGAGCCAGCCCAAAATCGCAAATTTTTAGGTCACAATTTGCGTTAATAAGTAGGTTCCCGGGCTTCAAGTCGCGGTGGAGAATGTTTGCTGAGTGAAGATACTTCAGACCTCGAAGCAACTACATCAAGAAGAATAAATTTGTTAAAACTAAAAAGGCTACAAGAAAAAGTACCGAATACCTTTTAGAAGATCTGGATAACAGAACGTGCCAGTTCAGTATGGAAAACTAAAGCATCAAGATCAATAGCTGTTAAGCTTGTCTGATTCTCTCAAATGAAACAAAAATTTACCAGTCCTGAAGCATAGCAATTAGCATTATAGCACTGTGGACACACACACACACACACACACATGCACACACATCCGTACAGTATTCAAAGATAAAATAGGTAAGGCTCAGAGATTTCAGAGTCCCGGGATCAATCATATTCACAGGACTCCTTGCAGGAGGAGGAAGCAACTGCACGAGCTATGACCATATAAATCCAAGGCAATGACAGCCCCAGGGGGAAAGGAATCAGTTTGCTGCTTGAGGACATGTTATATTGTTTGAAAAGGGCCTCCACTGGATCACAAAGCTATTAGGCAAGTGTAGTCAAATCAAAACCAAATCCAGACTAACTTGACCATTGCAGAGCCAATGCTGGCTATACTCCACTATCTCTGTCTTTCCCCATATTGCAGATCCTCATTGCACAATCAGCTTAGATTTTCAGCTCAATCACTGTAGGTTCTATTCCTTAGAATAAAAACCCAAGGCTAGCTTCTAGTTAGGCTGTTGAGAAAATATAAGTGGCCAACAATCTCTTTAGCAAAAAATAAAATAAATATATGAATATGTTCTTGATGAGTCCCAGCGATTGGGGTCATTCAATTCCCTTCTCAACTATTCCTCTGGCCAGCCTTTGAGGGCACCTTTTCAATTGCAAGAAAAATGTATCTCACTCCAAAGTATACCTGCTAAAGCCCATATGAAAGCAACAAAGGCTCCAGAGTCAGCGCTCCAGAAAAATGAAAAAGTTACCTGTCGGCTCATAAGCTCCCTCTGTTACTGTCACTCACCTAATCACCCCATGAAATTTACAATGTCAGAATATTATATGGATACACACACGTGTATTGTCATCTGGGAATTATGCATGGTAAGATTCCAGCCTAACTTGCACAGCACAGCATATAGATAAGCCTCCCAGAAATATATCACATCAAACATGTTCTCCCCAATGCCATCCTTGGTTTAGTACCCTCATCAGAAGTCATAGAAAAACCACCGAACTGGCATAGCACAATCTTATTCCACACATGTAGGTTTGACTCTTGGCAGGCAAACAAAACCTCAGGTAGAGAAGCAGCACAGTATATGCAAGTTCTTTTAGATGCACACAAAGGCAAAGATCATCTTACAAGCATTTAAATTTGCAGGGGCCAATGATAATTAGATACTGTGTTCAGACATGTGCTATTAGCATGAGAATATCATGTATCAAAACATATTGATGTTGGATCTCACATGTGACATGGAGACAGTCTAAGTGAACAATACTAGAGCATTATAAAAACTCAACACTGAAGTATTTCTCATATATTTCCTTGTATGTCTACCATAAAATGCACTTTGATATAACATTTCATCAATCAGTTGGCAAGAAAATAAAGGCAACCTATAACAGACATATATTCGACTACTGGACCAGTGTAACAGTACCTGAAATAGGAAGTACTGGCAGTGGTCGTTACTGAGAGCTTGAGAAGACTTAATAATTTGATGCAGATCCGTATCCATGAGTTCATAAACCAGATATACATCCTTGAAGCTTGTCCTGTTGATAGGCATCATAACATCCTTCAGGGCAATCACATTTTCATGTCGAAGATGGCGAAGAAGCTTCAGTTCCCGCAAAGTTCTGAGAGCATCAATGCGGTTTTCAAATGCATTGTGAATCTTCTTTATTGCAACTTTTTCATCGGTGTCTTTATTAACAGAAGCGCACACAATACCATAGGCCCCTCGACCAATAGGCTTGATAGGCACATACTTTGTGTCAATCTCAAACAGAGCTTGCCACATTGAATAGTAATGCTTCCCCTGATTTCTGACCCCATTGGGAGGCTCAACTGGCGTAGCCATTTCCTGCAGGTTATCACAAGTACAAACACTTACTCAAAAATGAAACGCCGATAAGATAAGAGCTTAAAGGCATATGAAGCCCTCCCTAGAACACATTAAAAGCTATCACATGCGCATATGATTAATTAAACACAAAAGCTTTTAAGGGGGGGAGAACAATTCTAGAAAAATCTGTCATAAATGACATGGTAGAATAGAAAGCACCCAATAAATCTGAATTTCCTGACCCCCACATGCAAAAGGGAAAGAAAAATCAAAAGGGAAGTACAAACATCATCAAATTACTGTTGAATGCACATTGAAAATATAAAAGAAGCACAGGGAATTCAACTGCCAATAACTGAAAGCTTAACATAGAGCAAACAAAGTTGAAAAGACAATAACTATTTCTCATATTGGAGGAATTATACAGTAATGCAATTTTCCAAAAAAAGAAAAAGGAAATTGACCCAAAAAAAAAAAAAAGCAAATATCTTTTTAAAGAAATTTGAAAGAAAAAAAAAAAAAAAAAAGAACAAGACTTCTCTTTTACCTTTATGTCCGATCCCGGGCAAGGTCAATTCTTCTGTATTGTCCAAAAATAAACCCAACTTCACAATTCTTCACTTAAGTCGCAGCACACACAGCTCGTCTCATTATCAATTTAACAGAAGAACCATCCAAAAAGAAAGAAAAGGCCATTTCTTTCCAAACTCATGAAGCCCCCACGAAGCCCTCTCAGGAAGATTCAAGCTGACTCACTCAAATTCGCGCAAGGCCTCTGCGGGCCGAAGCCATAGCTTCAGGATCGATGGCTCTGTACTTAAAAACAGACTGCTTGTTTGAGTATCCGTCCAATCGTCAGCGTCCCGCTTCTCTTCTCCGCTATGGTAATTCGCCGGGATCGAGATTCGTTATCTCATTGCTATCCGACTGTGCCCAGCTGCAGCAACGACAAACAGAAGTTTTATAATTTAATTAATTGAAAATGAAGATGCTCATAAAATAAAATATACTCTTTGGTTTTTTTTTTTTTTTTTTTTACACTTTAATTTATTATTATTATTATAATCAACAATAACCACAAATAATAACAACAATAATAATAATAATAACAACAGATATTTATTCTGGCGTTCTCCTCGTTACTGCATCATCACCCAACTGTCCGGGTTTCCCTCTTGTAATGACAGCACTAACGGTATTTGGTTTTTTTTTTTGTTTTTGGTAAAAAAAAAAAGGGGGTTTCATCCACAATTTTTATGTATTTTGTAATTTTTACTTAATATATTTTTTAAAACCTGCTTATAACATTCGTTTAGTCACTGTATTTTTTTTTATACTGTCAGTTCTATATTATTTGTATTGTTTGGCAATTCAGTAAAAACTATATAAATACAATTAAAAAATTTTTAAAATATCAAATCCCACCATATTTCTGTTTTTAACAAGAAAATTGGATTTGATTTTTAATTTTTGAATTTTCTAAGAAAATTTTTGAAATAGTTTGATCTAAAATTTTGTTAAAATTTTTAGACCTTTTTAAAAATAGTTTTCAGAATTTTTTTTAAATTTTCAAATTTTATTTTGAACGTTTAGATTTAAAAAAAAACTTTCCATTTTTTTTAATTTACAACTTTTTTTGATGATAATTTTTAGAATAATTTTCATTATTTTTCGAATTTTTAAAAATTTATAATTTTTATCAAAAATATCATGTCATCGACAGCTTACTAAATGGCATTTATCTGTACTTACATGACATCTGTCAAATTGTCAAGCAGTACGTACAACGCAGGAATAATGTTGTCGTGGTAGGCGGATTCTACATAAGAAATTAAAAAATAAAAAAAAAAAAAAGGTTGGGGAACAAAAATTACGAACGGGATCAAGATTATACGGCGTCGTTTCGGCCTGGACGATTTAAAAATCTTAAGTATCATCCTTGGCGGCTCGGCACAGCATATTCTTCGTGGGGTCCAGGTAGTTTGCCAGCTGACTTGGAAGTTTTGAGGTCTTCTTGTCCTAACCAAGCCCTTGTTCAGACATTATTATTGGTAGGTACTCCCGACACATCATACAACAATACTCGTCAAAACCCCACCGATCCAATTAAATTAACCCACTTTGCTATTGTTTATCCTTGTACTATGTTTTTAAAAATAAAAAAAAAAACCATAATGAATTTAGGAAAATAGAAAACGTGATTATGTTAAAATATGCGTACGGATTTAGTTCTTTTGTTTGTTTGTGCTGAACAGTTATTTTTCAATGTGAAAAAAAAAAGAAGAAGAAAAAAGTTTCAGTTTTAGGATTTGTACCGGTCTGTTGAACTGATGAGGATGTGAACAAGCTATCGAGTCACTCCTGAAAACCAGCCAAACGAATTAAAGAAAAGAGAAAAAATAAAAATAAAGGAAAGAAAGAAAATAAATGGACCAAAAAAAAAAAAAGGTGATTCTCTATTTGCTTGGGCTCCATAAAATTCTGCCTACACCTGCCAAGAAAACATTCCAAAAAGTTAACCAAAATACTCTTTAGCCCCACATGATCCAATGCGTGGCCAAATGGTGAGGTCGTGAGGTTGGATAGTTTCTTTTTGTTAAAAGTTTATTTTTGCCTTCAATTTTTGTATACTTGATTATGCTAAAGTTTAATTTGTTACTTTGTACTTCTGATGGACAATTAACTAATTATAGTCGTGTTATCAAATTTCATTTAATCAAGTTATGAACAAGCTTTTTATTAAAAGGAATCGTGGCTTGGATGAGCCATCTTTTATTCCAGATTCTTGAGTTCGTGAAAGTAAAGAACCTTGGAGAAAGAAAAAACTTTTGGTAGTTGACTCGCAAAATCTTCCTTCTGATCCTGAAAAGAGACTACGAATTTCAGATTATCATCCTAGCGACTAGGATGCAATTCAGGGGGTTTATTTGCAAAAGGGTCCATATCAACCAAGACGAGACAATTTTCCTCAAACTATATTTGGTAGAGTTCCACGTCATTTTGACCCTAATTGGTTTCATGAATTTGGCAACTGGCTGGAGAATAGTATTTTTAGAGATGCAGTTTTCTGTTTGCGTTGTTATCTCGTGTGACCTAATCATGTGAACAAGGAGACAGCGATGCATATGATACTCAGGGTTTCTTGAATGGGAAAAAGAAAGAAAATTATATATTCACGTTGGGAAGTATGAAAATGGTCACAATCAAGCTTGGAAAAAATGTCAACCATTAATTAAACAATAGGAGCACATTGAAGTTGCTCTTGCTTAGCAATACGAACAAATTAAAAGGGAGTATTCAATTCCCTTGACTACGATAATTGATTGTTTTCCTTATCTATTATGCCAACGGTTGACATTTCATGGTCGTGACGAATCTGAGTCATTGAATGACACATAAAATTTTGCTAAACTTTTATAGTTTCTCGCAGATTATAATGGGGATATCAAAAATGTTTCGAAGGAGGCTCGTAGAGATTTGAAATTGGAAGCACCCGATGTTTAAATGTTGATGCTTGCTGAAAATTCACTTTGTTATTTTAGTAGGTGAAGCTCGTGACATATGTATCAAAGAGCAAATGGCCGTGGCTATAGGGTATGTGGACGAGGAAGGATGTGTAATTGAGTGTGTTCTTAGAACAGCTGCTGGGTCACTCGAAGAAAAGATTCTTTATTTGCAAGTTATGGATTGAATTGGACAAGGTCATGGGGACAAGGCTACGATGGAGCAAGCAACATGCAAGGTGAATTCCATGCCTTAAAACTTGATTTTGCATGAGCATGAGTGTGTCTTTCTACGTTCATTATTTTGCACATAAACTTCAATTGTGCTTTCTACATTCGTTATTTTGCATGAACATAAGTTTACTTTCTACAATCGTTATTTTACACATAAACCGTCGCGCAAAGAAACCAAGCAGAAATCAATGGAAGAAAAGACCACTGACAAATCGACACACCTGACCAGACCTGACCAACAAGATTTTTTTTCCCTTTTTTTTTTCTCTTTTTATTTATTTATTTATTCGTGGAATTCCAAAGTGAAAATGATGAAGACTTTTGTGAGGCAAATTAGTAGGCTAGCAAGCACGAGCTGCCTTCGAGCTTGATAGATAGAGAGAGAGAGAGAGAGAGAGAGAGGCGACCGATGATTTCGCAATTCTTCATTCTCTGCCAGAGGCAACCATATCGTCGAGTCTTTTTTTTTTGTCTTTCTCTTTCATCGTTCAATTTTTGGACTTTTTAGAAGCTCTTCATTGATTCTTTCCTTTATAATGGAGTTGAAAGAATTATTTTCTGTAATATAATTATATTTTTTGCATTGATAACCATACACTAAATAATGTGACATATTAATCTCAAAAAAATTATCGCACGGATGCAACACAAATACAATTGTAATATATATATATATATAATTAATTTAAATATTTTTAATAGTTATTATGACATTTTATATTATAATTAATATTTTATTAAAAAATCTTATTAAGTATATTATATTTATGTAATATAATATTTTTAAAAATTTATAACTCAAAATAATTAATATAATTAATAGAATAAGAATATATAATTTTTATCATTATATTATTTGATAATATGATATATTAATATTTAATATATGCATTAAAATTATGTAATATGAATATTAGAAATTTCTATGTTAGAATATTTTGTATATATCTTATAATATTTAGTGTGCATTTTTACTTTTAATTTAGTAGAATATTAATCTAATTTTGTTTAGTCACTATTAGTCTAATAAATTTTTAGACAAATTTTAATTTGTTATCATAATTTGTCCTTTTCTTTTTATGGAGTCCAACACTTATATATGTGTTGTATACATTGATGTTGTAAAAAATAATGAAAATTTTATCTAATATGTTTTTTTTTTATATGGTATCAAAGTAGAAATAATTTATTTGTTGTCAAAAACCATTAAGATATCAAAAAATCTCACTTGAATCAAAGGGAGAAGAAGGAACTAGTAAGTTCCACCATGTGCTAGATTTATATGTCTTACATCTTTCAGATCACTTTGGTCTCAAATCAATTCCAAATTTGCTTGTAAGAGCCAACTTCATTGCTTATAAGAGCTCTATGGAGATGGCACTTTTTGCAAGGGGCAAAGTAAGTTTTATTAATGGAAAAACTCACAAAATCAAAAGAAACAAATGTTGAACTCTATTATAGTTAAAGAATGAATTCGCGATGAAAGCATGGATTTGTAATTCTTTAGCTCAAAAAATCCAAAAGAGTTTGATTTATGCCAACATTGTTTGTGAGATATAGAGTAAGTTGTGTGAACATTATGAAAAGAGTAATGCTTATAGACTTTACAAAATAAAAAAGAAAATCTCTAATTCGTGAATTTCTAATGATCGCCGCGTTCCGCATGCTGGATCCTCTACTATTCTATGTTCTTCCCGAAAGCGTGCTAATCCCTATGTTGTGCGGAGCTGAGCATCTTCTATTCGCTGGGATAAAGCTTTTCCTCTGCAGGAGCCTTGTGCAGTAAACCCCCTACGGCCGGTCGTCTGTCGTCGTAAAGTAGTCGCCGCGAAGCTTTCGGGAAGAGTGACTATTATGAAATACTTTATAAGATTCAAAACTATATTATAAGAGATGGAAGCATGTAGTCCTTTACCATTTTATAGGTGTAAAGCAGCAAGGAATATAGGTAGTTAAGAAAAACAAAAAAAAAGACATTAATTCCTTCTTGATTTGAATGGAAGTTAAGATAGATTGAGATTATAGATTTTATCTATGAAACCGACTTTATCACTAACAATGATGTCTAACAATGAAAGGAGCTGCCTCTATTACAAATTCAAATTACAAAGGAATTGAAAGGGAATATGATAGAGGGCTATGGCTAGTTAGAGATAATCACAACATAAAGAAGTGTAATCACTTTGAAATGATAAGGCACATAAAAGAGGCATGCTTTGAAATCATTAGTTAACCCCAATTGGAGAGGTAACCAAATAGGGATTGTTCAAAATTTGCAACAAAACAAAGGTAAATAAGGATGGTTTGGGCATGGTAATTTTGTGAATATGGAGAGAAAAATGGTGGCAACAATGAAAGTAATTAAAATGAGCACATAACTGGTAATAATGACGAAAGAAATGGATATATTGTTGTCTAAAATAAACAATAGTATTTAAAATTGATCAATATGCTTGGTGTAAGAGCAAGTTAGATTTAAATAAGTGGTAATGAGTTAATGGCCAACTTTTCAGATAATTGTACTCTATTAAATGAATCTTAGATAATTAATAGTGGTACCTTGGACCACATGGTAGATAATAATAAGATGCTAATTGAGATTAAACATATTTCTATTTATAAATTGGTCAAGATACCTAATGGATTCATATTACTTGTAACCTATATTAGTAAAACCAAAGTAACCATAAATATAAACTTATAAAATGTTATATTTTTTTTAGTTTTTTAGTGTGACCTTTTATTAGTTGCTAAAATTACTTGTGACTTTAATTGCTTAGTCACTTTTTTCTCTTAATTCTTGTGTTTTTTAGGACCCACTTACAAAGACACCAATTGGTTGAGGCCATAATAAAGATGAGGTTTAACAATTAGAAAAAAGCTTTGTAATGGCAGGCTAGAGTATTTTTCATAAAGATTCAAACTTGTAGCATATATGCCTTGACCATATATCTAATAACAAGTTTCATTTGTTGCATAATATTTCTTTTTCAAAAAAATCAATTGACATTTGTGATGCCTATCATAAGGCAAAATAAACTGATTCTTCTTTTCCAATTAGCAATATATGTTGTGCATTTAGTTTTGATCTTATTTATGTGGATATTTGGAAACCCTATTATATTCTTACTCTGAGTAAAGCTTATTGTTTTTTAACAATAGTAGATGATCATTTAAGATGCATTTGGATTTTTCTCATGAAAAATAAGAGTGAAACCCATGGTTACCTTGTCTTGTTTTACTATTTTTTTGAAACACAATTTAAAGTCAATGTTAAAGCTATTAGAAGTGACAATAACATTGAATTTTTCACCATAGATAAATTTCTAGTTGCACATAGCATTGCCTTTAAACAAGTTACATAGGTACACTACAACAAAATAAGAAGGTAGAGCATAAACATCAATACATTTTAAACGTTACTTAAGCCTTATGTTTCCAAGCTAACTTACCCTAGAATTTTAGAAAGAATACGCCTTAACTACTGTATACCTTATAAACCTTATGCCTACATCTATCCTTTAGAACAAAAATCCCATTGAAGTTCTTTTTAAGAAACCATTTAACTATAATAAATTAAGAATCTTTGAATCCCTTTGTCATGCACATAACTATTACAAGCTAAGAGAAAAGTTTTTTGCAAGAGCACACCATTGTATTTTTCTTAAGTGTCCATATAGTATGAAAGAATATAAGGTTTATGATCTTAAAAAGAAAAAGATGTTTGTTTTAAGAGATGTTGTATTTTATGTAAAAATATTTCCTTTTAGACTAAATACAACATCTTCACCTTATGATGAGTACTACACTACATGCTTTAACATGAATAATAACAAGCCAATTATTGAAGATAACCCATTTATTAAGATTTAGTTCACTTGAATGAGTTCAATAGATCATGACCAAACTAGCCCACTAGTAAACATTAGCTTAGATACAAAAATAATAACCAATTCTCCAAAATTTTCAACCAACTACAACCTAACACCAATTCATATAGAAATAGTATCCCCACAATCTCAAAATGCATTAAGAACATATCTTATAAGCTAAAAGGTTTTGAGTATACTCTATCATCGTCTTTGGTCCTATCTTGAGGTATTATGCTAATGACGAATTAAGGTAAGGTCTATCTTTTGTCTCATAATTTAAATTATTCTTATATTACACTAATCCACCAAATTATTCTTGCATCAATATCCTTTCTTAAAAAACCTAAGAAATAATAAAACTTGTATGGGATATTAGGTGGAAACATATCATGTAACAAGAAATTAATGCATTAGAATTCAATCACACTTGGACTTTAAAAGGCATTTTAGAATGTAAGCATGTTATTGATTCCAAGTGGATTTATAAAATAAAGTACAAGTATAATGGTTTTATTAAACACTTTAAGGTGCGATTAATAGTCAAAGGTTTTACATAGGTAAAGGACATAAATGACCATGATACTTTTGTACCAGTGGTAAAGATTGCCACTTTACAATACCTATTATTAGTGACTGCTATTCGGCATTCTCATCTACATCAATTAGATATAAATAACACCTTTTTGCATGGAAATTTAACCAAAAAAGTGTACATGAAAATGACTTAAGGCTTTACTAAATTAAGTGAAAATAATGTGTGTCAATTGTGAAAGTTATTGTATAAGTTCAAATAGGCTTTTAGAAATTGGTATCAAAAGTTCTTAAATAGTCTCCATAACCTTGATTTCCCTTAGTCAACAATTAAAAATTTCTTTTTTACTTATGTGCATAAAAATTCTTTTATAGCTATTTTTGTTTATGTTGACAATGTTGTGATTGTAAGAATGATTCCAACCTCATTGCTTACATCAAGAAACATCTTCACATCACAAAAGCATTAAAGACCTTAGTCATCTTAAATATTCCCTTAGGATAAAGGTGGCTTATAGTAAAAAGGATATTATTTTGAAACAACAAAAACATGCTCTGAATTTGCTAAAGGAAACTAGTTTGTTAGGGGCTTAGCAATTTCTTTTCCAATGGATTTGAAACATGGATTGAGTGAAATTTTGAAGAACAAGTAAAGGTACTGATGCAGAAAATCCCAAAAAGACGTGGCTTAGGGACCCAACGCACACAATGAATCAAATAAGAATCAGGAAAGCTAAATTAGAGGTGAATGACACAAACCCTAGACCCAATATTTGAAGGAAGACAAATCTAGGGTATTCAAGATGGATATGGACGCCACACTTCAGAAAAGGAAGGAATTAGGAGTGATAAGTCGATTTGAACGGCACAAGAAGAATTACCTCTTGATAAGTTCTTTAGTTCTTGAAAAGAATTGAGGGAGAAAAAACCCTTGCTGTTTATTTTACTCAAAGTTGTATATCTCCAAAACTTACAAGGGGTGAATATTTATAGGCTTAGATAGCAATCCTAAAGAGGCAAAATTCCTATTTAGGAGAAATCCCTATTTTGGAGGAATTTCGGACTAATTCCAGCACATACAATGAATTCCTATTTAGGAGTGAATGCTATCACTTATTTTGACCTATTTAAGTAGTCCAATTATATTAAATAGGCCTAGGTTTCTTTTAAAACTTGAATTCACACCATTTGAAGCCTGGTTGGACTGAATGTCCAAAATCAGCCTATTTAGTACTTCTTTGATCTTTCTGGCCCTAACTCGTGTTATTGGACCTTCTGGAATTTGCAATAGACCTCTTGCATCCATTGAATCTCTAGTTCGTGTTATGGGGCCTTGTGGAATGTGCGATGGACCTCTTGTATCAATTGAAACTCTAGCTTGTGTTGGATTTTTTGTATCTTTTGAAACCTTCCACCTTTCGTCTCCATAGTTCTCATCAGATACCAAGTCAATTTTGCCACCTTGATAAATTACTTTATTTAACTATCACTTAACTAAACATTATATATCCAATACAAATTATTAGTCAATTCATGTAATGTTCTCAAATTTCACATATGAATGTAACCCTTTGTGTTCCTAAATATGTAAAAGGTTCTCTTTGACAAAGTATTTTACTTTCATCATCTAGTTACCCTAAATTATTTACATATTGTGATTTGCAATGGATTAGTTGCTCTACAACATGATGATCTACTACGAGATTTATTGTTTTCCTTAAGGATAATCCTATCTCTTGCAAATCAAAGAAACAACAAATTGCTTATAAATCTTCAGTTGAAGCCAAATACCAAGCCATGGCGAACATAACAAGTGAATTGTTATATCTTTGATCTCTTTTAATTGATTTATATGTGGTTTTATTCATACCAATGACTCTTTATTGTGATAACTAGGTAACTCTCAGTATCACTGTTAGTTTAGTCTTTCTTCAATGCATTAAGCACATTAAGATAGCTATCACTTCATATATGATTAACTCCTTAATAATGATTTAGGCACTTCCTATGTTTGCTGATATAATTGAGTTACTAATCTATTCAAGAGAGGCCTTATAAATGTACTTTTTCAACATTTACTTAGTAAGTTGGGTATTAATAATATCCATACTTTATTTTAAAGGAAATATTAGAATATTTTATATATATCTTGTAATATTTGATATGTATTCTTATTTCAATTTAATAAATTATTAGATTAATTTTAGTTAATTATTATTAATTTAACAATTTGTAAAATAAAATTTAATTAGTTATTATTATTATTTTTTAAAAAGCTTAACACTTGTATATATGTATTATATATTGATATTATAAAAAATAATAGAAGTTCTACTTAGTATATTTTTTTATAGTGTAATATATAAATTACAAGTATTGAATACATATATTTGAATTTTTTTCTTTATTTTTATTGGGAATTTCTGATATGTGTCAAAGAAATATGGAGCAAGTCTTGTGTCTGACTTCCATGTTTGTCACGCATCATTCTAGAAGTGTTCCTACGTCATAGACTCTGTATTTAGGTTTGTGAAACTGCAGACATTTGAGGAGACGATACTTGGTGGCACTAAAATTAGCGTACAAAGTGATGCAATGATTGATGTATACTTGTCACAGTCTGTGGGACTGCTGGTTTACTGTAGACTCTGTTATGAGACTTCTTTCTGTCTTTGTACCTGGAAAAATGCAGATCGTGGTGAATTACATAAAGGAAATTACATAAAGGGAGTGACGAAGAATTTCTTCGTAGGTCTTTTCTCATAGGAAATTGACAGGAATTGCGTGTAGCTTATGCCCCCTTTTCTTTCTCTGAATGTGGTCTAAAGAATCTGAGGATCATTGCCTGTCAATGTCAATAGGTTGATCTTTCACTTGTACTGACATCTTTTTTTGTTAATCCTTCCTGAATGTCAGAATGTTGATGGTGTGAAGTATTTTCATGTGAAGGCTGCTGGTTTGCTATTCATCGCAACAACAAGAATCAATACCTCTTCTCTTGCTCTGGAACTTTTGCAAATGATTGCACCAATAAGGATTATCTTGATATTCTAAATGAAAAATCTTGGTGCAAAAGTTTTGTTATTGTATATGAGTTGCTGGATGAAGTCATTGTGAGTATGCTTTATTACTATTATTATTATTTTGATGTCATTTGCTTGGAAATAGCTATTGTTCAATTTCTAACAAAATATAATTCATCGATTTGTGCGGTTGATTGCATCGATTTGTGCAGCGAGGCTTAATTAAGTTGAGCTGCAACAGGTTTCGCTACTGATACAAAACATTCCTTCGAGCATCAATTCACAGTCACATTCAGAATTTCTAAATGACTTTTACCGTATGAACGAATTGAATGGCACCTCCTTAGCCATCACTTTTCATTATTTGGTGGAGAAAACTCGGTTTGCTGGATGGCTCCTTTCTGCCAAAAGGCCCACATAAACTTGAAATTTCCTTGCCCCATGATTGCATACGAGAAATGACAAAAGGGTCTGCAGAAATTTTGATTAGGGGACTTTTTCCAAACCTTCTTTTCCCATTTATTGTATCCTACTGGCAGAGAGAGGAAACGGTTGAGAGACCAACATTGCCAAAAGTTTTCTTTTTCCAAGTGGCAAGTGTCTTACGGCAATAAGAAAGCAAATCCGGCGCATCATACATAGATAATTCGTCGTGAACCTGATCCCATGACTTTGCAACCACCTCCTCACACAATAGTTCCCTGAGCCACATACTTTTGAAACGGAAAAATTTGCATTGCTCAGTATTAGAAGAAATAGATGGCGAGTCCAGGATTACCTCAACCAGGTTGTGGTCGGAACTAAAACGGGGTAGATGGATGACGTGAGCATTAGGATACATATTCAAGAGCTCCATTGTAGCAAAAGCCTAATCCAATCTCTCTTGAATATTTGCCTTTCATTTTCTACCATTAGTCCAAGTGTACTCAAACCCCCGATAAGGTAGCTCAATTCAACTGCAATTGCACAAGACATTCCTAGAATTGTTCGTGAATTCGATTAGCCTAGGTTGGCCACTAAGCCTCTTGGAGGAACATAGAATTTCGTTGAAGTCCCTTCCACATAACCGAGCTTTGTGAAGCTGTCCATTCAAATTTCGGAGAAGCTCCCAGGTAAAAGCTTTGTTTTCGTCTTATAGCCAAACATAGATGTTAGTAAAACACCATTCTTTCAATTGGTTGCCTTTGGATACTAAAGAGTCAATATGGTGCTCAGAATCCGTTTGCAAACTCAATATGAAAATATCTTTCCAGAACTGTGTAAGACCTCCGCCCCGCTTCCAACCAAAACCATGGCAATCTACAAAGAAACCATCAGGTAATTTTAAGTTTGCCTTTAAATGTTCCATTTCAAATGCCTGGAGCCTAGTTTCCTTAAGGAAGACTAGGCTAGGAACTTAAAGCTTTATGTTCTTTTGCAATTAGTTTACTACACGTGGAGTCCCCAATCCACGACAGTTCTAACACAAGGTCTTCATGGCAACCGGCGGCACTGCTCCACACCTCCGCCAATAGATCAATAAGGCTATCTTGAATTCGAAGCGAAGCATTATTTCTCTCCGATTTCTTTGGAGCCTAAGGTTTAGTGTCGAAACGTCGGAAGCAGTATTTTTCCTTATTCTCATTATTGTCGTTATCTTGACATATTTTTGCGTTGATGCCTGACGACTCCTGCAACTTCCCCACTCACTTCTAAATGCTATTCTGGGCCTTTCTTCCAGTCGAGTGTTTTTCTCTACTGGGCTAAATTAATATGAGGCGTGTCCGGTACTTGAGATGGGACTAGAGTTTAAGGTTGTAATATGGTAGGCCGACCCAATTTGTCATTCAAAGAAAAGGATCGTGGTACAGCTGGAGTTCGGTGGTACACGGAATTAGTTGGCAGATGTGCATAACGGAGATCCTGCGTTTCAATTTGAATACTGACTATCCATATTTTGATATTCAAACCGAATAGTTTCTTTTTTTGGGCTTTTCACCAAGATAGGAGAGGATGCAGAGCCCCAGATGTTGCTCCTTGCTGGCTGGTGCCGGCGATTGCCTTGACGTGTCTCCACTGCATGAGAAAGGACTAGCAAGCATTCCACCATCCCTTTTAGACTTAGTAGAATCCATCCTCATTATTACTCGTTTGGTAGGAGAGGCTCCCCTAGATAATCGCCATATGCACGAACTTGTGGACCAGTAGATGTACTACTATATCCTCCTTAACACTGCCAAGGTCACATCCTTTCGCGGCATGTCCCAAACAACCGCATAGATAGCAGAAGTTTGGGAGTTTCTCACACTTGAAAGCTATCCATGCCTTAGCCCCCGATGGTTGTTTAACCTATACTCCCTTGATCAAAGGGTTTCTGACATCAAGAAGCGCTTTGAACGAAGCAATCTGCCGCCAAACCCACTCATTGTCAACTTCTAAGATAGTGCCAACTTTGTTGCCTAAAGCAATGACAATAGAAATGGACAGGGCATTGAATAATAAATTGTATACCTTGATCACAAAGAATAGATTCGCTTTGGATGGTTACTGATTCCCGGTGACCTCCTTAAAGATAAGTACCTGTTTGTCCAAAGCCCGCGGACCATTTTCCAAGACGGCTCATACATTGAATGTTTTTTCCATCAAAGGTGGCCAAGAATACAATTGTCAATAGGGGCTTCAGTCTGAGATACCATGGAATTCAAGCCTATATCGACGGCCTCCTCATCTTTTTCTATTGCCCAGATCGTGAAACCAAAGGGCTAATATGAATAGCTTGTACTGAAGTGTGAAAGCACGAGAGAACCTCTAAAAGGTAGAGAGCTTAAACTCTTAATCAAGCGAAATAAGCTTGAAATAGCCAGGAAGGAAGATTCCCACGTGACAAGGGCACTCGGAGAGAAGTGTCTTGTTTTTCCTTTTATTTTCATTAATTTGCAATTTAAAGAAAAGCTGTCTTATAACCAATAAAAATGATATGATTAAAAAAGAATTAGTTGAGTATTTCTCTTAATTTTACTTATATATATATATATATATATATATATATATATATATATACAGTAATATTATATTTGCATGATAAATAGATTTATAATATTTGTAGTGAAATACTTATATAAGTTATATTAAAAAAATATAAAATTAATAAAAGTATCAATGTCTTAAAGTAAGTTTATTTAAGGCGAATGATAAATATTAATAATAGAACTTAAAATCCTTAAAAAGTAGTGCTTAGAAACAAAAAGAAATTAAAAAAAAGAAAATAATGCAATATGAAAGAATATATATGAAGAACTGTACAAGAAATAAAATGTAAGGCACCATGCATACTTTACTTATATTATACAAGAGAAAGAGAGAAAACCACATACCTATTATGCAAGAGAAGCCCTAATTATAGAAAAAGAAGCAATGGAATATGAGTTCAAGAGATGTGATAAAAAAAATTTAGAAAAAAGAGAAGAAAAGTTATTAACCTTGAGAAGTGCTCTAAAACTCAAGTATGATACATTTAGAGAAGAAACTTCCGTAAAAGAAAATAAAAAAATATATAAATATTTTTCCTTTGTTTTCTTTTTTTAAAAAAATTTTAAAAAAATGAGAACAAAATTCTTTTTCTTTTTAGGAAAACCAAAAAGAGAATATTGGGGAAGTTATTCAAAAGTAGTTTTTTCCCTTCTCTTTAAGAAAATAAAAAGAAAAATGACTTAAATTATAAATATCTTTTTTATTTTTTTAAGAAAAAAGGATTTTTAAAATTAATTTTTTTTTCTTTTTTTCCTTTTAGAAAAATTAAAATTATTATTTTCTTCTTTTGGTAGGAAAAACAAATGTGAATATATTTATATACACTATAGTATTTGCTTAAATAAAAGAAAATTATTATTTTTTTAAT
Source organism: Bruguiera parviflora (assembly GCA_019804595.1). Classification (NCBI taxonomy): domain Eukaryota; kingdom Viridiplantae; phylum Streptophyta; class Magnoliopsida; order Malpighiales; family Rhizophoraceae; genus Bruguiera; species Bruguiera parviflora. Next base: position 8,482,489 of record CM034050.1, read on the forward strand.
TTTAGAAGTTATTTTTGCTTATGTGGCAACATCATCAAATTTAAGATAATTTATTATTAATATTATTATTATTTTAAATAATATTATTAAAAGAATATACAATACTAATAAAAGAACTTGGATGAAACATAAATTTTTTGTCTATTTATCTAACACACAAAATCATCCAAGACTTGTTTGTACCACAAAAACGGATTCCTTTCCCATAGAAGAGATAATTGATGACCTAAAATAATAAAAATAAATATTCACTTGAAAACTTTACTCGATGATATATTCAAAAACACTAACGCATAATGTAAACTAATAAATTAGTGTGTGTACAAATATATATATATATATATATATATACACCAGTCACGTGAAAAAAAAAAAGAAACAATAAAATACATAAGTCTAAAAAAAAGAATTTATTTAGTTCTGCATTTTTTCTTAGTCCACGGATCAAGATAGACTGAGAATATTGTCACGATTTAAATAAAAAAAAAAACTTACAATATCACATGATTTACTTACGATGCCCCAAAAACCAATACATCTAGATTAACCCTCACTCTTTTCTGCACAAAACACAAAATCTCGCAAAAACCAAAGACATATATATCTATGATATCAAGACGTATTTGACAGGCACATGATTCCACTTTCATCTCATATCTGACCCTTATCCCAGAAAATAAAATAGGAAAAGAGTGATACAGATAAAGATTCCGTGGCCTAATTTTTTGGTTATCAGGAATAGGAGAGAACAAAATGCTGTTAAACAAAGCAGATTCTAAAGGGTAACGCATAATTATTCTGCTTTTGACAACTAAAGAAGACAACCATTCGTATTCTATCATCCTTCATCATAATTTTTTATTGCTCAATTTGACGCGAAATACTTGCAGTTCAAATTGGTTGTGGGAACTCGATGCTTGTTCCATTGGTTTGCCTTTTGAAAGTCCCTTTCCCAATCCTTTTGTGCACAATGAACACCTTTAGAGCTTTGTTTTTGACTACTTTGTCAGGACAGCAAGAATCATGTCTAATCATTTTAGTCAATTAAAGTCTCTTGAACTGAAAATTAAATAATGCGTTAGATCTATGAAGTAACATAAAGCATTGTGCTTTAAACAGTCTATAAATATGTAATTTAAAAGGGGAAAGTCCAAATCAATGAAAGGAGAAGGCTAAAGCTAATGAAAATTAACCCATGTGCTTGATATGACTAAAGCTCATTGTATATGGGAATCGGATTGGGCTGTCAAGTTCTTGGATATGGTTTGCTAAAGTAGATTGTTGTCCTGCAATCTCTATATTACGAATTAGTGTCATCTGCTCATAAATAAGACTTCGTAACTATAAGTGCAAAAGCCATCCACTTCCGCATATGATTATCAAGTCTCGTTGTTTAGCAGCTCTCAGTCTTTATGTTATGGGGTTTTTTTAAGCTTAGGGTCCTCAAAATTTACAAGCGTTAAAAGTTCAATTTTAAGGAAAAAGCAATATCATGTACTCTCATTATATTTGCACCCTTTAAAATCAATATTTATGAAATGGAAAATGCTTCTTGGCCCGATTTTGGGCATGTCTAGAATCATGAAAACCTTTTATTTTGTGGATCACAAGGATCCACAAAATCAACAACTCCAGGATTTCGGACATGTTAAGCCATGTAACATAGCATTACTCTTATAAAATTTATCATACACAATTTGCATTGTCTCGGCGACCATATTAACTACCACGCATGGGACTCTGATTCTCCCGTTCACGAAGGGGTTTTTTTGGTCTGTAAGATGTAAAGATGATAGAGAATAACAAGAAATGTAGATTCATTGCATGTTTTCTACATGGAATTAGAGACTTATTGTATAATCCGACCTCTTGATTTATCTTTCAAATTAAAACAAGATCATTGGTAGTGCGATACTCCTATATGCGCCAAGTGTTTTTGTATTTAGCCCACGAGCAAGGTAAAATATTCAATGCTAATCTCAATCTGGTTTCTTTGGCTGCATTTCACCCAGAATCCTTGCGTGTCTTTTTTGGTCGAGCGCTTCTTCCCTCCTGAATAATCAGCCAACCCAAAAACTCTAATTATTGAATAAGGTCCAATAATTAATTATATATTAAACCCTAAAATACTCCTTTAAGTGCAAGTCTATTGTACTAAAAGAGAGGGAACAAAAGGTAAGCACTGTTTAATTATTGCAAAAAGAAAAAAAAAAAGAATCGCGTAATTTTTTTTATCATAAAAATTTTAACAATGTATTAATAAATTAGTTAAAAGCAAAAATTTAAATTATTAAATGAAATCATATGCTATCTGAATAAATAGTATTATTATCATTATGTTTATGTTTATAACATTTATTATGTATTTCGTGTTAGTTAGGATATGAGAATTTCTTAGTATGTGTACGTAGAAGAGCCCACGATGAGAAAGGCAAGCTTATAAATTGAGCACATATGTGCACGAGCCCTGCTCCAAAAGGAATCTCTGACCGTGCTCTTGCCATCCAAAAATCCCTGTTTCCCTTGTATAGCTCTCATTCCTCCACCCATTCTTCCCTTGCCTTTTCATCAATTAAGTTCTCTCTCTCTCTCTCTCTCTCTCTCTCCAGATCATAACAGCCTGAGCAAGAGCAAAGCTGGCCAGCAAAAAAATGTTAGAAACACAAGAACTGCCTGATTGTTTCTATCAAAGCCAACCGGTCCTAATCTTCCCAAGCAGCCCAACCCCAAAGCATTCTCTTTATCTCTCCAATATTGACGATCAAAAGTTCCTTAGATTCACCATTAAATATGTTTATCTTTACAGTGAATCAGTAAGCCCAGACATCTTAAAACTTTCACTCTCCAGAGTTCTTGTGGATTACTACCCATTGGCTGGGAGGCTGAGAAAGACCACAGAAAATGATCAAAAGCTTGAGGTTCATTGCAACGACGAAGGTGCCCTCTTTGCTGAGGCTTTCATGGATATGACAGCTCAGGAATTTCTTGAACTTTCCAGGAAACCGAACAGATCTTGGAGAAAGCTCCTGTACAGAGTGGAAACTCAGAGCTTCCTGGATGTTCCTCCGCTTGTGGTTCAGGTCAGATTCTGTGCTTTGCGCCTCTCCTACTTCCTGAAAGCTTTATTCCTTATTTTCAGTGCTGTACAGTCTTATCCTCTCTCCAGGGTTTTATGATAAGACCATCTACATCAGTAACAATACGATCTTCCCTTTCTGCCAAACCCCAAGACAAGTGGGTTGCTTAATTCTCTATCCAACGGACCTTCTCAAAATATTGATTCAATAAGAATCATTTTCGATCGACTTATCAGTTATTTGGACCAGTGCTTTTCAAGAGCTGATGATGATCAAACATTTTCCATTCTAATCAGATGTACATGAAAAATTGTTCAAACTCAAAGAGTTAAGACTGTCGAGATAAACTCCAACAAAATTCTTAACAAACTTAGGAGATTCCAGATGAGCTTAGTCTGCCATAGACTCCAGCACAATTCTTGATAAGCCTAGCAAACTTAGAGCCATAAACTCTAGCAAAGTTCCGAATAAGCTTAGTCTGCCAGAAATTCTAACAAAATTCTTTAACAAACTTAGGAGATTCCAGATAAGCGTAGTCTGCCATAAAATCCGACAAAATTCCAGATAAGCTCAACAAACTTAGAGCCATAAACTCCAACAAAGTTCCAGATAAGCTTAGTCTGCCATAAACTCTAACAAAATTCTTGACAAACTTGGAGATTCCAGCGAAGCTTAGTCTGCCGAAATCTTCTGACCTTAACGACGATGGACTAGTACAGTTCAAGCTGTTCCCTCCGATCTTTCTCTTTCAATCTACACATCCAATGGAAAGCGGAACAAACGGGCAAACATGTTGTTCATTGTCAACGACGCCGTTTTTCTTTCTTTTTGCTTTGTTCCTTCCACTAAGTCCTTTTTTTGGGTAATCCACGCTAAGCTTAAAGAGCCTGTTGTGATTTTGGTCAAGTGTCCTTCAAAATTGATTGAGAACATCATCAGACGGCACGAGCGCACAAAGTTGGCACTAAAATTAATCAATCAATTTAGTGCGGTTGGTCACAATGGGTTTGCTCTCATAAGAGGGGTCTGGCTCAAATCCCGAAAATGCGAGCCTTAATTCTGGATTTATAAAAAAATAATAATAATAATAAATTAAATTCATATGTCAACCGTTGCACTTGCAGGTGACGTATCTACGGTGCGGAGGCATGATTCTCTGCACGGCGTTTAATCACTGTCTGTGCGATGGCACAGGGACGTCGCAGTTCTTGCAGGCCTGGGCCCACGCAACGAGCAAACCGAATCTTGATCTCCCGATCGCGCCAGTCCACAGTCGCCACGCCCTAAGACCCCGTGATCGCCCCAAAATAACCTTCACGCATCCTCAATATGTCAGAAATGCACCTGGGGACAACGAGCACGTGGCGGACATCACCCAATATTTACGGACTCAGCCACTGGTGCCCGCGTCCTTAACATTCACCGCCGCCCACGTCCGCCGCCTGAAGCAACAGTGCGTGCCGCCGCTGAAATGCACCACCTTTGAAGCAGTGGCGTCTCACGCGTGGCGCTCATGGGTTCGATCGCTGGACCTGTCACCTTCCCTCGATGTCAAGCTCATCTTCTCGGTTAACGTCAGAAAAAGGGTAGTCCCGGAAATTTCGCAAGGATATTATGGGAACGGGTTTGTGCTCGCCTGTGCCCAGTCCCTCGTTCAGGAATTGGTCGGCAATAATTTGTACCATGTTGTCAAATTGGTGCAACAAGCCAAGGCAAGTTTAACTGATGAGTATGTCAGGTCGTTGATTGATCTGTTGGAGGATAAAACGGTGAAAACTGATGTTTCGACGAGTTTGGTTTTGACACAATGGTCTAAGTTGGGATTGGAGGACTTGGATTTCGGAGAAGGGAAGCCGTTGCACATGGGTCCTCTGTTGAGTGATATACAGTGCTTGTTCTTACCCGTTGTTGGTGATTTTGATGCAGTGAGAGTGTTGGTGTCCATGCCAGAGAGTGTCGTTGAGAAATTTGAGTATCATATGAAGGGTTTCTTGGATGAAGAAGCAAACGGAGATGTCAATGGGCATTATGCAGAAGAACGTGGATTGGACTGAATCATCAAGAACATCCATATGTGTATGCATGCCTTTGTATTCCTTTCCAATATTGTCCCTATTTTGCTCCTTTCCTTTATTAATTCTCCCACTGCAATGAAACGCCAACGCGTAATAACCATGACGTGCAAAAGTGAAGTTTGATGCTTATTATTTTTCTTTTTTTCCGTCCTCTTTTTATTTGCACAAGACTAGTGTATCGCCATATGTATGCATGGTCTTGTTAAAGAATTAACGTGATTATCATGTTTATTCAATATTTTCTTCCAAATATAACAAGATAATTAGTTTTATATCTTATGAAATTAGGTCATATTTAATTTTTTTTTTCTTTTCTTAAATTTGTTATTAAATTAATTTGAAGGGAATCAAAATAAAAAAATTTTAAATAGTAATAAATCTAAAACTTTTTTTAAGAATAAATAAATAAATAAACATATATATATATAATCATTTTTTTATTTTTAATGTAATATTAAAATCTTTGAATGTTCTATTTATTTTGTTACTCATTTCATATGCAATTGCATAGTTAGTTTTTTTTAATATTAATAGTGTCAAAAAATTATTTTTATTAGAGTTATTATAATTAATTACTAGAATTAAAGCTAATTTCAAAAATATATAAGCTTGTATATATAAAGCATATTTTTTTCTTTTGTATAAAAAAATCATTGATTTTGTTCAAATACAAAAACTAACAAGTATCAATAATATAACTCCAAATATGATTATTAAGTTTTATAAAAACAATTCAGATAAACAATATTGAGTAAATAAGTTTTTTTTTCTTTTACTTATCCTAAGCAATGAAAGAATTTTTATAAATTAATAAAGTTAAGAATGTTTTCAAAAAGTTTGAAACTACAAATTGATGAAATTTGGGAGAGAAAAATTTTTATAAAAGTAACTTTAAAAGAAAATGAGGATAAAAAAATAAATATTGGGTGAAATAATTTTAAAATATAGTGGAAGATGGGGTAAGTATAAAATACACAATATGTCTTATACATTTGTGAGGGTCAGGGTGCAATTACTTTACCTATAAATTTGTCCATATCTCCATAAATAAAATAAAATGAATAATTGACGTGTTACTTGGCAAATCATATAACTAGCAAGCAATTGGTGGGATATATTATATCTATTCTCATAACTATTAACCCAAGTTGAAACAAGAAAAGGCCTCTTTAATAATAAGTACACTTAGTTTCTAAAACAAATAACTTAGATGCATACCATAAGAAAATTTTTAGACTTACTTTTTTTGAACTTTCTTAATTACTTGCATTATGTACTTCGACAAATTAAATTTCTCATTTCTTAGTAGAAAGGTTAGGATACACATATAAAGAAAAGTTAATTAATCATAATAACTGCTTATAGGATTGATGTTACAAGCCACAATCCTTTGAATAATTCTTGACTTAAGTGATAAGAAAGATGCTTTAAAGTGTTTTTTTATGTTTCCACTTTCTTAACAAAGATTAGCCTATCCCTCAAACACAATTTTCATTTACTTATAAGCACTAAATTTGTTACATTCTATAAATCATGCCAAATAATACAACCACCTTCCAATGATAGATTCAAGTGATTGATAATCACTTTATAAGTAATTTACACTTTTTTTCCATACATATATGGAGTAATCATAGTGTAACTCTTATTTAATTCCATATTGGTGAAGAATTATTTGATTATCTCGGAGTAAAGATCTCCTTTAAAAGTGATGAATCATCCTCCTTCAAAAATCTCCACTTTCAAAAAATGAAATTATCTAAGAAATTATTCATCTTAAATTTAGCAACACAATCTAAATTTAGTTGTCTACTAAGATGAACAATCCTTTTCTTAAACTTGTAAAAATCATCCTCAGTTTATAAGGTTCTAAAATAAAAACTATAAAACTTGGATAAATCAAATAATCAAAATAACGATTGACATTACGTGATAGGTATTTATAGTGATGGATTAGATGGTGGTGTCATTGTTAATGGTGTTGCAAATGATAAAGATATTAAAAATGTCTTTAATAAGGATAGTGTTGACCTTACACTTTTAGATTTTTCATCTATTCTCCATTTTACCATATATTTAAACCTTTTGGCTAACAATTGGTTCAAATCTATCTTAAGAGGTTTGACAACAAAAGGTGGAAGAGGACAGGGAATTAGACAGTATTAGTGATGACATTTACTTTATGGTAACCTTTTTTCTCAGGGTAGAGATCATTGGTGACAATGTATAAGAGGGTGGAATGGCAATAACGTTGTATGTCCTTGTTAAGGTCAAAGTCAAATTCCCTTGGGTTTTCCTTCTCTTTCCTTGATATAGATGCTAATTTTGGTGCCATTATTGATAGATTTGAGAAGTTGGTCATTTTAGAGGTTAGATTTGAAGGAATTTATAATTATAGTTTTTAGATGTGAAAAAGAAAATTGGATTTTTTTTTAAAATAGATTTTCATATTTGAAAAATTGTATAGAGGGATTAAAAATCAAAATTAATTGACCTTAGTAAGCTGTAGGTGAACTACTCACATTAGTCAACCAATCCTACTTAAACAAAAAAGACTGATTTTCACATATCAAGCATAACAAGTTCAAACCATAATATAATACAAATGACAAACATATAAACATCTATCATTATGCCACAAAACACAGAAAAACATATTAAATCACAACAATCATATAATCAAAAAATCAATCTAACTCAATCATTTTTTAATAATGATGAACTTATTCTTAGTTAAGAATTTGGTAAAGATATTGGCTAATTGATCTTTAGTGTTCATAAACTCTAAAAACACATCTTCCTTAAACACATCATCCTTAATGAAATGGTGTCATAAGTTAATGTATTAAGTACAAGCATGGTGTATAGGGTTCTTTGTTATATTGATTAAACTTATGTTATCACACTTGATAGATATATAAGAGTAGTGTAATATAAAGTCCTCTAAAGTTTCTTTCATCCAAAATAATTAAGTAAAGTAATTTCCTACTATCATGTGCACTATTTCAATTATAAAAAGAGCAACAAAATTTTACTTTCCCCTAAACCATAAGGCTAAGACTTAGCCAAGAAACTAACATGTACTTATAGTACTTTTCCTCTTAATTCTATCTTTTATAAAGTCTAAGTTTGAGTAACCAACTAAGTTAATGGTTAATCCTTTAAGATACTAAAGTTTTAAACTTATAGTTCCTCTCATATACCTAAGCACTTTTTTAAGAATAACTAAGTGTAATTCCCTTAAGTTGAATTGAAATTTTGCATATAAATAAATAATAAACATCATGTATGGTATGTTAGCAATAAGAAAGAGAAAACTATTAATCATACCTTTATACTACTTTCTATCCACAACCTAACTATTTACATCAGTGTCTAACTTTGTGGGAGTGGCCAATAGAGTGTCACAAAGTTTGGAATTATTCATGCCAAACTTCTTCAATAGTTCCTTTACATACATAGCTTGGTTTATATAGATTATATCCTTTGTTTACTTAATCTAGAGTCTAAGGAAGAAATTCAATTCTCTTATTAATATTCAGGTCAATCTTTCTTTTCATATTGCTAACAAATTCTTTACATAATAACTAATTAATAACACCAATAATAATGTCATCAAAATAAATTTAAACAATTAATAAATCCTTACCTTTTGATTTTATAATAAGAATAATGTCAACTTTACTTTTAATATAGTTTTTATTGACTAAGAAAAAAATTAACTTTTCATACTAACCTCTTGGTGTTTACTTTAACTTATATAAGGATTTTGAAAGCATGTATACATGATTTAGAAATTCTTACATTTAAAGCCAAAAGGTTAATTAACATAAACTTTCTCTATAATGTAACTATTAAAGAATTTACTTTTCACATTCATTTAGTATAACCTAAAATTCTTATGCAAATCAAATGCAAGTAACATTCTAATGACCTCTAACCTAGCAATGGGAGCAAAAGTCTTATTATAATCAATAACTTTTTTTTATTGTAATTTTCAATAACTAACCTTACTTTGTTTCTTACAATTTAACCATTTATATCAAGATTGTTTTTAAAAACCCTTTTGCTCTATTTCTTACAATTTGGCTATTTTCATAAAACTTATTTTTAAAGACCTACTTAGTTTTTATAATGAGATGATCACTAAATCTCGATATCAAAGTTTAAACCTTATTTTTCATAAACTAGTTAAACTTATCTTTCATTTTATGTACTCAAGATTGGTCAACCAATGCATCATCTACATTGCAAATTGATTCCTTATGAATAATTTGATCTTAAAATATCTTTCCAACATATTTCCAATTGCTTGGAACTCATTGAACAACTCTATCAAAATTATCATCTTTTGAAAGATTGGACTCATTCACTTCAAATTGTTCACTTTACTCCGTGTAAACATCATTTGTATGCTATTTCCTTAATAATTCATTTGCTTTCTCTAAGCTTTTACTTGTACTTGCAAAGTTATATAACTATTCCTTTCTAAAAAAGATAAGGTTAGTTTCATCAAATGTAACATGCATGAAATCCTTTATAATAAGAAACTTCTTGTTAAACACCTTATCTATCTTATTACTAGAGGAGTATCCTTAGAAAATACCTTGATTTGCCTTAGAGTTAAACTTGTTTAACTTGTTTTTTATATTTATAATATAAGACTTGTAACCAAAGACCCCCAAAAAGTTTCTTACGAGTTTTTTTTCCATTCCACAACTCATAAGGAGTTTTCATAAAAATTTGATGAATGAAAACTCTATTAAACATATATCAAATAGTATAGACAACTTATGCCCAAACATGTTGAAGAAGGCTAATCATTTAATATAATTCTAACTATCTCTTACAAAGTTCTATTTATCTTTTTAATTACTTTATTTTGTTATGGAGTTTTTAAAATTGAAAAGTTGTGAGAGATACCTTGATAATTAAAAGAATTCTTAGAACCTTCATTCTCAAACTCATAATCATGATCACTTCTAATTAAGGTGACACAATAGTTCTTTTCATTTTGAACTTGCTTATAGAACTTATATATATATATATATATATATATATATCAGAATCATATCTATCATGAGAATGTATATGTTTACAAGGTATTTTAAATTTTTATATATGTCTTATGTACATATATGCATACTTATATGATAATTTTCTACTATATTATGATATATGAACATTTTTGTGCCATGTACTCCTAAATGCTTATGCATATATATAAGTATGAGTTATCTTGTCTTAAGAAATTTTTTATTAACATGCATGAGATGCATATCCTAAACCATTTTTCACCTTAAAGCCTTTAAGAGTCAAGTAATATATCTAGTTTATCTTTACTTTTGGCAAACTTAGAAAAAGATTCTTAAAGTTTAAAAATTTTTTTTTTAAGATAAATATTATCATCTAAGAGTTTTATGACTCTTTTCTCATTATACTTATTATCTAACTCACTATTTTTCTCAGTGAGTGAGTTGACTTCATCTTTTAAAGAGGTATTCTTAACTTTTAGAGAAGTAATCTCACTCTTTAAGGATCTAATTTCATACTTTATAAAGACATTATTAGCATGAAGACCCTTATTTTTTACAACCAAGTCTTTAAATTTCCTATTCATGTAATTTAGAGTGTCACACAATTCATTAATCAAAGACTCATCATCGTTAAAAGTATTACAGTCAGAGTTTACCTCATCTTTTATAGTCATAAATGCTAAGTTGACTTCAACATTGTTAAAATCATTTTCTAAGTCATTTAGGTCATCCTAAGTAATTTTTTTTCCTTTTTCTTATCTGTCGAAAACGACTAATGATTTTATGACGACTAATTGTAACCAAAATGACTAAGTTTGTTGCAACTATAACAAATGATTTTATCCTTATCTCCATTACTCTTAAAGGATTTGCTGCCATTTTATATATCCTTTCCAAAGTTTTGTAACCCTTATGATCAATATGACAAACTCCTCTTTATTTTCTTAAGTATATTAATCATTTTCATAATCATCATCACTTTCTTTGGTAGAGGAGACTTTAAAAGTAACCCATTTTTTCTTTTTAGTAACATTCTTGTTAAAGATCATCTTATATATTAGCAATGACCTAATCAACGTATCCAAGCTAAAAGTGTTTACATCTATAGATTTAGTGATTATAATTACCTTAGAGTTTCAAGACTCTAGAAGTGATCTTGATATCTTCTTTATAAGATCACTTATCTTAACCTCCTTTTTAAGATTGTTAAGTGGATTAATGATATTCATAAACTTTATATACTTTATGTTTTTTATTTATGTAATACCCTTATGAATAACTTTGAGTTTGTCCTAAATGCCCTTTGTTATCTTACATAAAGATACCCTTTTGTATTCATTGACACTTAAATCACAGTAAAACATATAAGTAATTTTGAAATTAAGGATTCTAAATCTTTTAGACTTTATGATAGGCTTACTTTTTTTCTCACTAATACTTATTTTTGGAGCTTTTCTAAAGCCATTTTCAATTATATATATGGTTTTTTTTTTTTTTACTTTACTAGTTTTAGTTAAAACCATCAAAGATAGAGAGTTTATAGATGTTTTCACTTTTAATATGACACATAAATGCAAGAGATATCATGGATTAACTCTAAAAGGTTAGGCATATGAAACATAGATTAAGCTCTGATACTATTTATTGGTCCTTAAAACAACCAAGAGGGTGTGAATTAGGTTTATTCAATTTAATTGCTTAACTCACACTTAATTCAAACTCCAAAAAGTAATAGCGAGATAATCAATAATAAATAATAAAGTAAGCAATATAAACATTAAAAGTAAAAAGGTAAAGGAAAAGAAAACATGAACAACGATTTATAGTGGTTCTACTTCAACTGAAAACCTATATTTACTCCTTAAGTTCTATCTTTTGAGAGTTTGATTTTACAAACTCTTTCTTTTTTTGCAAGGTGAAGACAACCCTTTATACTATATCACCTTAACATTAACCACATTAAAACTTTCATGAAATGTTTATAAGAACCAATAATTCTTCATAACTTAGAAACTTATATTTTATTGTTTTTCATTAAAACACTCTTACTCATTCACAATGTCAACTTTTCACTCTAAAACTCTTACTCTTAATTTTTCTTTCTCTTGCTTTTTTATTGATCTATCATTAAGTTTAATACAAAATCTCTAATGTCTTTCCTCACATTTTTTTTACATTTTTCTACCCTTTTTCCATACTTTACAAAAGAGGTCAATGACCCTTTTACAAACAAAAATAGCAAACTAATTGTTGAAAATTAATTTTTTTCATAAAAAAAAAAAACAATCAATTTTTAAAACATGAAACTTTATTTTTAAAGTATCGTTTGATTTCAACACTTAAACCGATTGATTGACCTGAAATTTATATAACTTTTTAAGTTTTTACACTTTCAAATTCTTTAGTTCTATTTATTGATCACAATTACCAATCAAGTCAACTAACCTAAATTCTTTGTAATTTTGTAACTTGAAACTTAGGTCTTAAACTACCTCTAATCAATTATAGTTACAAGTTCAGTCAACTAACTCAAGTTTTTCATTTCTTTCTAATTTTTTTTTCTTATCTATTAAGTAATCAATTAATATCATAAATTGATCGATCCATATTCTCTGTTCTTTTTCTTTGTCAAGTTTATTGCATAAGTTAATTGATTTCAAATTTTTATCAACTTTAAATTTTTATGCTTTTTTTATATTTTTTTGAAATTAATTATGATCTTATTTAATACTTTACTATAAATATAAATTTGATAAAAAATAAAATTTTTATACTATTATTAGTTCAAATTAAATTTAAAATTCAACACCATAATAAATCCAAATTAAACAAAAATCATCTAAATTAAATTAATAATTATCTAATAAATAACTAAATCAATTAAATATGTGAAATATATCAAAATATACCATAATAGAATTCAATACATGATCTTATTAAATTTAATAATTTTTCTAGTCATTACAACAGTTTTATTTTTAGTCTCAATGATTATTTAAACCCATTCATTGAATGAGTTAAAGATGAACATGTCAAATTTTGGTTGAAGTTGCTTGCGGCCCCATGCACGGTTGCGCCCCACTTTCTCTAATTTTTGGATCCGCACTGCATGAGATACTTTCTCATAATATTTGATTTCGTGTGTGTCTGTATCTGGTTTTGTTTGTTTGCGTTTATGTTTCCGGCGCTTCGATATTCAACCAGAACATATAGCGATCAGAGTCCTCTGCATATCTCCGTGCGCCCGGCCCGATATTACCTGCCGCCAAAGTTATTCTTCTCTAGCACCTTTTCTATTTGTCTTGATTTCCCCTGTGCCCCACACTAGAGAAGGGCATGTTGTGACGGTGTCAACGACCTCTGATTCACGCCAAAAACTGATGATCACTAAACATCCTGGAAAACCAAAACAATGTGCTGACCCTGAAAATGTATCAGTAGATTGTCAGATTCACCCCCGATTTGTCTATGCATACGCGTGTTGACAAAGAGGGCGAGTGACTGAGTTATGATTTTGTGAACATCTGCCAGGCTCGATGAATGATAATTTCGGAAGTTTCAAAGTCAAATAAGATGTAGACAAACTAATTAAACACTCCCATTTAATTTAATTACTTGCTTTAGAGTGATTGATCCGCATGTTGACTACATAGGATAATTTTCAATGGATGCTATTCAAACATATACACAGTATTATCGATCCGTGGGAACTTCAGCGTGAACCAAACCTTCCACGGCATTTCGAGGTCTTTTTGTGTCTCTTTTTATTAAGTCAAAAAAGATACAAATCTTTCCTACACATCTAATTTCTTAACGGTGGTCCAACACATTCGAAAATACTATATAGACGTCGGTTCCTCGACGTGGGTCGAGCCCTGGTTCACAAAAAATTCTATTGTTTACGTTATAATTGTTAATTATGTATCCTTAATTTTTTTTTTGGATATATAATTATAATTAACAATTAAAATTACAAATATCTAATAAATAATTACATTAATGTCACTTAATTTATATTTATTTGAGATTAAGATAGGTTGTATCGTTGAAATAATGTCCTAATTAGACAATATCAAAAAGTGGGTTTCTTTGTCTATGGCTCTTATTAACTATCATGGTCCTCGTCAACGCCTCGAATTAAAAGGAAATGATTTTTTTTCATCATCGTCAACTTAGCATCACAACACGCCCGACAGAAAGTTAGACAAGATATATATTTCGATCATGAGATGGCTTTTGATAATTGGAGGAAGCTAGATTTGGACAATTGAAATATATTCATAGTTAGTGAGTGATTGTCATCTCCTTCACACCTCTTCTTTCTTTCTAACATCATGATACTGAATGAACTAAACTAAAGATAGTGTCACTTTGAAAAATGGACGCAACCAAATGCAAGTGCCAGTTCCATTTCTTCCCTTTTCATTTCTTATCCAATTCCGCAAACAAGCCAAAGTGGCCATCAACACATGGGAAGCAAAGTCTCTGTACCACCAGCGCATGGGCAAGCAGGCTTTTTCCCTCTTATGTGTTAATGTTCGTATGGCGAATGATTGAGGTGTGATCATGACCTTTCTTTGTGACGGTTGATGAAGTGTGCCATGTCCACTAACTCATAGATTTTGATACTTTCCATCTTCACTTCGCAGGCCTGCCTAGCTTTCTGATGTATTGCCCACAGAAACTTCTGCGTGGCTCTTGTTTTGAGGAATCCAATAGCTCGAATAAACAACACAAAATCAGATATACTAATTAATTGCACGGGTTCCATCACTTTCACTTTTGCTTAATAAAAACATGAATCTATTCAATTCTTATATTTTTAAGTGTTTTTATTTTCAGAAACGAACTATGTTTAGCAAAATATTTCAGAGCTATTATAAAAAACGTATACATGGTAGATATTTAGGAACTGTGCTTCCACATGCCTCTCCCCTTTTTGAAAACCCAAAAATATATCTATATATATATATATATATATATATATATATATATATATATATGAGAGGAAAAGAATTTCTCTTTTTTCTGTTTAAATTAATTTTTCAATGCGTTGGTGTCCAAGTTAATTAGGCAACTGATTCCTAACGCCTAGAGAGAAGGGGAACAAAAAGGAAGGGAATGATAGGCAGCTAGTCCACTATTAGAATTCTTTATAGACCCACATGAAGAATAGTGCTATGTTACCCCTATAAAGATTCACGATCCAAAACTTTTGTAGCTGACACTTTATGTTTTTTTTCTTTTCTTTTTTTATTTTTTTATAAGTGAAGATCACATTCATTAAAAAGAAAAAGAGAATACAAGATGTGACATAATCACAGAGGTTTGGTTTTGTGGTTAAAATGTCCACTCAGAAAGCATTCAAAATATAAATCTTATTGGATAAATTTTTTGTTGAAATTTTAATTTTTCATCTAAAATAAGTAAATTTGAATTGAAATATCAAAATATACGTGTATGTTACTTCTTGGGTAGTTCTCTATCATGACCTAAGAACCTTATTTTTTTCGAGTTGTGCTCTAAATAATAGATAGATGCAACAGGAAAAACATGAGTACTTATAAAATAGTTAAAAAGTATTTGCGATATACTTAATATTTATTACTTTGTAATTAGGTACATATATTTTAGATATAATGTAGTGTTTCATCTCATAAATTAAGTATTTGGAAATCACGCAGTAAACTTTTAAATTCTTTGTTGAAACCAAAGAATTAGCCAACGCAATTGTAAAGACAATTCAATACAAGGTTTTCAAAACCAGTAAAAAACTTCAACCGAGAAACGGAAAATCAAAGCCTCGGATTATTATGTAAGACACAGGTATAAATGGGAATGTTATACGACAAATCCGTCAAACACATAATATTAACTGTTTCTTTCCATTCTTTACAGTTGAGACTCTTAGAGAGAGCTAGAGACGAGTGGCAGATAACCAGAGAGAAATGCTAGGTTGTCGGCAGGGCCGATCGTGTAGTGTTTCCTTGTGAGCAAGGGAAAAATGTGTCTTTTTTTTTTTTTTTTTTTCAAATTTTATTTGAACACCCTCTCACGTCAGTTTTCGTTTTACTCCCCCAGCACATGACATGCACTTGAGACAAATCGGAGTCTTGGATGGGTTGAACTTAGCTAGAATTGTTAATCATGGGTGAGATAAAAAGTTGAATCCTTGATCAATCAACTTTTGGACTTTAATATCCTCTTTTTGGTCTAATCCAAGTGTTCTCGAAAGAGTTCGCAAGTCCAAGTGGGGTTTCAACCTATTAAGTCCAAGCATACCGGTTAAACCTTTTTGACTTTTGATTAAGAGACAATAATTGGCAATTAATTCTCTCAATCAATGAGTCCGTATTTTAAGCAACTGATTACTCATGAATGCGTTGCTATTAAACTTCTGTACACGCTACAAATGACAAAATGTGGCATCAGAGCTCGTATATGGCAATGTTGTTTTGGGAAAAATTAATTAGTTTAATATTAAAAAAGCACACAAAACTATAAAAATAAAGTAATCAATTAGAATTTTACTCTCTCTCTTTTTTTTTAATTTTCTTAAAATTAATCAATTGGAATTATTAAAAAATTTCTATTCCCACTTGTGCCTCTTTAACCTATACTCACTTAATGATGCTCTTATTATGAATATTATTATTTTTTATTTTCTCTTTTTAGGGCACATTCTTACGTTGAACTTTGAAAGGTTGTGCGCATTTGACTGTAGACGCGTCCTTCGGGAAGGAAATGCATGTGCTGAGATTTGAGCCGAGCTTGGGGGACTGTTTCTAGTGGAGAGATTACGTTTGTTGGCCTCTTCTTGCTCCAAGCTTACAGGGGAAGCCGTGGCTTTTGTTGGTGGCTTGTCTGTCATTTATTTCCCTCCGGGGCACAGAAAAATCACTTTGCAAGTAACAAAACACCAGAAGCAAACAAAGATCTCTTGTACATGACAATAGGGATCCAACTGTAAGCCACCCAAAAAAGTATACATGTTGTGTTCTGGCCTATGCCCTGGGCTTGGGCTTGGAGAGCACTCACCCCAAGAGTCTGTCACACCTCTGGCCTGGAGAAGCATCGAGGGCTAGCTTCTTGGCGAACTTGGTCCTGACTTTGACTTGCAACCTCTTTCTTTGCACCGACCATTGCCAAGTTTCCTGGCTTTTTAATTTTTATGATTGGATTACTTGTGTGTGTGTGTGTGTGTGTGTGTGTGTGTGTGGAATGGAAGCAATGTTTTACACCAGATTCGGAATGGTTAGTCAAATTATTTAGTTGCCAATGTTTGTAAGCAAGTTTGCACATGCGCGGAGACCTGGCCCAAAGTTTGAGGGTCTCAATGGACACTTTTGTATTTAGGGCTGTAATGCCAGAACCCTATGGGCCGAAAGAAACCGAAAGTCTCTCCATTTCAGCAAAAATTAAAGGGGGAAAAAAAAACACGAACACATACACACACAGTTTTTTATTTATTTATTTTTCACTAAGAAATTTATTAAATCATAAATTATATAATAAAAATAATTTTTTTATTATCATAAATTTTATATTGGGTTTTTAAAATTAAAAGTCAAAATTTCAAACTTACATAATTAACTACTAAATATTCCCAAAGAATATAAGACTCTCTGCATAAAAGTATATATTATGTTTATTTTTTAACTAAGTGTCAAAAATCTCTGATTTTATATCTCACCAAATCAAGTCTTATTGATATTTTTTTAACTAATTCTCATATAATTTTTTTTATCTTTTATATTTCATATTGAATTAAGTTGATTTTTTTAAGAATAAAGTCAAATTAAAAAATTTCCTCCGAAGAATAATGGCTCTATGACTGCCTCAAGCTCCTTTTAATTGACAAGAAGGGACAAATTAAAAGTTTAAATTTTCATCCTCTCTTTGGATTTGAGAAAAAAAAAATCAGCTACATTAAATGTTAAAGTTGTTCGTTGTAATAATCCTATGGAAAAAGAAGGGAATCCAGATGACAGTGCTGAAAATTCTTTTTTTTTTTTTCTTTCATCTTATTGGTTTTTCATTTGGATGAAACCATAGGGATCCTTTTACAAGTATTTTGGTCTATTAACTAGATTAATGGGTTTTTTTTTTTTTTTTAATGTTGTTGAGGTATTGATGTTGTACAGTTGGAAAAAGTAGATTGTTAAGTATTGGGTAAAATTTTTTGAAGCTAGTTGTTTGTTGATGGACCTCCTAAAAATCAGGTAATGGGAAAAATATCTCTCGGCTACTTTTAAGATATGACAAGGGCTGATACAAGTATATTACCAAAATAATTTTAGTAAAATTGTTTTAATTTTTTAAATATCTTTACCTCTCTCTCAAATACTGCTTTACAATTTCATTTATTATTTAAGTCTTCCAATCAATTATTATAAAATAAAATTTTTTTAATTATTTATATATTTCCAAATATATAAAATGTAAAAACAATATGATTGTTTGGCTTTGTTTTTTTTTTTTTTTTTTTTGGTTAGCCAAAAGGATAAAAGTGAAATAAGCAACCTCATTATGCTTATATATATATATATTTAATAGCTTACCATCCCACTTGAAATATAAGCAAATTTCCTAAATAGTAATTTTTATATTTAATAGTAACAGGTCACTTTAGTCTAACTAAATAGTATAATTTTATTTTTCTAATCAAAAATACTAAATTTTATTTTATTTATTAACAATAATAATCAATAATAATAATAATAAATAATTAACAATAAGTGAACCAAACGGGACAACTAAATCATATCCACCAAAAGACATGTAATCACACTACAACTGCAAAATAGAAATTAACGACATTATTAAGAATAATTAAGTAGTTAAGAACTTTGTTTTTTTTTTTTTGATAAGTAAAGACCTTTGGCTAATAATTGCAATTATCTTCCTATTAATTATTATAAAATTACAATTTCGATAATTATCTAAACCCTTACTTTTATATAAAATATAAAAGTGTTATAGTTGCTTGACTTTTTTTGTTTTTTTGTTAGCTAAAAGGATAAAAGAGAAAGAAGCAACCTTAAAATGCTTATTACCACGCCATTTGAAATATAAGCAAATCCCCTAAATAATCATTTTTATATTTAATAGTTATAAATCGTTTTAGTCTAATTAAATGATATAATTTTATTTTTTTTATTGAAAGCAGTATAATTCAATTTTATTCATTAATAATAATAATCAGTAATAATAATCAACAATTAGTAAGAGGTGAACCAAATATATCTTAAAAACAAAAAAGCAATTAAGAGCTTAATTTTTTTTATAAGTATGGATCCTTTGCTAATAATTGCAAATATCTTCCTATCAATTGCCATAAAAATACAATTTTTTTTAATTATCTAAATCTTTCTAAATAGAAAAGTGTAAAAGCAACTTGATTTGCCGCCTTTTTTTTTTTTTTCGCTAGCTAATTTTAGTAGTGCTCTAATTCAAAAGGATAAAAGAGAAAGAAGCAACCTTAGTACGCTTAAAATTTTTCATATATATATAAAAAAAAAAAAAAGCTTACGGTCCCACTTGAAATATAAACAAATGTATCTTAAGTAGTCATTTTAATATTTAATAGCAGTAAACAGTTTCAATATAATCAACTGATATTATTTTATTTTATTCATCAATAATAATAATCAGCAATAACGAGAGATAAACCAAATAGGCCTTAATGCAACTCAATCACATCCGTCAAAATGCATGTCACCACGGTACGAAAGCAAAATAGAAGTTAGCTTCATTATTAAGAATACCCAAGTAGTTTTTTCTTTTGGATAAGTAGGAAACATTTACTAATAATTGCAAATATTATAAAAGATTCTTTCACAAGATCTAGAAACTTAGGAAAGAACGCAAGGCAAAGGGCACAAGGTTCTCAACCAAGGGCATAAGATTCCCAGCCTTCCCCATAACAATAAGCGACGGAACTGAACCTTAAATTGTCTATTTCAAATATCTCAATTTCATATTCCAAAAGGATATATAAGATTTATGAGAAACAAGAGAGCTACTCTAATAGATTTCAACAACTTAAAAAAACGAAGTTGACAATTCACAAATGTACGCTTAAAGGGCCTTCACATCACACAAGACATGTATTGATGATTCCAGGGTAAATCAGGCAGAGGTATTCATGCGCAATAGATTATATGGAAAGACAAGGATCTAAAGAAGGAAATCATAGACATCAATTCACGTAATAGATAGTGGGTCTGGAAAGCAAAGAGTAGTAAATGGCCCCCTGGTGCCTAAACTTTGTTGTTTTTTGAAAAAAATAATTCATGGTGCCCTAAACTTGACAAAGCATATATTCTTGGGTTCCATCGACTTTGTCCTCTTCTCAGACACCTTTAAATTCTGCTTACTTTTGACCCTCCCTTTTATGCTCCTTTTCAATTGTCTGATCCAATTCTCAAATAATGTGTATGTATTCCCACTGTTTCAGCTTTGATTTTTTTATTGTCTACGACCCTTTCATTTCTTTTCCCAATTCGTATCAACTTTTTAGCCTTCAGATAATCTAGAGTATGAAAATTACTGTGTATAATATAGTGGGAAAAAGGGTATAAAACTTAGAGATATGAGTTCCTAATTTAAATCCCAGGCCTCACTCATTGTTAAATTATCTTTCACTAATTCAACTAGAAAAAAAAAAAAAAAAAAAAAGAGGAATCTAAAGTATGAGATATATAAGCTTCGCGACATTCATAATTTTAAATCCATAAAATTTTGCTATAGTTATGAATTTGTTATTTTCTCATTCAATTATGTTTTGGTCTTTTGACTGTAAAAGTCAAGTAAAACCCCATCCGAAAAAGACTGGAACTTTAAAATAAAGTAGACCTATATTTAGAGTGACATAAAATGAGTGGGTGTTTGGACCTAAGTTTGACTGGATGAGACTGTAAAAAGGGATGTTGTTTCTATGTATGATTATGATGGACCCCAAAAGTAATCAATTATAGCAATTTGCTTTTAGATGCTTATACGTTGTGCAAGGTTGCTTTGATTTTATTATTAGATGAACGTCATTATCAAATATTATTTCAAATCCCCTATTTATCGACTTTGTGTTCTTCCACAATTAAATATTTTTCCAATCTCATTCTCTCCCAAAATAGTATTTGATCGGCAAATAATTTAGTATCTAAAGCAAAAACTCGATCAGGAATAAATGGCAGCCCGTTTTAAATTTCACATTGCACACTCTTTTTTAGGTCTGTTGTATGTATATGTTAGTGTAGAGTTTGTGTACGGCGCAAGTGTTTAATGTATATGAATAATCATCGGCATAATTTGAGTAAAGTGCATTGTGCGTTGGAGTCTAATTAATGTGTTTTGGTCAACAAAGAGTTGGTGTTTCAAATTATTAGATAATTCTCGTGCACAAAAGCTACTCGTGATAAGAATCATAAAAGGAACTTATTTTTGTTATAATTTTTGTGTCATTAGCAGATGAGATGAGACAGTGCAAAGAAATATTTAAAAAACTATTGGGCACACGAGTTTTTTTTTTTTTTTTTTTTGTAAAAACCAAAATAATTGGATAATAATTTGAAAATTATGAGTATAAGGTTCCTTCATTATTTTATTTATTTTTTTCACCTTAATCTAAGATTATGGTATTGAAGTGCAAGAATGAAGTAATGTCAAATTATTCGTAATAATCATTTGATGTGAGAATTCAATAGTAATTCAACATATTTTCATACACTAGATTCATGTGGAATCTCTTCACTATACTCTGTCTTGTAAATAATAAAAAAGTATGAGTTGAAGCATATTATAGGATTCCAAATTTAAAATGTTATGGTTTGGTATATAGAAATTTTGTTTTGGAATTATCATTATTATTATTCCAATGATGAATCATTTCTATAAAAGATAGTAAATTAGAACATTAATAAGTGATCCAATGATGAGGCTGGCTAGGCACCCAACTAACGAGCTTAAGCTGTAGAGTGGCCATTCGGGTGCTAACGGTTAGAGCCGCAGAGGCCCGTAATACCTAGGCCTTGGTGAGACTGGTGGACCCCAACTATGGTCTCTCAAGCTTAAGGCAGGCGTGCGAGGGAGCTTTGAAGCGAATCAAGCCTAAAAGTCCGATGAATCTAATTTAGTTTTTTTTTTTTTTTTTTTTGTGTACGCGTGTGTGCGCACAATAATGTGTGTGTGCGTGTGTGTGTGTATCATTTTAATATTTTAATTAACAGTAATGTGTTTTATCAATCTTTTTCTTAAAATATATACATCTCAAGCAATTTGCCAAAATAATGTAGTGCACGGTTTTTCTGGATTATAAAAAAAAAAAAAAAAAAAACAAAAATGTAATGCACGGTTATCAGAGTACTCCTATCTAGCATCATCGGAACTAAGCCATTCGACACGAGTGTTAGAATCTGGGAATCCTTGTCTGCAATAATCTGACATGTCCGGTGCAGGACCTCCGAGATGTTTGTCGTACTTTAAGAATTAGCCCATTTGAGCGTGCTAATCGTGGCAGAAAGGTGCAAAATTTTCAGCATTCTCGGAAAATATGTCGACCAAAAGAGTTAATTAAAAAAAATGCTACTTAATCACACTTATCAAAATATATAAGAGTTATAAATATAGGTCAAGCATATTTTTTTATTATTATAAATAAATAAAATTAAAAATAAAAAATATTTACTATTTTTTGTGAATCGCATATTAGGATAAATATATTTATATAATAATACCCTAGTTAATTATTCACAATTTTTTTTTTAAAAAAAACAATTAGTATAACATTCATGGAAGAAGTTGTGATTACTATTTTTCTACCTCCAATTACCCGCACAAATTTTATGGGGTTATGATTGTAAAAATTAATTTATATTATTAATTAATTAAAAAATTAAAATTTAAATTAGTTAAATTTAATTTAATAAAATTCTATTGTTTAAAAAAATTAGATATTTATTATTATATAAGAATGTAATGTGTATATTATAATATGTATTTTTTAATTATTGTGCGATATTTTTTAAATTAATAAAATTACATATTATTTATATAATTATTTCAAAATAATATCAAAATGGGTATTTAACCTGGTTAGAGAGGAAACATATCAGTTTCCTTGGAGTAGCCACAGTAATCGGTGAAGTTGTCGGAGTCACTGCTCATTGTTGTTGGAGTACTACCATCGCACATCGTCGCTGAAGTACCACTACCGACTACCACGTGTCGTCGCACGTGCAAGCAGAAGTTGTTAAGCGTCTTGCCAAGGGTAGTCTTGCGTACTACTAGACGCCAATAAGTTTATTTCTGGCCTCCATGCATCCTAAAGTGACCTTAAAAGTGGTAGATCTGAAGAAATCCAAAACTTAGAGCCGTCGTCGCTCCAACACCTATACATCATCGCCGTTCACTATTGAAGCATAGGAGCACTGTTATCTGACTCCCAGGTTGTCGATCTACATCCTTATACCAATGAAGTGTCAGATATCTCATTGGAAAATGATCAACATCGCCAACAGCTCATCTTCACTGTTTCTATCAGATGTTAGTCACGTTCCTTAGTCATCTATTCAATTTGCTGATTACTTTGGCAGGCACTACATGACCTGTTGCATCCCTCAATCGCTGATACCATCTTCCATTATTAATAGTTGCTATTGTTAGCCAACGGCTGTGAATCTTTTAAAGTAAAAGAACAAGAGAAAAGGGCCAAATTTGAAAAAAAATAAAAATTTGGGTATTAATTTATAAATCATGAATTTTAACATGACCAACATGATTTCATTTTCAATTCTTATTATGGATGAGAAAAATTACAATCAATGGTGTGTGCAGATAAAGATGTTATTCAATTACAATATATTACTAAATATTATGAAAAATAAAATTATAGAACTTATAAAAGATTTAATAAAAGCATCAAAAATTGATCACCAAAAATTACTAAAGAAGGATAAAAAAGTGCTTTATTTCATTTTTTAGGCAATGAATGATGGAATTTTTGAGACGATTGTAGGCGTAACCTTATCAAATAATATATGAAATATCTTGAAGACCTTATTCTAAAATACATATAAAGTTAAAAAAGTGAAACTGTAAACTTTATGATATTAGTTAGAACTTTTATAGATGAAATTCTTAGAAATAGTTTCAATTTATATGAGTTCTTATGCTAAAAAATCAAATGAAAATTTATAGAAAGTGGTTAAATGATCAAGTGAAAGTTAAAAAGATGTTACAAATACTTATACTATAATATGAGCATCTTGTGGTTGTAATACAAAAAGTACATAATTTGTTCTAAATGTCAATTAATGTATTAACAAGCATATTACAAGCTCATGAATAGCATATTTAGAAACTAATAAAGCAAAGATTCCAAAGTCAAGCCCTCTAAAGGTGAGTAAAGTGATCAAGTAAAAGTAAATGTTCTTCTTATGGTAAAGAATAAGGATGTAGTGGTAATTACTCCAACAATTGAGGTTTAGGATGTTATTACAACAATTATAGATATAGAGATAATCAATATAACCAAAAGAGATTAGACCATATGTATAAAGGTTAAAGGCAAGGTCAAGGAAGAGACTATAATAAAGAAAAGTATGACAAATCTAATATTAAGTGTTACTTATATCACAAACATGACCAATATACTAATGAGTACATGTATAAGGAAAATAATTAAATAACTTATTATGCATAAAAGAAAGATGCATATAATGGAAATCAGACTCTCATGATGGTTATTATAGTTTCTACAATGCTAAATTACAACATTCGGTTCGTTAATATTAGTTATACCAATCACATGTGTAAAAAGAAATGGCTCTTTATAGATTTTGATGAGTCAATCTATTTTATAATCAAGTTTATTGATGATAACAATGTTTTAACGATGAAAAAAAAAAGAATTATCATCAAGTTAAAGAATAAAGATCATAATTGCATTTCAAATGTATTTTATGTGTTGCACATGAACTACAACATGTTCAACTTAAGCCAATTTCTTAAAAAGTGGTATGACATATATAATTATATGATAACCGTCTTTTAATTCTTAATAGGAAAGATACACTCATTTTTAAATCTTTTTTAAAAAAAATTAGATGTTTTGAGTTGACATTGCCATTAATGTTTATACCTATTTTAGACTTATTGTGAAAAATAAGTCTAGGTTATAACATCTTCATTTTAGTTATTTGAATTTTTGTAATTTAAAATTATTACACAAAGAAACATAAGGATCAGGTTGCCTTAGATATATCATCTTATTTGGATTTGTTAAGCATGCATTCTTGCAAATATAGTGTAGATAGCCTTTTATAAGATAACTACTTTAGCTTATTATCTTTGATATATATGGCCTGGGGAATGTTCCATCAAATTGTAATAATAAGTATTTGCTTACCTTTATCAAAGATTTTACTAGGAAGAAATAAGTTTATTACATGTAAAGGAAATCTAAGATGCATAATTGTTTTAAAAAGTTTAAGGCTTATTTTGAAAGACAAAGTAAATATTATATTAAAATTTTGTGAACTAATAAAAGTAATGAGTATATTTCTAATGAGTTCAATAAGTATTATGAAACATAAAGAATAAAGCACGAAGTCATAATTCCTCATAATTTATAATAAAATGAAATTATTGAAAAGAAGACCAAATTAATTATAAATAAGGTGAAAAGCTTACTAATGGCCCAAAGAATACCCAATCTCCTTTAGACAAAAGTTGTTTTTATGTTTTATTTACTTGTTGAAAAGATCTCTAATAATAAGTATTTAAAGTATTACTCCTAAAGAAGTATAAAGTGGTTTCAAGTCTAGTGTAAGACATCTCAAAGTGTATAGTTCTATTTTTTATGTTCGCATTCCATTAAAGTTATAGAAAAAGCTAAATACTCGAAGAGTGAAGACAGTCTTTCTTAACTATATAAAAAGAGAATATAAGTCATTTAATCTTATAACAAAGAGAGTAATTATAAGTAAAGATGTGAACTTTGGTTAAGATTAAACCCAAAACTTTGATTTTAAGAAGTGAAATGACTTTTAAAGATATCCTATTGCTATTTTGAGAGACAAAAAAAACTTAAATTATAATCTCTAATATAAATAGGAAAGTTTTATTAGTTGTTACTTAAAATTTTATATTACAAACTCTTAGGATAATGGAAGACTAAGCCAAAATTGCCAATAATTAGTTAAATTATAAGATTATGAAATAATTCTTGATAATATTATTGATGATGGAGATTTTTTGCATTTTTCCATATGTGCATATTGTGAACCTATATTATTTAATGAGATAATGCAAAATACAAACTAGGTAAATGTCATAAATAAAAAAATAAAGATAATTAAAAAGAATAATATATAAGAGTTTGTTAATATCTTATGAGGTTAGAAAGTTATTAATGTGAAAAAAATCTTCAAAACTATAAAAAAGTTAAATACATAAGTAGAATTATATAAAGTAAGATTAGTTAGAAAAGAATTTGATCAATGGCTTAACTATGACTATCATGAGGTATTTTTTCTTATCGTCCAAATAAAAGTTGTTATACTTATAATTGTTTTGGTTGTGCAAAATTATTGAAAAATCCACCAAATAAATGTTAAGTTAGTTATTCTCTATATCTTATTAAAAAAGAAATTTTTATTAAATAACCATTAAGTTTTATGAAAAAAAGAGATAAAGAAGAAGTATATAAGTTGAAAAAAACACTATATAACCCTAAAATAAGTGCTTAGAGTATAAAAAAAGCATATTGTTTTTTTTTTATGAGACCAACTTCTAAAAGTATCTTTCTAAGTATGACTTATATGTAAAAGTCATAAATTTTAGTATTATTTTATTAGTGTATTTATATGTTGATAACTTAATTCTTACAAATAATAATTTTAAAATAATTAAAAATTTTGAGAAGTTTATGATGTATGAATTTAAAATGATAAATTTAAATTTAATATCTTATTTTTTTAGCATTGAAGTGATTTAAAGAGATGATCAAATTTTCATCTGTCAAAAAAGATCTATTACAAAACTTTTAAAGAAGTTTTAAATGTTTAATTGTAATCCTATAAGAACTTTAATAAAAGATGGCACCAAATTATCTAAGAAAAGTAACAAAATACTTATTAATTTTATATGTTTTAAACAAATTATCTAAAGAAAGTAATAAAGATATTTGATATACACGATATCTAATATATCTTATAAAATTAATTTAATTAGTAAATTTCTAAAGTCTCATTTTTAATCTCATATGCAAATTATTAAAGGATTATATAGTACATAAAATGAGTTTATAAAATGAGTTTATAATTATAACTTACTTTATTGTTTATTTAAAATTTGTACTTTTATAAACTATGTTGACAATGGTTAATGCAAAAATATAAATAATCATAAAAGTACTTTTGGTTACTATTTAAGTCTAGAACTATTGCTTGTTCAAGGTCATTTAAGAAGCTGTTGCACTTTTTACTTGTAAAGTAAAGCATGTAACTACAATTTTAAATGTTTGTTAACTAATTCGGTTATGTAATTTACTAAATAAGATCTATATTCCAATTGAAAATCTTACTAGAATATTTATTGATAATATTTGTATAATTAATTTAGTTAAGAATTTTATGACACATGAAAAGAGTAAAAATATTTTTACTTATTTTCTTTTTTTGGGAGATAAGTTAATAAAATAGAGATTAAATTGAACTAATGTAAATTTAAAATTTAATAGTTGATATTCTCGTGAAATCGTGAAAGTATAAAATATTTGTTGAGTTAAAATGGATGTTAAGAATGGATGTTAAGATTAAGAGTAGCATTGATTAAGGATTAAAGAAATATTAAAATTAATTTATATTATAAGTTAATTAAAATTGTAATAAAGATTATATTAGTTAAATTTAATTTAATACAATTTCACTGTTTGGGATTAAATTAGATATTTATTATTATATAAAAATTTTAGATTTTTATTATTATGTGTATTTCTCATAGCAACTGCATCCCATATGCCTTTTGTCGTCGGAAATCTAATATAGTTGCCGATCAATTTTGGATCCATGGAATTGATGAACCATCCTTTCACCACTGCATTTTTAGTTCTCTAGTTTCTGAAAGGAGTCTCAGTCTCTTAAGATTGTGAAAGATCCACATTTATCGATCCGAGTTTGTTTTTACTTGAGATATACATCTCGACAACCTGAGACCAAAGGCTATAATTGGTATCGTCTAACTTAACTTGATACCGATTGTTGCTGCACCAAATTCTTGACCCATTAGAGACGGTGTCTTATTCAACATTTGGGATATTTTATAGGACAAATCTGTAAGAATTGAATTCTCTCCTTGAGAACTCTCTACAAAGGAAGAAGGATTTCCCATTGCTCTCAATGGTTCCACAACGTCATATAATCTCTGCAAGAGAAGCCTTATATAAGATACAGAAGAGCTATTTTAGGAAAACTATATTAATTACACAAATTTAGTTCAAAATAATGATATTCCATAATTCATGGAAACCGAATAATAAATTTAAAACCTTCCTAATTTAATCGTCCCAAAAATCTCACCTTTCTAGCTGACACAAACATTATTGGATGCAATGCTTTCGAGAAATCAATAGTATGCACAGAGTGAGTAGCATGAATATTGTCGGGTGATCTGCTCTCGACCTTTCTCTTGGACTCTCGGATTTATTAGAATTAATTTAAAGTCTACATGGTAGAATTTCAAATTCACTTCATTATTTTAAAAAATAATTTGAGATTTAAATTATTTGGGAAATAATTTGACGAGACACATTATTTTCCAAAAAAAAAAAAGAGTCCCTAATTTTACTTTGTTTTAGAAATATACAATCGAAATTGGTCAAATTATGTTTAATAAATGTTTATGTTTGATGAGATTATGTTGTTTTTCATTAAGTATAGATGATATATATTTTGTAATCATTTCTTATTATTTATTAATAAAATGTACATTTATATATGGACATTATAATATTTCTTAAGAATTATTTTAGCTAATTAAATCTTTTTTAAGAAAATAGTTGTAACATTTAGATTACGATATTTCAAGACATTCTTGTTATTTACAACAATGCACTCAAGATTCCAATGTTTTTAACTTTCACATCAAATATCATAATTTCGCATTAGATATTTCATTCCAAACACTATAATTTCATATTCCACTATACTTTTTTTTTTTTTTTAATAATCTCACATTAAAGGTAGTTTGACCTTTCTAACTCCAAATGTCACATTAAAACTACATTGTCTTACGAAAACTAGGTAGCAATATATTATTACATTACCTCATCTTTCCACAAACGTGCCTTTCTCGATCTTAATCCTATAATAGCTCCCTGTCTCTCTCTCGAAAAAGCAAACACAAAACTGATCTTCGCAATGGTGTGGCCCCTTTATTGGCTCAGCGGTTCAACATGTCCGTCTCTCCTTTTTATTAGTGAATGAGGATCGGTTGTTCATTGTTATGCGAATATGATGGGGTTGTTATCAACTGCAAGTAGTGCTGAATACACTTTTAATCGGTAAGCAAAACTATCGAAGATCCATGAACGTGCGAGTAAGAATTTAAAGAAGAAGAATAATGAGTAAAATTAAACTCATATATGGAAAAAGAAATAACCTATATTGAGAATTGAATCTTTGAAGATAGCGAGACATGAAAAATGGGCAAAAGGTGTACACCTAGGGAAAGCACTAAAAGCTTTCAATAAAGAAGAATTGCTTTGAAGAGGAGGGTTTAAATTAGAAAGGAAAAGAAAAGAAGGCAATTAATTAAAAGTCATAATAAAAAAGATGAGCATGCTACAACCAGGGGTAAAAAGGGATGGGGCAAAAGGAAAAGTAAAACTCTTATCATATACTCTGATCTCACATTTTTCCATCAACTTTTCGACTGATGTGAACCTTTGTGGGGCTGATCGCATTCCCTTATAATAAACCTTCTCCTTTGATGGATCGACAGCTTTAATCATATTTAATCTACTCCTATTCGTGTCTCTCTCCCACTCATTCACAAAAGCAATTTGAAATTAGAGAGCCCTTTCATTTTCTTGACCTTTAGTAGGCACGAAAAGTACTGCATTTCTTCCATAAATCACCCCTCTGTTCAGCACCGTACGGCGTACGCTTCCACCTTCCTCCCCCCACCCCTCTTTTTTCCTTCTTCTTTTACGCTGGGAACCATTTTCTTTTTGCTGGTTAAAAATGCACATGCATTAACTCCAATTAACATATGCCGCACAAGCGCACATCCAACTCTATGTGCATTTTTACACTACGAGAACAAAGTGAGAGAGAGAGAGAAAGAGAGATAGAAGCCAGTGAATACTCAAATAGATAATGGCAAAAGAAAGTGGGACAAGTGTAAATAGACTCTTAATCCTAATGTAACTCAAGAGAAAATAAATTAAGTTTAAAAATCAAAGTCACATTCAACTTGCATTAAAAGAAGTGATCAATTATATAGGTGACAAACAGATAAAAAAAAAAAAAGTTTAAGGGAGATCTAATATAATAACTTACAGATATTCAATTATTCTATCATTATATATTTTTCACTCAAATAATTTATAATAGTTTATTTTTTTCACAAGCCTACATTCACTTTCTAAGCTCTCCATTGGTATAATTCACAAACCACAATCTTTTTGAATGTCTCAACATTAAACTCTTTACAATTTTGGTCACCTAATCAAGACTACAATAGAGTACACGTCTCTTCCTTTGATCACCTCATCAAAGTCTGACATTTGCTTTTATGATTTAGGTCACTTGATATTAAATACAAAGCTTCGCAAAACTCTCCCGCAAAAAACACGAGATTTTTCATTCTAGCGCACTTTTACTTTCTCTTTTTCTGTCTAGAATATACTCAATTTTTTGCTTATGCTCAAGGCTTACAAATGTCTTATTTACAAATTCATTTATACATAAAAATACCCTATTAGTCATTGTTTGTATCAAGATGTTTCCATTTGGGCGTCGATTAAAATCTAGAAAGATTTTGGAATACAGCTAAGTTTAAGTTTGCTCTACTGTGCCAATTATTGACTCTATCCATGAGCGAGGCGACAATTCCAGAATTGAACTCATCCACTGGAGCTTTAATTTTTTGTCCAATTCTCTTAACATGCCAGCAACTTCTTTCCTTATGAGGATCCAATGTTCCTTCTCTTTGAGGCCTTGGAATCTTCCCTCTCTGATCATAAGCTTTTGAAAAACACTTCCTTTGCAAGAACAAAATGATTGGTTACAGGATGGCAACGTTCAAATGAAAAGTACTAGGATCTTGTAATTGCATGAATCAGAATAACTAAGAAGGTAAATTAATCATGCAACTGCCATAATAATGATCAAATTCAAACTCACTTCCTCTCTTATCATAATCTTTTCAATTTGTTTCCTTTCTATTCAGCTTTACAGCTTTGACTTCCTCAGAAATTCAATTAGAAATCTTAACATATTACTCTAAATCATGTCTCATTTTTTGAGTTGAAAAGTAGACTCACATATCTTTCCATCCGTATAAGATTCAATGAATAATTCCTCTCTAATTCACCGTTGCAACTTTTGAAAATCGTCTAAAGCAATCCATTTTAACAATTTTGACACACTTCAATATTTTGATTATAACTTTTTCCATGCATCTTCAATCAAGCACGTTCTCCAGCTGTCTGTATAACATTCGTTGGAAATTGACTTATATAATCTATCACCAAAATTTTGACATTTGTCATTCTTTTGGTCATAAGTTTCTCTACAGACCTTCAATCAATGCATTGCTAATGGCCTTAAAAACTAGACACATTTAGCTTTACAATCATGTGACTCATTATTTATTTCAATTTTATTTGCTCATACTAGTTTCCGGAATTTGACTGTCGTTGAACATCACTTGTATTAATTCTTCTAAAGTCATTGCTCCACCACTTGACATTGTTCCTTTGATGCACAAATGAACTCAACATTGGTTCTAATCCGTTTCCTTATCTGTCGACGTTTCAAAAACATGGTTAAGCTTGAGAGTCTTTTTCACCTTTTACTCAGTAGTTGGCTTACTTCTTTCTTGTACTTGCATTGTTTCATTCTTACTGTGTGTTGTTTGATTAATTTTTTCATTAATTACAATTTCATAAATACATTAGTAACTCTCAATGTTTTATTATCATTAAAACTGAATATAAAACCGTAGGATCTCAGCAATTACTATCTTTACCCAGCTCAATTGTACACACACACAAACACACAAATACATAAAAGGGTCACTTTACAATTCATTATAAAAGGGATTCCAAAGGAGTCCCCATGAGACTTTGTCACTTTATAATTACGTCCACGAAATTTTGCTGGTGGACGATAAAGCCTCTTATCAATATTTCCTTTCTATTACTCAGTAATAACTTTGTTGTGAAATAATCCTACTCAATACTGTTAGGAATTCTAAGATTCTATGATGAGATTGAGAGGGCTTATATGAAAGATAAATGTTAGCAATCAAAATTACAGTTCAATGTTAATTTGTTAAAAAATGTACAAAAGTTCCTAAATATATTACCCTTTTGTTCCTTTTATATATATATTTATATATATATATATTTATTTATTTATTTATTTATTTATTTATTTATTTTTTGAATCTTTTTGTTTCTGGGATGAAGCATAGAACTTTAGTGTCTTATTGTCAATTCGTTGTGACACTTAATTGTCGGCAACATAGATATAAATAAGCCCTTCCTTACCCTAAGGCAGGTGGGGTTCAGAGAGAGAGAGAGCATATAGGCTATCATTTCTCTGCTAGACCTCGTTGAAAGCCTTGGGATCGAAGGCTGGGATCTTAATCATAACGTAGAGGAAGTATAATCATCCCTCTGTAATTGCAGACAGAGAGAGTGCAATAAAGCATCTAGCTAGCACACACACTCAGAGAGAGAGAGAGAGAGACAGAGAGAGAGAGAGACAGAGAGAGAGAGAGTGTGTGGGGTGTGGAAAAGAAAAATAATTAAAGATAGAGAGCGAGGGCACGGAGAGATAGGTTTTACTCATATTTCCTTTCCTTTCCTTTCTTTTCAAG
Source organism: Bruguiera parviflora (assembly GCA_019804595.1). Taxonomy (NCBI): domain Eukaryota; kingdom Viridiplantae; phylum Streptophyta; class Magnoliopsida; order Malpighiales; family Rhizophoraceae; genus Bruguiera; species Bruguiera parviflora. Next base: position 8,515,786 of record CM034050.1, read on the forward strand.
CCTACTTTTAGATGCAAACTTGATAGAGTAAAGAGCAAAACTGAGAAAAGTGGCCAGCCAAAAGCAAGGTGGTGTGTGCAGGTGTGGGTGTCACCTGAACTGTTCCTTTGAATAGAGTGAGAGATTCCTGGTCCTGGAGTAAGCCGTGGCTAGTTAAATGTTAATTACTCTTCTTGGGATTTTCAAGCCTTTTTAAAAAAATTCTACCATTATGGAGTCTCCAAATCTCAATCAACATCATCTCCAAGACCAACCTGTTGGGTCGTCTACCCCATCTGGCTATGGAGCTGGAAGCACCCCTGGTTGGACCCAAAACATAGTTTTGTAAGTTCTCTTTCTCACTTTGAAATCGAAAGCTTTCAAGTTTTCTGTGGCGAGTATTTAGTTTCAGCACTTTAGCTATTGCAGTAGTATCACACAATGACTCTACTATCATATATCAACATTTCCTTTTATTTTTTTTTTTATTTTAACCTTAGCATCTTCTATTTTCCTTTTTTGATTTGATGTAAATCAATCACAGGTTGCCTAGTATATAACCTAAGTTCATTAAACACTACATGTATTGTCAACTCCATAGTATAACTGAGAAGAATTCTTGATTGCTTCAACTCTTATATTGTTTTCTTCAGATTTAAGGTCCATGTTTCATATTGCAACAAATTTATTTTCTTTTTCTGACTTCATATATAGATATATAGATATGACTTGCTGCTTGCTAGTTGCTAGGGCATTGATTTTGTTTATTGATGCAATTAACTCTTGATGCAGGAAGACTGATGACAATGGGGTTTTCTTGACTGCAAGGAATAGAAGTGAAGTTCTAATTCCTCCTCTTAACAGTTCCATGGTCCAAGACTTGGGGTTTTCCTGGAATGGCAATCCAGGGCCGACCTTCCCCAACCAGTCTGGTCCTCATGATTTTCAACTTCCAAAAATTATTAAAGGAGAGATCTCAGAAACTTTGCCCATTTTTTCTGAGATGTCAGTTAATAGTCCATCGAGTGTTAAGAATGAACAAAGGGATCTGAATTATGATCTTAGCGAAAAGCTCCTGCTCAAGACTATTTCTTCTGATTTTCCAATTGATGGGAATCAGTCATATGGGGAAATTTGCACCAACGAGTCCATCTTTGGATGTGCCGTGCCCGGCCGAGTGCATTTCAGCCAGATATGTCCTAGTGTAAATATCTCAACCATAAACCAATCGGTCCAACCATCATCAATCTCTGGTCCCTTTGACATGAACCTGGAGGCTTTGAATCTCTTGAATTCCACAAAGCTTGGTGGGAGATTTGGCCAGCATTCTTACGACAATATTGTCATGTGCAAAGAAAACACCCCTTTTGATCCTCATATTGTGCAGCGACCAAGTCACAGGTCACCATATGGCCCTAGTAGAGTGAGTTTCTTCTTCTCAGTCTTCTTCTTTTCTCATTCTAATTAAGATTAATGTAATCCCATTCCATGCTCTTTTTGTTACTTCTGCGTCTTTTTTTTTGGGGGGGGGGAGTGGTAAAAAAAAAAAAAGAAGAAAAAACTTAAAAGCTGAAAGCTGAAATTCTTAAAGTTGCGGGCCAATGGCACCAAAAGAACAGCATTTCTCTTTTTTACTACGTGGGGGTACTTCAGCTTTAAACATTGTACATATGAATCTCTTTATCAAAAGAATCGATCTTTATCTTCTGAAGTATGATCGGTATGACTTTTGTGTATATCATTCAACTGATCGCGGCGTGGCAAAGGCATCCTCCTTCAGCAGTGAAACAACAGAAACAAAGAGGCCCAACAGTTTAATGGAGCCAAAGACAACAGAAGCAGCACCCAAGAAATCGCGCTTGGAGACACGCGCCACCGGCCCTCCCTTTAAGGTGCAACAGGATAGATAAAACAATTTTTTTATGTAGATTTCATCGATCATTACCTGTTATTAAGCAGTTTTTTCAGGATAAGTGTGATTATCTTTAGCGCTGTTTATGCTTAATACACACACCCACACATTCATACGGTTGCTGCTTGGACATTTAAACAGGTTAGAAAAGAGAAGTTAGGAGATAGAATTGCAGCTCTGCAGCAGCTCGTTGCACCCTTTGGGAAGGTAATCTTATTAGTTCTTCTTCCTCTACGTCGTTACAATTACCTCTCATTTCACAGTTGGCTAGGTTATTGAGCGAGCAATCATTCAAAATTCGGTCATCTTAGCATTTGAACTTGGTCATGTTTTATCTTCTATAAATTATTTTTGATTTTTTTTTTTTTATCAATATCAATTTTGTCTGACCATATTGACCTTTATTTATTTATTTTTCTCTACGTGCATTCAAGAGGTTTATTGACTTGGCGCATCCACGATAGGGGCAATCTTCCTATTTTTCATAATTTTCGCCTCTCTTCTTCTACAGTCTAACATCAGTCCTTCAAATTGAAGCTTGCTACTCGATACTGAGACATTCCCCTCGATGACATTTTGACCTTCAAATCGGAAATGTCATATTTGATTTGTTTAAAATATAAATTAATTTAATTTAATTTTGAATACAAAAAAATAGATAGAGTTCAATTAAAATAAAAAATTAATTACATAGATTTATATGGTTGAAAATTATACATATCATACTAATAAAAAAATAAATAAAACTAATAAACACTTCAATTTAAATCAATTGAATTGTTTACTGTTATAATTTTTTGAGCTCCATTATATAGGCAGAGGATCTGGTCATAGGGCGACCCAATTGTGGACCCTATTTAATAAAAAATGATATATTGAGTTAGTTTTTTAAATTTCAAACTTTTTATCAAAAATTAATAAATATATAATTAAAACGATAAAATATGTGATAGATGATATAAAATATAAAATGAAATATGAAATAATTAACAATATTTTGTTACATATTTTTTTTATTTTTAATTATATATTTTGTTGTTGTAGTTGGACATCTAGTAATTTTTAAGTGAAAATGTTTAAACTTTAAAAGAAAAGGAGAATTCAAATTATTATTTTTTATTCATTTGAACTCACACTCAGGCTAGCCTCTCGCCATAAACATTTACCCTTTTTGAGTACGATCACTGATTCTAGTGTATAATTAACCACATATAGTTAATTAATCTAAAAATAAGGGTGAATTTTGAAAGATTATGTTGAATGCACTGCCTTATTTTTGAATCTCTTATTTACATCCTATGAAACAAATGAAGTCATAACAATGAGATCGCACTAAAAACTGAAAGGAATCAATTGTCAACAAAACAATTATGGATATATAATTTTTTATGCGAGTGGCAAGTTTCGAATAAGAAAAAATAGAAATAAAAAATTGCCATATTGTTTCGTTGCTTTGCCAATCCAAGCAATTAAACTTTGCTTTTGCCTGTGGTGGTGGGGGAATATTTTCAGACAGACACGGCATCCGTACTAATGGAGGCTATAGGGTACATCAAATTTCTTCAGAACCAGGTCGAGGTAACTTTCACTTTTCCTGTTTCCCAGCATTCCTCGTTAACTTCGATATTCTTTATTATTATCTTCCAACGCGTCTCAAAGATAACATTTGTGTGCTCAAGGCATCTATTTGAAATTTTTTTACCTCTAAATTTTGGAACTCTGGCAATGGTAGGTCAATTAACCACTAAAGAAAGCTGCACCCTTCTAGAAGGAAGATTATAATTAATTAGACATCTAAGCAAATTACTTTCGGGCCTCACTGGAGTACTGTTTATGGGCTCTATATTTTACACAGTTATTATTATGATTATTGGTTGCATCTTTTGTTCTGTCCATTCAATGGCATGGTTAGTGACACTCGGGGGTGCTCAGCAGCTTGAATGGAATGGGAAAGTGAGCAATATATCTCCATAGTTCTTTTTTTCTCCGCAATATACCTATATTGAAGTATGCAGTAGTATTTTGTTCAAATGTTTGTTTAGTCTAAGATTTTCGACAAGTAACTAAATTGCATCTCTAATGTATTGATCCACTTAATGTCGTGTATGTTCCCCCTTTTTCTTAGGCGTAAACTTCACTAAAGATGAGATGATAGAAAACTATTGCAAACTTTCTTCATTGACACTTGATCATCTAAATGTAATAAAAAGCATCACATTTGTTGTGTGGACTCCAGTATGTCTCCTAATAAACCCCAAAAATAGGTCTCTTTAATGCACCAGAAAAAAAAAAAAAGATTTTAATCTTGGGAAGGGAGGTGTGAGGTTTGTGAAAATAGAGAGTTATTCTTATTATATAATTTATAACTTAAAAAATTTCTTAATAAAAAAGACAAAAAACAAAAACAAGAACAAAAAACAAAACAAAATAGCTTACCCCAGGTGCATTCCACAAGTTTGAAGTTGGCATGGTATGAACAATCACTCAATTGTCAACACATTTGATAACTTGTGCTCCAATATTACTTAATAATGGAATCGTTTTGTGCAGACACTAAGCGTCCCATACATGAAGTCATCACGCAACAAGAGCAGTAGATCCATGCCAACGGTGAGAAACTGATTCCCTACCAAATCTGAATGTATAGCAATTGCACATCTACTTTATGTCAATTGTAATTTTGTTGAATATTAAACCAATGGAACAAAATTGCAATTTCAGGCGTATTAGTGCAAAGGATAAAAGGAATGTGTAAGTATAAGTGGACCCCATCGTTACTTGATTTTGAAGTATAACCTCTCGGTCAAATCCCCATCATGTTAGTGCGTGACCTTGCTGATAACTCAGCTCATAGCACAACTGAACTGAGTTAGTGCGGCACAAAATGTTACAGGACAATACATAGGAAAAGTTAAAAATTGAATTATTATGCACATCCTAATTTCAAAAAGCCATATCATACTCATTTTAGAGTTTTTTTTTTTCTGTTAGTCTCTAACTAATCGATTATAACGTATAGTGGGACTCTATTAGACAATGAGTGTTTTGTGCTCGGCTCCTTTTGTGTTGTGTTTTGTTTTGTTTTGTTCTTCTTTCTAAATTTGCTGGTTCTATACTCATATTATTATGTTGGCATACAAGGCCACATCAAAATTCTTTTCCCGGCCAAAATGTTACCTCCCATGACATGTTTCTTCAGGTTTGAAGCCAGCTCGTGCTGAATCATGTTAACAATTAATTGTATGAACAAATGAAATGATTATAAGTAGAAATACTAGAAATCTCTTTTTCTACATGATCTTTTGAGACGTATGATTTCAGGGTTCAACTGCAGAGGACGGAAATGAAGAGCCAAAGAGAAACTTAAGAAGTCGAGGTCTCTGTCTGGTGCCTTTGTCTTGCATGTCTTACGTGACCAGTGATAGCGGTGGTGGCGGTGGAGGCATCTGGGCGCCACCAAATTTTGGTGGAGGAATATAGTTCAAGCAAATTATGATGTAGACTAATGGGCGAGATGAATTCTTCTTTTTCACTGAGCCCACTTGGACGAGAGCACTTAGACTAAGTGCCCTCCGGGGTGCTTTAATGGAGCAAATTTGGTCATCTTAAACGAAAACAGAGATTGCAGAGTGGACCAAATTTGATCCATTAACAATCCCGTGTCACTTCTGCAAATTAATGTGACATTATTTTTCCAGGCTAATTTATTGAGGTTTTAGAAGCCATTTTATGATTAAATCCCGATTTTTTGCTTTCTTTTTTCGTTTCAGAAGATGGCAGGAAAAAAAAAAAAAAAAAAACCCCCCCCGTCAGATAGCACATCAGTGATTTTAAATTCAAATTTTTCGGCCCAAAAGGCCAGCCTTGTATAATTAGTCCATCTAAATCAAATTTTGACTAGAGTACACATTTTTTGTTTATTCAGTCTAAAGGCCCAAATAATTATTTTCAGTCGGGTAACAAGCATGTCTCTCTCGGCTAGGCCACATGTAACCTACAGCCACACCGACTCTCCGGGCCCTGAAAATCTGCCCATCACATTGTTCCTCCAATCGCCCCCTAATTATCTTTTATTTTTTGTTACTTTTGTCTTTTGGTCCTTCAAACCTTCACTGTTTTTTTCCCCTTTCTTTTTAGATTTGCTTGCAGGAAAAAAAAAAAAAAAAAACCTTTTCCATTGTATTTGGGGCTCACTTGAAGCAATTACTTTTCACATTAATTTGAAATAGTGATTGTGGCACATGAAATCTACACATATTCTAAAAAGAGAAAATGGGTTTAGTATACCAATATATCATAAACTTTGTGTACTTTACAAATTTAGTATGACAATCAAAGTGTCACAAAATGCCTCACATATACAATTTTTAGTGTCAAAAAGATACTTATATGCAAATAGATGTTGCAAATAAATCTAAAAAATATATAATTGTAAAAATTATGTTATATAGTAACAGATTTTATGAATACATTTAATAAATTATTATTTATTTATATTTAATTTTAAAATTATCTTAAAAAAGAGAATTAATTATAAATAAAATTAAAAAATTAAGAATCATTTATTACTCTCAAATTTTATATTTAGTAACCCCTAAATTACAACTTTCGGTTTGTTTTTAATTTTTCTCAAAATAGAATTGTATCATCCAAGTTTGCAACGCACAAAGAACAATCCAAATTGTGGAAGGATCTCTCCTGGAAGGAATAAAAGTAAGTGCCAAACCAATTATCAATCCATTTTATAGTTTCCATTTTTGTCATACAATCTAGTTTGTAGTGTACCGTACAAAGATAATTCTATGTATGTACATATGCATATGCCTCAAGTTACAATCATGTGTGATGGCCAACAATGCAAACGTTGACAAAAGTCTGAACAGTTAAAGTACTCTCCTTTCCGTAATAATTGGACTTCTCCCTTTTCTCATCTGGCCGCCACAGCAAACAATTCAAAGTCAGGAAGCTGTAGCAACCATAGCTTTTTTTTTTTTTTTTTTTGGGAAAAATCTATAGATAAAACCGAATTAAAATCTGTTGGTATTGCATTTATCTAGCATTTCAAATTAATTTTATGCATCATTCCACCTACTTCTCTAGTCTAGGAGTCAAACTGTCCAGCCTAAGTCTATCTTTACAGAGTATTCTAAAAAAAATGAAAAAAGATAATTATCTTTATTTTGGAAACTAGCGAACCTTATAGTTCAATTTTTCTTAATTTGGTCCCTAATACCTATATCTTTTCACTTACAAATTAATATGCAGAATTATTTCACATATTTTATATCATAATTTGAATTTTTAAAAATTTTTAAGTTAATTAGTTTTAATATTTTAAATTTTAATTACATTTATTTAATTTTTGTTATTTTGTTATTTTATAAGTTTAAATAGCAAATTAAGTTTCAAGTAGGTTTAAGAAGATAACATATATGAATTAGAAAGTACCTCATATTTCAATAAATATTCATATTTTAACAATTTAGATAATATTTAATTTTTAGATCATAACTAAAGTTACAAACTTTGAATTGATGTGTCCTTCAACATTATGCAAAGTTAAAACATAAAATTACAATTTTCATAAATTATTTAATTTAAAATTCTATCATTTTAATATTTAAAAATTAACAAAAAATTAATAATATAAATTTGAATATTAATTTACATTAAATTATAAGTTATAAAAAATAGAAATTAAAACTGATTTTGTAAGATATACTTACTAACTAATTTAGTGTTTTAAGAAATATATATTTTAAAGAGAAAACATCATAAAAAAGGGGGGGTTTGAGAGCTAAAGGAAGAAACAACAAGTAAAGAATCAGATAACAGGAGAGGCAAGAGACGGACATGCAAAACTTGAAAACTAGTAGCCTTTATGCTTTTTTCTCTTCCTCCTCACTATTTATTAATTTATTTTAAGATATTTTGTGAATGTTTAGTTGTTTATTTATATATTTGAATGAATATAAGTTGTTAAATCTTTTATTTTAACATAAAAATGTAATCACTATATTTTGTTAACATATTGATATTTAAGTTTTTTTTAAATGTTCTTAATTAATTTAATTTAATACTTTTGATTTTCATTTGTATTGGTAACTGACCATTATTTGTATGTTTAAAGTATTAAATAATAGAGTCAAAGTAAAAATTTAATACTAATTTATAAAAGCATTAAACTTAAGTTATGTAATTCAAAGATAAATATATATATTTGTGATCACCATTAAAGATTCCATAAGTTTTAATGAATTTGTGTTAATTTTTATAATTATGGAAGTAGATATAAAATTAATATGAATATAGTTATTAAGTTTTCAAAAAATATGTATATCATATACTTTAAAGAGTTCAGTTATTACTGTTAATAAGTTTTAATTTTAAAAATCAGATATTAAGTTTGTTATTAGTATTTAGTCGGTAAAATTTAAATCATAAAAACCTTATTTATTAATTTTTAATTTACGTTTTAGAATTGGATTTTAATTTTATAGTTAGGTAATGCTCTCTTCAATTGGTTTATCTACAAAATATAGGAAATTTGTATAATTTGATACTTAAGTGTCATTTTAATTAGATTGATACTTGAACTCACATCTACTTTACTATTTAATGTCTCATTTTTAAAAGTCTATGGCTATTTATAATTATTACCTTAACCCCAAAGAAGAGTCCAACCTAATACTTTATTTTTGTCTGAGTTAATCGTAATTCAACATTAAAACTATATTGATTTTTTTTTTCCAACAACCAAATACTTTTGCCTATAAATACTACATATTTGATTCCATCCATAAATTAATTTTCTTCCTTATGAGTTCTAGTCTCAATAAGAGTACTAATTCTTACTATTTATATGTTATAATATGAATATACCACACCAATTTGTTATGTATAGATAGTAAAATTTTATTGATATAGAGCTAATTCCAATAATTTTTTTAGAAGGTCCTATCAAAATGCATTAAGTAAGAATTAAGCCTACAAGTTCATCAATTATTAGTTAGGTGCTTTAACCATCTAAGCATGGTTGCTTAGCGAGGATCCTCATATATGGTGAATAACTAAATTCTAACTAAAATCAAAATTTGAGGATTTAAACATGTAATGTGTTGATTGTTAAATGCTAAATCACGGTCATTCTTTAATAGCCATATAATTCACAACTATTCTTGAAATGTTAATTAATAACCTTTCTTGATTCCAATAAAAAATTTCCAATTTTTTTATTGACCATTATAAATTATTTTTTCTTGAAATTATGGTAGTTTCTTTTTTTCTTTTTCTTTTTCTTTTTCTTGGAAAAGCACTACAATTATTTTTTTTCTTTAAATTATGATATGACTCATAAATTAGCATTATGCATCCCATTCTAATCCCACTTTTTTTTTTTAGCTCTTTATAAGATTGTCTTCTTATTTAGGCTCTTTACTTAAAAATCCTTTTTTATTTTTTTGTTGAATCAATTATACATAAGATTTTTGCTTTCACAAATTACAAAAAAAAATTCTTTCTTAGCCCTTTTTCAAAAATTTTTCCATTTATTTTTCAACTTATTAATTTACATATACCTTAATGTTAAGTCTTCTCATCTTCACTTTAATCCATTATCCTTCTTTCCAAGAGTAACACGCATTGTGAAATGAGTAAACTCATTGCCAAAGCCAAGCTCCTCCACGACTAAAAATTACAAAACCCTTAAAACTCAAAACCAATCAGCTAGTACTCCTCCACACATTCTTATTTTTTATGACATTGATTTGTCATCCTTAATAAAGAAAACTCCATCTCTAGCTAAAGGCCTTTCAATATCAATAGCTTTTCTATAATTAAGAGTAAGAGCCTCTTAACCCTTTTTCTTTCTCTATTTCTAGCTGCTCACCGTTACCAAAAAAGGACTCTCAATCAACCTTTCATATTATTTCGAATAGTAATGGTTTAATTCTTTGAGAAATAATTGATATTCAAATGACCATTAAACTCTTATAGGAAGACATAAACGTCATTCATGAGGTCTTAGATGAGATCCCTATCACTCAACACGGATTCATCGATGAATGTTTCTTTTAAGTTGCTATGAAGTAAAAAGTGGCTAAATACAAACTTTTCCTTTTGATGATGTCAAAGGGGGAAAAGTAGTATTGTTTCGCCTTCCCTTATTATCATGTTTAGCTTAGCTTAGGTTTACTCTAGACAACTTGTTGCCTTTATTTTTTAATAATTTTGGACAAGTTATTCATAGTCATTACTTATTAACTATCTTTATTGATTCATACTATAAACTATTAATTTAATACATATGTACTTTTAATTTATTATGTTTGTTTTTATTTATTTTTTTTGCATGATATAAGAGAGCTCTCATAAAACTTTCATACAATCAATTATGTTGTCATCATTAAAAGGGGGAAGAATGTTCAATAATGTTATTTAATTTTGATATGCCAATAAAATGATTATGTAGCCAACTTGTCTGTTTACTTAATATTATTACCATATGCTATAAAATGCATAACAAAATTTAATTTGAAAAAATAAGTTTATGCTAATATATATATATATATATATAAATATTCTTGATTTTGAAAATGCATCAATATGACAATGCATTCTTAAAAAGCACCAATAAGACCAATCAATTCTTAATTTGGAAATACTCTAATGAGATAATGCTTTTTTGATTTAGAAATACACTAATCAAACAATTTTTCTTTTGTTTTTTTTTTTTTTTTTGAAAATACAATAACAAGACAATGCTTTCTTGATTTGGAAATGCATCAACAAGGTAATACAATTTTGATTTTGAAATTCTAAAAGTCTTATATTAAAAGTGTATAAGAGAGAAAAACTATAAAGAGCAAGTAAAACTCTAAAGAAAATTTTATGAGAATTTTGAAATTGTAAAATTAAGAGATAAAAAGTTTAAAAAATATAATTGTGTGAGTATGTTGTAATAAGATTGTAGACCTTTGTATAGTTGTGATCAGAGATCATGTTATTACTATAATTAGTCTCTTCTTTATTAAGGAGTTTAATAATGGATTTGAAATTCTCAAGACAGTGGTCTTAGGAAAAGGATGTAGGAACAAGAGTTTCGAACTTTTATAAATTATTATATCTAACTTTACTTACTCTCAACTATTTTTATTATATAAACTCACATACTTAGTATGCTTTTTACCATAATGAATTTTAATATTTTTCTTTTGCATAAGTTGATTTTTAGTCTTATGAATTAAATTTGCTTGATTTATTTTATTGTCTTTAGTCAATATTAGTACTATTATAATTGCATTAATCCATTTGCATAACACATTAAATTTTTATTCGTTACAATCATTGTATTTTTCACATTACATGCATTATAGGCACATGTCTTTCTTTGACGTAAGTCACCCTCTCTTAGGTATTTTTGAGACCAACAAAAATGATATTTTTGCACGGAAATCTTGATAAGAAGATTTACATGGATTAGTCAAAAATTTTTTCAAATCTAACAAAAAAGGACCACATGTGTTTACTAAAGAAATCATTTTATGGTCTCAAATAGTCACCAAAGCAATTTGGTAGTTTTACACTCAACAAAAATTATTATAAGAGTAACTACAATAACTATGTTTATCGTAAAAAGTTATTAAATGGTTCATTCATTTACTTATTACTTTATATTAATGACATAATCACTAAAAAGAGCATGCAATGAATCAATTAGTTGAAAACTCAATTAAGCAGTAAGTTTAAAATGAAAAACTTAGGAGAGCCAATAAGATATTAGGCATAAAGTCTTACAGAAGAGTTGAGGTGTGAAAACCTTGCATTTGTCAAGAAAAAAAATACATTGAAAAGGTTCCAAAATAATTTGAAAGGTATAATTATAAGCTTATAAGCACTTTATTAGAAAATCATCTTAAACTAATTGTAGTATAATCTTAATCAAATGAGAAAGGGAATTAAGCATACAGTTCGAGTTTTTATGACATAATGCAATTGGTTTCATCATATATATTATGATTGTATTTGTCCTAACATTTTACATGTCATAAGCATTGTATTCATGTTCATAAAAAACCCTAGTCAAGTTTATTGGGAAACAATGAAATAGATCCTATAATATCTTAGAGGAACCATCTATGTTGGTTTAGTATATAGCATAAATAGTAGCACCAATGGTTATATAATTGGATACATTAATTCTAATTATTCTAGTAATATAAACAAAAAGATATCTATAATAAGTTATGTTTTTTAATTTATTTGGTTGTGTCATTGCTTAAAAGACAATTTTATAATTTACAATTGTTTTTCCTACAATAGACAATTAAAAAAGCAAAAAAGAAGAATTATGGTTTCAAGGTCTAGTTAACAATTTAGGCCTACAAAAAGATAATAAAATTATATGTTATGACATCCAAAACATTATACATTCGATAAAAAATTCAATGCATCAAGATAAAAGAAAACACTTTGATATCAAGTACCATATTGTATACGAAATCATATAAAAAAAAAGGTTTTGGTTAAAAAGATTGGTCTAGTTGAAAATCATGCTAACATAATGGCAAAGTTTATTCCTACAATTAAATTACATCATTGTTTGGATTTGATTAATTTCTACAATAACTAAGATATGAAAAAAAAAAAAAAGACAATTGTAGAACAATTATAATTGTCTTGACACAATTTAATTCAAGGTAAAAATTTGTTGAGAAGCATGTCTTACAATTTTTGCAATCAAGATAAGGTTTTATAGTTTAAACCAACATTAAATGGTTGGAAAAAAGAAAAAAGACATTAATACTGCTTATAGCTCTTGAGAAAAATAAGGAAATTTAATTTCTTTTACATCTTTACTAACATGTGTCAATAATACTTTGGAATAGGGAATGATAAAGCTATAAAAACCTTAAGTTGTAAAAGGTTTCAAGAAGCCAAGAACAAAAGGGAAAATCAAGTATTTTTTAAATGAAAAAGATGCTTAAAGTTAAGTAATATTAGAAATATATAAGATCTTAGGTTATAAGGTATATTAAGTATAACTTATAAATCTTTTGTTTATTTTATAGTAAATATTCTTTGATTATATTTGTCGTTGATATAAACTACTTGTCAAAATACATAAATTTTTATGTTTTAAAATTTTAAACATATTGTTATTTTTATTGCAATTATTATTTTATTTAAAATAATTAATTTAAATTTAAGAGTCAATCATAACATCTATATATATTTAAGTTTTTCCTTAAATAAGAGAAACTCATAACTTACTTTATCTTAATTTTAGAGTTGAGAAAAGTTGATTTAACAACTTTTTTAAAAATTAGGATTTTAAGTATTTTTATATATTTAAGTATTTCATTTTGATAATAAGAAAGCTCTTGATAAGATCAACACTCAATTTCACTTTTATTCAACCATTACTCTCTAAGTTTAACTTAAATTTGTTTAAACCTTATTTCTAACTATTTTAGGTCTAATATGTTGAATTTTTGAAATGTTACAACTCAATCATTTACCTTTGAATTTTTTGTTCATCACCATGTAACTATTTACAAAAATACTGAAAACTCTTCCTCACTCACTCTTAAAAACTTTTTTGCCATATTGTCATTTTATTTGTTCAATTTTAGTTTTAATTCGACTATATTAGTTATTATTTTTCGTCCATAATAGAGAGATTTCTTTATTTTCATAAGACATTCTTTATTTTTTTTATATTTTTATTTTTTATCATTAAATAATTAGATCATTCAAGTTAATATAACTAGTTTTAATCAAATTAGGCAATCATTTTTTTCTCTGTTAATCTCTCTTTCTCTCTCTACACACGTATACACACAATCTTTGTTTACTTTTAAGTGTATATAAGTATTTTATTTAAATTTTAATTTTTTAAATTGACTCTCAAAATTTAAAATATTTTATTTTAATTTAATAATTAATTTATAATCTCTTTTAATATTTTAATAATATTAAAATTTTAATACATATTTAATTTATTTAATTACAATATAATATATATTATTATTCACTCAATTTATATTAATAATTTCTTACATATATTTAAAATTTATATAATAAAAATACTCATAATTAAAAAATAATAAATAATAAAAATAATTTTCAAAAAAAAAATCGTATATTCTTCTTTTTGCAAGATAAAAAATTTTTTAAATATATCTTTTTTTTTAAAAAATAAAAAGGTACTCATAATTTAAATATGTATTTATTTTTTATTTTCTTAAAAAGAGAGAAATTATTATTAAATTTTTTTAAAAAAAAATATTTATAATTTAAATTTATTTCATTTAAATAAATAAAAGTAAAAATTTAATTTTTAATAAGTATAATAAATTTATGTATTGTGCGTACCTAATATTAGTGAGTGTGCACGTATATTTGAATTTAGAAATAAAGAAAATAAATGTGGGTTTCATTGCACACGTAATTAAAAAAAAAAAATCCTCTTTTGAATAGAACAGAAAGAAGGGACAGTAGAAGCACCTGTTAGTTTCCTTCAGTTTCAACCAATTAATCCTCAACAAGAAACTTAGACTCGCCACGCAAAACACAACTTTGGTTCTACGACAAGCAATCCTCCCTTTTACATCGTCTGCGGTTCAAAATTTAGAGAAATCTTCAAGGAAATAAAAGGAGAAATCCAATTGATCTTGTGTTTCTCGCTACTGGGCTCTTCCCACTGTCTGGCAAGCCTGAATCTTTTGCGACTCTCAACGTTATTCTTGGATGTTTTCTAGTAGAATTTTACCTTTATGTTTTGCAATAACGTGTGCAGCTGTTATGTGATCGGAATTGGATAACTAGGAAACAACACACCCCCTAGTTCCACTCGATTCTTTCTGGGGACAAGTGTTCACAGGTTGGTGATCTAAACGTGAACACAAAAAATAGCCATATAAAAGCATATCGCCTATATGTTACTCTCAGCTGTTCAGTGGTTAATGTCACGGGGTTATTACTTTTTTCTTAAAATATAATCTATTAGAGTGTGCAGTACACTCACTTATAAAACCCCAATTTTTTCTTTTTCTTGACAATATGAGAGTGGGATGACCACGATCCGTTACATTCTCACACACCAAATTTATCGATGTCCTCGTCGATGTTCTTAGACACGCACTGAGTCGGTGAAACTGGGGGTTCTCGACATTTTACGTCAAGTCAAGGTCCCACGGAAGGCATAAGCTCTGATACCACTCTATCACGGGGTCATTCCCTTCTCTCAAAAATAGCTTATTTGGGTGTGCAGTACATTCGCTTATAAGATCCGAATTTTTCCTTTTTCTTGACGATACGGGAGTAGGATGACCCGACCCGTAACATTAAGCCCTCAGAATATCTCAGTGTAATAAACAGGGCCACATTGTCTCCTCCGCACACTAGAAATGAAGGTGGGACGAGAATGGATTTACGATGAGAAAAGTGGATTTACAACCTGGTGGCTCGCTGTCTCGGGCAGTTTCACCAAATCGCCCATTTTTTTATAATCTAGTTTTCTTTTTTTTATTTTAATTCGTAACTGCAACCTGGCCATCTACATTATTTAATGCTCGTCTCTAATCACGATGGAGTGACCAGAACATGCGGAGACCCCCCCATCGGATCTTGGCTTCTTAGATTTCGTTAAGAAGCAAACCAATTCGGGCCATTTGAATCCCATGGATATGTCTATGATAGAAAGTTCATTCTATGAATTTTGTTACCTTGTAACTCTTTATTCCCGTAATATGGTTTCTACGAGGAGCCTTTGGAGTTGTCCAAACCTTTGAGAATTTGACATTTGCGAAAAAGAAAAAATGAGTTACGATGTAATTTATAATTTAATAAATATTTATATTTATATTATAAAAAAATTACGTAAATACAAATATAAAATTGACTCAATTAATATTTATTTTATATATAATTTTGATATAAATTTGTAGTACAATTTATATATTAAAAATGAAATGTGAGAAAAATTGAAATATTTCAGTAATAGAGAAAAATATTCTAAAAATTTAAAATTGGGTTGCATTAGAAATAATATAGAATTAATATTTTATTATGATAATTTTCTGTGGAATGAATAATATTGAGAAAAATAGACTTTGGTGCCGAAAATTTTAAACTTTGGCACAAAATTCCGTCAGAAACTAAGAAAAAGGGAATAAAAAAATAAAAAGTCATTATAAGTTTGCAAAGAGAAGAGATTGAGAATTTGTTCTTATTTTGTATTAGATAAAATATAAATATTTATTTTTATTTAAGAAAAAAAGAAAAAAAAAACAATGTAATTATTATTTAGCCTTGTTCGCGGTTCGGCAGGGTCAAAACTGTCATTTAGGACTTGATCACCAGAAAGGAATATATCTATACCCACTAGCTCTTACCCATCTATCTCCTCCCGGAAAAACCGATCGCAGATTTTGGTGAAAACTAGAAGAATTTTCCGAGCCTTTGTTCCGGATCAGCGGGCCGACCCGTCTCTGTTTGGTCGCCGAGGTTTCGATTGGGTTATTGGGGTTCGTGGCTCTCCGCAAAATCGAAATCAACGTTTCTGGTTTGTAAGTGAATTGGGTTTTGATCGGTTGTGGAAGAACAAACTTGATTTCTTTTGTTAGATTCGAGGAGCCGTGTTTTTTTGTTTTTTGGGTTTTATCTCAATTCGACTGTATCTACTTACCTTAATATCACTTCGTATGTCCCTGAGGGACTAAAAGTTTTAAGTTTTGTCTTTGCATGTTTTCTATCATTATTGGGTAGGATTTGGAAGAGCTGAGATGGGGCCACTGCAAGGACTAGTTATTTGTCCCGCTGTTGGAGCCAAACAAGTTGTTGGGCTTTACACTTTGCCTGTAAATGAATCCTTCTTGAAGGCTAGGCTTAATAGAGATGTATTATGGGGATTCAAGCAGATCACTACTAGTTACAAGAGTAAGTTGAGTGTTGGTTATTGCCAGTTAAATGCTCGGAAGTGTGGTAGACTGCACTGTGCATTCAGTTCATCAGCTGATGGAAATGGGAGCATGGCAGAGAACTTTAGTGACAACGATGGGGATTATGTTAACTCCAGTGTAGTTGAAGCTGGTAAGCCTTTTGTGATATCTAATTCATTCAATTGTGAATTCTTGGAATCATTTTAATTTTTGGCTGCTGACATGTCACTTGGCTGAGAAAAGTTGTTCAAGTGATTGGTAACACCCCTCTCTGGTTCATCCATGTAGTTGAGGTGAAGAGTGGAGCGGATGGTTTCATAGTCAAAATGAGGGATGGGAGACACTTACGATGCGTACACAACAGTCCTCATGGAGGGCTTTTTCCAGACTATGCTCCACATCCTGCAATCGTATTGAAGATGGAGGATGGGACTGGTCTTCTTCTCCCAATAATTGTTTGTATGTCCATCCTTTTCTGATGGCTACTATTATCAGTAGTAAGCTTTATCTTTTCTGGATGTTTTCTCTTCATTCTGCAGAAATTTTGACCACATGAACTTCCTTTGTTTGCAGTGGAGATGCCTAGCGTTTTACTGATGGCAGCTGTCCAGAATGTTCAAATTGTATGTTGTCAATCGTCTCCTTCCTTGGAATGAGGATGCCAAATTAGGCTTTGAAAATTTCTTGTGTTTGAAAAAATATAATAATAAAAAAGACATAATTTGGCCTTTGCTTTCAGGCTAGACCAACAATTTATCAAGTGGTGAAAGAGATGATTGACAAAATGGGCTATGAAGTAAGTTACTCTTTTACCTTTTCATCTTATTTCCTGCCTTGACCATTGAAAATGCTAGTTCATGTCTAGTGTTCTTTACTCATCAAAAATCTTGATGGTGACGCATGATCCTCCTCTTTTCCAGGTTAGACTTGTCAGGGTCACCAAGAGAGTGCATGAAGCATATTTTGCACAGTTGTACCTTACAAAGGTAAATATACCCTTGTTCTTCTTAATCAATTGGCTGTTCTGCAGAACTGTTTACAACCTCGGGGTATACATGCTTAGTTACAGTTGTGGACGGTGTAACAGATGGGTGATGATACAGAATGTGTCAGCTTTGACCTACGTCCTTCTGATGCCATAAATATTGCAGTGCGGTGCAAGGTACTCCATATTCCTGTTTTTAGCTAATTTTTTTGTCCATTCAACTTTCTAAGTCCTGGACACACTGCAGCTAATATAGTCTTGTTGCAAAAAATCTTTAGTTGCTTACTGGGGACATAAATGAAACCTGATAGAATTGTGAATCATTTTTTATCTTCAAAAGTTTACGCCTTCATACATCATTCAGGTACCGATCCAAGTCAACAAATACCTTGCTTACAGTGACGGGATGAGAGTCATTGAATCTGGAAAACTAACAAAGTCTCCCGCTTCGGATGGCCTATTATTCACTGAACTAGATCGGTAGGTGTTGACATACTTAGATATTTGTTCTCCCTCCCTCCATATCTCTCTCTCTTCGCATTTGTCTATCTGCATGTGAGGGAGAGACAGGGATGAGCAATTGTTTTTGGTCACAGGTTGGGGATGTTTTTGGGGTTGGGTGGGAGAGGGAGTGAGGAGAGTTGATTGTAGAAAAGAAAATACTGGTTTTTTCCTGGTGATCTGTTTTTGTAACTATGACTTTGTGGAAGATATTGGTGCATTATTGCTGGCAGAAAATGTGGTGAAATTTCTAAGAGAGGACAGGGCAGAAATTATGATAACTTTTGTAAGAGAGGATATAAATGGGTATTATTGCCAAAGATTTTAAACTTGATTATATTGGTTCTGTCAATGAAGGTTACATGCTAAGTAACCTCAGTGCCTATTAAAGGCATCATTGGTTGGGAAGTAACTTTCAGTTTATCAGCCCATCAGGTTATTATAACTGGTTGAATTCGTAACTCTTCTGCAGTTGATGACTGAATTAGTAATGTAATGTCGAAAAGCAAATTTAGATGCCGTACAAACTGTGCAGATCTTTCATAGAAAGAAAAAGAGTTCAATAATGATGATTTACACGGTTTCAGGCCCACTGGTCGGCTCTGTCTTGATACGAAGGAATTTGATCTTCTGCGCAACATGCTGGCAGCTGCTGTTGAGGAACGTTACGATGACGCTGGTATGCATGTTACTCTTAAACATGTTTTGTGCATTTTTGTCTATTTTCAGATATTTAGTCAAAGGAGGAACTGATATTTAGAGTTCCTTTTGTGTTCAAACTATTGGAATTTTTTTGAACTGAATGAACTAGTGTCTCATCAGCTTGGTCCAAAGACCAAATCATTTTTGCTCCCGGCTTTCTGCAGCACTGAGCCATTTTAACTTATAAGGTTGCAGTTGAATTTGAATATGAAGTCAGATGTTACCTATTGCTACCATGACATTGTCCTGTTTAAAAATTCAGCAGTCATTATATTGCAATTAATGAGCCTGTGTACCTTCCGTGCTTGAAAAAACAATCCAGTTTCAAAGTTTTCAGAAGTTGTATTTCCATCGATTGAGTAATATCATCACCTTTTCATAACTGTTATGCTATGCTGCTACAGCACAATGGAGGGACAAACTAGACCAATTTCGGGCTAATAGGAACTTGAAGAAATATACATAACTGGTGAAAAGCTCAGCGATTCTCCCGTTTTACTACAAAAAAGAAAAAAGATTCAAATATTTAACCGATTGGTTATTCATTCTTATTTCAGTTTGTTTCATGGGGACATAATCTTTGTGCATAGAAACCATTGTTGGAGGCTGATGAGGTCACTACGTGCAGCAGCAGTCACCTGCATCTCTCTCTTTTTATGTATCTATTCTGTGAATATATGTATAGATAAAACTTTCGTTATAATGTTGAAGCAACAAGCACTGGGTGCTTTCTACATTTTAATTCTGCTATGGTTCCTAAAGCCAGTAAGCTCTTAATTGAGCATGGGCTTTCCAAGGCAGCATACACGTTGCCATTCTTTGGTTGATAGCATTGCTAAAGCAGTTTGTGCAAATTATGTGAAATTGCCCGAACCAAGAAGTGGTTGGACATAGTATTCAGGATGGCTTTCACTTCCTGCCTTGTATTTTCGTCCCTTTCTTCATTCTTTCTGGCGGCATAATCCTTCGGACTGGTTCTTGGTCGGTGCATGGGAGCATTGGATCTCCCTGTCAAAAGGTGCCCCGTCGGTGGGTAAGGCGTCTGGAAATTATTTCAGGCTGAAATCTCACTTCAATTCAACGACTAAACGGCAAGTACCGTGACGCCGACCACCAGGGCACTTTTGCATGATAATTCTCTATGGTTTCGTACCTCTAACCGAGTGGCTTTCGGCTTTGGCTATATTTTCGGCGCTGCCAAGATGGAAGCAGGGGTGACATGAAAAATCCAAGAATGGGTCTTCTAAATCCAAAATCTCTGACCGTTTTGAGTTATACGTTCTGCGACGAAAAATAAGAAGTAATTCTTGTTACCTGCATGTTGTCTTATGATTATAATTATTGTTATTATTATTATTATTATTTCGTTAATTATATTTGAAAGCCACTAGAACAAAGTTAGTTGTAAGCTGAGGCGATAATAAGTCAGCAGGTCAAGTCGTTCAAGTCCTTCTGTCTGCCGCTTCTCGAAGGGCTTTGCAGGATTAAACTCATCCCCTAATTTATCCAATCTCGGGGGAGAAATGTGTGTATAATGTGTTTGCATCTATAGAAGTCTGAATTACCGTTGGAATTCATTCGAACATGTTGCATTAAGCAGGAAAGATGTGTTCTTCGAGGAGCCATTCTCTTCTGCAGGTAGCAAATTATGTCTACTGCAGCTGTTTCTTATGGAGAAATCCTGTCCTGGCAGTTCTTAATCCCATCAACGGCGAGGGAGAATTGGTATTTTGCTTAAAAGATTAATATCGTAAATACTCCTGTAATTGGCTGCGGACCAGCAAAGATGAACATCAGGTCCAATGCAGGCGGAGTTGGCGAGGGGGAATTTGTTTAATTGGCAGATTTCACATTAAGCAGATTCTGCATGGCAACATCATCTTATTAGAAGGATATATTCTTCTTTCCACCTTCCACTTCCTCCTAGGATTGTGTTTAATTTCTCTCCTTTTAAATTTCTTTTCACACTTCAGACACACATATTTTTTCCTTTTTCTCTGTACATAATGGGGGAAAAATGCATTTATCAGAGTAACTTGAACATCTTTGTACTGGAAAAAGAATGAGCAGTGTTTGATTTCACTTGAATTTTATGTGGATGTCCAATCCCACTGCCTACTGCTATCTAGGAGAAGCCTTTTGTTTTTTTTTTTGGATTTACCCTGTCTTGGTTATTTTGTTTTTTCTGTTGATGATGGGTGCATATAGAAGGTTCTGTTTCGTGAGGATTTCTCGGTTGAAATCGGAGATAATTTTCATTACTTGCTCTATGCGGTATTAATCAGACTCTCTGCCAAGTGAAGAAAAACATCCAAAGGGTATCTTTGCTCATTTGGGGCTGTGCCTCTAACTTTCTTCATAACCCTTCTTGCTTTGGTCCGTCCATTGGCCTTTTGGGTGCCTAAGAACAACCCTGCGTCTGATTCACACCCATCAGACTGTTAGCTTTTGTTCTAACTCAGTGCCCAAGCGTGAGTAATACTCCCTCTCTCTCCTCCTCTCATCAGTCTTTAATAGGCTGAGTGAACTTGAGGAGAAGGTTGACTTTTTGAAATGCCTTGTGAGAAAGAGGAATTGCTAAATGTTGCTGTTTCTCAAGTGGATGCATCTGAAGCAGAGCTAATTGCCACAAAAGGTGATAATATTTCTTATTTTCTGTACCATACCGCTTGCAATTACACATTAACATTGTTTTTGAAATTGGTTCTAACTTGATGAGGTCTCTGACTCAGGAACATAGTTATTGTTTGAGAGTTGCTGCCTTTTTTACCTGCTTCTAAAATAAGGTTTCTGAAGATGTCTGTATAACTTCAGTAGCAGAAATTGGGTCACAAAAAGGTATGCCTATACAGAGCAAGAAAATTTTTTTCATGTGAATGCTCTTTCTTACATTATGCCGCATGAGTGCGACTTAGGATGTCATTTGCTAGAACCTTATGACTTAATCACAGCTTTAAGGCAACAAATCTATCCCTCCCTCCTCCACCTTCTTTCTACACGTATAAAGAATGGCCATAATCCTGACAGACCTATATCTATGCCAAGACTCCTCAAGCAAAATGGTATTTCTTTTGACCTCTGGAATGGATGGCATCACAGGTGTGACAGGGTGTGAGCATTTGCCAAAAACAAAATTAATTAGGTAAAAGTTCTCTGAATCTGAGGACTATTGGTCTTCTGTTATCCTGGCTCAGTATGTTAAATATTTTCTCATGGTTAATGTTCCTTATTGCGCTCAGTTTTTGCCGTTGAAGATTTCCATTTACTGTATTGGAGAATATTCCTAACTTGCACTTGTTCCTCCCAAGCTTTGCATGATGCTTTAATCAGACAAGAACTTCTTGCATGCATGGATAGTTAAAAAGAAGGCGATTTCTGGGTCAATTGAAGGAATTGCTCTTTCGTTAGCACTTAGAGCTGATCAAATTCGGTCACTGTTGGCCTCTGCTAAATCCCATAATTTGTGTTGGATGCAGAAAAGTAGGTTTTGCTGGTGAAGAGGAGATTTCTGTACGGGGGCAATTCATTGGTTTTGTGTTGGTGCCACTCTGATTACTTCTACAGCTCTTTATAACGGGTGGGATTGATGAATAAAACAAGATTCCTTGCATGCATTGGAAGCTGAAATTGATGTCAATGATAGAGGGACTTCAGCGTTTGGCTGTTCCCTGGAAATTTCTCCACCAGAGGTAAGTTGATTCTTACAACTGAGGTTTCCTTACACGTGAAGAGATAACGTATATGGACTATCTACGAGATGCACCAATTGAACAAAGAAAGAACGCTGCAAATGGACATCACTGTTCTTTGATATCATTAATCTCAGCCTGGCACGGCTGCATGGACTTCGTTCTGTACAACTTATAATGAGAAAGTAATTTTGAACTGAAACGTGTAGAGATGTTGGATGGCAACGAAAACATTATGCTGTGAACTTCCATACTATTACCCTAAAATTTTATTGTTGGAATACAATAAGAACGTCTCGCTGAATGTTATACTAAACCGAAAAATTCTTTGCTGTCAACTGTCTCACCATATTCTAGACGTTGTCTTGTTTTGGAGAAATTTGATGAGGCCTTGAAGTGCAGCCTCTGCGTCTTCGGATTTCATGAGCTCACCGGCAACTTCAGCAGGTGTGACCTGAACCTTATCTAACAACTTCTCAATTTCTCCGAGTAGGTAATGCTCTTGAATCCGCGAATAGTTCGCTGCAAGTGTCTTGAGACCGATGAAAGTACAGTGAGACATCTGAACAGGCACATCCATGCGCCCTGGTCGTAGCAGTACTGGGTCAAGTTGCTCCTTGTTATTTGTTGTGAATATAATGATCCTTTCAATCTCCGCAGCTCGACCACAGGCCGTCTACCAAATTCAGAAGAGCAGAGAGAGTAACCTGATGCACGGAGTCAATTCAGTCGCCATCAATACGATAACAGGAAACAATTGGACCTGTAACATGTGGACCAAGGTGGGGTTTATTGACCCAAATTACTACTCTTTTGACGCAATACAATGCTGCAAGGCATTGAAAATATCCACTGTTTTTGTCCATATCATATTTACGTATTATTATAATTATTAATTATATATTTAGAGTAATATTATAATTATTAGTCATACCTAAAAGAGCTAGTTTACCTTGTCATCATCCATCGATTCTAAAGAGCGATCAACGTCCTCCATCGCTAATATGGACCGATTGGCAGTACCAATTAGCAACCTCCTCAAATCTGAGTTGCACTGAACTTCCGTCAAGTCCAAATCATAGACCTCAAATTTGAGATAATTAGCTATGGCAGCAACCAAACTTGGCTTTCCCGTTCCAGGCGGTCCGTATAGCAAATACCCACGTTTCCACGCCCTGCCCACCCTCCTATAAAACTCTTTCCCCGCTATGAATCTATCAAGATCCTCAGTTACCGCCCTTTTTGTTTCCGGATCCATTGCTAACGTATCAAAAGTAGCAGGATGATCAAAGAGGATAGACCCCCAATAGTCCGTTCCGTTATAATCTATTGTATGCAGCTTCAGTGTCCTTTTTGCCTCCCTCAACGCTATGGCTTTTTGAAGAATGAAAGGTAAGTAACAGCGCAGAACCATGTTTCTGTGCTTCTTATTAAAGCAGAGCTCGAAGTACCCGAACTCGGATCGCGGAAATGAAGTGTCATTGCGCTTCTTGCTGGAACCAAAAGACGCTTTAACTCGGGAAGACACCAAAACCCACTTGAGGGCCACTCCCTGGAAAACATCAACCAATTCTTGATTCTTATCAATGCTCACTTCTACTTCTTTCTCTTTCTCCCCCTTACTTACCTTAATCCTCCGCGCTGACGGGGACAGCTTGTAGCCCAGGTATACGCTAGCCGCCTGGAACATCTGGTTGGCTGTGAGCCCATCAAACTCCTCAATGACCACAGTGAGTTGGCACGATAAACGGGTCGATAATTTTTCGACGGACGAACGAAAGTATTCACTGACAACGTCGGGGACAAGGTCGCTGACGATGGAGCGGAAGAGGATGGCAGACGCGGGGAGAGACGCTGCCGCCGATAGGACCTTTGGAGCATTTTACACATTATAATCAATTCCTTGTATATTAATATGTAATAATTTAATAATTTAATCAAATGTATAATAAAAGTGATAAAATTATTTAATAATATTTTATATATTACAATTAGTTTATTAATTTATTATACATTCACTTAATTTAAATTGAAAAACTTAACTTTTTAATACAAATGATGTCATATGTAATCTTTTATTAGAAATTTTCTCCGTTCATCAACTTTTTTCTCTTTAAATTTTGTTTCTATTTTTTTTTTATTTGTCGTGAAAAAGTTTTACTTTAAAATGGGCTTATGTGTCAATCCTAGCCTTTGGTCTCTTAGCTTGCATAGTTTACCTATTCTTGTTCTTGTTCTATTTCTAATGCTATTTCTAATTTTAAAGGTAAATGGACGAGTTTGAGTTTTGTACTCTCCATCGTGACCAACCAAAAAAATTAAAAAAAAAAAAAAAACAAAGAATGAAAGAAAAAAGTAAGTAAATGGACGAAAACAAAGGGTCCAAAGTGGACGAGACACGCCAAACTACCTCAAACGTTCCCATTGGAGACTACAAGAAACCCAAAAAAAAAAAGAAAACAAAAAACAAGAAGAAACCCTCTTCATCTATGGTCTTAGGAATTTAACCCTGATTAATAAGGCAAGAACAACGATCATTTTGCCAATTAGGACAACTCTTAGGACTTGGTTTTATTTGAATTTTGATTTTTTCTGATCAAATTGCGTAAGATGGAAGGGTGCTTTTTCTATGAAACTCTTCTAAGCTAGGTGTAAAGTGATCAACGGGAAAGATTGAATTTCACCAAATGTCGATTAAACCAAATTGTTAAGTTTATCCCTTCCATACAACTTGAGAAATCAAAACTTCTGGCCACCCCACCGTCATGTCATTTTCCTTGAAAAAACAAAAAAAAAAAAAAAGAAAAAGAAAAGAAAGAAGAGCGAAAGGAGCTTTCACGTTGGTATCACATTGATTTTGTCAGTAGAAGAGACCCTTCATTTGATCGTCTAATGTATTATGTTATTTTCTCAACTTGTTGCAGAGCTTCTTGTCGGAAATTTAAACGCAACTGTTTTGTCAACTTTGAGAGCTGCTTTTCAGTATTAATTATTTGGAGTTTCTCCGGGAAATGTGCAAGTTTGTTGCAAGAATAAGATTATTTTATTTTCAAATCGATATTATATATTTAAATTACAGGATTTTTTTTATAAAAATAAGAATAAAATTGTTTTTATTTAATTCTTAATACACTGTATGGTGAAAGTCGAGAAATTTATCCAAGAAAATAAACGCTTTTGCAATTTATCAGTCTGCCTTGCATCACGATTTGCAACATTCTAATTACAGCTCGAAATCAAACCGTCGTTCATGTGACCTCTCACACCCACAGACGGTGGGGTCACGACACTCCAAACTCCGCAAGCCAACAAGATCATATAAATAAAGAGAAAAAAAAATTAAGTAATAATACATATAAAATACATATAAAATAATAAGAAGCATAGGTCAATTATATTTAATTTCACTTTTATTTTAACCTTATTCACTAATATTTGACGTCCATTTTTATGTGCTCATCAACAAAGGTTGGAGTTATAAATATTGGTCAACACAACCGCCGTAAATGTAATATTTGTTGGATACATTAAGCAACAGCGGACCGAGTATGTTCCAACTTAATAAGGCCTGGCTGGTTATACTATCAAATTTTTATTATTAATTTTTGATATTTAATATTAGAATTTTGTTATTTGTTATATATCTTATAATATTTACTGTTTACTTTTTTTTTGTTTAAATAGTATTTTTTTAAAGAAATAATATTAGTATAATATTTGTTAATAATAAATATATGAAACATGTTATATTTCAACTTTGAATAAAAATTAAAAAATTACAAATTAACACTAAAAATAATAATATTAATATACTAGTTATTATATTATTAGTTTTGGCGTTCGGCAAAGAGTAGCCAGCAGTAACTACAAAAGATGTTATTTTTGTTGCAGGCTGCTGATAAAACATTGGAAGTACAAGGTAGAGCAAATTAAGCGAGTTGCAAGCCTGCTTCTGCTTCCGACTAGGGGATGGTCTTATTTACATGATGGAGCAGTGACTGCAATGATCAACACCAACCACATACCAGGCATCGCACCCCTTGCAAATCTGTTGAGCACAAGGCACAACATCCTTCTTCGATGTCTCACCCTTCTTCTCTTCCTTTGGAGATCCTACCCCCACTATTGACGCAGATCATCTAAATTTCCCAACCTTTTAAATGATCCTTCCCCGGATCAGCTTCGCCAATTACAGTCACAGTATTTTTTGATGGGTCGAGGACAATTGATGTTATCCCTTCTATCCGTGCAACAAAATTCATCACCTTCTGTCTGCATTTTGAGCAGAGTAGCTCCATTGACGCTACAGTTTTCTGCACCACATACACGGAGTCAGATACCTCGGTGCTCTGACAGAGCCAGGCAGAAAAGAATTTATGCCGTACTAAATGTGTCGAGACTTTACAGCATGGTGTCAGTTTAAGGAGAGGAGACAAAAGCTCCGGAGAATGTGTAAGTCATAAATAGAAACAATAACAGATACAAGATAATATGAACAGAGTCCCATATACAGGCTCAGGAGCTGGAGCAATAACCTTCGACATGGTCTCCATAAAAAGTAATGATCAAGGATTCTGCCAGAAATGAACGGGAACAAGCCTTTACAGGAAGTATGTGTGTAGCACTGCAATATATAAATTATGTTTCATCTCGCCATGCGATAAGCTTTACAATGTTTTTACTGGTTAAAAATAGTTTAGTTTGACCATGCATAAAAGGAATAAATGTACGTAGGTGACTAGAAGTAAATGCCTGTCAGAGGCCACTTGACTGGATCACATGTTACCTTCCATATGTGTTTAATGCAGAATTCACATAAAACATTAAGCATTACTAATCTACATGTTCACCTAATTTTCTTTTCTGTAAACTTTAGACTATGTCAATCACAATGATATCAGAGCAGAAATGCATGAACATGTTTTCATTCCGGGATTCGGACACAGGTGAATATGTGTCGGCACGACCATTTGATTATTATTTTCATTTTTAATAGTTTGGGGATGAAGAACAAGTTAAAGGCATCTTTGGTAAAGCCTTATTAAAAACAAGGCTATACCTTAACCAAGAAATGAGTAAATTACTGATACTATGTCTTCAGATATCCTATATGGAAGCCTGATCAGATCCTATGTAAAAAGCCTGCAACTTACTACTTGCACATCTCCTTCTGATCATTTATCAGATGATCATCAATCATTGCAAACTTGTTCTTGGCTTAATAATTGGGGAGGGGACAGTCTTTTTACTTTTCAATTCAGCTTTAGTGGAAATCGAAGTCAGCCAAATGTGTGCAGCATGGCCTACCACTGGCAGCTCTTGAATTCCTCTCTTCCTGTAAATCGTACAACCCCACAATTCTATCAATGCACAGGACTGCACTATTGTTCAACTGGCAAAATTTGATTTTTAGCAGTGCACAGTGCTTCCGTGTCAGTCCCAGAACATGATCTGGTGTTCCAGCATCAGGTATGCTGATCCTGAAGAATCCTTGATCTGTAACGTAAGCAATTTAGTTATAACCTTGGGCTTCGAAACAGCTAGCAAAAAGCAGAGTGCAGCGAACACAATTTCTTTCATCCTTGATCTGTAATGTAAGCAATTTGGTTATAACCTTGGGCTTCGAAACAGCTAGCAAAAAGCAGAGAGTGCAGCGAACACAATTTCTTTCATCCTTGATCTGTAATGTAAGCAATTTAGTTATAACCTTGGGCTTCGAAACAGCTAGCAAAAAGCAGAGAGCAGTGAACACAATTTCTTTCCATGAAATTATGCCCATAGAGAACATCTAAAAGACAAATAAAACTTGGGAGCAGATTGCTGTGATACATATTGCAACTATGGTAAATTAAAGATGAGAGGCATCTAGAATCAGATACCAAAACCATCACTTTTCAGGTAATTTGAAATCAAATAATCAGCACTCTACCATGCAATTTTAAGCAGACCAATTTAACTTTGAGCCTGCTATCTTATCCAGTCTCCAAAAGAAAAACGTGATATAAAAGTTGTAGCTCGGGTAAATCACATATAAAGTTTGGAATTATTGTGATCCCCAACACCTCCAACCCTGCACCCCCCCCCAAAAAAAAAGAAGCACAAAAAAACATGAAAAAAGAAAGCAGTTACAACACCTTGGCAAATTCTTTTACAACATATTTTAATTCATTTGCAGAAGTTACAGTCACATTTCAAGTCCCTTGTGAGACAGCTAATTCAAATACAGCTGTATGAATTTTATAGGTCATGTGCATGTGGAATGGAATGGCGCCAAAGAAAGTAGTTAATGCATCACTAACCCCGTAGGGCTGAAGACTTGGTTCTGTCACCTTCCACATTTCTCCCTCATTGCACTCCAATCAGTTGATAGAACGCTTGACTTTGATCTCCATATAAAATGTCTACAACTGGACTCGCATCAAGATTACATACACTCACCATAAAATTCCATTAAACAGGAAGATATCATATGCGTGTCAATAATCAGTTTGCTGCTTCATAAACCTCCATTCTCAAAGTGTTTTCTTTGACATGTTCCTTGTTCACCATCTGAGCATAACAGTTCAATATCTTCCTATCCAGTTGATAATAGTCTTCCATCTTCTTTAAAGGTTTCAAATCCAAGTCAATGAAATTCACCTAAATGGTCACAACATGGATAAAATACTACAATTTGAGGGAAAAAGTAATGATGGAAGCATGTAAATAAGTAACTTTTGCCAAATTTATTGTCTCATCATACTAGTATAATGGTGCTTAAGTGTCTTGGCTGAAATTTAGTCATGAACTGATTATCAGATTACTAAAGAATAAAATGAACAAAAAATGTGGCAATATTAGTTTAATTTATGCTACAAATAGCCTACATGTATTTTCCATGATGAACTATATAGTTCTTTTACCATTTTCAAGGCAACATCAATATCTTTTAATGGTCCGTCCTTTTTTGCTTTTTTTTTTTTTGGTTTGGGGGAGCGGAGAGCGGGGAAGGAGGGCAGAGAGTGTTCTGAAAAATTTTATAATTAAATGCAGAGTGGTTGTATTAGATTCACCACAGGGTATACTAGTTATTTGATGCCAGCCATGAACATAAAATATAAAAAGAGTATAGAAGGTTGCTGACCTTGTAATCAAAGTTTTGGCCAGTGGCTTGTAGATACAAACTATGTGGAGATCCAAACTCCCCGTCTTCTCTTGGTCTGAAGGCAATCATCAAGCTACAATCCTTTGCAGTTGCAGCTATCAAGTAATCCTTCACAATCATCAAGCTCTCATCCATAGATAACGAATGCAAGTATGCATGTATATGGGGAAACCTTGCTTCATCCAATTCTTTGCATACCACACAAGGCTGAGAAACAATATTATAGTATGCATGAATTGCCCCTTCAATGTCAAGATTATCCCGCTTCTGAACTTCAAGAAGTCGGTTCAGTACTCCAGAACTGTAAACTGTCTCAGCAACAAGCTGTATGAAACTTGATGTACGCAAGCCATCATCTGCCCTTATAATGCCCATGAGTGAATCTTCAAAACCCTCTCCATTCATGACAGTGGTTTTCTCTGTTGCACCACCTAAGCCCCCCAGTATAAGAGAACCATTCAAGAATACCCGGAAATTGTTCTGTGGGGTAGCATAGAGATCCTTTATAGCTTTAAGTATTCTTTCCTTAGAACCAGAGAACAGATCCAGTGGATCATACTCACTTAACTCTGATATCTGAATAGTACCAGATTTTAGTCAAAATGAAACTTTTAGATGAATCAAAATGGGATCAAAGACCCATTAGTGGGGCGCTTAAGCTTTATCTGCAATACAAGATTTGTTTCTATTATGTGTGCTAGTCACTAGCACGAGAAATTCATCAGAATATGTAAATGCCAATAGAGCATATCAATCCAATTTATCTGGTTTCTAACCTTGTTGCTCCATAATTCCCACTGGACTTACATTCAAACTGCTTAGAGAATATAATAAAGGGGAAGGATTATCACCTCTTGTTGGCGCAACTTCAGGACCTGATGCATTCTAAAACGAGTTGTGCTCCTCTTAAAGGCATTAGCTTCAGCTATGAATCTTGATAGTGGGAGAAATCCACATTTGGGCTACTTCATGGAAAATCACAAAAGTTACAAAGCCTGTGGTGAGAGAGAGCACTCATGGGGAAAATACAAACAAGCAAGGAAATGCAACAAAATAAAATGTCAGCAAAAGTACCTTTATTTCAACAGCTAGGCAGG